>BCHV01000005.1:8352-608352 GCA_001599735.1 Naganishia albida
CCCTAACCCCTAACCCTAAGACTCCGGCCTGGAGGTACAGCCAGACGATAGGAGGAACTGCAAGTGGGCACCGGAGGACGTCGCTCTGTTGATCAAGTTGATCATTAAAGCTATCGAGGACGGCCTCATCGTCGACGGCGTCATCAAGAACCCGGTGTGGACTTTCATCAAGAACAAGATCAACGCTCGGCCAGGGCACACCGGGCCAAAAAAGACGGAGTCGTCGTGCCGAACCAAATACGAAGGGGTATGTTCGTCTCCCTCCTCCTCTCTTGCAATAGGTAACCATCCCCGCATTCTCGTAGGAGAAGAAGATTTGGCTTACACTCAGCGAGATGATCAAGAACACCTCAGGTGCCGGCTGGGACGACATCCGGGGCTGCATTACAATGCCAGATGCAGCGTGGATCGAAATGATGAGCAGCGTGAGTCCAATGTATAGTTCAGACACGTGTAATGCTACCCAAACTAATCAAGGATAATGTCGTATCATAGGGCAAAGATGGCAAGCGCAAGGCGAAGCTTCGGGGACATTGCATCCCCCATTACCGAGACCTTGAAACGATCTTCGCGAACAAGGTAGCAAAAGGCGACCATGCAAGGGTCCCGGGTGACAAGCCCTCGAAGAAGGCCGCAGGACCTACGACATCCAAAGCCTCCAAGCGCAAGCACGAAGATGACAGTGATGAGGACATGGACGACTCGGATGATGATGAACCGGTTGACCTTTCGTGAGTCCTATCGACGGCTACCCGTACCGGTTCAGAAGCTAAGCCTTGCCTTTGCCTACCAGACTCTCTGCGGCCCAGCGAGAACGAGCCGAGGGCTCATCCAACCCCGCTGCTTCTGCATCCAACTCGGCAGCCACCTCGACTCGCAGCTCCCGCGCACCTGCAGTCGAATCCAAATCGGCAAGGATGACCAGAAAGTCCGCCTCAAACGAGACCGCCAAGACCCTATCCGCCCTGGCTGAAGTTGGAGAGAGCATGGTGAAAGCTCTTGCCAGGATGCTTCCTCCCGATGAAGCCGAAAGCATGGCCATGATCTGCCAAATGAAGCGAAAAGTCGAAGCGGCCGCGGATCTCTTCGAGTTTGACGAGCAACAGAAGGAAACCATGACCGACTACCTTTTCTGGCATACCGACGAGCGAAGCCAGTTCCTTCACTGCCCCGACGAATTGGTCTACACCTTCTTGAAAGGAGTCTGGGCTAGGTGCAAAGAACCCATGTCTTGTCACCACGGTACACACGGGCGGGACAGGCGATAAAGACGGGTCCACATCGTCTGTCCGCCTGTCGCGATGGTTTCATAGAACGATAGGATGATCTTGTAGGTAACCTTTATGGTTGTACCTGATTGCTTATGTCTGTGATCACTATCCATACATCTGCGGCCTTGTGTTCTATTGCGTTGGCTACCAGATTATCGGAGATGCTGCTGCGTCTTGAACATGGAATTCATGCAAATGTCCATTCAACCTGGTATTACAATCCGAAGGACAGCCTACCGCGCCGATTTACAAGTCCAAATAGCCAGACTTCGAACAAGCCAGACATACCAGCGTTTCAATGATAGCCGTTGTCCCTTCGGTAGTCCTGGTACTGTCGCCACATCGTGCGCGCAATCTCCTCTCGAAGGCCTTTCATCTCCAACGGAGCTTCCCCCCTTGCATCTGCCCTTCCTCCTCCCTGAGGGGTCATGGCATCATCAATCTCGTTCGGCAGATTCTCCGTTCGATTCTCGTCGGCGTCGATGGCTTCACCTTGAAGTTGCATGAAGTTCATGAGCGCCACACAGGCGTACATGACATCCCTCTGTGTATCAATCGGGAGTGAGGAGCCGGTGCTCAGCATCTGGACAGCTCAGGATCATCGACGAAGGCATCACTGGCAGATAGGACTGCCGAGGAGCTGAACCCACCTTGAACTTTCTCTTCAACCGTCCGTACGCTCGTTCAACAACATTCCGAACTGAAGAATGTCGAAGATTGTATAACTCTTTCTCGTTCTTGGGACTATGATAGGCAGGGATGGACGTGTCAGGGGCGGTAACTATTCCCATGCATACAATTGCATGCACTCACGTCTGTCCTGCAGCACCGAACTCCTTCAAATGGTATCTGACACCTCGGAAGGGCACCAAAAGTTTGTCCTCCATCCCATATCCGGCGTCAGCAAGGTAGTACCATCCGGCTGGGATCTTGAAGCCTCCTTTGTCGATGGCGCTCTTGAACACCCTGTGGTCATGGGCAGATCCTTCCCACCCAGCGAGGCAGTATCCAAATAACCCGTCGAGGGAGACGGCACACAGGACGTTGAACGAGAGAAACCCCTTTCTGTTTCGGTAGGCTTGGGCGTCGGCAGCAGGAGGCGTACAGGGGATGTGCGTTCCGTCGAGAGCTCCAAGACACTTGTCGGTCAATGCGGTGTACTTGGAGTCGGTGTATGCCGGATCGTCTCGAGGTACCGTATCGGGCGAGGGTTGACGGACCCAATTGTAATAGAAGTCCGGATGGACGAGTGCATCGATTACTTCGTGAACTGATCTGGCAACAGGAATGGACGCTCAGGATGACAGTGCGCGGGTTGTCGGAAGAGCATCTTACTTGGTTAGAGAGGCCATGGACACCTGAAATACGTCTCGAGTGGTTCGGTAGCAGACGGACTTGCGCAACATGTACAGGACCAAAGCGACCTTCAGGCGTGCGGGAAGGACAGGTGACTCCGTTAGGAGTCCGGCGTTCTTGAGGTCGTTAACGAGGATCACGAAGTTGTCGGCCGTCATACCGACAGCGTCGATGCAAGCTTCGTCCGTACCTTCGATCCATCTCTCCACTTTCTGGATTCCTTCCCCGGGCCTGTCTAGAATTTCCTGTCGCTGGGAGTAGTCGAGCATGACGACGTTGGCGGCGGTGATGATGCTGTAGAGACCCAGCGCGGTCAGAGCTGCGACGGTGTTTGGCTGCATGACGCGGAGTGGGGAAGACTGTCGGAAGGCACCGTGTGACGAGGAGGAGCCGAGGGGTCGTTAGCGAGCTGCAGGACAGCAGCGAGGTCGACTTGTCGATACGGAGGATGTTCTCCTCTTCTGAACTTATTATTTCTAGCGAGTGATGAACCACTATCCGGGGGGTTCCTATTACCTCCACTCGTGTTATGTAACCATGCCGGATCCGGTCTTTCTGTAGTTTCCTCCATTACAGTGAACAAATAAACCGGGCAAGTCACAGCAGAAATTTGATCAATCGAGCTCCAGAAATGCTGTAGAACTCGGTGGCGACCGGCTTCTTGAAATTTCTACAAAAATGGATCTGTAGCTCCAGGTAAACAGACCCATAGTTAAAATCACCGACTGGTATACATCACAGGAACACAACAGACGAGCGATCTGGATTCATCGCAGTCAACTGAAATCGGTACGATACAGCTTTTCACCACCATCACGCCTCAACTATTGACAGCTGCACCCCGTCTGCCGCCTTCCACTTTTTGTGTAGTGCCTTCATGGTCTCCTCCACCCAGACGGGCTGCTTGGGAGCGACCAATCGCTTACTGGCTTCCCAGGCGTTCTTCCACTCGAGGGGGGGGCTGATGACGTTTTTGAGGTCCTGATTGGCCATGGCGGCGGTGGACAGTGTGAGTCGGCTGAAGCCTTGCGAGACCCATTTGATGTGCGCTAATTCCGTAGAGGTGAGTACCTCGTTCGAGAGCCAATGTTGAGAAATAACCAAGCCCTCGCCGCCATCGAAGGCACGCCACCAGGAGCTTTCGAACGGATCACAGGTACGTCTTTAGTCTCGTCCCTCCAGGCCCATCTCGGGCCCGCCCAAGCTTCGTGCATCATTGCTACTGATGGAATTGCGATGGATACTATCTAGTACTTCGAGATGGCGAATGGTCTAGGGAACAATGCATGTCGTCAGCTTTCTCCATTTCTTACGATATGCTTACGAACTTACTCAGTCCTTTGAGAGCCAGCAGTGTCACGCCTCAAGCAGCGTCTTGGTGGAGTCATCGGTACGCGTCCTTTTCTGGCCATGGTTAATCAGTCGCTGATATGAATCCCAGCCAATCAATTGCTTGGTAACGCGGACCGTTTCATCCTCGCGTCCATCAAATCATCCGAATTATCACCGTCGTCGGAACCGTCTGACAGATCTGAATAATTACTGTCCTCGTTGCCGAAGAGAATTTGCGGGCTGAATATGTGTTATACCAACCACTTCAATTCGCCCGACTGTCGACAACGAGGATATAGTGACTTCGGATAGGCGGAGCTACGGCCGTTCACCGCCTGTATAAAGTGAAAGGTAAGCATCCTCTTATCCCCCTACAAGCGATACTTGTTTCAATGCGTACCGTGTGGGTCCGCTTTGCTCATCTGTTACGAACCTTGACCAAGTTGCTTTTCGCCTTTGCGGCTTGAGCTTCCTCCGTTGTCACGGTCGTACCGTCGTCAAGTGCGTTTATGTTGTTCCCTCCGTATCGGCAATGAGCCTTGATGGCATTGATGACCGCTCCCTCTAGACGCTTCTTATTCGCCTCGTCCTCAATCTCGAGGACTTTGTCTTTGATCTTGTGAAGAAACTCGTTCGACCTGGTAGAAAGGAGAGTCGTATTGTAGGTAAGTGAATGCTCTCTCCGCACATACGACAAGGGACTGACATGGAATCGTTCGTCGATTTCTTCCAATTGAGCCGATAGAGTTTCTTCAACACGACAGCGCCAGTTTGTGGGTCGATCACGCTCTTCTGGATATACCCTGCCGGTACGTGGTCAGGCCATTAATTTTCACGAAGCATATGCTGATTTTCGACGAAAGGAATGTTGTAACGAGATTCCTGATATGCTTTTTATTGATATAAAGGCAGACAGCATAACGCAATTGTTTCTGGTGCGAAAGGGACATAAGCGCACCCGGTGAAGGCCTGAACCCTTAATACTGACAGAATTCACTTCCATTCGCGCATTGTTATTCCTTCCTTGACACCTTTCTAGGTGGCTCCTCCTATCCGACACTTACAATCTAGCCTCGGTGATATTCCCAGAAGGTCCTCAACATGCCATTTATGGTTTCTTGGAAATCGGAACGGTGAGAAATACCCCGCGCGTATGCTCGAGAGGAGGAGCAGAAGCTGGTTAGAGGGCCCCGCAGACTACTGGAAGAATCTGTTCAAGGGAACTACCAAGAACAGTCTGGAAATCGCGCATGCCTCGACAAGAGGAGGAAAGTCGAATCGTCGGCTCTCCATGCACCTACATTGTCGAAATTCACCCGGTCGGCTGACATAATACCCTGAGGACGCTAAGTGGACTCATGCGGGATTATGCCGAGACATACACAGCTCTTGCGCGGAGAGTAGCACGGCACAGCTAGGGCGTTCTGACGGCTTTGATCTACAGAACCAGCGCGCATTGCACTCGTATTTCGCAGATGAAGCTTACCAGTTCATGCGGGGATTGGCATCAGATCGATACCCCGATTACGTCAGCCCTTGCGTCCCTCGTAGCAAATACACACCAACTGATTGAATGGAGTGTAATTCAGAGCGATTATGCTGATATTCGCCCCGATTCAGATTCCGCCGGTGTTCAAAGAAAAGGATAAGCTAAATTTTTTGTCCGATTACGATTTATAAAAATATGGCGGGTTTTCCGCCAAGCAATCTGAGTGAAATCCGGAGGCCTGAACCACTGTGATACTGTGTTTGTTCCTCAGCCGATACTGGGCTCGCAAAAAGCAAGTCGGCGTCCCGTTGCTCAAAAAACAGCCAGATACGAAGGAGAAGACTCATTGCCATCTATAAAACATTCTGGAGTGACGTCTTAATCATTGATCGCCACGTCCGGCTTCGGGGCTGGTATCGAGATCGAAACTGCCGGCATCGTCCTTCACGCCGGAAGTTCATGGTCAATTATAGACTACGCCAATGAGTCAAACAAGGCTGGAAGAAAGGGTCAAGTGTTCCTCAGTATTGTTTTACGCACGGTGACCTACCACTTTGCCGTAACAAACCGAGTGGAGAGAGCCGAAGAGATGGAGCGATTGCTAAAGGGCGCTGAGGAGTGTCGCACTTGGGTCTGGCTGAGTATCTGCATAGCGATGTCATTACGTGTACGACCCTGTTAGAAGCCAATCTTTCTGTTCTATGCAGATAGGGTACTAGCAAAGCGATGTACACTGATTACGAAACGCGGGACTTCAGATAACTACCGAAGTGGAAGACGAAGAAGGACAGCTGATCCTGAGAAAGTCTTGCACTCAAGGTAGCTTCGGTGTTGGATGATGAATCAAAGGGTAATTCCAAGAATCTGAAACTATTACAGAGAGCAAAATGCCCGCTATATATGGGTGCCTGGCTATGGCGAGGCATCCCTGCTACGATCCGTAGAGCGAGCAATATCCTGAGGGAGCAGCGAGCATACAGGTACAAGTAACGAAAGAGCGGGTATACGAGTACTGAGGAAGCGAACTTGTTCCCACGCGTATCGAAGGAGCGAGTATGTCTGTGCGTGTAAGGGGAAGCGAGTACTGTAGAGATACGGACCTTTCAGAGCCATCTGCGTTGCATCTTATCAACTTCACGAGGTTAGAGACTTCAGTTCGCGAGACTTCACCTGGTTCACTTTGCACAACTTCACAAACTTCACTTAGCTCTCGAAACATTCGTTTGTGACTTCGAAACTTCAGATGCTTCAGGACTTCAGATACTTCAGTTACTTCGCTTTCTTGAAGGAGACTTTGTTCCCAGCGATAGGTCACCCAGAGTACATATATATAGCGGGCATTCTGCCATTTGTAATAGTCCTCATGACCTATGAATGACCCTATCACGGCATGGCAGGTGATAGCAACTGGGAAAGAGACCTACATATGGGATCCCGCGGGGCAGTCTGCCATGATCTGCGGGGCAGTATACCATAATCTTGACCGTCTGCCATGATCTGCGGGGCAGTATACCATAATCTTGACCGTCTGCGCGATATCCGGACATTGTGAGAGGTGCAATTATCGCGAAGTAAGTTATAATTGATCTGGAGATCCGCAAATAGCAAACGGTTGATACTTGGATATCCGCACGTATCCATATAAAGATAATCAAAGATCTGGCAAATATTCACATAGGCGGCGAAACGGCGACAGTTGCCAAGTATTCATGTATCAACGATCGATGCCTTCGTCCAGCCAGGGCTCCATTTGTGGTGCTTTGTGGACGCAGAATTCCCCTGCAGTCATCAGGAGGGACGGCGAAAGGGTCATACGACAAAGGGTAGGCTACCGATTACCATAGTAAGGTGTACGAAGTTTGTCAGGTCCATGAAGCTGGTAAGTTTGTAAGGTTCAATAAAGCTGGTAAGTTGATTATGTTGTTGTAAGTCCTTAGTGAACGGCTATGAGATAGTGGGAACTCATGAATATCACATTCATTCCTGTGCCTTCGTTACACCATTTTCTTACTTCCCAGCTTGAGTCACTTCTTTTTTTCACATGTCTGTAATGACCGGCGTATGACTTAGTGGCAACTCATGGCCACCACATGTTTTCCTGTGCTCATTTTTTTCACCCTTCACTTCATCTTTGCTTCATATTCGAGCTCTCTCATTCCAGCTTCATAACCTTGTTCAAACTGTCTTTGTCATTCGCCTTCTTGGCGATCATTCTGCGCAGTCTCGCGCATATTTGCGCCAACTTGCGCAAGACCTTTCTTCAACACACAGCAAGCCGCTCGTCAACTTGCGCGTACTTGCTTTGACCTGCAGACTCGCGTCAACTTGCGTATCCGGCAGACGAGGTGACATGCCGTTAGCTGTATCGTTCGGAAGTACTGGCTTTGTCGCGTTCCACACAGTCTTACATAAAGGCTCAGCTGGGGACTACCGGGCTAGACGTTCGACCGGAGGCGCGCAGTGCCATCTACGGGCGTGGACCTGCCATATCACACTGAAAAATGACAAGGACAAGCGGTCGACTGCCGTTCATCATTCCCACAAAAGAGCAAGAGTGCTTCTCTATTCTTGCATACAAGTATTGATTGCAACCTCGTAATCTTGCAAGGAGATGCTCTTCGGCGGGACCACATCGGACAGCGAATGCGCAGAAGCGAGCGAAGCGAAAATGTGCTGTGGACTTGCAAGGTGCAACTGGCATGCTGCATGAAGGGTCTCCGGCTATGCCACAATGGCCAAAAAATGATATGATGATCTCATATCCACACGAAACTGGCATATTATTTTCATCCAAAAAGCCCTTTTCATCATGGACGTATTGAGCGCTGACAGGGCTAAGGGCATACGTTACATCGGTTACTGCAGCTTTGTCCTCACACAGAACCTTTCGTTTGTGAGGGCTTTCCGCAAGGAAAAGAGTGAGCTACTGGGCTAACCTCGGAGACGTTAGTCGAAGGAACATCTCACAGCTATTTATTGGCTTGTGATCGTCAGCCGAAATTCATCGTGTCGGAACCCGAACACGGCTTATCATTAAGGAGCGATAAGCAACATTTCGGAGCTCTGCGGTAATGATCCCGGTAGATGATGATTCATGTTCCACGTCCGAGCTTGCAGTGAGCGGACTATCAATCACAAAACTTCGGAAGAGCGAAGATACAAAGATGTCTAACCATGAGTGCACAATTTCTCTGAGCAATACGTTGTATCGACGCGGGAAAAGTGATTTCACTTAAATTTACCGCCCAGTACCTTGTCTAGATTCAAACAGAGTACCTTCGGGTCACTTTTTTCAAAACCTTACTTTTCACTGCCCGACCTCGCCGCCACCTGAGACTCTTCAGGGATTCAAGCAATGAGATCTGGCTGAGAGTTTCTCAAAGAGTCTCTGGGAGCGTCTACAGAAAGCCACGACCCGACCTGCATTCAAAAGCAACCTCGAATTGCAACACCTCCTTGTTTACTTTGTGAACTTCACTTTCTCACTTTCGATTCAAATTTTTGCCATCTATGCATTGTATTTCTCGTCAAGTAGACACCATGGGGGGGGGGGGGTCAAATGGCCGGCTCGCTATCTCGAAGATTAAAAACAAGTGCTCGCCAATACCGAAGACCTGCCGGAAGGACTCAATCCCCCGAGTCCTGGCAAGGACACCGGCCAGGCTGGGGTGTATCTGGCATTGGTACGCGATGCTGAAGTGGGTGATCCAACACTGTTGCACTCGACGATCCGTCGATTCGAAGAAGGAATGGCACCAGTTGCAGACGGGAAGGAGTCGATTGACAACGTTCTGAGTCCGGAAGGCGAACCTTCATATCCGGACGAGTATTCGGGTCCTGAGTAAGGCAACGCGCAAGCGGACTCAGAGACATCAAGGCATAAGACAGCTTGCTGAAGCGCACCTTTCTGGCTTGTTATAGTGCTTTGTTCGACCTTCTCATCTTTCCCCAACTCGCTACCTTGACAGGTTGTCGTATCTTTGATACTGTGTCCTGCAGGGCTTTCCATCTCATTCCGTCCTTTCTGATTCTGTTGGTTCGAGCGCCATCTGAAGGGATTCAGCATATGTAACGATACGTAGAGACCTCTGCTCAATCCGTCCGCCCCTTGAAGATTTTGCCATGCGCTGTTGCCGGCCCGATGTTCTTGCCACCATTGCTCTTTGAGATCCCTTTTGCATTACTCGTCGCCTCTCTTGCATCACCCGTCGCCTCTCTTGCCACACTTGCCGACCATTCTCTTCTGGAGCAAGACCAATTGTCATCGTTGTAGCTTGCTGAAGATTTCTGGAATCGACGCTGGGCCAGGCGCCAGGCGCCAGGCGAGATTGTAATTGCTCGAACAGTCTAGTGCTGAAGGCACCACAGCAGTCTAGCAGCGGTGGAACGCAGGATGCAGGCTTTGGCTAGATGTCAGGCCAGGTGATATATGTTTCATTCTACATAAAACTTGTAGTACCTGAGAAGTGCAGATACAAAGGGACCTCTGTTCAGCAGCGCTAGCCATCGGTTACTCCTTCTGGCGAATCCCCTGGTCAGGAGTTTTTGCGGGATTCGTCAGAAAGGAATAGCAAGGAAACTATTTTCGTATGCTCGTTGTGTAGCTGGTATGTCATCAGGGTAAGGGTGCTGTGGCAACAGGATTGTTCAACAGTCGGTTGATACCGGCTTGGATGTCTGTCCTATCAAGAGTCATGAAATGCAATGGTAGCGGAATGTCTCATTCACCCCTTTGCTGTACGGGATATCCCATTGCTCATTGATGAAGCAGCTGGCGTCTGGATCTATAAGCGCCAACCTGCGTCATATTGTATTCGCTGCAGGAATCGTCTATGTTTGAGGGACGAGGCGTGGTTCAGTCACGCATTCAACGACGCACCGGTGATCTGAGCCTCAATACTTCAACAACGTGAAACACTCCTACTCTTGCTAATTTCCTTGTTAAGTCCGATATACTGAAACTGACGTCATCATATTATATACGTGTCATAAGTGACCTAGATCATGGCAAGCATCACCTGATCTCCAGGCGTTAGCTGTTTGAATCATCAGCTGATCAAGCTCCTTCGGCTTACACTACCGCTTCTCATATCAGCTTCGTCTCAAGCCTGTCTTCGTTGGCCTTTGTTCTTTCTCTTCGCTCGGACACCGCTCGCCGAGCGAAGCTTCGGCCGATGGACGGTTTCCAAGCTGCGTTGTATGTGAATGCCTCATCCCAGCTATTGCTACATTTACTGACTTGTCTCAAACCGAAGATACCCTCGTGATCTTCATAGCATATGACATCGCCTGACATTCCTTCCTTTCCATCATATCTCTGTCTTCGCAATAGCCGTTCCGACCTACATGGAGGCAGCAAACCAGCGCCGATTTTGAATGTAAGTGGACACGGAGCATGATTTATGGCCGCGCATATGCATGGTACGCTGGGACCGGAGTGAGCATGATGATGAATGGAATGCCACATCGAGGTGATCCTAGCAGGTATACACAGATGGTCGTGAGTGGTATCCTGTGAAGCTGCTGCCGTATCGTGTTATGTCTGGCCGGAGGTGTATGGAATGCTGTCCACGATGGATCTTGACGAATGGCTTGACTGTGATATTCCGGCGCCAATGAGGAATGTCACCGGCCACTGTCCCATGTCTGGCTGCAGTCTCTCAAGTGAGCAAGTACTCCAGACACGCATCCTGCGTAACACGTTGACTTTTCATCATCTCGTCGGCGTAGATCGTTGTATGCCTATGGAGATTGATGCAAATCATGCTCAAGCGTCGAATTCGTGGTCACAACGCGTCGCACTCGAGTGCATAGCAAACACAGACGTATGCGGAAAGACAGATGTTCCAACGTCATGTTACTTGTCTAGTGCTGGCTGTAAGTTCATTCCAGATGTGTCTCCGGTTCGGGCGGAGCTCAGGAGCGTGTGTGCATGGACTGAAAACGTAGCGCATCGCCTTCCAGGAAATCTTCGCAATCGTAGCGTCGTCGTACTGTAGGTCACACGCTGTGCTTTCTCTGACCATTCTATCGATCCATTCTTGCGTTCTGTCTTGTATCCTGTCTATGACACCTTGTTCCTGAAGTCTGAAACACGGCCAGGTTGAAGTCGCATTGTAGACGTGACGCGGGGTCATGGAGATGGCAGCCACGGGATGCCGTCAGATCAGCGTAGACAGGTACGTATTTCTTCGCCGCTTGAGTGCTGAGTGAACTGCCAACTGACCCTTTTACTGCCCTGCCATCGATAGTTGTGTCGACTTTAGCAATACAGATTGAATTCGATGCGATATACGTGAGTCGCTGAACACCAAATTACGCAGTAGTACAGAAGATCGATGGAGTTACTCTTCTAGCCATAATGCCGTCGTTTTGCCTCCACTCGTTCGCTTCTTGATCAGGTCCTGCAGCTTTGTCATCGAGAGCTTCTGCAGACGCATATGGACGTCCAAGCTCTTCACAATTGCATCAGGCGTCTCAGTCTAATCATCCGCCAATCGTTTCACCTCGTCGATGACGATTTTGTGCCGCGTATACAGTTTGCGCTCTCCCCCCTCTCTTCCCCGACTTCTTCAACCGAACCATTCATCTCCTTGATCGACTGACGCCCAAGCACCCCCTCGTTCCACTCTTGCCATAGGGATGCGACCGTTGCGTGATCTATTTCCACCGTGAAGATCGAGACGACACTCTCAATAACCCCACCACTTGAGACACGATCCGGGACCGATGTCGACTGGCTCTGAATGCTCTTTTGGCCTCGCTCACCGCTAACGCTGGACTGCTGAACAACACTGTTCGCATCCTCCACTACCTGATGGAGCAAGCTCAAGGGATTTATGACTGTCGCAGGTTGTTGGGCGCAGGAGCTGAGGTTACTCCTATCGATTTCCTTGTCGGGCAAACGGAGTCGTGTCTCGAACTCGAAAGTGTCATCCACGATGTATTCTAAGCCTTGTGCGAGGAGTCCTAGGCCGATCCGATCCGCTTCTGAGGCTCTGCTTGCTTCAGCTGGACATTGTCGATGTCGGAAGGGCTGGTTGCATCTCCACCCGTAAATCGGCAATCCATAGTAGAATGTGTGTCCTTCATTCCCAGATCGAGCACTCCGCTAACAGTATCCATCTCCAAATACAGTCGCAGCGTGATATGCTGGAACTGTACATCCATAGGTGCGTGTACGGTTTGAGTTCGTTTGAACCACCTTCTCAGCATACGATCTATACGCAGCAGGCTGGAAGACTTCGTGTCGCAACAGCAGGCGGTCGGGCTGGCGTTGTTGCAGGAATGTGGAATCTTGTAGGAGGACTCGACGCGGTCGCAAGAGGAGGTTGAGGGATTCGTTCACCGTTATCGTCTTCTTCTGCTCGGGGGCGACTTGTATCTTCTTGAGCCTGTCCATGACTGTGTCAGCAGCTGATCAATACGCTTTCCTCCTCGACATCACAACATACCGAAGTGCCGCATGCGGAAAGGTCAAATGCTCCAGCTCTTCGGGCGGGTTGAGATCCCTCGGAAGCTAGAATCGCCCAGGACTCGAAGGGAACCCTGTAAGTATTCGGATGGTCCTTCGGGCAAGTTGTAAGGTAGTATTGTGCCATCGAGGACATATCCCATCGAACGCCTCGCCAGATATTCATCTCGCTTGCTCCGAACAAGTCGGCCATCCTTGCACTCGACCCACGATGAATGTGGAAGAACTTCGACAAAATGCCGCACACCCGCTCTTTAAGAACGGTGTTCGTTGCCTTCGCGTGCGCGTCCGACGAGATGAGTGTCAACTGGTCCATGTTCCCGGGAACAATCAGATTGGGTACTACTACGATGCCCGTCCATTCGGGGAAAGCTTTCCATATGCGCGCCAGAGGTCTCGCCACTCAGCTGAAATCTAAAGCACGCGAGAAGCTAAGTCAAAACAGATTGCCTTTATCCATCTTGTAGAAACGCCAACCGGTACAATTGCCACACCGTAGCACCTAGAGGACGCTCGTGACAGTTCTTGTTTCTGATTGCGCCGCGATACTGAATGTTACCGACATGTTTGGTCTTGCCGTCCAACGAAAGAGTGACCATGATGTCGCATGCGGCGGCCCCTCTCTGTGCTCCATGGGCAGAAACTGTGTATCGGGCAGCTGGATTCCCCGAACGTCCTCCGCTGTGAGCAGCTCGTGGTGGAATATGGCTACCATAGTGCGATCGCGTAATCCCTCCTTCTAGTCGCGGTTTAAGCCTTCACTCATGATCCTCGTGACTTGATCGGTAATACGGTAGCCATCCAGAAATGAGTCTACCCGCACGGCAAAGTGGATCAGTGTTGCGGGGCGTGCTATGACATAGTGACAGGTGCCTTGGCGAAGATACTGACCTTTGCACCAGTCTACATAAGAGCTTTTCTTTCGCTCTGCCTCGTTGCGCTTCATTGGTGCTATACGCCCACTCACGGCGAGGCAACGCCTCGAGCTGGCGACGAAGCGACCTGGAGTTGCCATATGTTGCTTCTGCAGATAACAGAGAGCACATAGGTGTGTCTCCAGCGTCTTCCACCCCACCTTCTTCCCCTATCCCGTAATATCCTGAACAGCGGGCGTCTGAGCAGACCGCGCTAATCTTTTGCCCTTTCCCTTCATTCCCATCTTGCCCCTCTGCTTGTGGGATCGGCCGACCACCCTGGTCTTCAGAAACTCAGCGCGCCGAGTCCTTGTAACGGGCATTCTGAGGTGTTACCGACGGGTAAATACCATTATAACTTGGAGTCAGTAATATGTAAAGAACCTCTATTCATACTGGACGCTGCCGCGAGACCTCACCTGTTGATCTCTTCCACCGAGCGCTGGGTTTGCCCCACCTGGTCCACAACCCATTCGAGACAAAAGGCTCCGAACTCCTTCATTGGGGTGGCGGACGCGGCCTTGGTTGCCATGGGTATTGAAGCGTTATGGTCCTGCGAATTTCCTCCCGAATTTCCTCCCCATCCATCGTCGTTGCCTCCTCGGGCTTCACATGTTCCGTCACCATCTGCGTTGCGTGAAGCAGCCTCTGCACTTGTCCGTCCGCCATTGTTGAGCTGTTAAGTCATACTCGGGGTGAGGGATAGAATTGACGGTGACAGCCGGTGGGGTATGCAGCGAGAAACCAGAAGATTGATTGACTGTTACGACGGGAACCCAGAATCTCAGAACGCAGCACGTCGAGTTGCCTCCCGGATGTGATGAGTTCCAGATCGCTCGCAAGTGAAGAAACGCACATTAGGCAAAAAAAAATGTACAGTTGGGCAGCTCACGTCGGTCTGAAGCCGGACTAGCTAAAGCGCCCTATTTGCGTCAGCCCGGTCAACGCCATGGACAAGCATCCAGACACTAGGAATCAGGACGATTTATGATAATCACTGTAATCGACTCAAGAAAAAAGAAAAAGCTTGTTTCAGCAATGACGGCATGACTGAGTGGTTATAGTGATTGATTAGAAATCAATTGGGCTCTGCCCGCCCAGGTTCGAGTCCTGGTGTCGTCTGCGACTTTTTTACCTTTTTGCCTTTTTCCTGTCAGTCAGTCCGGCTAGGTGGCCTGTCCTCGCCGCGCTTCTGAATGCTACAACTCGTTGGCTGGATACGCAAATGTCGGTGTTATCCATTTGACACCTTGCGAGCATTCAACTGGACCCATACATCTGTTGCACAAGTAGCTAGTTTGGGCGAGGCGGTTGTGAAGATCTTGAATGAAGCATTGTGTGCCTTATCTTGTGAAGTCTTTTTGCAGATTCCAATCCTCCTTCCTTTTCACTGCTTCTTCCCTTCTCCTTCTCCTCCTCCTGCGCCTTCATCGACTTCTCGTATCTTCTCATCCTCGACTGTAGACATCAGAGAATGTTGAATTGATTGTAAATGCTTCCGTCTTGAAAGGCGAGTTAGTCTTCGAGTCGTATTCGATCGTGGATTTGGTGGCCGAGCCAAAGCCGGTACAGGGTTTCTTTGACGTCGACTTATCGCTTGACGAGATCCTCGGCGGGCTTGCGACCGAGATAGCCTCTAAACCCCTAGTGAAACCGCTTGGTATCGTCGCTGAACCCTTACTTGGAAACGTTTATTTCCTCGAGCTTGTTGATCAGTTTATGAATGATCAGGCGTGTCCGTCCCGCACTGAACATCCTTCGTATTTAGGCACTATACTTGAGAACGGATCGGATGTAGGCGATTGTATTCAGCTGGTGAAATGACAGTACAAGTCACAGACAGTTTTCAGAGCATGACCGAACATTTCGAGACGACCTCTGATTACCCTACCTTTTTATCGTACCCCAGCCTTTGTCGCGCATTGTGATGAGTTCTGAGCTAGTCTGACAAGTGGCGCCCAGCTCTGACATGAGTGAGGTTTACGAGGAGCTCGTAAGTCTCACTGCTCACCAATGGGCTGCACTCCAGGCGTTAGTCGCCAAGGTCGGACCGGACTCAAAAATCGTCAGCCACCGGCAGCGGATCCTGAAGCAAGGGCCCTCTCGGACCCCCGAAATCGAACCATTCGGAAATGGAGTCCACTGTTCCCCAGCCGACCTGTTCAACACCCGCCATTCTCGAGCCAGAGGATCCTTCTCTCAAGCTGTCTCCATCGCTGGAATGGAATCGTTCGTCCCTCAGTGGGTTGGTACCTTCACTCGCAGGAATCCCTCTCAGGCGAAAGAAATACGTCCAGTGTCTAGTTCTTCCCCGATAAATAAGTGAACATATACACGGTGGAAAGTCGTGGGGGACAGGCCGGGTGCACAGCGGCTTGGAAAGGTATGGGAGTATACACCCCCCTCTCAGCCATGAATGCTTGAGCGGCTTCCCATGGCCGAGTTCAATACGGCTACTCTGTTTTCCACCGTCACAGATGCGAATTGTCATGTCGAGGCAGTGCAGGATGACATTTTCATCATATTCAGTGGTCATTCAACCCGACCCTAACAGTTGATTTGCAATCCTAACCCTGGCCTCCCGACACTGGACCGAGCACACACCAAGTCTGGCGATCGTCTGGTTTGATCTCCAAACTGAACAGTCAGATCGCTTCGAATGATTCTGGCGCTGCCAAGACAGACATCTACTCACAAGGCGAGTCCGTCGGGTATCCAAGGCAGGCATTCTATCCTTCCTCTGTCGCATGTCGATAAGGCAATACCATATGGGAGTACGGCAAAAGAAAGCTCCCAGTTTTTGACCACTCCTCTGCTCGGCACTTCAACCGAAATGGCACCTTGAAAAAGCTTCTTCTGTACACTCACCTCGCTGCCAGCGTACCTCCTCAATTTAGAGTCTTGGATTGAACTCATCCCGAATAGTATACGTATTATACCCAGCCAGCTCATGAACAGCCATAAATTCTTTTGTCCCATGCTTCGATATACCGCCATCCTTGCCCACCTCGGTCCAGGATCCATATCCTCCCCCAAGCTCCCGACATACGATCCTGATGCGGAGTAGGCATATCATCACATTCAAATCCCTTCAGTGGCAAAGAAGGGATAGACTAAGCCGCCAGGAAAATCGTCTCGCAGACAAAATGCTGGGAGTAAGCGACGTTTAAAAGCCGTATATGACCTTGATCCCGTCGGCATTGCAAAGCGTGTCCGAAATCATGGCTGTGATGTTTTCAGACGTTCGACAGGTTTGTGGAAGCGATCCTCAACAGCGCGGAAGGTGTAAACCTAGTCGCCGGACGGCCGGAGTGATGCCAGCCGTAACGAACAATTTGGTCAATCAGTAGGAGCGACAATCTGCTGATTCATCATTGGTTCTGGTGGCTGTTTGAGGTCCGCCTATTTTGTGTGCAGGGATTCGTTGCGTTCATACCGTTACCGAGCAAGACCCCTTGAGCTCAGTCGCACGGGACGTCGTCAGGGTAAGCACAGCTGAGGTGCTGAAAGTCAAAGATGTCTTGTGATGATGTTGAGAGACACTCACAGCTGGGAGTTATGTCTGCCGAGTTCGCTTGACGCACTTCTCATAGTGTCCCGGCCCCATGAAAGATATCGCCGTTGAAGATTGACTCTAGCGCCGACGCATTTGACCTTGTGCTAATAGGCAATTGTTGACAGGGCTCCTGTCTTACTCTTGTACTTGTTTACCTGGGTGACACTGTCCTAGTGGATCCCAGATTTCCTTACCAGAAGCAGCTAGCTGCAGACAGTTTGCAGACATTGCTAGCGGCGGCCGAGTGATGACGTTGTTCGCCCATCGGCTTTCTGTCTCTGAGACCTGGGTGCATTCACTTCTACCTGTGCCTGCGAATTCGGGTCTTGCTTCAGCCTCGCCAGGCGGCTCTGGGGCCGTCATGAACAAGATCAAGCGACTACTCAGCTCGAATCAGCTTCCTACGCCACAATTGAGCGCCAAAATTCACATCCCCAACGATGTTGTCGTCGTGCATCCACGTTCTACCCAAGGCCCAATTAACCCAGACGAAGCGACTTTCACGCAAGAGGATACGCTACTCTCCGGCCACGCCATTATCATCGCCCAGCCATATCTCACACTCTATACCATTCGAGTTGGTCTGGTAGTCGTGTTCAGGTTCCAGCTGCCCGAAGATAC
This sequence comes from Naganishia albida, assembly GCA_001599735.1. Lineage (NCBI taxonomy): Eukaryota > Fungi > Basidiomycota > Tremellomycetes > Filobasidiales > Filobasidiaceae > Naganishia > Naganishia albida. The sequence goes on from BCHV01000005.1 coordinate 26,366, forward strand.
GAAAACGCACGAGACCATCCTTTTCGAGCGGTACAAGTCGTTCGATCGGGAGGAAATTCAGTATACTTCCATCTCTCGACAATCAGCGCCGAATCACCTTATTCATCGAAAGGTCGATTTCGACATTCTTGTCCCTGCAAGTTTGTCAACTTACGAGCATTCGCCGTATGGAATCATTCTCGCACAAGTCCGGCTCGAAATCGACTTTGGTTATGCGGGTGCCTCGACAGGTCTCATGGGCAAAGAAGCTCTGGATTACATTCGCGCGAATCCGCCAGTACCTGATCAGCAGGAGATAGAGACGGCACCAACCGTACTGGGACGACCGATGATTCTTGATCTTTGGCAGGGTGACGGCAAGGTGACGTTTCCCGATCGCAAGTCCTTTTCGATGTTGCGAGATTCACTCGCTAACACTTTGCCTTCAGAACTGTGCGCATGTGAATCCGTTGCCCCAAAGGAAAAGTCCCTCTCCAGCCGAGTTCAACAATCGTGGGTCAAGACCATAGCCGTGATTGCGAATCCGAATCCCGAGGGAGGAATCAACCCTCTCAGGATTAGCAAGAGCGGATTCGCTCCTGGTCTCGGACGATGGCGGTTGTTCATGCTGAGTGATGCAGTATGTACTCGGCTTGATTTTAGGGATTGCGCTGACAATGTCGCTGGCAGTTTTCGGTTGGGGGATATCTCATCCCGCGCTTAGAGATCTCGCACTCCGCCGTCGGTCTCACCATCCATGCCATCCACATCCACGTCAATCAGACCTTTCTCCTGATATCGCCAGATGAATATCAATTCAGTGTTTCTGGATACGACGAGTTCACAACGGAAACGCGGTGTCCGACGGAAAAACAGGTGGTTGTCCTGGATGGAAATGTGCCGGCGAAAGGCGTGAAGGACAGGACGGCTGCACCACTCTGGGCGGGGAGACGGCGAGGCGATAATGCAGGCAAAGGCGACGAGGAAGTCTTTGTGTGGCAGCAGGACAAGCTGCGACTGCCTGATGAGACAAAGCTTCGTCCTACCAGTCTCCCAGGGTAAGTGTATCTCATTTCGAATGTCGGAAATCACACTGACCTGTTGCTATCAGGACGTCGACTCCCCTCCGCGTGCAACACGAAATCACGGTCCGAACGTTCTTCTCGGTACAAGGCGAGACAGCTCGAGGGGAACCGATGGCCGATAGGAATGCCGAGGGGGACGTCAGGATGTTGGTCATGGCGGTCCCTGCTGTTCTAGCTTCTGTAAGTCGGCTCATTTCGTCGAACGCTGGAAGGCTGACGGGTCATGCGCTCAGTGTTGCTGCATCGAGCAAAGAGTCAAACTGCCATCCTGTATGTGGACGCGTGCATTTTGCGATTACAGTATCCTGACACCGAAGTATAATACAGATTCCGAAGATCCCTCCGTAATGGAGGAGTCTACGCCGATGTGTGCGTGCTGCCTGCGCACAGAAGAATTTCCGACCCCGATGCCGTCGCGCGAGTTCTTTATAGCGGCGGGGCGCATGACGGAAGTGACAACGTCGGGACAGGCGCCGGCGATTACGAGTACCGCCAATAAAAGCAGATCTGCGACGAGTCGGCAGTTTTACGCTTAGAAGGCAGGAAAACAGGACAGATTGCTGTGACGACTTGAAAGGGTAAGTGACTTGTGCACACGGCGGTCAGTCGCCCTTGCCATATTGTATCCGAGGCCTCGTTGCCTCGAACGACTTCGTTGTATAGACTTGTATAACAGGCGTATTATCCTTTTCATACTGCTATAGCAGATTCCCATCGTACAGTCGCCGCTTTGTAGCGCTTATCGTACAAGCCTTGAATCCAGCGACATGCGTAGACCGGTGACTTATTGCCTGTACCCCGCGCATGATGTAAACAGAGACAAACCCACTTCCTGGTCATTCTCCGTATATCGCACAAACGGCGAAGTTCCGCCCGACCCCCCGCGGATCAATCTTTCCAGGCTCCATACATGTCCGAGTCCTTCCCACCGGGAGCTCACGCTATCCTGCCGCCTCACATACCACCGATACCGCACACTGGACTACGACCCGAACCGGTACCGCTCCGACATGGCGATGGATGTGACGGTGAAGGGCGAGCAGCGACGAAGAAATGCGACGGAATGTCGAGATGCCGTGACGTGGAAAGGTAGTGCCGCGGCATGGCATCCGAGACCTGCAGATGGGCAAGCGTCATGAAGGGTGACGAGGCACGATGCGACGTTGAGCTGATGGTGTCAACCGAAAGAGACGCGCGGACATTGCGCTCTCACCTGTCGACGTTCCCAGAGCCGGCGTTGCTGATGACTGTGAGGTGGACTTGCATGCTTTAAGGTGGTGACAAGAGTTAGACAGGCCAATGGTGTAGAGAAACTCGCAGCTGTGATCTATACCTATGAATTGGTTTCGGAAATGCGGAGACGCAGCGGCTCACCCTTATTGCTTTGGACCAGATCTTCCTCCCTTCGACAGCTCTACCAGACTTGCGCAGTCGCCCTTCCGCCTATCAACGAGATAGCGCTGCACCTAGCATAGACATCATACGCACAACGTGCGCGACGAAGGAGCCGGGTCTTAACGGTGAACACCCCCCTGGCGGCGGTACGGTACGGTACGGGCGGCAACGTTCCCCATGGCGATTAGACTCGAATTGGAAGCTGCTGAAGCGTCGAAGCGAGGTGTTTTCGGGATATCGCCCATCTATACAAGACATTCAGTCGTCAGCAACAAAGCAACCAGCCTTCAGAACTCTGTCGTGATAAAGACTTACATATCACTGAGGTCTGCACACGCACAAAAGGCAGGTTCTCGAGCAACAGCTAACGCAGCCGAGATAGATGTGCCGAACGAGCTTGACATTGCAGTATTCTTGAAGGAAGTGGCTGACAGCTTTCTCGGAAACGGACTGGTAGTAGGGCTACGAGGATGACGGTTCCCCTCGTGAATCGCCGAGATGGCGGGAAATGTCGGTTCGTCTTGCTCGAAACGCGTCGTGGTGGTGTGGAGCCTTCAGAATCACTGCCATCGTGAGATTGACAGATGTAGGAACACTGTTGACGGATCCGAATGCAAACCTTAAGCATGTTTCGACAGGAAGCAATACATGTGACTCACCGTTCAGCGTTGATGGACTCTCGATCTCCCGACTTGCTCGTATCCCCTTCTCGCCTTCCTTTCCCTCCGATAGAGCGAGCCATCGACACACGCGCGACGCTTGAATACGCGGTCATTCGACGGCATCCGTCAACGCTTTGGCATCAAGGCCTTCTCGACGGCGAAACGACACGGAAGTCAAGTTCCCGAGGAGACGAGCTGTGCGACGGATACTGCCGCCATCTTCCTGTCGGCTCGAGATGAAACCCTGATGTTGCCGGCCTGTCATGATGTTCCATCATCAGCAAGCGGCAAAGTGATGGGGAAACAGACGACTTTGTAGCGTTGGAAACGTACCTTGCACCGAACCCTTCCTACGCACTCCTGGACTCCGAGGAAATGCGTTTCCTCGACCAGTCCTCGACATGGGCGGCATGGCTGGCGGGACAGACTTGACACTGTCGTATTATTGTATGCCTTGGCAACCGTACGTGAGTCTTGAGGATGTTGCTCGTGTTCATGTTTAGACGAGATGTATCTGTGGGCGTCGAAGAGATCAGTCAGACCGACCGAAGACGGGACAGGACGCTCTACTCACTCTGCATGTTGGCGATCGCAACTGATCCGACCGAAGATTCCGAGCGATGGCCAAGCGTTGACAGACCTTGTGCCTTGTACGACAGCCTTGACATGGATGGACGAGCTCGTCCGAATGGCCCTACTGCCCATGTCTCAAGCTCTCCATACGATCTCCGCCGAATCTGCGCCAATCAGGAAACGGGTATTTGTCTGCCGCGTCATGGCCGGCAATGTTGGGTGAGACATTGGCTCGAGTATATAGACAGCTATATACGCTTGCCGTCTTCACCCGCCCCTTCAGTCCTCATCGTCGGCAACATCTCCCACTCATTTCCCAAGACACTCTTACTCAACGCCTTCAAGTCTGACCTATAATCTTCCAATCGTGATGGCCGTACGTATTACCCTTCTCCTCCACTCGCCAATCATCCGTTAACCTCCATCTCTCTTTTCCCCCTTTCATCACCAGACTCCCGAAACCGCCCCGGCCTGCACCGGCAACCCGGCCCAATGCGGCTTCTGCAACCCGTCCGCAAACTCGGGAGCATGCGCCGTCGATGGAATTCCCGGATGCACGTCCGCCCCGGGAAGCTGTGAGGTGTGCAAGAGTGGGAACGGGTGTGCCAAGGATTGCGCGGGGTGAGTCCGTCTGTTCTGGCATTGACTGCGGTGTACGGCGTAGCTGTGGGATGGCGCGCGAAGACGAGTCGGTCGGATTTCGGGTGGAAGATCGTCCGTCTCACAGTCGAGGGCTCAGACGTTGATCGTGTGAGGAGGGTCGACGTATGTTGACTCCGACGGTGATCAGCGATTCGAGAATGCCTCGGAGAGCAGCAAGTCTTGGAATATGGTCGCACATATCTCGGAAGGATACGCTGTTGCCGTCGGGCAAGCGTACGATCTCGTCACATCGGAGCGTCATCTCAGAATCGTCGGCTTCTTTCGTCGGCACGTCGGGAGACGCCTCGCAACACGAGCTAGTCCGAGATGGGCATCGGATCTGGTCGATAACGGTGATGCGGAAGAAGTGATGTGCGTTGCGCAGCAGGGTTGCAGCGCCGCACCTGTGCTAAAGGGGAAGGAAGCTTTCACCGCGTCCTCGAAGACCGCGTCACCTCGCGTACACGTCGGCATGAACACTGTCTGTCCTCGATGGGCGCAATGTCTGTCAACGCACCACCGATGGGTTATTGACATCGACGTGGTTGCGGACACCACGGAGCGGGGATCGCGGATGATGGACACGTTGCAAAAACGCTCGAGCGAAGACTTGCTGTCCCCGCTCAGTCATCGCGCCGATAACGGAACATCGGGCATATAACGTAGCACATCACAAGACCCCAAACGCCCTGTCCATGGATGCCTATGGTCTTTCCGTCGCTCCGTCTACCGTTTCTCCAACGCTCGTGCTGACCCTCCTCCCTATCCTCCAGTGACCCGTCCAAGTGCAAGGTCTGCGGCAACTCGTGCTTGAAGCCTTCGAATGCGTCGTTCGGTGTCGAGCCTGCCCGAAAGTAGGATTGTTCGGGATGAGGGACTGTAACATGCAATGTATCTGTGTAAGCCGACTGTATGAACTATGAATGGAATCACTGGATGAGAACATCGGCATGGCGGATACAAATTCGGTCAACTTGAGCATCCAGCATGCTGAAATGATAAGCTCGCGTCTCATTATCCATCCACAACAAGCTCTCCTCATACCAGTCGATTCATTTCCCCCGTCCTGCAGGATGAACCAAGACCTCGCAACATGCTCCGAGGCGGGACAGTAGTCGACGAACCCACCGTCCCGCCGCTCCAACCGCCGGCGAGTCGCTCAGGCTCTGATCAACACCTCCTATCCGCGTCGATGCCAAATCCGCTTCAAAGTCGTACGTCCGCTTAACGAACCAGATGCACGGAACGACTGCTGATCTGTGCCTCAACCTTCCAGCGAATGCACCCCTCAGTCACGAAGTCGGTAGAGCAGAGGCTCGAACAAGATAAGAGAGACATCGAACTCGACAACCAGCTAGCTCACGAAGAGCTCGACCGAATGGATGCTCATGACGCTCACAACAACAAGATAATGTTCCCAACCTCCGTGCCACATTTCACCTGCGTCAATATCAGTACTTGAAAGACTGGGATCAAGCAGCAGGCGACGAGGAGGATTACACCTATTTCGAGGCTGGAGTCTCTCTCGATCAACCTGTGCGCTCGGACACTTTGCTTGGATCCTGAATTGTCCAGTCAAGTGGGATCTCTATCGAACCAACATCAAGTACCACCCAATCGAAGGTAGTAAAGAGGTCCAACTTCAAGGGAACGGCGCCGTTCGACCGAGCGAGTCGGGGAATGGCACAGTTGCTTTCCGTAATCTGGTCAACAGATGTGTGTACGCTACGTCGGATCTGGTTCGACAAGAGGGACCTCGAGAGTCGGTGCGGCAACTCATCAACTGTTTCTCTGTGGAACCCGCAAATTGGAACGACGGTCGCGTGGGAGGCTTTGAACGTCGTCGTCCTTCCCTTTGGATCCTGATCCGCGACGAGGCCGAGCTTGATACCTGGTTGGGAATGTACGTCACTCGGACACCTCTGTTAGCCCTCTGTTCACTAACCTCTTGCCTTTACGTCAGTTGCCTTACATTATGGCGGAGCGACAGCGCCTATACATTGCGATCAAGAATCAGGGGAATCACGAGCACCATTACTAGTGCTCGGTTTCAGGACCGAATGCTCGCCGCTGCTGACGCGTACCGATACGCCTGGCACCGCATCCAGCTCGACACGAAGACCATCGCGCGCGGAGAATGTGAATAACGGATATGATACCGACGTCAATGATGTGCGCCACGACGGCAAACCCGTCTATCTGAAGGGGACTCTGAGATATGCAAGAGCGACAGATTCGTTTGTCTGCAAGATCGTGGAGGAGCGCGGCGTAACGCGAAGGGGAAACACGGTATTTGGACGGGAGTATGGTGTCGAAGAAACCGTATGAGGATGGTAGCCTTGTAGTCTTGATTGCGTCGTCTCCTTGGTACCAGTTGTGAATGTGTAGATAGCGTTTGATGAGATATGTGAACAGTTTTACACAGAAAAAGTTCAGAACCCGAATGACTGATAACTATAAGCTTCATGAGACTGCGCTGGTTACCGTTTTCATGCTCCCCGCCTCCTAGCAAGTCTACGATTCCGGAAAACGTGTCACTACCTCCACCAATGCGGAGCGATACTCGCCGTGTCCTCATGCTCCCGGCCCGCCATCACTTGTCATTGTCATTTAGATGAGCAGCACCAATGCATTGGCGTGGAGCGTAGGAAAAGCGACGGTCGACAGAGAAAGACACTCCCTTATTGCCACAAAGGACGCCCCAAGTGCCTTTCTCAAATTTCCCGATGTACAAAGATGAAGACACGGAAAATTCTCTTCGACATGACTGTCCGTCGCTCCATATCGCTTCGATCCATCTAGCTCGCCTGTACGAGTGCTCTGTCGACTCTGACGTCCAACGAGAGTCAGGATACTCAGTGTCAATCATGCTTCAACAGTCGCAATTGAGGTCAGAGGGAAAGACAGTTGAAGTATCGTTGGGGGATGGGAGCGCCGGAGACGCACGATCCAGCGTACATGGTAATACTCTCCGGAGCAGCTGCGTCAGCCTTCATGATCAGATCTCTGCTGTGAAACCTCTGTTCAAGCCGGAAAGACAGGTGAGGCCATCGTCTGCGCGAACCACCAGTAGACGGTTGAATAAGGGACGGTTGTTCCGAACAGTCTTATCCATTAGCATATGCACAAGCGGGGCAAGAGAATGTCATGAGAACATCCGACCTAACTTTGCAGCATCAACATCGTAATGGCTCCCGCACCGCGTCTGTCTCCGTCTATACCGTGCCGTCTTTGGCGAGCGACGATTCAGCGGCGAATAGCTCAGAGGGCGATACCACCAATGTTTCCCTCAGTGACTCCATAGTTACGGGAATGGGCTCGCCGATTCTCCTGCCAATGTTCTGGGTTCTAGGCCAAGAAGTTCAGCGATTGACCGAAAGACACGGGACGACAATTGTGGGCACCCGGGCCGTGAGGGTGGTGATCCTACCGAGCGACGTGTGAATTTAGACATCTCATCTCACAGTATATCTAATATTCAACATCCCAGTAGCTGCTACCTGGCCCATTCATTCTTCGACTGGAGTCGTCACCTACTGAGTCTGTGAAGAGGTAATACACCTTCGCGGGCCGTCGATGAGAGAGACAGTCGCGCCTGGATGCCACTCATCATCGGAGTCGAAGCGGCTCGAGTTACAATTGAGTTAGTCGCACTGACCTGTCCGCCGGAAGGCAGTTGCCTTGATCGCACTCCGAGTAGCTCCCGTCGCCATTCACTGTCCACCTTGGCTTGGCTTGCAAAACACCTCAAAAGGGCGAATGCGTGTGATAGATAGGCGAGCAGATTTCATGCACAATGACGTAGTAGAAAGGATCTCTCCGCTGAAAGCATCAAAGGATGCAACGCCTTTTCTCCAGTCCCGGAGAACTACCTATATATGTGAAATGGAAGAGCGCCTTTGACCGGTCAGCAAGACGATCTTCACGTTGGACATCACCTCGCGTTGACGGTTTTCTCCTCTACATCGTATCGTACGCAGAGTCAGTAATTCCAACCCCTCTCATGATCATGCCAAACCAACAAGCATCATACTGGCTGACGGGCAAGACCCTCGACCAATCGGTCGAACACTGGCGAGCCGAAGTAGCAAAGCTGAGAGAACTCGGCGGTATCATCGCCGACAACGCTAAAGCCCTGGTGCAGGAAGCCGTGACACCCGGTGCCGCAATACTCTCCCCGGCTGGGATGTAGCGCCAACGATTTGGAACTCACAGTCAAGAAGAGAAACGATGGTCTACGGAGTATGGAGAGGCTGTACAAAATCTTGCAGCGGCCGAGCGCGATCTGGAACTCGGAGGCGACGGAAGCGACGACGAGAGCGCCTCTTTCACACCTCCCGAATCTGACGGGGGCACAGACTCGGCGCCAGAGAAGAAGAGCCAAGTCGCGCCCGCGGACGGATCGAACGAGGCTGCCAACAGCTTTGCCGCGCAGGACCTTTCGGCCCTTTGGGAGAGGGAAAGGGTGGCACTGGGCTCGCTTGCTTTTCAGAAGTCGATCACAGAACTGACTCGGGCATTGTGCGACAAAATCAGCGCTTTGACGCGAGCCTCGACGGGCGCTTTATAGCTTGATAGAGGTGTCTTTGGGTGGTTGACTCCATATCTAGTCGAGGTATTCCTGTATTCTTGAATTCGGAATCCGATATGAATCAGTCGCACGAGCTATCTCCTTGCATTTGCGCCGCAATGACGTCCAAGTCCTAGCGTCCGGGAGCTGGTGCGGCCGAAGTTGTCGCCACAGATCATCCGTCGCCGCGCAAGAGACCAGCAGTGCCGTCCCTTGCGCATCGCTGCCCTTCACGGCTCGTACCCGTACCCCGTACCCTCGGCCAGAAGAGGCCGCAGAGCCCAGGCCACCCAGGCGTGACGGAAAGTGTCAAGGAACAGGACGGTGTCAAGGAACATACAATGATGGCAACAAGATCTTTGCATCGTCGTCGATGAAGCCGCAGATCCGGTGGTCCAGGTTGACGCAAACTTGCCATCTTGTTTCTGCCGGAATCACGAATATTGAACGTCGCTCCCATCTCGTCGGATACCTTGCGATCCGATGGCATCGGCCTAGACTCGCACGCATCGTCCGCTCGTGCCGTTCGTTGTGTGTTGTGTATTGCCGTGATGTATCGATACGTTGTATCCCCTACAACTACTGCTTCCCCTGCTTCCCTTGCTTGCGCTGCTCCGTCTCCGGCACAACCGCCTCCGCCACGCTCTCCACCACCTCGCGCGCCTTTCCGGCTGCCTGCTCGACCTCTTCCTTCAAGTCCCTTGTGATCCCCTCGACGGCGTGCATCACCTTTTGCGCGACGCTCTCCCCCGCGGCCTCGGTCGTCGTCGTTGTCGTAGTTGTCGCCGTCGCCGTTGATGTCGATTGTTCATCCAGTGCCACCCAATCATGCACGATGGCCTTCATCCCGACTCCACCGACACTATACTTTTTCAAGTACCTCAACCACTTGTCCACGACCTCCCTCTCGGCATCCCACACCTTGATCACCCTGGCGTGATACTTTTTTTCGAAATTCTCCTGCGCCTTCTTGTGCACAAAAGGCGACTTTAACACCGTATACAGACTCCTCTCGACCGGCAACGGCGCCGGCCGCGAGACGGGGATCCCCAAGGAATGGGCGGCGTGGAGCGCGAATTCCGCGAATTGGGTGAGCGGCGCCGGGTGGTGCGCGCGCAGGGTGAGGGATGCGATGTGTACGCCGTGTGTACGCGGATGTACGGGCGGGAGGTCGTGTGCGCGCGACGTCGTGACGGGTGATGGCTGGGGCGTTGCGGGTGTGCGTGAAGATGAAGCCGTGGTGTCGCTGTGAATCGAACGTGTCAGAAATGGTTTACATCGTGATTGCGGCCGACGTACGAAACGAGTGATCGCGCCGTTACGTGCGCTACCCTTGCCACCCGAGTCGTCATCGTCGTCCGCAGTGTCGCCGTCAGAATTGTCCTTGTGTTCATGATTGCCCGGTCCACTTGCACCCTAACCCTCTCTTGACCTCCCGCGTCTTTTACAACCACAACCTTCCCCCTCGATCACGTGACGATCGGGGCGCACCCGGTTGTCCCCTCTCACCTTGTTCATCCTCGTTCACCCCTCCTCCCTCCCTCCTCCTTCTTCCACACCGAGCCACATCACCACATAGACACCATGACGACCCCCGAACAGGATCCCTTCTACCTCAGGTACGCCCCTTTCCCCTGTCCAAAACACGCGCTCGCTAACCCCCTGCCCCTTCCCGCAGATACTAGTAAGCCAGACCAAAACACCAAACGAGGAGACACTGATCACGCACGGCGGTCGGTGATAGTACCGGCCACCAGGGTATGCACGGCCACGAGTTCCTCGAATTCGAGTACTCCCAGGGTACGCCCCTCTTCTCTCTTCTTCCCTGTTCCACCGCTAATCCCGCACGCAGGTCGGCTGAGATACGCCAACAACTCAAACTACCGAAACGACTCGTTGATCCGTAAAGAGAGTACGTTCCCGCCCTCGCCCGCATTTTCCCTCACCTGTAGGCTAACCGTGCTGCAGTGTGGATCGGCCCCCTCCTGATCGACGAACTGAAACGGATCGTCAAGGAGAGCGAGATCACAAAGTACGCTCTCCGCCTTGCCCTCTTCCCTGATTCCTCGCGCGGCGGGCACTGATTCAAGCCCGGGAATGGTGTAGGGAAGACGATACCCAATGGCCGCGCAAGAATATCGTCGGCAAGCAGGAACTCGAGATCCGGTTGGGGAATGAGCACATCTCGTTCGAGGTGCGTCTTTTCTCCTCTCGCCTTTCCGCGCCTCACTTCACCTTCCTCCTCTCCGCCTCTGATCACACCTCACCTCACCTCACCTCACCTCACCTCGCAGACCGCGAAAATCGGTTCCCTCAGCGACGTCCAAGATTCCCAAGACCCGGACGGACTGCGGGTGTTCTACTACCTCATCCAGGATCTCAAGGTGCGTTCCCCTCATGTGGCTGAACTTTGCTAACGCTCGTCCGACGCAGTGCCTCATCTTTTCCCTGATCTCCCTTCATTTCAAGATCAAGCCCAGTACGTCCTTCCCCCTTTTTCCCTTCCCGACCCCGCTGACCTGGCGCTACAGTCCAATGATTGCATTGACACCAAGTAAAAAGCGCTTGTATGGAGTGATGATATGAATTTGTACTATGCACCACGCGCGTCCGTCCTGGCGACGGTGGTTCATGCTGTCCTGCCTTCCGGGGCACGCCCGAGTTCGTATTCCCTACGGCCCGAGGTGAAGGCTTCCCCACGCCACCCGACTCCCCAGCTTTGTCTCTTCGAGTCCTCCCCATTCCGGCCCTGAAGTTCACTGACACAAACACGGCTGCTTCCGTCTCTATCCTGTCGACTCCATCGTCCCATTCGCGGTGACATTATCCGCTCGACCTTGCGAAAAGTCTTGCCCGTCTAGGGATGTATGCTTCGGCCATCAGGCAACCAACCTAAAGCCCGCGGTCACTTGGTCGGCAACACATGATTGTAGCATTTCGTCCGCGCGACCGGATACACACATACATCGATTAAAGCCCCAGGTCGGGGCAAAGAACAAAACAAAAGCTAGATATGACAACGCCGCCTCGCAGAGTCGAGGTGTATCTACGACCATATACAAACAACCAACACATATCCGCACACACCGTCCGCATCCACCTTTTGCCGGCTACTGCACTTGCTCGAACGCGATCCGGGGAACGGCTTCCGCCTCGGAATGGCCCGCCGTCGGTGTCGTATTGTCGTCCCGTGGTATCGGCTCCTCCACAGGCGCCGACGGCAGACCTGTAGCGGGCCCGCCGAGGTTTGACGTATCCGCCTGGTCCGGTCGCACGTTGGCAAGCGCAGGATCGAGCTGGGGATCGATCTCGTCCATCGCCTGGCTCGGGGTGACGTCCATATCGATATCCATATCGCGCAACTTGCTGCCCCCGCGTCCAGTCGTTGTCGCCGTCCCCGTCGTACTCCTCGCGACGGCCGAGCCGCCCATCCGTCGATCAAAGTATTCCAATGACGAGCCGATAGGTGATCCATCTCGAGACGAAGAAAGTACGCTCGTCCCCGTCAAATGCCTCGCCGAGCTCGTCCCTTGCGCCGCCGCCGCGTTCGCCGCCGCGTTCGCCATATATTCGTCCGAATCATCCTCGTCCCCGGCTAAACCACTTCGCTCGGCGCTCACGGGCGAATCCATGCCGCGGCTGCTCGTCCTCGAGAGCGAAGTCAACGGGCCCAAGTTGTTGTTCGGCTGCATGTTCCACGCCCGTCGTGCGACGCCCCCACCCCCGCCCGACGCGGTATTCGGACTCGAGAGACTCGCCTCGTGCGCCGCCTGTGCATCGACGGCGGCCACGGCCTCGGTCAACGCTTCAAACGCGCGAATCGTCATCGGACTTCCCGGTCGACTTCCGTACGGCTGTTGATGCGCCATCGAGGGCGACACACGAGCGGCGGCGGCGCCCGTGTTATCGAGCAACGTGTTGACGCTCAACGACCCGCCGCCAGGTGAAGCGTACCCGATCGGTGGAACGTCGCCTCCCAACCGCATGGCCGGACTGAGCGGCAACACGAGCGACTGCTGACTCGGCTGACGTTGCAGGACGCGGGCGTTGCTTGCCGCGCTCGCGAGCGTGAGGACCGGATTCGCATGGCTCGTCGAGGGGGAAAGACCGTTGTACCGTGGATCGCCCGCGGCGCCGGTCAGCGCCGGGTCGAGCGTGAACGGCGTGTAGGTCGGCGCCGGGGCATACGTCGGTCCCGGTCCCGGGTGTCGCGGGTCGCGGTAGTTTCCCTGCGCGAGGTCAGCAAACGGGACGCCAACAACCGACGGGACATACCTCGGGACTGTGATCGCTCCCTTCGGAACCGTTGCCCGTCTCCTCCCGCACGCGATGCCTCAACCCGACAAGTTCATCCGTCATATGCCTCAGCCGGTCCTCGTACGCGCGCATCTGGTTCTGCAGCCGGTCGTTTTCATCTTGCAGTTGCCCGTACGGATCGGCGTCCCCGGAAGCCGAGACGGATCGGTCGAGATGATGATATCCGGTAGCCGCGGCCGGATCCCCACCCTTCCCTCCCGTCCTCCTCCTCTTCTTGGACGGATCCCCCGCCGCTTCCGCAAACTCGTGCGCGGCCTCGCTCGCCGCCCGCTCACTGATAAACCTCTCCCCGGCGACCTCCCTCCTCCACGCCGGCCTCCCCGCGGCAAACTCGTCATCGACCTCGACGACCTGCTCGTCCGCGACGCCACACCGCTTCCTCAACGTCCGATTCACCGCCTTCAAGTGGAAATTCTCGGCCTCCAAGTCGTGCACCCGGTTCTCGAGTTCCGTCACCTGGTCCTTCTTGCGCGTCCGGAAACGCGCCGCCGCGAGTCGATTCGCCTCGCGTCTTTTCGATGCGGCCGAGGGCCCGGACGTGGGGTCTTGTTGGGGCGTCGGTGTGCCTGTCATGGTAGCGTTATAGGGTCTGTTTGGTGGGTCCTTGGGGAGGATCACCCGGTCAAGATGAACAACAACCCCAGGGTGAGATGACGAAAGCAACCGAGCGATATGACGAATCTCGAAGCGGTAAAAACAAAAAAGAAGCGCAGGTAGCAAGCGCGGCCAGAGTCGGCTCAGGGGACTTTGGGGCACGCTCGTGATCTATCATTCCCACATCTCCTTTGATATCCTGCCGGTATGGCTGCTTCCATCCTCATGACTCCTCCCACGAGTCGACCACGCGGTACAGCGTTCTGCCATAGTCGCAAATCCAGACAAGAGCCAGGACGTCCGTCTCGAGCGATGACTTCTCCAACTACTCTTTCCATCTGTAGATGTGCCCGAGACCTCATCAGACACTTCCTCTCCGCCTTCCGTCTCGCTCAAGAGATCCACAAACCCAGCCCGAGCCATCCAGTCTCGCTTGTATCCACAAGGCTGTCCAGCAGAGAACCGGAACGCTATACTTCTCCGCAGCTCAAAGTACTCTGCCTGAGATATCCTGTTCTCCTCGTACAAGCGCTCCAGGTCCTCAACCATGCGCGCCTTCCCATCCAGCTGCTCCACGCGAATTCGTTGATCTTGTTGCGGGTTTATCGAGAACTGTCGTCGGGTTCGCTAGTGGGTGCGAGCGGATACGATCGATTATGGCCATGAGAGGGTAGAGCAGAAGTCTTCAACGAGCGTCGCCATTCCTTCTTGATAATCACCCCATGTTGCGGAATAATTCCCGTGGTGCATTTTCAACTCCTTGAAACTCCTTTATGTCACCACCGAAAGACAGGCTTCCCTTTATGTGTCCAAACCGCCGTCAGAACGGCTGTTCAAGATCTGGGTGCGGTCTCTGATACATGCCCAAGGCCCGGATCAGTGACATCTCCAGCGACTCCAGGAGCTGAATGGTACTCGAAACTGAGCTTTTCCAATAGCTTCTTCAATGCTATGACATCGGGTCTGTTCTGTGGACCAGAAAACGCACTACCACACCACCAGAGGACCACGCCAACTTATGTGAACCGAAGTGGCCAAAGGAGAAGGGGAAACCTGGTAGTCATATCAATTCGGCTGTGATGAAACGCTTCCTATTGTCGGTCGGCACGTGAGAAAGTCAACAAATAGCGAAAGATACCATGAGATTGGAAGGACGGTATTCGGAGTCCCAGCCGGACTCACAAATCCCGGTTCTTTAGGCCAGACGACTGCAGCAACGCAGAAACCGCGAGAAAAGCCGAATGGGGGTTGTTTCGGGCCCCCTGGTGTTGCTGTTGTACTGCCGTTGATTATCGCGTTAATTCGACCATGCAACATTGTACAATATGGCGAGCCAGCCGCAACTGAGCAGAAAGGGGGGGGAACGGGGAAATGAGACTAGGGGGTGAAGGTGGATCAGCCATGGTCGATATGCAAGGTCACTCGGGTGAATGATTGGCCCCGAAAGGCCCATGCGACCCTGGTTTGATCGTGATAAGCATAATATCATACTCCCCTTCTCTGAAGATATGGCCTGTAGCAGCTGGTCGAGTCGGTATGCCATCTCTTCCATGCCCATTTCACACAGGCGTATCGCGACCCTGGCAATTTGGGTTTGATATTTTTTGACGCCAAAGCACGGTTCATAATTGTGCTGTTGCGACAAGGATACGTCATTTCATCGGACATTCAGAAAAAGGCAGCGAATTAGCAGTGGCCAAATGACTTCCAAGGTACTTATATTTGGAGGAGAGTGTCTAGTATAGAAACTATGAGTGTAGTTCGGGGAGAGGTCATCGCAAATCTCTGAGACGCACGGTCTATCTCGATCAAGTCACGCCCCTAGAAACGCGTCCGCGGTACAACGGCTTTTGTTCAGCCTACAAAGCCACGTATGTTTCCAGAGTCAGTGTCTCTCTATTCGGCGGCAGGCTGGGCAGTCGGAACCCTTGGGAGAGGACCGTCGGAAAGAGCAGGTGGAAGATACTTCTCCAATAAATAATGCTAACCATCGTACGAGGGTAAACAGCGATATTCACTCGGAATCATAATCGATCATATTGACTGTATCGACCCTTTCGGGCAACAGCACAACTAACTCTTGGCGCCGGACCTGTGTTTTCCATCACGACAAGTTATGCCCAATCTCACGCAAATCCGAGATGACGACACGCTCCAGCTGAGTCGCGGAAAGAATACAGTCTTGTTAGACTATCGGTTGGATGCGGCCTCTGAAGTGAGGCTTACAAGCCTGGTCTTATACATGAACCCTAGAATCTTCGTGGGGCGATATGGAGAGGTGGTAATAGCGAAAGGCGACACTGATTCGTGGTAGAAATGTGAAAGGAGTAGCCGTAAAGGAGTGTTCTGCGATTCAGTCCTTCTTTTGATATAAGATCCGGGCACCAGGCGGAACGACAGAGGATACGCTGAGCCTCAAAATAAAATCGACTCCCCCGCGCCCTACATTTTTCCCCGTCCACGCTATACACCATGTCTATGACTCAGCACATCACAGACTCCGAGCAACCGCCCGCAACCCCAGCTCTCGGCGACGGCGGCAAGGGGACAGTCTTTGGCCCCTATGCCAAAATCATGAAGGACCGCTGGGAGACAGCCAAGAACGAAATGTCTGAGCTGCGAGGGAAAGAAGCCGTGTGGTTCAAGATCCTTGGGCCCTGGGGTATGGCTGATCGCCACAGCGCCATCCTGGGCGTTGAACGCTTGCATGATGTCCACATATACAACCCAAACGATCTCGATGGCACAACGGAAGACTTGACCTCACTCGATTTCGTCAGCGATCTGAATGCAGAAACGAACGAGGAAGACGGAAAGTTCCTTGAACGACTACCGAGCTCTGCTGATATCTTGCAGGAAGCCAATGTATGGGGCACCGAGTTGACCCATATGACCTTTCCAGAGGTATCCCCAGCCCGAAGTATCCTGGGATTCCGAACCGGCATGAAAATACCTTCCGAAGAAGTATGGGAGAGTATTGTTCCAGAAGTCTCCCTGTTCGCCTCAGATCTCTCCCTTGGAGATGAGGAGGTGAAGACGTTGGCGAGGATGCCATTGAAGCAAGTCTATCAGCATCTGGAGAGATTGATGAAAGCAAGAGCGATCGAGCTGGAAAGCCAAACATCGACGACGGGCACAGATGGCAACGAATCCTCTGCTTGAGATGCTCAAACCGGCAGGCAACGAGAATGATCGGCCATATCGGTCGCAACGGCTTGAGAATCATTATCTTAGGTTGTTCTCGAAAGATGGCAGGTTAGACAGAGCTATAGTCTAGTGTAGAGCGACTAAGGTACGAAGGTAGACGTATTGTTAGTGAGCCAGATAGTAGATGAACGTTGTACCTAGTTGCAACCAGTATTCAATCAAGTCTGACCAAGTACTTTCGTGCAACTTACGTCCTTCTTTTTCATCTCTGCCTCCTTTACTGCTTACTTTAGAAACTTGTCATGGCTGACTGCCTCATCAGTGACTTTTCCAAAATCTGCTCTCAGTGGACCTTGAAACGATTTCCCAAAGTCCGCTTCGAACGCAAAGAGCTTAGTGATTTGACGCTTAGGCAAATCACGCCGTACTGCATCTCACTGGACAAAACCTCGAGTGTTTTAGCGCGCAGAACAAAACTCCCCACAGGCCAGAATGCCTACTGGTTTGTCGCACGGGACAAAACCCACCCTGTTTTGTCCAAGTAGACAAACCGCCTAGTGTTTTGTCCCAGAGGACAAATGCAACAGCCTTGCATATCACCTTACTAATTCACCTTCACACTCAGTCGCGACCACCTCCTCTTCCCCCTCTTCGACTCCGTCGTCGTCTATCTAGTTGCGCTTTTTGTTGTAATCTAGTCGAAAACACCAAATCACCAGAAACAGTTTCGCCTACGCTTCCAGTATGCCTCTCTAGTGTTCCGACTCAGCTGTACTAGGATACCCCCAAAGTATGTGTGATATGACAACTTGTGTTTGCTGCGCTTGACAAAAACACAAACCTTTGTGTTTGGAAAACACGACACATTCACATTGTGTTGTGTTCAGGCACGTGATATGTGTCGGAACACATATGTTTGTCTTCCTCTGTGATCCCTAAGTAGATACGCCATCGCCCCGGGAGCCAAACAGGTATATATAGCTAGCCAAGTTGTAATTATTCTCGCCCTATGCCTTTATGGAACACGCTTGATCACACCTCCCATCCTTCCATATCCATTCCTCCCCTTCCTATCCTTTCATCTCCCTATCCCCTGTATCAAGCGCCCTTGCCTAGTCACCCAGCCTCCATCCACTCGCTACATTCGATATCATTGCAAGCTTAACATCAGTTGACGGAACCCACTCAAGAACTCGCTCTGTATACATTGGTAGATAGTCGCATCGCTATTCTATTGATATACAACGTAGCTAGTCTCTTACAACAAAGCCCTTGCTGCTTTGTCACTCGCCCACGTCAGCCAGACCAGACAGGGATATATAGCGGGCTCTCAGCCCTTTGTAGTAGCCTTATGACTATGAGATCACCCTTTGATTTACCTTAATTCACGAAGCTACCTTGATTGCAAGACTTTCTCAGGACTAGCTACATTTCGTCAAGTACACTCACCGACAATCTTTGTCGCTAGCCCAAAGTACGTATATATAGGAGCCTTTCTCAGTTGCATCTTGACTAGCTGCATGCTTGATTCACCCTTCAATTCCCCTTCATTTCCGAAGCTACCTTGAGTGCAAAACTTCCTCAGGATCATGTAGCTACCCTCATCTTCAACCTCCGGTACAGGTCGAGTCTCGTCTAAAGTATTGGGTGTACGATGCTTGCGCTGGTACCCGCTATAACGTCGGAGCTATCCTGCGACGTAGGAGTGACCGCCTGCCCGCGACATTGAGCCTAGCAAACCTTTGCCTATTCTACATGCCTTACGAGTACTGCTGGTTTGTACACCTGTGACATTGTCCAGATCGGGTTGTCTTTTTCTTGGGAATTATATTATAGTGTTTCATCGACACACCTCACAACCCTTACAATGGGTGACTCAGGCTTTGCACAGCTTTTCGGTGCAAGGCCATCAAAGCGTGCTTGGACTGTTCTTTGAGTCCCGTACCGATCCGGATACTCAGCTACGCGGGCTGGAATCAAGTAACAAAGATTAACATGAAGTACAGAGAATGATAGAGCGCACTGCGGAAGCGCTTATGGCAACCCTCGCCTGGTTATGCATCGAATGGCAGGAGTAACGAAAGGTGACATCCTCCTGTCGCCCGGATGCAAAGATACTCCTGTCATTCTTTGTGCCCCTACTTGTACCCAAGGTTGCCCTATGGAGGTCTTGGAAATGCCGCCACTCCCATACTGGAGCAATGTAAAGGCAAACCAGACCTTGTAATGTCTTCGCGACTGCCTCGTGTATCACGCTTTCTCTCCTCTCCTCTCCTCTCCTCTCCTCTCCTCTCCTCTCCTCTCCTCTCCTCTCAAAGCGTCTTCACTACCTTTAGTCTTCACTGTGCAGGTTCATCTGCGACACTGGTCTTCGACTATCAATCACCTTCGCTGAATTCAGCATCGCTCTCTGGTGCCGTCTACGCTTAAAACGGTCGTCAGGCATGATACCTTGTGAGTGGTCCTGAGCAGAAGCCCGTACTGTAGGACGATAATCGCATGCTAGCCCATGCGACTATCAACGTCCAACGCTACTCACGCCTATCGCAACACTCGTGATCTTCACAGCAGAAAACGTGATCATCGGTACCCCTCGCAGAGAGTTTGTGCTTCAACGACCTATAACTTGTGATCCTACTGGCTAGATGGCAACGCCTCCAAAACGTCAGATGCAAGGAACGCAGTCAAGCGATTTTGACGGGTGCCACAGTTTTGAATAATAGCCAGAAATGAGTTCAGAGACTGCCTGAATACAAGCCCAGCATTCCCGCTTGCGCTTGCACACTATACATTATCGCTCGTTTCCAGAATCGGTATTTCCAGACCAGAAAGTTTGCCCAGACAGATATACATTAGATGACAGACCAACATCACAGCCTGACATAACATGTGGGATAATGCAAGTGTCGCGCGGGCAAGTGGTCTATCCGGCTACGTCTGATAGCACCGCCGTTGTA
The DNA here is from genome assembly GCA_001599735.1 of Naganishia albida. NCBI lineage: Eukaryota > Fungi > Basidiomycota > Tremellomycetes > Filobasidiales > Filobasidiaceae > Naganishia > Naganishia albida. The sequence goes on from BCHV01000005.1 coordinate 46,287, forward strand.
GAGGGATCTAGCTCAAACGGTGTACTCTTGTTACTCAAGACAGGGCTTTAGACGGTTACTGCAGTGGAAGATGAAGGGTAGCTAATCCTGAGAAGGTCTTGCACTCAGTAGCTTCGGAATTATCGTATATCAAAGGGTGATCCATAACAGCATGGTTCTTACAACTGGGCAGGATGTCGCCTATATATAGTAGTCCAGAAGGCAAGCTGCCATTGTCTGAACCGTCAGTGGGATATCCGGATAGCTGGAGGTATCCAGGTATCGCGAGGCGTGTATTCAGGTATCTGGAAGGACGCACGTATCGCACGCTCGATACCTAGATAATCGCACGTATGTGGATATCGATAAGGCGATATTCGATCATTTAGCAAGTATTCTGATATTCACAAGGTATTGCGATAGTCGGCAGATGTTCAGGTATCGTAGATCAAGTAGCCTATTCTCAGGCCAGCTTCAGTTGTGTTGTCTTGGTAGCTCAGAGTTCATGTGATGACATTATTCTCCGTACTAGACATACAACTGAAGTGTTGCACTACAGGAGTTACTATGATATACGGGGTCACGCAACTGGAGGGAAGTCCAGCTCTCTATAGCAAGCGATTACATGGTACGTACGTTGGGGCGGCTGAATCTGCAGTGCTGCCAAGGAGACTCTGTTTTCCACCTTTTACGGAGCTGCGATTGAAATCGGGTCAGTACCAGATTGCATCATAGTTTTCGATTCGAAATCCTATCTAGCTTCCAAGCCTACCTTTCAGTTTTATCTTGGCCATCACCTTGGTCGTCATGAGTCTGATCAGTGATAACCGACTCGTTATGGAAGGGGGATCTGAAGCAAACCTTTGTCGTCAGCCTGGCTCAGTAATGCATAGTATCAACAAGCCTGGCATACTCTGATTTCGTTCTTCGTGCGGTGTAGGCGCCATCGCTTACGCCGCTCTCAAGATCCGAGGCCTCTTCCTCCCGGCCGAGTTTGGTGCGAGCTGCCTTGTAGAGATCTGCGCACATCTCCGGCACTTCCCCAAGGAGGGCTTTTGTGACGCCGAAGTGGAGCAGCTTTTGGCCCCATTCCGGATTGCCGCTCATGCCTGCAAACACGCCCGCAGCTATGGCGGTCGTAACGATCGGCGAGCGGAGAGCCGGACTGACAACGGGTACATCTTCCTCAGGGTAAGCCCATGCTTTGTGTAAGAGTCGCAATGCTCGTTGTAGAATATAGACGCTATGAAATAGGATTCCAATGCGACTAACAGCTACAGGATTGGACCTTGAACGTGGGCGAGTAAAGTATTATGCTTATCACGATCAGGTAAGGGGATAGAGTAGGATAGGGAAGAGGGGAGGGGATGGAATAGTCAAGGACTGTTGCCAGCTATTAGGCTGAGATCAACTGTGTTTTCATATTCATGAGCCGTAAAAGGGTACAACTTGGGCTTCCTTATATAGACGAATCGAATGGGTGGCGAATATGGTCGTACCCAAGGGCTCCCTAGGGGAAATTGTATCCTCTATACAGAAGTGACAGAGGTTCTGTTACCTATAGGCGCTATACAGGGACGCCACAGAGGTTCTGTCGCAAGTCACAGAGGTTATGTCATCGATGACAGAGGTACCGTCGATGAGTGACAGAGTCTCTGTCAAGTGACATAGCTTCTGCCTTCTGTCGCTGAACTAATACTCACGTGAGATAACTCATGCCACTTGCTCTCAAACATCTCAGAAGCTACTGGAGCTTACTATCARTAGGAGAACAGCAWCATGAMCATCACAAGAGAGGCGCGACTGAGTTACAACGTCAAGTAAACCGGCTACTTGGTTACAAGGGGAGATGGTCACAATCACGAGTAGACTAGCTACTCGGGTACAACACGTCTTGGTTTGCTTACTAGATAAAAACGAGCAAAATAACTTCAAGTCACTATTTAGAATACAAATATAAAAACTATCTGAGGCGAGGAAGGATATAAGCAAATGGCAAGAGGCAAGACCATTGCACTTTGTAGTTGTGCATGAGTCTCGACACAGCGCCTCCAGATCCTTCACCTTGGTCTTTCGGAGGATCGGTAAACATGGCAGTGGTCTTTTCGTTCTGTGACATGCGGGAGCGATCGGAAAAGATAAACTCTAGATTTTGTTAGGAGGAAGAGGCAAGTCTTCCCGTCTCGTCGACAATCCTACCGGAATGATGCCCAACTTATACGCCTCGGACCACTGCTGAGTATAGCAAGAACGAATCTTCTGAACAAGGGAAAGAAGCGATTGCAGCTTCGGTTCTTTCAGCCCTGGCACAGGCTGGCAGTTCTGCGCTGTTTCGGAATACACCCCCTGAGGCAAGTACAAAAGAGGTAAGGCTGCAGATATTGTTTCTTCATTGACCAGATTCCGACTAGAATGTTCCATCTCCCAGGGTGCTTTGTAGAACCTCTATGCAAGCTGGCATCGGGACGGCTTGCTTCCTGACTAATTGCCTGCTATCGTATATAGTACAAATACGTCTCAGAAGGCATTCACATCGCAATTGCACTTGGTAGAATCAATCTCGATAGATTGCGATGAGGGATATGGACTTGTGGCTGAATTGCCGGAAACGTCTGGAATGTGTAATTCACAGGAAATCGTTAACGATACGCACGAATGTGAAGCAGTATATCTACTGTAAGTAAAGGAGACTTCGATGGACAGTTCCTTTCTTGTGCCCCTCAACGCCTCCTGAGACGCCCTTTGTTGATTTGGTGTTTGGACAGCTAGATAGCCTTCGGTTCATCTTTGGCAGAGGTATATGTAAACCTTCGACCTTTGTATTTTGGTATCATGGCTGCTGTAACTTCATTCAAAGTCTGGATGATCGATTCTGGCAGTACCTGAGAGCAGAGTCAAACCACTTTGGGACATTGCTTCGATTACTCCCGATAATCTTTGAAATCGCCTCACACTCCGATCAAGAAAGACGAGCAGACAATTCAATCAAGCTCTGTCGGTATGCCGGCAGATGCGTACACTTCGACCGGATATACGGTCGAAATTGATGTTCGCCAAATCTTTCGCTCGCGACTCTGGGATCGAGCCAATGGTGAAAGTCCTGCCGTTCGAGACATTCGAAAGGTCTACTCTTTCACCCTCCAAGAAGCCCCCTGCCAGGACGATATCATCCCGAAGATGCTGTATGCACTCAACGAACTTTACCTCTGGATCTTGGCCGATGAAAAGCGACGTTGCCCTCAAAGAGGGAAAGTGAAAGTCACTTTGCATCCGAGCACGGTAAAGCACAACGGTCTCCCCGTGCTGGAGGTTTCTCACATGGCAGCCTTGACGGGGTCGAATGATGACGTCGAAAACCCTCAAAGGGAAAACAATCGCAACGAAACGGAAAGCGATACATCGGACCCGAAAGCGTCGACGATGTCCCTGAATCTTGAAAATCAGAACCTGGACCATGACGCCAGTCATTATGACGTAACATACACGGTGGAGCGGCCGGTTGGACTTCCCCTGTCTGAGAGTCCTGCCTACACAACTGCGACATTCTGGTTCGAAGACACGGGCTCCTTCCGTACCGAGAGTCATCAATGTCCACCGGATGACTGTTGTCCAGAAATAGCTGCGGGGATGAATGAAGTCCGTTCCCAGGCGCTGGTTCATTATCGGCAAAGGTTCGAAAGCGATGTTGCAGTATACGTTTATCCTGGTACTTTAGTCTCCACATGCCCTGATGAGGTGTCGCGTCTGAAGTTATTTTGGGAAAAACCGTCAATTGATGGGGATACGCTATCCTTACAAGGCCCTTCTACCGTTTAGAGCTGCACTTCACCTCTGGTACGCTTTATATTGTAGTCTCCCTGTGCTTCAACACTTCAGTTGTATGTCTAGTACAAAGAACAATGCCATATCACGAAATCTGAGATACCAAGATGCCAAAGCTACACAGCTTTATCGGGTCAGTCAATCGACGCATGTTGTTGGACACCTGAATCGAAGCGCAATCGAGAAATACTGCAAACTCCCGTCTGAAATCTCTCTTAGTTTCAGTTTCCACTCTAACTTGTATACAACACGTGAAGATGAAGGTCAGAGAGAGAACGCTGGACGCGGTCTCCGTGGAAAGCACACGGAGAAAAAGTTGCTCACGCGTCGCTCTTTGTCCGCAGAAGCGGGATTGAGTGACTTCTACCCACTATTCTCCACAGGAGTACCATTCTGACCGACTATATCTCGGTCATGGTAAGCTAACCGGACATTCTCGTCTTCCTCCTTCGCGAGGAGTTGTGTTGAGCCTGCTCGAACAGCTGCTCGAGTCGCGGGCAGATGAGCGGATGACGTCAGTCAAGAAATCTCGGCCGCCGAAGGTTCGATCAGGGCAGATTCGTTTGCATCGCGGACGAGCTGATTGACAGAGATTGTAAAGAGGTAGATTGCAGACTTCATTGCCGTTCACGTTCACAGAAGAACATTATTCGCCGATACCCAGATGAAGCTCGTCAACAAACACATCGAGCGTGATGGCTCCGTAAGTTGTTCGTCCGCACCTCGATGAGAGAGGACTGACCTGGCTGCCTTTTCCACAAGGGATATGTCACGCTGCGGCCAGAAGACGACGAGGACATGTGGCATGTGTACAACTTGATCTCAGAGGTGCGTGCTCGTTGATCCAACGCCCATAAGCTCTGCTGATTGTTCTATCCGCGTAGGGAGATGAAGTTCGCGCTGGAGCTGTTCGGTATGTTTTCGCAGAGGGACCTCTGCTTGAGGCTAATATCTTTCCACTAGACGTGTCACCACGACCTCGTCTACTGGCTCTACCGATTCAACGCGAGTGCGGTTGAATCTGACAATCCGCGTGAAAAAGGTGTGCCCGCAGTCTCTGCTGTTCTACAGTCCAAATAGCTGAACTTTGGTCTTGGCAGACCGAGTTTTCTCCTTCCGCATCATCCTCCAACGGCGCCACATCGCAGGACCCAAAAAACTCGACGGCGACTCTGCAGATCAACGGTCAGGTCACCAGCGAGAACGATTACGTCAAGCTCGGCGCTTACCACACTCTGGACCTTGAAGGCATGTTCCGTCAACCTCCATATATTGGTGTATTGAGCTGATCACGTTCCTACTTCAGCCAATAGGGACTTCCGCCTATACAAAGCATCAGGATGGGATTCGGTCAGCCTTGAGCGAATCGAGGAGGCAACGAAGGAGGGGAGAGGTGCAGATGTGGGAGCCATCGTTCTCGGCGAAGGTGAGTCTGAGATCTCATCCGCATGGATCGCCGCTCATATATTCCTACCATAGGACACGCCGCCATCTGCTTGCTCTCGGAACACATGACAGTGATACGGCAGCGCATAGATACCTCGGTCCCGCGGAAACGAGCTGGCGCAGCATCGGCGCACGAAAAGGTATGCATTCTCGTATCCCTAAGTCTCCCCCCACGCTGACACGATCTCGCGCAGGCAATGGAAAAGTTCTTTGCCGCAGTGTATGCCGCCGCCCTTCGTCATCTCCCATATCAAACGCTCCGGGCGATTGTGATCGCCTCGCCGGGTTTCACGAAAGAAAGTGTACGTTACACCTTTGCATCTCTTTCCGCTCAACGCACTCATGAACGGTACGGCAGTTCTACGACTACGTCTTCCAACAAGCGACGGCGACGAACAACAAGCCGCTGATGCAATCCCGTTCCAAGTGGGTCAAGGTGCATAGCAATACGAGTCATGTGCATGGATTGGTGGAAGCATTGCGGAGTCCAGAGGTAAGCAGTTCGCCACGGCTAGATCTGTCTTGCGCTGATATGTTCGACCCTCGCAGGTGTCCACGCTCCTGCAGGGCACGAAGTTCGCGCGTGAAGGTATCATGCTAGACAAGTGAGTCTTCCTCCTGATCTTCGAACATCTGGCCTGACTCCTTGTCCCACAGGTTTCACAAGATGCTGGGATCCGATGAACTTCGCGCATGGTATGGCCCGGACCACGTCGAACTGGCCATCGATCGGGGAGCCGTCGGCACCCTGCTCATCTCGGATGAGCTATTCCGGTAAATCTCATCGTTGCCCGCTTTCCTTGTACACGTCAGCTGATCAACATACGCAGATCAAATGATCCTGCGCAGCGGAAACGTTATGTACAGATGGTCGAAGACGTTCGCGCAAAGGGTGGTGAGGCCCTCATCTTCTCGAGTATGCATGAATCCGGACAACGTAAGCCTAACCGCCAACTTCTCCCTACACTCTGACTGACCGCCTCCTATGCAGAGCTCAACATGTTGACCGGTATCGCAGCGATCTTGACATACCCGCTGGACATCGAGGTCGTGGAGATGGAGGAACGCGAAGAAAAGGAAAGGCTCGAGAAGGAGAGACGGGAAGCGCAGAACGGGGGAGAAGAGGAAGAGACATGAAGGGATCTCTCGGCAGGAACGGTGTAGCCGACGCAAGCCATAAGCATCCAATATAATGCATACTATTAGTCTAGAGCTGATACAGTATAACCAAAATCAGAGTCCATTTGTTTGCCATAGCAGAGTCCATGTGTTCATTCTGAGTTTTCAAGATCCGCCAGGCAGATTTTTTGGTGTGTCGTCGTTGAGAATTAGGTTTCAGTCGTACATCGAAGGTCATCCTCGCAGGCGGACTAGGAGAACGCGGCGAGAATGCGGTTATACAGAGGTGTACCGAGTCCTGAAGCTGGATCCCAACCGCTCGTTGCGACCCTGAAGTACGCAAAGTCAGGACCTCCTATTCAGGATCCGGAGACCTTCAACATACCAATCGCCTGAAAAGCCATCATTGTTATTGTCACCCGTTACGACATCACGGAACAGTGTCTTGTTGGCATAAAAAGTCGCAAGCGGGCTGCCGAGCAGTGGGGCATCTTGTTGCTTCAACGCGCCGTTGATCAGGGCCATCATCGAGGAAGCCTGCGAAGTACGATCAGCCTCTATCCCGTTGCAGCGAAATCATGCTCACTACCGGCGTCGAGGCGCTCGTTCCGCCGTATGCGTACCAGTCTTGAGCGCCATTAAGGGTGATGGCTATCACGAATTCCTTTCCCTATACCCACTTCACATCAGTCAACTTCACCATGTCCGCGAAGTCTACTGACTTGGGCCGACAGGTCCGGGACTCCCGCATTGCCCTGAAGAAAACCAAAGACGTCCGAGGTGTATTTCTTGTTGTACGCCTCTATCGCCTTGACTTGCCATTCAGGCTGGGGAGCGCCGGTCGAAAAGCCGCCAGCCGAGTCGAAAGCCCATCCTCCTGGAAGTAAGCTGGTTAGGGTGGCGGCTCGACTTTGAGCAGTGCGGACTTGCGATCATTGTTTGTAACAACTTGCAGCGAGGTCACGGTGGATCCTACATCCCAGGTGTCAGCTATAGGGGCAAAGGGGTAAGAATGACGGCGGTGGCATACCGTATTGCGTTTGTGTCGCTCCAACCTGTTCCAGGCTTCAAAAACCCTTCCTTCGAGAGGTCAACGAGCAGAGGCGACTTACAGATATCCAATGCGGACACACGCCGGGCTGATTCCAGCCGTCAGCGGAAAGTCTTGACACTGTTCGCAGGCGCGACTTACATCCTGGATATCTTGATTCCCGTTATCCCCGCTCGAAGCCAGAAGTGTCGTTCCCGCCAGTGCAGGTCCATTGGCTATGCACAACACGGCTCCCATCAGCTTCTTCCCGAGCAACCAAGTTGATACCACGAGACTCACTCATGTCACAGTAATACTGAAGACATTCCCAGCTACATTCCGTGGCACCATACGAGACGGACAAGACGTCCGGTCGAGGGTACCCGGCTTGTCCCATCCGACCAACGGAGCCGTATCTGTACTCAGTCAGCACCAGTCGGTAACAACGAGCATCATACTGACAGGGACATGGCACTCAGGGATGGCGCTCAATGTTCCGAATGTCAGTATACTGAAATCCTGTAGTTTACAGGGCGTACCCTGGAAATCGTAGACCTTCATCGGGTATACGAGCGGCACCATGATCTGATCGCAAGATCAGCGTCCGACTGCATTCCCTGGACAAGGGCTCACTTCGAGATCCAGATCCGGTTCGGAAGGGTTCGGTTCGCCCGTCGACTGAGTCACTATCCGACGACCAGATCAGCACCATTCAGTCCCAACGCAACATCGCCCATCTCAGAGAATCCGATTCAGTTTGGGAATGACTCACCGCCGGGCACCTTGATACCAATCTTCTCTGGCAAATAACTCGCCGGGATCCGCCCTCCGCCGTACCGCTTGAACCCGGCCTTCAAGTCATCCGGATTCGACTACTCTCAACGAGTCAGCTTTACGTTCGCTCCTCTGTCAGAGGGGGACTGACCATGAATGGGCGAAGACTGAATAGGAGAGTGATTAGTCTGTATTTATCGGCGCCGTAGCGTGGAAAAGGGGAACGTACTTTAGTGTTGCCGAGGAGACGCCTTTTGTAGAGTCCGCTGATGGCACCGGCATATGATAGATCGCTCTCAGACAGTCGGGAGTCATCTATCATACCAACGAACATCAGTTACCCATCGGATAACCCATGTCGAGGGCTAAAATCCTTCATCCGGAACCTGCAACATCAGCCTCGCGAAAAAAGGTGGACGTACGCCGGTATCACACGTCTTCAACCCGCTGACCAATGGCGGCGCATGCGGACTCGCCATATGTACCGCGTTCGAATGCATCGTGAAATTCCAGTCGTCCTTATCGGGGAGTCGGGTCGCAGGGGAGAGGTGCGGCCTTACGAGACCTATTGGATGGACCCAACAGGATCAGCTGGGTAAGTAGGACGGGAAGGGGAACGTACGGAAATCGTTGCCCGGGTTGATGTGTCCAACGAAAGGCGCCAGTTCCTCTGGAAGACTGTACGCTTCCGTCCCGAGTTGGTACAGCGTACGATGTCGGTCTGCCGAACGCGGTGTGTACCTATGTACCGCGAAATCCGCGTCGACTGCCGTTGTAGAAGATCAGACGACGTGCTTTCGTGGGGTAATGGTAAAGGAAAAGAAGGGAAGACGTACACATCCGGTTGGCACGTTCCATTGACGTCCAGAAACTGAGAGTCTGTCCGTCTTCTGTCGTCTCCACGTGTCGCTTCTCGATACCATGGGACGAGAGAAAGTTGAAGGCCAAGTCGACGGCAATGTCGTGTGGTCTTCAAAGAGTGTCAGTATTGCTACGAAAGGAAGACGGGGGGACGTACGAGAGTAGAAACATTGTTTCTTCGTGTGAGAGGAACTTGCGGAAGGAGGGATGTATCGGATCATTGATATCTCGTAGTGTCTTTCGAATCGATGCTTGATCCTTTGGTAAAAGCCTCATCGAAAGCTCAAATTCCATCTCCCCGCTCCTCTTTCCCGCCGTATCTTCCCTAAACAACGTCCTCACCGCGTCCCATTCCCCTCCCTGCGCATCTCGTTTCTGCAAGACGGTGTCGAGGTCGAGCCTCTCCCATCGTCGGTAGTGTGCTTTGTGGTGCGGCTCGTCCCATCCTGGTGATCGGTGCCTCACGAGTTTCCCGGATTCAGCGATCGGTCGAGCGAGGGCGGAGAGCGCGAGTATGATGTAGGGTATCAGAACGGACCACATCTTTTTCCTGATCAACAGGGGAGAACGTCCTCGGCCCATCAGCCACACATTCACAGTCGCTGATTCCTATATACATACCGCACCGCCGATCGATCACCGCCCGACGAGAACCACAAGACGAAGAAGCGTTACCGTCCACCCGAAAAGGAACCGGTACGACTGTCGCATTCGCTCTTACTCACCCGACGACAGGACGCGCGCGTTCTTCCTCGGGGTGACTCATGGTGAAACGCGAGTTTAATTAAGCGCGGTTGATGGAAGGTCAGGGGCAGCGGATGCAGGCCGTGGCTATTTGAGATTGATTGATTCTGTCGGGGAAAGGAGATACTGACCAGTCCAAAGGAAGACCAAAGGACCCTCTTTGCCTATGCACTCGCTCGCCACACTCCTTGACACGTCGACGTTATGTACCGCTTCTTCCTCGCCGCCTTCCTCGCCGCCGCGCAAGCCCAGAACCTCGGCGCCTACCTCTCACCCTGCCCCGCCTCGGCACCCTTCGCAGCAATCCAAGAATCCATCGTCAACTCCTACCGCCTCGGCACCGACGCCCAATGCCTTGCCGCTCCCCCGACAGAGACAGGGTACACCGCCTGTCCCGCGCCATCGGTCTTTGACGCGTTCTTCACCGATACCGATGTGTATTTCCGGTGTGCGGAGAGTCTGTCCGAGACGTGTAATGGTGGGTGTCCGATCAACGAGTTGTGTATCTCGACGAGTATCCCTTCGGTGCCCGAGGAGGCGTTCTTCTTCTGCGGCGTGCCATGTGCGGACGGGTTCTACCTATGCGACGACACCGGTGAGCATTCCTCCTATTCTCTAACAAGGCTAAACCCGACTTTTACTAACCATCGCTCCGCTCCTTGCACACCAGCGACCAAATACCTCAACCCCTCCTACCTCGCGTTCTGCGACCCCATCGCAGACCAATGCGCCACCTGCGCCTCCCCCTCGCTCCTACAAGAGGACGGAACCTGCGCCCCGAGCGGCGTCGTGAGTGCGTTGCCAGTGCGAGCGAGCGCGAGGAAACGAGATGCCGCCGGGTATTCGGACGGCTTGGGCGGCGCGGTGGAGGAGATGGATTGTCCGGCTGGTACGAGACGGTGCGAGATGGAGGGCGATGAGTGGGAATGGTGAGTCTCGGGAGTCCTTGTCAAGCGGATGAGGGAAGGCAGGAGGGCGAGCACGAGCTGGCTGACGAGGGCGGTACCGCGTTGACTATATTCCCAAAGGAATCAGTGTGACGGGGCCTTGATTGACCCACAGTGCGCAAGTGGACGGCGGTGATACGAGCAGCTGGCTGATTGAATGACAACCCGACACGGGCGAGCGATCATCAGAAAAGGCGAATTACGCAACATAAGGGAATGATTCAGAGCTTACACTTCTCTCTTCAATTCACAGTATCGCAATCCTCGAGGACCTCGAAACATGCGGCGGTTGCCCCTTCGTTGACGGAATCGACTGCGCGTCCCTCCCCGGCACCACCGTACGTCTCCTATCCCGCATTCCCATCCACAGCGTCTGATCAGTTCTCGCGGTAGTTTGGCGGGGTCACTTGCGATCAAGGGCGATGCGTCGCGCATGAATGCCTCGCCGGTTGGGAGATCGTCAACGCCACCTGTGTTCCTTTGTCGACAAACCAACAACTCACCCGCACGCACGACCCGACTCCGTACAGCACGCATCCGGATCTATCCACCGAAACGCTGATCCCTTCAGCTCTCGGGTCGTTGTCCACTCCACAAACACACCATGAGCTACGCATACAACCCGGCGCCGCCGAGTCCTCCGCCGGCGAATACCTCATGCGGCATCGGACACAGGCGCGTGTCCCGGAGGGGACGGTGGTCACCGTCTGGCTTGCGTATAGCGGTATGCCCGCGAGTTCGAGCGATGATGACAAAGACCGAATCATGGGTGCGGCTGCGAAAGGTATAGAGGGATTGGTTGAGCGTGTGAGAAAGATGCCGAATGTGCGGATTGTCGAGACGAGTGGGGCGTGATTTCCCAGCCAGCCGGAATCTGAACAAGGGACACAATCGATGACCTCGAAGGCAATGATGAGGACGACGAAGCTATAAACGGCAATCCGACGAGAGTACTTTCGCGGCCAATCAAGTCGCAACACCACAATAATCCCCTCCAGAGGAAAATCGCGTACTCGGAAAACGGAAGTCGCAAAACATCTGCATCACACACTCATTTCACATATGGTACTGGTTGTATCTTTCACATTCATTCGAAATCGCCAGGGCGGTCGAAAATGCCAGAGCGGAGAACGGCCTACCATTCATTTGCAAGTTCAAGAGGGCAAAGCTTCATTCGCGATTCACAGGTAAACATCGACAAGGTTTATATGTTGGTGCTTCGCAGGTTCCGCTTTGAGCATGCTACCGTTTCTAGTTCCATGCAGATCAAGCTTGCACGACTGCATAGACGCCCAGCCGTAGACACGCGCGCGTGCATACGTTCATCGGCTCTGGTACACCTTCTTCGGCAAAACTCTTGCTATCGCAAGAATGGGTTGAGCTATCTGAGCACGCAGACCATTCGAATTTTCTAGTACCGATGGCCAACCGTGATTCGAGCGCATATAGCTAAAGTGCGCATCGCTTGAATATGGACCTGCCTTTCACGGCACGTCATGCTTTGCAGCAGGTATTCATGCTCGCGTCTTCCCGTCTGTCAACATGCTTCTTAAACGGATGAAGATGGCTATGCAGATAGTAAGGAATCGTGTCATCGCTTTTCAAGTGCACTGCATCTGTGCCCACTCAATACTGCTTCATCTTCACTGATTCTCCGGATCGAACGCTATACAAAGGAAGCTGCCTCGCTAAAGGGCTTTGTAATAGCCAATTAGTACCGCGTGAGATCTCGTTCGAGTACATAGGTGCAAGCGATTGTAAGACTAACAAGGGTATCGTCAACAGTTCTCCTCCGAGATCTTACGCGAAAAGATCCAAGCATGAACACTTCGAACAAACAGCCCTTGTCGAGCGAGCAATCCTTGCCCACAGAGCTGAACGATATGCCGCAATGCGCCTGCTCACATATCGATAAGCTGAAATCGCGGATCACGGAATTTCACATGCTGGTCAACATCATCCTAACGCTGGACCTGCCGGCATATCAGAGAGAAAAACAGCAGTGTGATGTCACGCATGCTTTCGACAAAATCTTCGTGAAACCGATGTATCGGAATCTGATCAGTGTTGCCGAGCTTGTCAATTATCACACCTTGGAGCGTTTGAAAGGATTGACCGAAAGGCATAGTGATACAGGGGAGATACAAATGACCGGGACAGAAATGGCTGAAATGCTTGTCTTCAAAGGGGTGGCAGCCGCCTGCCAGATCTTCCGAAATCTGATGGAGATATTGGATCATCTTCAGCGGCGTGACCGGGTTCCCGTCGCGATGACCGGAAATCGGCTAGCAAGAATCCAAGAAGCCGTCGACATCGTCTGGTCAACACACGAGGGAAGCCAAAATGTGACACGCCTACTTTGCATATACCATACTTTCTACAAGGAGGAAGATCCGTCTGAGCCAGAACACCGACCTAGTGCTTCGAGCATCAGCGGAACTGAGAATGACATTCACGTCAGCCGGGTTGAGTTCGTAGCATCGTGCGAAATCTGCGAGGGCACGTTGATCTCGACTGCAGACAACGTTAATGGAAGTCTTCTGACTTGCTGAATGAGGATCGCTTTCCTGGGGTAAAGTTCCGAGCTTGGGGTGCCACAGACCCATTTGGCAACCAAGAAGAGGATTCCCGATCATACTGCGACATTGCAGTCAACCCGGGTTGCGCTTGGCTTGAAGCTACGGTCGAGACTCAAACAGGAAAAAATATAGCCTGGCATATGGCCGGGCTGACGAAGAAGAAGCGAAGTTTCATGAACAGCATTCGGAGGAGGAGTTTCATGATTTCATGAGACATGTTTTACGCGGTCTCCGCAAGACGTTGCAACGGTACCTCGGCCGCCAAGAAAACAAGCTGTCAAGGCGGGCACCAGAAGGATCATCTTGTGTTATGTTGTCGGCGCTATCGAATATCTATGATAGAATACAAGGAACAGAGTCTCCGTCGCGATCTGTTGGAACCATCTCAGATTCGGCCATTATGTGTCTCTCCGAGGAGGAAGAGTCACCCAATTGAAGGTGAAGAGCTGTAGGTGAATCAGGGGGATGAGAAGCCACGCACACGGCCAATGGTGATATTGGTGTATCGTCGAAACTTCAACGTGACCCGATGTTGGTCTTTTGGCACATTCAGTCGATACGCTACGCTGCAATAATGCTCTTTGATTCATCGTTGTTTGCGATTCAAGCGCATAGGAGAGTATTCTCGTCTTTTGAGACATGCTGCATCTCGACACCATACACGCCACTGCTTATGCACGAGATCTCGATTCGATACAAGAAGCTATGGCTACAAGCGCGTATGAATAAGGACATGCCAGACCGAACAACGGTCACCTAGCGATCGAGGATTTGAGGGCCGGTACGGGCTGATGTGCAGGCCTATACGACCCTCGGGTTCTCTGAAAGGACCATTAAGTAGCGAAAGAAAACCGAACCGGGGGAAATGCAGCAAGGGAGGAAGCGTGACCATCTGCAGGGGGTGATGACACAAAGGGAAAATGGTATGGACTTGGGTTGGGAAAGAAGAGTCGCGCATGCTGGAAGAATACGATGCTTCGGCATAACACGGACGACATGATCTTGACGCCCAACGCCATCCCGATTCGGTTCGCGATGAAGTATGATAAAAGTAGCTTCGCGCATTGGTCACCTACGTCCACAAATTATCGTTCACAAACACCTAGTCTCGCCGTCATGACAGACTCAAACAGTACACTTCGTTTCCATTCCCTTGATGATCATCACAAACGATGGACCCTGCCGTCTTGACCAATAACTCCAATATGAGCTCTAGTGATCTTGTCGATGCTTGAGCAGCTGGAACACAATCGCATTCAACGCACAGTAGGCGTTTTTCAAGAATCGCAGAACGTACCCAGCGAGAGCCATCGCAGTGCGAAGCTCATCATGCAGTAGTTTGATCGCGAGGGATACACCGGCTGTTCCGTTATGCTGCGAAGGTAACACGTCAGAACCCGAGTAATCACACCGGCCGATGCGCAATAGCCACCTACCGCCAGACCCCAGAGTGCAGTACGCCCAAGCCAGACGTGAGACGCACCAAGGGCAAGAGCCTAAGAGGCCGCAACGAAGTCAACGGTGATTCACAAGATACGGCGGCAACGAGGCTTACCTTGAAGATATCCGTTCCCCTGCGGAATCCGCTATCGACGTGAACAGGGATACGTCCCGCCGCCGCCTCAATGCATTCGGGAAGTGCTTCCAAAGTCGCGGTGACCGTATCCAGTTGCCGTCCGCCGTGATTGGAGACGATGACGCCGTCCACGCCGTGATCTATGGCGAGGACAACGTCTTCCGCCGTATAAACTGCCCGACAGGGGAAAACACGAAAGTAAGTCGCAATTTTCGCAGCAAGGTCATCGGAGACGTACCTCCTTTCAACCAGATCTGCATCCTCGTATTCTCCCTCGCCCACCCAATCAGATTCTGCCATGTCACGCCGGCATCTGCAAGCAATTCCTTCGCCTCAGACTTTCTCTTGATGTTCCTGTCATGGAGTCTTCTTACCAAACTTCAGCCGATCGTCCTCGGTAACGAGATCCCGCCAATTGCAGTCTGCCGGAAGACAAGGCAGATCGAGATGTTCGGGGATCCTGAACTCGTTCCGAGCTTCGTTCAGCCGTCGACCGAGGACGGCGCAGTCAACGGTGATCATGACGGCTTTGCAGCCGGCAGCTGTGTATGACAAAAATCCGTCAGTGTCCAACCTACAACTTCCGGTGCCCGGACGAGACTTACACTCGGCCCGCTTGAGGATCTCCAAATTCGCTGCCCGACTCTTCATCACGCTCAATTGCATGCAGTACACTCCCTCTCCCTGTCCAGCTTTAACGACATCCTCGATGCTCGTCGTCGAATACGTCGACAAGATCATCGGGATTCCCGCGGACGCAGCGGCGCGAGATGTTCCGGCTTCGCCATCGGGATGCGCCATCTTCTGGAACGCGGTGGGCGAGAATCCGAGCGGCATCGAGCACTGACAAGGACGAAGGGTTAATGAAAACGAGAAGATGCCGATCATACGATGGGCAACATACCTTGTATCCGCAGAAATCTACCGACATGTCTACGTGATCGACATTGACGAGGATCCGAGGCCGTATGCGGTACCGGCTGAAGGCCTCCATGTTGGCTCTGACGCTATGCGAAAGGGGGGGCCGTTAAGAGCCGCCCTGGAATTCAAGATGCCCAAATACGCACGTAACGAGGTCCATGGCCCCCCCACCGTAGAATTCTGTAAATGACGATATCAGTACTCTCCTTCAGAGACAGAAGCTCAACGTGAACTTGCCTGCCGTTGCCTTGTCAAGCTTCTTGTTGGCCGATGCTTCGAGATCGCTCAGGGTGAGAATCTCCTTGTCATAGGTGTCGCGGTTCATCTTGTCGACGTTACTGATGTGCGATGGCTTTCTGGATGCTGGGTGCTGACAGAATTCCGTCGTGTCAAAGCGGATGGACGATGTTTGGGTTTCTCCATGGTGTCCTGGGCTGCTGCAAACGAAAACGGCTATATACCATACTTCCCCGGACTCGCATCTGCACGATAGCAGTAGCGAAACCAGAACTCGGGACCCGAATCATGCTCCGTCAAGAGACGTATCGAGGAAAACCCGACGGGCAAAGACCGAACAGTCGAACGGAGCAGCTGATAAGTCGACGGAGAGTCCGAACATGCCGATGTTTCGTGCCGACGGGTCCCGCAGGTTGGGCAATAACGGCAGGGGATCCAGCGAATTGTCGTAGTTTCCGAATAGCCGGGCAAGGCACTCGCTTTGAAGTCTGACGGGTTGAAGGGTATATAGCATACCATCATGGATGGAGGAGAATACATCGACGGGGTCTCGCACCGAATTCGACCAACTCTGGCCAAGCATATCTTATCTCGAATTTCGAAAACACCATGTCTATGAACGCCCGAACCTACCTCAAGAACGCATTGAACGCCCAACAGCCGGGCATTGGCATGTGGTTGACGTGAGTCCCTTCTTCTCTCGAAGCGACCGGGCCAAACGGGGGACAGGCCTGATTCTTTGCTGTAGCCTTCCGGGAACCGCACTCGCCAAAACTATCGCGACAATTCCCGGCTTCAACTGGATTCTTGTTGACGCTGAACATGGGCAGATTACGGACAAGGATTATTACGATGTAGGTCATCAAGCCTTGCGGATCAGGCATTGTTGTTGACACATCTTTGACTACACAGCTGTGCAATGCCATTACCGTAGAGGGCATCAGTCCCGTCATCCGCATTCCGTCGGATGAAGGTTGGATGATCAAACGTGCCCTGGATTCCGGTGCACATGGCATTATGACACCGATGTGCCACAATGCCGTACGGCCCTCCCTCGCGAATGCTTCCCTCCCTTACCTCTCACTAACCTTAATTATTCTTTGCCCGTCCCCAGGAAACCGCCAAAAAGATCGTCTCGATGAGCAAATTCGCGCCCGTCGGCACTCGAGGCTGCGGATCCCCCTTCACCCACCACATCTTTGGCGTCTCCGAGGGCGAATACGAAGTCCAGTGCAACGACAACTTGCTCGTGATTGTTCAGATCGAGTCCAAGAGCGGTGTTGAGAATGTGGAAGAGATCGCTGCCGTCCCAGGCGTCGATGTCTTGTTCGTTGGTAAGTCTCCAGTCTCAACATACTCGCCGCATGACGATCAGAGCTCACTAGTGTTCTGTATGACAGGTCCGTTCGACTTGGCCAAGTCCATGAACATCGAATTCGGAAGCCAAGCACACGAAGACGCCATCGCCCGAACCCTGACCGCCTGCAAAGCGAACAACAAGTTTGCCTCAATCTTCTGTATGTTGCACTTCCCTCCTACCTTTCCCTGCATGTTCTGATCATATGCCTTTGGAAAGGCATGAGCGGAGAACAAGCGAAGAAACGGCTGGCGCAGGGGTTCGATTCCGTCTCGATTGCGACGGATACGGATTCGTTGATTAGGGAGTTTTCCAGGCAGCTTGAGGCGGTCAAGCAGTAGCGGTATATAGATAGGATGGTGAGGCGTTGTAGCGCAGGTTTACAGGCAGAATATACATGATCACTTTTTCCAAGGTGAAAGGAATACGCGCCTGTCTTCATATTCAGTCAGCTTCTGGGTTGCTTCTGCGTTTTCTATTTTGCGCAAGCGATATCTGGCGAGAACTCTTCATCTTGGATCTACAACGGGGATGGACGAGAAGACGCTCCCCTCCTCTTCTGCGCTTCCTCTCCATTAGTGTAGGTCACGTCGAAGGTCGAAGGCCCAAGCTGATCTAAAAACACAAAGGTCAAGGACTCAAGGGCTCGGAATACGGCAGCTGCTCGGATCTCGGTATAGCTTTGATCCGAGTCCACTTAGCATCCGCCTCCCGCTTCGGCGTCTCCGCGTTGCAGTCGTGTCTCCAACCTGTTCAATTTGACGCTCTCTCCGAAGATAGGTCATCGTCTTCGACGGCCAGTCCTCGAAAACTCGCTCGTCGTGCCGGTATGCCGTCACCGATCTCACATTGCGCCGTGAACATCTGCGATACGCCGGTTTCAATGGCATGACGAATCCATATAATCAGCGATGCTGGAGTCCAGCCTTAGATCGCAGCGCCCGAAGTCGATACCCACCACCACAACATGACACGAATAATCAACGTCGCCAACACCACCGCCCCAGCCGGTCTGTATATCGGTGGAAAATGGGTCGACGGTCGCGGACCCGCGTTGGAAACCGTCAATCCCGCCACGGAACAAGTCATTGCGAGCGTACGTCCTTCTTTTTTAATGCATCAAACCGCTTGCTTACTTTGATCGTAGATCACCACTGCCTCCTTCGAAGACATCGATGCAGCCGTCTCCGCCGCACGAGAATGTTTCGAAACGAAGTGGGGAACGAATACCTCGGGGCAAGCGAGGGGGAAGTTGATGTTCGCGTTGGCGGACGCGTTGGAAAGGGAGAATGAGAGGATCGCCAAGGTGGAGAGCGAGGACTCGGGGAAACCGTTGGAATGTGAGTAACAGTGGAGCGCATGGGCGATAGTCAAAGAGGAGGCTTGTAGGGCGAGGAAAGACGATGTATGGTATGCGAAGAGGAGGGGGCAATAGATGGTGCAAAGACGACACGTGACAAGAACTTATACTGCGCCGGAAATCGACATGCTGATGGTTTTTTGCCGATAGGGTGCAAGGTCGACAACGAGGACGCTGTCGCCTGTTATCGATACTTTGCCGGTCTCGCGGACAAAATTCACGGCACTACCATCGAGCTGGATGACCAGGAAAAGTACGCGACGACGCGAAAGGAGCCGATTGGAGTTGTTGCTCAGATCGGTAAGTCTTGTGGTATCGTTGGTATCGCGGTCAATGACTGATGAAATTCCGGTCTTCAGTCCCATGGAATTATCCCTCATTGATGGCGGCATGGTATGTCTTTCCGTCGTGACCAATTGTCAAGCTCATGCGTACTCCGCACTGCAGGAAGATCGCTCCGGCCCTCGCCGCCGGATGCAGCATCATCTTCAAAGCGGCGGAGAGCACACCTCTAGCATCCTTGCTATTTGCCGAGATCTTCGATACGATTGGGTAGGAGAATCTTTCTCTTGCCGTGTTCACCGGTGTCATTACTGATATCTTCGTGACCCGCTAGATTCCCTGCGGGAACATTCAACCTCGTCAGCGGACTCGGAGCCACAGTCGGAAACGGTCTCAGCCGGCACATGGATATCGACAAGGTATGTCTCGACCTGTCAGGCTGTGTCATTCCTCGTTAATGGGCTCCCCTCTGCAGATCGCCTTTACTGGGTCCACAGCGACAGGTCGACACATCCTCAAAGCCGCCGCCGAGACCAATCTCAAAGGCGTCACCCTCGAATTGGGCGGAAAATCGGCCAATATCATCTTTGAGGATGCCAAGTTGGAAGACGCCGCAAAGTGGGCCGCGTTCGGCGTGTTCGAAAATATGGGTAGGCAGTGACCATAGTTCGCCTTTGCAAGACGTCTGATCATGGTTGGTGCACAGGTCAATCATGCAGCGCCGGGTCGCGTATTCTCGTTCATGAAGGCGTGTACGACAAGTTTCTCGAGCTATTCGTCAAGGAGACTCGGGAAATCAAGGTCGGCGACCCGGCCGACCATGATACCTTTCAGGGACCGCAAGTCAACAAGGTGCAGTTTGATAAGATTCTCGGGTACATCAAGGCTGCGAAGGAAGAGGGAGGCAGGCTTTTGTCCGGGGGTGAATCGTCCAGCGATCATGACTATGACAGATCAGCTGACGATTGCGTCTTGCACCAGGTAACCGACACGGAACGAAAGGCTACTTCATCGAGCCTACGGTATTTGCAGATGTCACCATGGATATGACAATAGCCAAGGAGGAAATCTTTGGGCCCGTTGCGTGCTTGATCAAGTTCAAAACTGAGGAAGAGGCTATCAAGATCGCGAACGGCACTGAGGTAAGCATTTCGGCATAGTTTGAACCCGTTCTCAGCGCTGATAAATAATGGCGTCCATCAGTACGGGCTCGCGGCAGCGGTCCATACCAACGGTACGTGGCGCGGGAAACATGTCGATCGTGACAGGCCGACTGAATGGATGCGGCTTGTTCCTCGAAATTAGATATCCGATGCGCGAACAGGACAGTCCGAAAGTTGAAAGCCGGCACAGTTTGGGTCAACCAGGTATGATTTTCGGCTCCGCCCGATGTCCAGTATCCAGAAGTTGACGAGGGCTTCCTCTGCAGTATGTCATGTTGTCGCATCAGGTGCCTTTTGGCGGTACGTCTCGTTTTGATTCCCGACTTTTCCGGATGCTGATCGATTTTTGCTATGCGTATCAGGGTACAAGCAGTCGGGATGGGGAAGGGAGCTGGGCGTTGAGGTAAGTCGACTTCCAGAAGATTTTAATACCGGTCAGGTCTTTCCATGTTCAATTTTTTTCGCGTTTTAGGGCGTCGAAGCCTATTTGCAGACCAAGTCTGTCCACCATTATTATGGAGACGGACTGGGATGGCCTATCGTCCTGTAGCGGCTTGTACTCGTTGATCGTGACTATGAAACAGAACAAGCTATCGCATCACTGCACGTTGAGAATGCGGATGCCATGCCGACTACCATAGCTCCGGCCAGGTCACGTGCGCTACCCCGGATTATGCCCCGCGACCTCCACCGTTGTAGCCGCTGAACTATGCTAGGCGACGAGCTCATGAGATAGCGAGTACAATGTCAATCAATCAGTCGTCTTCCTGCAATCCTCTTCATCATCTCACCTCGCCGTGCATATTGGTCATTCCACGAACGATAGCACCTTCCGTCCAGCCCAAGCTCGACAGTTGCGAAGCAAATGACAAACCCGCAAGCAAACGACGCAGACGTTACGAGCCAGTCTCCTCCAGGACTCCCGACGGGTAGTGGAGCCGGCGTGAACGAGAGAACGAGGTATCTGAGAGCATGCGACAGATGCAGGTGAGACTATCTTATGTTGCTCGTCGCCGGATTGATAAGCTGATATCTTCGCTGCGGGTGCGATAGATCAAGAAAAGTTAAAGTAAGATAGCTCTCGGGCGTTCGAGGGGCGGCTGTGTTGCTTGAGTGCTTATACGATTCAAACAGTGTGACCACAATAGCCCTTGCAACAAATGCCGTGCCGCTGGAGTCTCGTGTGTCTTCACGTCGCCTTCCGTGAGACTGCTTCGGGATGTGATGTGAGTAACCGAAGAACTCAGTAATCCGTTTGTTGTGCTAAATCGAGGATTGGATAGACAACCAGATGACACGGAGACCGCCCGACAAGATGTAAGAACAAGGTCGGTACGGCCTATAGGACGTATACTGATACCTGGAGTGTAGCAGAGATCGGAATCCCGCAAACGACGCAAGACAAATCCTACCCAAGAGACGCAAACTTTTGTGAACGAAGAGATGCGGAATCAAGGCATACAATGTGCGTTAGTCCATCTCTGCGGCCTGAGAAAGATTCCGAGGTCAGACTGCTCATCTCAGCCCTCTTCCTTAGCCGCACCACATGTCATCTCCGCAACAGAGACCCTCGCTCCCGCCGAATCCTCAAGAGGCGCTCCGCATGACGCGATACGGACGGGAAAGGCAAAGCAGCCCGACGGATTCGCGGACCGTGTTCTCGACCATTCCGAGACGGCGCATTTCTTCGAGGTGGAAGACGGATCGGAAAAGTTTTGCGGCAGTACGAGTGGGTTGCCGTTACTGTGAGTTCCCCTCGACTTAAGAGAGAGCCCCTCGAGCGAGCCGGTTGACGGTGTCTCTTGATGCGGTACAGCGAGGCTACCCGTCGCCTAATGTCCGTTCAATCGGACCTATACGGTCAAAAGACGCGTTCTGCCATTCCAGACTGGGACTTCATCTCCAGCTTACTCTCTGGCAACAGCTCTCTCCCTGGAACGGGCGGTAGGGGAGGTTCGAATAGCATGGCAGCGGGAGCGGGGAAGGAAAGGGACGATACACAGCAGGCGGAGGAGGTGCAGTATTTTCCGGGAAAGAATCAGATGACCGAGGGAGATGCGACTGGAGCATTTGTTCAGTTGACTTCGGCCGGTATGTGAGATGCGCGAACAGTGTAAGAGGGCGGATTCTGATCTTGCAAACTGCCAATATGTCAGTCAATCCCGCTCTTTTGGCCCACTTGGTCGATCTTTACGTTCGTAAACCCGAATCTCGCTTGATGAATCCTGCTGACCGTGCATTCCGCATTGCCAGTTTCAACTGATCCACCCAAGATGGCCCTTTATCGACAAGCCGTCGTTTTACGCCGTGAGTTCATCTGAATCCTGATGACTTGAGACCTTCCGATATTTACCGCGATGCATTGTCCTCCGTAGTCTCTGGACCTGAACATGTCACCTTCCTTGGCAGCTCTTTGTGCAGCCATATGTATGGTCGCCTCTCGCTACAGTAAAGAGCCCTCCGTTCTAGGCGAACTGAGTGAGTGATTATCGACCTTGTTTGTGGTTCAACTTTTAACGTGTGTCGACGATACAGATGATCCGGCCAGTGCGGGTATCCCATTCATCGGCCTCTTCACGCGTTTCCGACAACAAGCGACGAACAGAGACGACACCGTCATCGCAACGCAGTCATACCTCTTGGCTTCGATGTACCACTGTGTGGATCACTTGCCGCATACTCTCGCACATGGGTTCTTGGGCGAAGCGGTCGGGCGATGTTATGACGGGGGCCTCCATCGGTGAGACACAGCATGGACAGGTTGTGTGCATACCAGCTGACAGTCCATCTCGGATATTCAGGGAGACTTCGGCTCTCTGCCGCCCGAGGAACCGAGATAGGGAAGCTAACAAAGTATGACAAGCCAGCTGGAGGCTTCAGGGACGCGGCTGATGATCCTCTTTCCAACTTCCAGCGTACAGCATGGGCAGTGTTTTGGTTAGTACACCTTCTCCCCTCGATGCCCTCATTCTGAGTTATATGGATCTTGCTTCGGCTCCAGCTGGGACAAGCAGTTGGCTGCAATATGCGGCAGACCTCCCCTCATGCGCCTTTACGATTTCGACGTTTCATTGCCGATAACGATTGACAATAGCGGATCACAAGATCCGGTGCTCGCCATCTTCAACCAGTTCATCCTGCTGAATGCGTTACTGGAGAAGACACTTGCAGCATCAATTCAACGGCCAGTGTTTGACAACTCGGACCTGCTGACTCGGCTTAGTGAGGAGAACGAAACAATGAGGTCCAGGGGAGATGCCCTTCTGGCGGTAGAGCGGAACTTGCAGAAGTGGTCCGAGTACGTTTTGTCATGAGAATTTGGGTTTGTCGCTAATCATACCACGCGTAAAGTGAGCTTCCTGGTGATATCCGCACGAATCTCGAAGACTGGGCAGCCTTGCCCGCACCCGAAGCGATGAGCACATACGAGCTCAAATCGAATCTTCAACTCATCCACCTTCTGCTCGCCGGTCGACGCATGCAGCTTGCGACTTCAGATAGACTAGAGCGGCCGGACGATGCTGATTGTGGAGCTCCCGCCTTCTCCACCTTTCGCGCCAAGGTCCAGGAGTGTGCAAAGGCCCTTATCAGCACATGTATCGCGCTTGGAGCAAACAACATGTTGCCACGGGCAGATATACGTAAGTGCTAATACCTACGTACGGCATCTGTGGTGCTGATTCAATTCTTCTATTTCAGTGCTCGCTTACAGAACGTTACTTGCTGGCCGGATGCTCGTTTCCACCTTGTTATCGGCACAGGTCGATCAAGATTCCATTCAAGCGGGAGATGCCACTCGCGCCCTGCAAGCAGCAGGTCAAGTGCTTCACCATTTTGCCAAAATATTCCCGGTAGCCCTCGGGAGTTCCGAAGTGCTTTACGAAACTTGTAGAGGTTCGTGCTTCCTTCCTACCTCACTGTTCCATGGACTGAATGAATCCAAATAACAGTCTGCGGAGCCGATATCCAGTATCCACCCGCTCCGGAGAGTGTCGCTCGACAGAACGTATTCGCTTGGTATCGACCGCTCGCCTTTAAAGCTCGATTCGCCTTCTCTCCTCAAAGCAATAACGTCGCCCGGCAGTACTCAAGATCGGAACCCGAGCCAGAACTTCCTGAGGCACCTGCTAGCGTTACATGGCAGGAAGAGTGAGTCGTCGGTCCCGATTCGCGTTCTCTCGTCACTCATTCATCTCGGATAGCCTTGGCTTCGCTGCGCAAAGACCGGCAGGGAATGGCGTCCAATCCAAGAAGAATAGCCCGTTGCCTTTTGACCTTGGTATACCGTACGCCGGCCTCTTGGGGGATAACCTCGAATGGCTGTTTCCAGGGGGAATGCCAACCATGGATGCTGCATGATGTATCTGATAGGTAATAATATCGATCATGACATCGGATGCAACCATACAATGAAAGTTTGTCTTCATTACCGACAAGCGGCGATCTGCAATACAAGATGCACGCTGTCAGCTCACACTCCGGTCGTCCACACCGGAAGGCCTTACACAGGTAAGTTCGATGTCGGTTCCGGCGGGAAGATCCTTGACGCCGACGCATGTTCGTACTGGCATCGGGGCAGAGCTGGGGAAACAGCTGATGTACACCTACACGGTGTACAAAGCGGTTCATCGTCAACGAAGTACCGGTCCCGAGACGAGTGAGAGCAGGTTACCTCGTTCATTAACGCAAAGTCCTCCTGGTATTTGGATAGATAGATGGTCACGCTAACAACTGTGAGCAGAGTCTCTCCGTTAGCTGGACAACTTCAATCCTGCCAAAAACATACCATCTGAAAGGTCTAACCCGACGCTCTGAAGACGCCTCTCTGCGTTGAACAAGGCCCGTCTCGTCCGGTCTTGGATGGTTCCGTCGACGAGCTTTCCTTTGTCGTCGTTGCCGATGCAGCCGGCGAGGTATACCATGTTCCCAACGGTCAATGCATTGGACCCGAACGCGCTGGCTGTTCATCGCCCCAGATTGTTCAGTTCTCTTACGGAAACACAGGTTGACATGCGATGCTCACGAGCGGGCTCCCCTTCCGTAACGATTACCTTTTTGCTGGGCATGATGGAAATGTCTGAATGCGTTTCACACGTCCACCCTGAGACGACTGGTATGCAATACAGTATTGTAAAGGAGACAGGCAGTCCCTGTAGCGAGACCCTATTATAGCTTACAAGCATCTGCCAACATCGAGCCTGGACCGTCCCCCAAGCCGTCTCCCAGCAGTCTTCGTGAATGACAGGACCTCACATAGGACGTCTAGTCGAAAATAGTCCCTGATACGCTCTGGGGATATCCCGTAATTGTTATCCAGCAAGTCTCTGCCCCGACCGAGCCCTCCGCCGGACATCGGAGAGCTCCTCGGAGTGAGCGAACAGATCTTATCTGATGCCGTCTTGATCTTCGAAAGGTGCATCCGGGCAACTCTCGCTTCAGATCTGTCGGATAGATGCCGATTGATAGCCGATCTCGGAAGTTCGGAAAGCTCACCTGCCCATGGAGTCTCCGAAGCGGGCTGACCGTGAAGAGACGAGTCGGCAGTTCACACACGCAATAATCTCTATTAACATCATCATGTTCGACGGCGCGTCCGACTAGAACGAAGTCCAGAATGGAAAGCCTGTTGCCCTTGGGGCTCCGACGCCATCATCGACGGGCTCGAATTCTACTTTCGGTCGTATCGATTCTGCAATCTTGTGATTCTGGTCTGGGCAAGAGTATCATCAGGTGACATCCTCGCCACCTCAGTCAGTGATTATCAGCCGCCCGCTTCTTATCCTACACTCATAGTATATATTCGTGTCTTCTCTCAGCTGTGAATATCTCGTCAGGGTATACATACACTCTGCAATCAGAAGGATAGGGACATCGATCAAAAGCCTTAGCAAACGAATCGATACCCCGCCATGTCTCTGAACGACTCACACAAGGGCCTTGGCAGTCACACGCCTCCAGATTACAAGAATGTTGACGGCATTCCGCAATCTGTTACGATGGTCCGCACAGCGGATCTCGAGGCATACCCGATCGAAACCCTAGAAACAGAACCTCGGGTCGATGCAGTCTTTGGAATCCAGGACGTCAAGGGACCGAATTATCGTAGTCTAGGATGGTGCGTACCGCTTAGCCAACTCGGCTTTCCAGGTTGATAAATTCCTGTATTTCTGCTTCAGGATTCACGCCACGGTCTTGATGGTGAAAACGCAAATCGGCTTGGGTGTCCTAGCTATCGTAAGCTATATTTACCATCTCTCTGATGTCGATTCTGATCATTTCGCGACCTTGAATAGCCTTCGGTGATGCATACTCTGGGCGTAGTCCCCGGTGTTATCACCATTCTGCTAGTTGCCGCAATGACGACCTGTAAGAGATATATATCGGAGCCTAGGCGCGGTTCCTCCTAACCCTGTCTCTTTCTCTTTCTCTTTCTCTTTCTCTAGGGGCGGCTTACGTCGTCGGTTCCTTCAAGCGCCGTCATCCAGAGGTATATACCCTCGCAGAGTAGGGTCACCGGATCCTAGCTTGAATGTGTATTCTGACACTCCTGTTCGCTGCCAGCGTCGGACACCTCATGTTTGGCCCTGTCGGTAGGGAGGTATTCGGCGCACTGTACTGGGTACGACACTCTTGCAGCCCCGCCGGCTTAGTGACTGGCTGACCTTCTTCGCGCTGTGGAATATCAGATCTTCCTCACCTCGGTCGCCGGAGCGGGTATGCTTGGCTTCGCCACCGGGCTGAACGCGATCATCACCAAGGAGAAGGGAATATGTCACGTCGTATACGTTCTCGTTGGTGCAATCCTGGGATTCTCCGTCTCGTCTATTCAGACACTTGAGAAGATCGGATGGTTCGGATGGGTCGGCCTGGCCGGTATTCTCAGTTCTGGTAAGTTTGCCTTTAGATTCCAAGCCGCACCTGAACGTATAGTGATTTCCATGCCTTCTGCGGAAAGTTATCACCTTGGCCGCTGCGGTCTCAGTGACAGATCGACCGGCGGCGGCTCCTCAGATAGGCCCTTTCAGCATCGAAATCGAAATTATCGGTCATCCTACCTTTGTTGAAGCCATTAATGCGGTTTCCACCATCATCTGTAAGTGTTCCCGCTCATCGTGTGCCCTATCAGTTGAATGCTCACACCTCGCGTTTAGTCTCGTTTGCAGGAAGTAAGTCTAAACATCGCGGCTATCAGCGTGTTGATCGTCCTCTGATAATCTTCCCACCAGCACCCAACTTCTTCAACATCGTCGCCGAGATGCGTGAGCCAGCAGACTTCACCAAAGCCATGTTGTGCTGTCAGACTGTCGTCACCAGTACATACCTCGTGAGTGCGATGATTCGCGGCCCCAAGTTCCTACATCCTGATTTCAAGTGCTGCTCCAGATCCTTGGTGGTGTCGTTTACCATTACGTAGGCCAATACATTGCCTCCCCGGCCCTTGGATCCGCGGGCGCTACAATGGTTAGGGTCTGCTATGGTTTGGGTGAGTCCTTCTATCGTCGCTGTTGTCTTGTCACACTCATAAGTCACCTGCACAGCTTTGCCTGGTCTGCTCGTCGGCATCGTCCTGAACACGCATATGCCAGCAAAATATGGTCAGCCGTATTCCACGTCTGCTTCTTGCCCAATGCTGACGAAGGATCTCGTAGTGTTTGTGAGATTGTTCAAGGACAGCCCTCACCTTGCCTCAAATTCAAAGACACACTGGATGGGCTGGCTGTACGTTGTCGGGTGTTTCTTAGGGTTCTACTTCACTGATGGTAGCGCCGGTGTGACAAAAGAGGATGTGTATTCGCCAATTGCGCTTTCTCTTTTATCATCGCCGAAGCCATCCCGATCTTTGGCGATCTGATCTCACTGATCGGGGCGTTGCTTGCGACATTTTTGGCACTGTGAGCAGACTATCGGCTTACCCCCTCCGGACTCAGCTCACCGACTCTCCTTCGGTCATTCAGTCAAGCCACGGGCATGATGTGGATCTGGGATCACAAAGGCGCACACAAGTCCCGGCTTTCGCAGAGGCTACTGTTCGGCTGGAACATGTGGCTCGTCGTTGGCGGCACATTCGCCATGGTCGCAGGAACGTACACGTCGATTCTGGCCATTCGCAACACGATCGCTAGCGGAAAGACAGTGCAGTAAGTTCAGTCCGCCATGTATCGTCTGTTCGAACTTTACTGACGTCTCCATGGGAATCGTTTGCCGTACAGACCGTTCTCGTGCGGATGAGGTCCTTGTGCGAGCACCGCAGGCGCGGAAAGGCACAACGACGCGACTCTTGCTCTCGGACCTGTAGTATAGGAAACTCTCGACGATGAGAATCAAGAAGCGCCTGGCAGGATTCTCAAATCTCTACTTCAGTTGTAAACGTATGTTACCACCTCAACCATGTATATCGATGTCGTTATGCCGGAAAGCACCGATACGTGACTTCAAACCTGCTGCAAAGTCAGCTTTGCTTAGTTGGCCTTTCGTTCCTGCCTTCGCGAAACCCTCTGTATCGCTAGTCTCGTACCATCGACTTCGGGAACGACAATGACGAAGGATTACGTCCAGTATCGTGTTCTTCTGCATGACCTTGACACAGGGTAGGGCGGATGTCCAAACAAGAAAAGCGGTGACGTGCTTGAATGCCGCGTAGAAGGAGCGGGCTACTTGACAAGCTTGTTACATACGTGACATCTGATAACAGAGCTCGCGCAAAGCGCTGGGCTTCTGCGTTGGCAATCTCGGTCAGGGACACCACGGAGTCTCCTTGTCAAATCAGTGAGCAGCAGGGGAAGGTACTTCGGGACCGGTCAGCCGTCTAGAGTGGCTGTGGGCACGGGATCTCCGTCAGACAATTACGGAGGTATTTCAAAGGGCAGGCGACGACCTTGAGCTGTCCCGCTGTTTTCCAAGACCCATCTTGGGGAATATATTTGGCATCATTTTTCGTCGGCGCATTGATTTGTACAGTATACATCAAGGACCGTGATAGCCAATATCCTCAAACTTCATTACCGCAAAGTGGGCATTGCTGTTTCTGAGCGCGTACTGGTTGCGTCGTCTTTTCGCCAGAGTGCCGTCACAGTCTGATTCTGCGTCCAGAATTCGATGCCCCTGACATGAATGATCTAGGTCAGTGTCTTCGCATACGAAAAGGCAGTACCGCAAGTTGCACTCACAATTTTCCGTACAAGCTATGTCCACCCAAGACTGAACCCTTGTTACCGCTCCAACTCCAGGCAGGAAGTGGGACGGGAATAGGGACGTTGACACCCAACTGACCCGCCTCGATCGTGCGTTCGAATAATCGTGCGTTCGCGCCTGACCCAGTGAAGATCGATGCTCCGTTGCCATCTGTAGAATTGATGGGCCATGAGTGCATTTAAGCAGACCTCATTAGGAGGACGAAGACTTACACTTGTTGTTGTTGACCAGCTGAATGGCATCTTCCATGGTCTCGGCATGTACCACAGTCAAGACGGGACCAAATATTTCCGTACTGGCAGATAGGCGAACAGCTTCAGCGAGGTGCTCATCCCTCGGATGTGCGGCCGCAATCAACACTTACTCGTAACAACTCATGCCTGGCCGTGCTTCCAATACAGATGGTCCGACCCAATTTCCGTCCGGGTAGCCATCCACCTTTTGTCCGCGGCCATCAAGAAGGATTTTCCCGCCTTCCGTCTCGCAAGAACCGATGAGCTTTTCGATTTTCTGCTTGGCTTCGGGTGAGATGACAGGTCCACTGAATGCGAAAGCCGAGCGTGTGTTAGCGGATGAAGGCGACAAGGTAATTCGATGCTAGCCTTACAGATCGATATCGATATCGAACCCGTTGCCGACCTTGAGCGCTCGTGCGCGCTCGATGAGCTCCGGAATCCAATTCTTGCTCTCTCCCACAGTGACGAGCACGCTCAGAGCCATGCATCTGACAACGGGAAGCAGTGGTAGATGAGTTTGCGGCAAATCCCAAGGAGTGACAAGGCTGGCGCTCACCTTTGTCCTGCCGCGCCAAACGCCGCGCCAGAGATAGCGTTCAAGGCGTGGTCTTTGTTGGCATCCGGCATCAAGATGGCGTGGTTCTTTGCACCGAGATTGGCCTAGGCAAATGGCGGTTAGTATCTCCACCTTGCAAGACGTTGTGTGTGACCGATCGAGACGCTTGCTTACCTGGACACGTTTCCCATTCGCACCTGCTCTATCCCAGATGTGCTTCCCGGCTTTATCACCACCAACAAAGCTTATCGCTTTGATTCTCGGATCGTCGCATAGGTAGTTGACTGTTTCCGGTCCTCCATGAATGACGCTGACCACTCCCGGTGGGACGCCTGCCTTCTCGGCGAGCTGGACGAGCATGGTGGCTGCACCGGGATCTCGCTCGGATGGTTTGATGAGCAATGTGTTGCCGCACGCGATGGCGATTGGAAGCGACCAAAGCGGGATCATGGCCGGGAAATTAAAGCTAAATGTGACAAGGCAGGGTGGAACTCAGCATGCCGCTTGAAAGGCCGTTCCGGTAAAACTTACGGACAAATGGCGGCACCGACACCAAGAGGACTTCGTCGAACGTAGGTGTCCATGTCGGACGATACTTCGAGCTTGTCGCCCATCAGCAGATTCGGCAACGCGCACATGGATTCGACGACCTATGGTACACAACGCACAAGCCAGAGTTGAGTACGTGTATTCGACACGGTCAAATCGATAGGCAGCTCACTTGAAGTCCCCGGAGGACGTCCCCTTTTGCATCTGCGAAGGTTT
Source organism: Naganishia albida (assembly GCA_001599735.1). Classification (NCBI taxonomy): domain Eukaryota; kingdom Fungi; phylum Basidiomycota; class Tremellomycetes; order Filobasidiales; family Filobasidiaceae; genus Naganishia; species Naganishia albida. The sequence goes on from BCHV01000005.1 coordinate 77,233, forward strand.
TGCCTTGCTCGAGGCTGTAAGAGTGAAGCATGAGTCTCCCTCTCATCGCGCAAGAGGAATGCTCCGGACGTACACAATCGATCTGGCAAGTTCGTCCCAGTTTTCCTTGATGAGCGCTTGGTATCTGAATTCCCCTTCGTCAGCCACACGCGACCTCGCCACTGGTGAAGGGTCAGCATACCTCAAAAGGATGGCCTGGCGATGAAGCACGCTCGTCTTGCTCCAGGTCTTGAAAGCCTTTTCGGCTGCGTCGACGGCGGTCTTGAGGAATTCGTTATTCGGTTGCGGGACTTTGGTGAGGACTTGTTGAGTAGACTATAGAAGATACTGAGTGAGCGACGAAGGCTAGACATGGGATCAGGGAGAAAGACAGCACGTACGGGATCCTTGACTTCGTACCACCTCAGGCTGTTCTCGCCGACCTTTTCCCATCTGCCGTTAACATAACTCTTCGTCTCGGACCCGTCGGTGCATGTGCCGAGCCATCCAGCGTCCTGCTGTTCCTTGGCCTTTGATTGTGCCAATGATGCATACGAGCGGATATCCGCTCGGGCAGAGAGCGAGGTTGCTGCTCTTTTGGCAAGAGTCGTCGAACGTAAGAACTGAAGCGACATTGAGATGGGTTGAAAAGACAGGAAAGGAATGACTTGGGTTTGCTATCACCCTGACAGTACTTCTGCTAGATTACTATGTCTGGCACTATATAACGAGGAGCGCAAAACATACCTTGTCCTGGAAGAACGGACTGTCGAAGCGGAGCGATCTGCAGTTGTCGCTGCTATGGACCGGTCTTGCATCCCAGTCTTTGCATATTCGGAATTGCTGAGTTGAACCGGATTGCTATCTGTAACGACGTGAGCAATGCGAGTGTCTTCAACATGAGCACGGAATATCCGAGAACTTATCCGGGCGCCCATCCTTTTCAGCCCAGACACGTCCTCCCCGCCTGGCGATCGGGTTCTCCCGAAAATAACGGAAGCTGATACGTCGTTCCGACTTCCGAACCGCCGGAGCCGTCGAACGGAACGGGATTGGCGCGCGATACGTAGACGTCGGCGACTCCTTCAGCCCATCAGTCCAAAGCAGTCAGCTGATATCGAGAATCGGGGCGTAAGATTGGATCCACGATGCGATCCGCGAGTCGACAGGGGCAGTACGCCTTGCCGAGGCATATAACGTATGGCCTCGCCGACAATGCCATGCAGGCCGGGCATTCCAACAGACTCTCATACCCCGCACCATGACGGCCTACCTGCCCCTTGTCTCGCGACGAATCATCCCTCAAGCCGCGTTTCGCACTCGACAATGCCGACGCTTCTCCTCGATTGAAATCTTTCCGGATGAACCAAAGCAGCCTTCCGTCCTGACGGACGCCGTACCAGGACCAAAGAGTAAAAGTCTGGTGAGCATGAGTCGGGTTGAGACTAGTAGAGTATAGTCGATTGCTAACATGTATACCCTTCTCCAGTCGAAGAGGATCGATGGCATCCAAGACCCTCGAACACATGTGATGGTGGTCGATTTCGATGCGTCAAACGGCAACTACATCGTCGACGCAGATGGAAACACCCTCCTCGACGTCTTCGCCCAAATCTCCTCTATCGCACTCGGCTACAACGCCCCACCAATGCTGGAACTCGCCAAATCCGATGCATTCGCAAAAGCAGCCATCAATCGTCCAGCTCTGGGGAGTTTCCCGCCCGTCAGGTGGTCGGAGTGGTTGGAGAACGGGCTGATGACTGTCAAGCCAAAGGGGTTGGAGAATTTGGTTACGACGTTGTGCGGAAGTAGCGCCAACGGTGAGTCGTCTGTGCAACGTTTTTTGGAACCACTGTTCTGACTGGTATTGTCATTTTAGAGACGGCTTTCAAGGCAGCGTGTATGGCGTATCGGGCAAGAGAACGGGGACCTGGCGTTGACTTTACCAAGGAGGAAATCGGTAAGCCTCCCGGTGAGACGTTTGCGAAGAATCCATGAGCTGAGACGTCTACTTGTCAGAGTCGTGCATGGAGAACAAGGCTCCCGGCAGTCCCGAGCTCTCCATCTTAAGTTTCAAGGGGGGCTTCCATGGCCGACTGTTCGGTAGTTTGAGTGCGACTCGAAGCAAGGCGATCCACAAGGTCCGTATTTCTGAGTCCTGACTTATGTATCAACCCTTGACTGACCTTTGTTGTCGCACCGTAGGTTGACGTCCCCGCCTTCGACTGGCCCGCCGCACCTTTTCCCGACACAAAGTTCCCGCTGGAGGAAAACGTCGAGCACAATCAAGCGGAAGAGAAACGATGCCTGGAGGAATACGAAAAGATTCTCGTCGACAGGTACAGCCTTTGTCCTACTCGTGGATCGCGACGCACGCTGATGACCCCATGCCAACTCCTGCAGCAAATCACACAAGCCGGTCGCCGCAGTCATCATCGAGCCCATCATGTCCGAGGGCGGCGACAAACACGCCTCGCCCGCCTTCTTCCGTTCTCTGCGTCTCATCGCCAAAAAGCATGGCGCCTTTTTCATCGTCGACGAGGTTCAGACGGGTGTTGGTGCTACGGGAACCTTTTGGGCGTACGAAAAATGGGGTCTGAAGAAGGGCGAGGAGCCGGACTTTGTGACGTTCAGCAAGAAGATGCAGGCTGCTGGAGTATTCCACAACTTGGAAACCAGGCCGAACGCACCGTACCGGAACTACAATACGTGGATGGTAAGTCACCGCAAGACGAGGCACCGATACACCATACTGACCGCCACATCCCATCTACAGGGCGACCCAATGCGGGCAATCCAGGCTCAAAAGATGCTCGAGATTATCAAAGATAACAAGCTTGTCGAACACACCAAGAAGACAGGAGATCTTCTTTACGGCAAGCTCGACCAGCTCTTCAGTGAACATCCACAGATCACGGGCTTGCGGGGTAAGAACAATGGCACGTTTATCGCATGGGATTTCCCGAGTCCCAAAGAACGGGATGCGTTTGTGTCGCGCATGCGGGCAAATGGTGTGCAAATGGGCGGATGTGGTGACAAGTCTGTGAGTATACTGAGCGCTTGTTATGAACCTTGCCTTTGTTGACGGTGTTGGCCCTCAGGTTCGATTGAGGCCAACGTTGACGTTCGGGCCGCAGCATGTGGAAATCCTGGTCGAGACGATCGAGAAGTCCCTGGGACAGTTGTAGAGGGTTCATGCATTTCAACACAGTTAACGCATCGCTCATGGTACTGAAGAGCCCGGCGAGAAATGAAACGGCCAACTTGACTGAGTGGTCCACGCAGCCGTAATGCCGATCATACTTTGTAGCAAGGATACCAGCGTCCAACAAATGATCGTCTCACCTGGCTCACTCTCGCTTAGCCTTGATCCGACGAAGCTCGATTCACGCGGACGCAGATTCCGTGATATATACGAGGTAGACTGTCGCATTTAAGATGCGGACTGACCGAGAGCTTATCGCCGAAGAGCGGAATGTGCCGACTCCGTTACACGGTATCGCACTCGTACGATCATCAGCCTATCCGGTTTGCCGGCATTTTGTATTGAAGCGCGATGACGACGAGTCCAAGGTGATCTCACGTGCTACCTCCTTAGGTGCAGACGACAAGGCAAGTGAGACGTACGAAACCACACGCTAGTGGACTACCGCTGAAGAAAGTTGTCTCTGACTCGACCTTTCCGAAGGGACGTCTGTCGCAGGTGCGACAGTCAACGCTTAATGTATCAAGTGTATATGTTTTGTCTCAAACACGCTTGAGGCACAGCATACCCTTGGCTGCTACTCTGCAATTGCCTGATTGGCAAGCAAGGCCTCTACCTCGCTATCAATCGAGTCCACCACATCACCTTCCTCCGCGACGAATCCCAACTTTATCAACCTCGAGCTTCTCACGACGGCATTCGACGACCATAGTCTTGCCGTCTCCTTCAACTCGAGGGGAGTAACCGAATGAAGCAGGTTTCGTCGCTGCAAGGAGCGGGCGATACCGTTCGTCAAGGTGATCCAGAGTGCGGGTCGTCCGTTGTCGACGTTGTAGTATGGGTTCGTGGTGGAATCCGGGATTGCGTCTTGTCGCAGCGCAGACTGCGGGACAGACGTGATCAGCATGTGTTTCCGGGAATCTTTCCAGTGCCTTACAGCGACCATCAGGTATGCCGTCGCCAGGTCCTCGACATGCACATTCGACCATACGGCCAAACCTTTGCCGTAGACGACCGGTCTCGTCTCCTTGATTGACCGCTTGACGAGTGTCGGCACTTGGATCGACAGTCGGTTGAAGGGACCGGATCCGATTCCGTATATTAAACAGGGCATCATGATACCGATCCTCGCGTTGTGCCCTTTGCATTCGTCCTTGGCAAAGTTGCGGAGAATCAGGTCGACGGCGCGGTGGGGCGCGTCATCGGGAACGCTGTCGATGTCGTCCGGAGCAGCGTCGTCGTACAGCCTTGATGGTCCGAAAGCGCCGTTCGCTTCGTCTGACAAGACGCCGCCTCCGGATGTATGGATGTATACCGCAGGCCGGGACATAGGTTTCCGCTCTCGGAGACCCTGGAGGATAGCTTGGACTGAAGCGGGGTGGTTATTTCCGGCAGAGTGGATGATGACCTATCGACTAGAGTCAGCTCTCACCGAAGTCAAGGCCCACAAACAACTCACATCCGCTTGCATGACCTCTTTCCTGATGATCTCCGAATCGTTCAATTCTCCCCAGACAACCCGAACGCCCAGTTTGCACAAGGCGACTTCCTGCCCATCGCTCCGGATGAGCGCCGAAACAACCGCCGAAGAGTCTGTCTGCAAGATGCGGTTGAGAATCGTTCCTCCGACGAATCCGGTGCCGAGGAGAAAGTAGCGAGTGCGCTCTTGGATATGCATCGTGTTGCCGGAAAGCGTTGTCAGGTTAATCTTGCGATGCCCTTCGAATGCGGGAACGTCGGATGTATGAGGTCACGGCCTTCATGTGAAGCGGACGTGGGGTCTTCAGTTTATGTAGCTGATGGTCTTCTTGTTGATAGGGCAGACCAAACGCTCTAAGTCGGAGACCTGGTCCGCTTTCGGAGTGTCCGAGTGGAGAGGGACGGTTAAGAATACAGCGCGTCACGGTTGTCGAAAGATGCAACTGAGACATGGCGGATCCAACCGCAACCGCCGGAGTGAGTTCTTGATTTGGAGATGTGGCAGCCGTGAGCCGTCCAAGGTTGGGGAAGAATATCAGTTGACGGCGGAACAAGGGGAATCACCGCGTGTCAGGGAGGCGCTCAGAATGGTGTTGGAACACTTGTGAGTCTACGTAGGACGAAGGAGGAGATCCGGCGCTGGCGAGATCACAAGGGCACGAGCTTCGACTTGAAGTGTTCCGCCTCGGTTTTGGAACAATACCTTCAATACCTTGCACTGGTCAGTCCTCGCCTCGTCTGCGACAATACCATCGTGCACTAAGCTCTACATGACAGTTCCGCGACGCAAAGCCCCTCTTTTTGCGGACGTACGTCGCGTTATTCGACAAGACCGACCGCCGACGACTCGAACGCTGTATCCTATCCCCCGCGGACAGCTACAACGTGTCATTCCCCGACGCCGCCAAACAGTCATCCTTGGTGCGCGCCTGCATCGTGAGGTCCAGTACAGCGCGTATAGTTCCGATTCACCTCGAGATCGTCCACTTGTACGAGCGTTGCGGGTGTCTCCCCGAGAACTCTTGCGCGAGATGGGACGCGTGGATATATACCGCCGGCCATGGCGCATTCGCCCATGAACCCAGAGCCAACCTTGGACTTGTCGCAATCTGATACCGCAGTGTACATCGACAAGTGCATGTTGCTGGTGGACGGCGAGGTAAACGAGTCGCAGCGGGTGTTCAAATGCGAGTACGGTGTTTGTGAGCGGAGGCTCGGCGAGTGAGACTATCAGGGCGTTTTGCAGCGAGAACTTGTAACAAGGATTTGTATGCGTAGAGTGCGGATAGATGCTATAGTTGTGAGAATTAGATCTATATATAGTCACAAGTACGATCTCACTGGGCGGCCGTTGCACCTCTCTATGGGTAAGAAAACACTAGTCGGCCTTCTTGGTCGCCTTCGTTCGTAACTTCATCAGCACAAACACCAGCGCATACGAGCTGACGACAAAGATCCCGGTGATACCGATCATCATCCAACCGTCCGTCTTGTCGGTAATGTTGAGCGTGCGCAGGTAGTCGGTGCCGGTGGTATACGGGCAGACCTGACAGTTGGCCGAGGCGGAAGGGTTGAGGAGGTTGGCGCCTGGGTTGACAGTTGTCATATACGAGTTCAGATAACCGCCACAAGTCTGGCCTTCGGGCGGATTGAAAGTCTCCAATTCGTTCGGGCGGCAAGTGACTGGTTGGTCCCACATGACGAACCACAGGATGGAGCCCATGACGTAGGTGAAAACGTCAAGGTAATAGAGCCAGTATCTCCAGAAGGCAGGTATGGCTAAAATGGCGAGCGAGATGGATTGCAAGGTCAGAGATGGCTGGGGACATCAGAATGGGTCAGATCTCACCAGAATAAGGTACAAAGACACCGGCAAACGACAGCAACGTCCCAAGCAACAATGGATTGATGAGCGCAGCGAATGTACTCGAAGGCGCATAGCCTTGCGTACAAGAGTCAAGCGCTGCTGCGATACACTATAAAGGAGGACTCACTTGCTACGAATTGACCGATACCAGTGTAAATGAATTCGTAGAGCAGAATCTCGAGGAAGACTGGACCCGCTCGCGATGCCTTGCCGGGGAAGCCGACCGTGAAATACCAGCAGCCCCAACTAGTTTACGAATGACGATATATCAGCTTGAAAAACAGACTTTACCCATTTCCTGAACTACGTACTATAGCAGCGCGCAGACCACAAGGTACGGGAACTCGGATACGATCAGGCCGAATGTGAAGGACTTCCAGTTGTATATCTTGGCCTTTTTCTCCCTGGCTTCGAATATATCCCGCCGCGCAATGAATAGGGGTTGTACCTGAACGAGAACCAACACAGTATGTAAGCGGCAGGCCAGAAGAACCATAAAACGACGACGTGCTTGACTGATCACACCCGGAGCTCTGTAAGGCGTGAGATCAGCACAGAAGGATAGGACAGACAAGTAGCATAACGACTAACACGAAGATGAAACTGAAGATCGTAAAGACTTGCATTTGCAAGTCCGATGCGCCGTCGCCAATCATCCAAAAGGTAAATCCGTTGAAGAGAGCCGAGAAGATGTGCAGTGCAAACTTGTTGGTGACGTATTCGGTATCCCGGAACAAGGAAATTGAGTTGCGCTGACAGACGACTTTGCACTGTTCCCAGAGGCTAACAGCGAATTCTTCAGCTTGTTCATCGTACGCTACCGGACGAGATGAAGCGCTCTCCTCGATATCGTGGAGCTCTTTCATCATATCGCTGTTGGCAGCCGAGTCGAGCCAAGTTCTGTTCCAGTCTCGCTGTTTAGCGAAATGACCAGAGACGACATCGATCATATGTTCCGCTGGATTGGCACTCTCCGGGCAAGGTGCGCCCTTCTCTGCAAAGTAGGACTTCACGCTTTCGGCTTGGTATCCAATGGGACCGTTGTAGACCGTCTTGCCGCCACGAGCCAGCAAAAGGAGGTTGTCGAATTCATAGAACAAGGAAGCGCTCGGTTGATGGATAGTCACAAGGACTGATACTCGATGATGTCAGAAATGTATGGCGAAGAGGAAGAGGGCAGCTCACCCGCTTGTCCGGCATCCGCGAGCTTTCGCAGGAACTTGACGATGGAGAATGCCGACTGAGAGTCTAGACCTGATGTTGGCTCGTCCAGGAACAGCAGAATGGATGGTTTGGCGACCAGCTCGACTCCGATGGTCAACCTCTTGCGTTGTTCGACATTCAAGCCATTGCCTGGCGTTCCGACAAGAGCGTGCTCGATATCCCGCATACCGAGGAGTTCAACAATGGTGTCGACGTAGGCGATCTTTTCTTCTCTCGGAGTTTCTTTCGGCTGACGCAAGATGGCGGAGAACTCCAGGGCTTCGCGAACAGTCGCGAGAGGTTCGTGAACATCTTGTTGCTCGCAGTAGCCGGCGGAGCGTTGGAAGGCGACCGGTAGGACTCGGCCGTCGACGTGAATCTTGCCTGATAGCTCGCCTTCAGTCTTTCGTTGAGCGAGGACATCCAACAATGTCGTCTATTGAGCGCAATTTGATCAGTATAGACAGAGTGGGCGCAACATCTGACTCACTTTACCGGCACCTGTATCGAGGTATGTCAGCCTCGTACTCGGAAGTGCACAAGCGAGGAGACTTACCTGATGAGCCCATCAATGCGGAAAGAGTGCCCGGCTTGATGAATCCGTTCACCTGGTCCAGCAACACTCGGTCGCCATCCGCGGTCTTGACAGTATAGGTAAGATCCTTCCATGTGAAAACGCTCTTGTTCCGAATCAATTGCCTTTCAACAGAAGCCTGACTAGGGGTGTCCGCTGCCTTTACAGCGGGTAACGTTGGGGAGTCAGCAGATCCCTGCTTCTCCTCGTCTACGGCGCCGATGGTATATTTGCTGGTATCTGCTAAAGTGGTTGCATTCCGTGCGAATTCCATCTGAGAACCGCCTGCAGTCGAGTTGACACCATACTTCATTAGCAGGACAGCTGCAGATCAAAATGAGTGGTGAGCCTATGCTACTGAATGCGTAAGGCGAAGAGGATAAGACTTACTGCCTGCGATGAACAGAAACCAGAATGCCCAGATGACACCGAAGTTGCGCCATGCTGTCGTTTCCGAAAAGCGGAGAAACTTGAGATAGTCGGAGCCATTGACGGAGGTACCGATAGATCCACCAACGCCGGCGCAGCTGCCGGGACCGCCAACATAGCCGGGACCGGTTGGGATCAGGTTGGGCCCTTCGCACGGGAAAACTCTGCCCTTCAGTTCATTTCCGAGCATACCTTCCACGGCGTAGTAGAGTGGGTCGATCCACATAATCCAAGAGAACCAGGGCTTCATCACGGGCTTCTGCACGATATCTGTCACATAGAACGTTTTCAGTAGATAGGCCGCTAGGGCGCAATCACATATTGAGAGACTGACAGCCACTGTAGGTGAAGAGGACGACCACTGCCAATCCGGATACCTTTGACGCGTTGTTGAATGTCGAGAACGCCGTGCCGATCATTCGGAAACTACAAAACAAAGATCGAGTCAGTAAGGATCGTTGGTCTATGAGGAGGGCACTCACAACGCAGTGACCGCCATGGTATTAGCAAACACAAGCGCAAAGTACGTGAAGAAGGCGCCGGCAGCCGTCAACAGTCCCGTCATAAAGTATAGAATCAAGGCGAATAGGGTAACTTGTACGAAGAGGACCGGGATGTCGGAGAAGACTTGGGCGATGACGTAGGTGAAGGGATCGAAGAAGGCAAAGCCCTTGTGTTTGGCCAAGACGGGCCGACCTTTGAAAGTTGCTTCCACTTCGTTCATCGCGACCAGTCTGCAAATGAACAAGGCGCGTAAAGCCATGCAATACCGTCTTTCTCTGTTTGACTCACGTGTGATACACGGTCGAGAAGAAGATCGTTCCGCCACGCAAAAATAGACCGGTGCTGTTCTCCGGCATGTTGTAAAACAACGATCCCATTATGAGAGCTTGCACAATCGTATTACCGTACCGAATGTAAAGCAACGGCTTGTCGCCCCAGATCTGCCAGAACTGTCGTTTGCCGAGGGCGAGGATCTGTGACCGATACGGAACCATCAACGGCGATTTCTCGCCCAACGACTTGTGTCGGCTGATTTTAACGGCTTGCTTAAAGTTGTCCGTGTTGATCCCTGCTTCCTCGGTATTCGGATACTCGAGTCGACCGCGCATCTCCTGATAAATGCTGGAATCGTGATACGCTTCCCGAATTGCCTTTGCCGTCCGCGGAAACCTATTCTCCCACCCCTTGACGATTCTCCTCTCCGTCGGCACCGTCACCCCCGTCAACATATCCGCCACATTCGCGCCTGGTGTGTACTCAAATCCGAGGGACTCGAAGAACGGCTTGGCGGATTCTCGGGGGCCGTAGTAGATGGTCGAGCCGTGGTCGAGGACGAGGACGTCGTCCATCAGGTCGTAAATTCCGTTACCGGCTTGATAGAGGGTGATGATAGAACTCAGGCCGAGGATGTCGGTGATGGTTCGGACGGCTTGTGCCCATGCGAGGGCGGTGGAAGCGTCAAGTCCTATTGGAACACGATGAGCCACCAACTTATAATTGATTGAACAATGTAACTCACCTCGAGTGCTGTTGTCCCAACAGATAACCGTCGCCCTCGTTGCCAACGTTTCAATGATCGACAGCCTCTTCCTCTCACCACCACTAACACCCGGCACGTACTCGTTTCCAACGGGAGTCGACTTGGTGTGTTCGATCGACATCGAGCGAAGAAGGAAATCGATCATCTGCTCTCGGTGTTGTTCGCGTTTCTTGGCATCGGACACGGCGAAAGCGGGTGTCTTGAGCGAAGTTGCGAATTCGACGGTTTGACCGACAGTCATCTGTGGATAGAATACCTCCTGTCGATTGGGAGTATGTATCAGCTTCGGAGAGGGGCATGTAGACCAGATGACTCACATCTTCCTCGTTCATGACTATCTCGCCGCGGTACTGCTCCGCCTCGGAATGATTCATGGTCCCAAACTTCACATCCCCCTCGATCTCCGTATAACCCGACCGCTTATTGCTCAACAGCCTGAGCAACGTTGTGGCTCCCCCATCGGGCCGCGCCAACACCAACAGCATCTTCCCCGGCTCCACGCATCCAAACGATGCATCCAGGATGACCTTGTCGGTCACCTTGGTTCGACCACGTTTGATCTTGTCGGGAACGTTGAAGAGGGAGAAAAGATTGTCGTGGAGGACTGTCGCGGAGGCTTTGCCCTTGACGGTAAGGTTGTTCCAGGTAACGCCGAGCTTCTTTTCGGGGAGGACAAGGTCCGACTGTTTCTTCATCTCGACGACCTATCAAGCAGAACGCTCAGCCGCGATGACGGGCAACGAAAGACAAGTGCTCACCTCTTCGTACAGAGGCCACACATCCTTCTGATCATCCCCGGTCGATTCGAATTTGTGTTTGATGTTGGGCTGAACATCTTGCGCATACTTGCTGTCGTGTTCTCCGTTCAGGATCACTATGGTATCGTTGGATCCTGACATAATGCTTGAGATGGGGTCCGAGTAGAGAAATGTGAGTACATGTGGCTCACCTTATATGATGTAACGTTACCACAGCCAACCACCTTGATCCCTCAGCCAGGACGACATTTACTGCTAACACAGATCGGTGGATTCGTTCCCATGAAGGAAGGTGACGTCTCGGTCGAGGTTGATAAGCTGATTCAACTGACGTTCAAGCGAGACCACCATCTCCCGCGATCGTGCAGCAACGTCTATCTGCCACCGCATATTCCACGGCAAGACGGCCAATGCAGCCCGCATTCGTGCAGAATTCGTAGCCAAGTTGTTATCATATCAGTAGATCTGGTGAGCAATCACTCCGAAAATCAGCTTCCGCAAGGTTTTAGCGCGTCTTCGACCGAATCTCGACCGATCTCGACCGAGTCGAACGAATGTCGACCGAGATTTGGAGAGGACATGAACCTGCCCGTATTACGCGTAAAAGTGATTCTTGAATACAACTGGGGGAACCATTTCACTTGAATACAACTGGGGAAACCATTTCACCCAGCCTCAGAGCAGCTTCTCTTTCCTGTAGGAACTCTGCGGCCCATGTTTCCCGAGTAGTAAAGTTAGAGGCTGGCTCGATCGTCTTGAAGACCAAGGATGGCAAGCTACATAGCCAGAATATGACACGGCAAATAGAGAAGCGAGAGGATTATGCATTATGCGCCTTTGTCGTTTGACCCATACTAGGTGTCCTGACAATTCGTCAGGGAATTTGGACAACATCTTTACACCCAAACATACACACACCCTGACGACTACCTCAGCAAGTTGGCGCGGGCCGGATGATTCGTCCCACGCAAGCGCCAGTGTCGCGCGGGCAAGTGGTCTATCCGGCTACGCCTGATACCACCGCCGTTGTTAAGGAAACTAGCACAAGCGACGTACTCTTGCTACTCAAGACAGAGCTGATGAAGTTGACTGAAGTGGGAGACGAAGGATAGCTAATCCTGAGAAAGTCTTGCACTCAGTAGCTCCGGGATTTTGTATATCAAAGGGTGATTCATAGTCATAAAGGCTATTACAGAGGGCAGAATGCCCGCTATGTATACCTATTCTGGGAGAGTATCTGTCCCTAGGGGAACATGTTTTCCATGGGCAGACGAAGTGGCGAAGTGGCAAATTGGCAAAGTGGCAAAGTGGCAAAGTGGCGAAGTGACGAAGTCACGAAGTCACGAAGTCGCGAAGTCCGGAAGTCGGCAAGTCACGAAGTGACGAAGTCGCGAAGCGGTGGACACGGTTCGGTCGTAGTCAGCCTGGACGCGGTTGTATCTCTACAGCCAGATAGCAAGATCGCTGTGAAGAAATCTGAGCACGCGTTGGTGTCACTTGTGATATCGTCTGGGCAGATGCTATTATACCTGAGTGGAAGACCAGGGCAGCTAGTTCTTGTGAAATCTTGCATTCAAATCAGCTTCGGAAGTTGAGGTGTAAGAGTCGAACGTAGCGTTGTAGTAAGTAGACGTATGATATGATTATACGCGCCGCTAGCTACAGTACGAGATCTTGTTGAGTACCAGTTTAGAGTATTATGCTAACGCAATCGGAGGTGAGATGTATGTTGAGGAAGGCGGAAGAAGTCAAGGACGAGTGTTCTATTCCACCGACTTCCCATTTTGGTGGAGGCAGTGCAGTGCTTCCGACTCGTTGCAGGGCAACTTGTTCCAGATGGCGGTGTTCGCGAACGGGGTGGCGCGACCAAGACGAATCGAACGAAAGAGGCATTGATAGAATGGTGTTTGGGACCGTAACAATATTCGTTGACCTTCTGTTATGCTCCTTCATATTGCCAAAGTTTGTGCTCGGGGAGCCTGGTGGGAGGGGCCACTAGAGGATCGTTAACGATTTGACTTTGTACAAGGTAGATAAGGCGCGGGATTTGAGTTCGGGCGCCACTTGGGGCTTCGCGACGGTGAATGGAGACGATAGATCGACATTATCGGTAAGCAGAAGGGTTGAAGTCATTGGCTATCGGGGTTCGAACCGAGTTGACAAGCCAGCATACCTATTCACTCCACCAAGATACCCAGCAGCAGGGGGGCTTACAGTGTGCTCGGCGAACCACTGTTGGACATGGCTGATATCGTGATTGGATGAAGCATAGACCCAATAGTCGTGACAGATATCGAGGGCTTCGAGGATGGTCGTAAACTGTCCGAGGGGGACGAGCCGCATTGGCTTCTCCATGTCGATCTTGTAACCGACAGGAAGACGAGGCAGTGCCGGCTCGAAGCAAGTGCGTGCGGTAAGGGTGTTTTGCGCCATTGTGATAGACAAAAACGATATGTCAACGGGCGGCGCCCATATTTGGCAGGTAATAGACGCTGTGTACGATGACCAGCGGCACGTTACCAGTCACTATTTTACGATACATTTTTGATTCCGTGTCGATTCTATAGGAAACGTATGGATGCTATTATGTTGCGGGCAACTCTCACGCGGCAATTTCCAAACTCCAAGCAAAAAGAGGCTGCGACCGTTTTGTCGAGGATATATGCACCAGCCCCCCCAGGAGTTTGGGATGCTCGAGCTACTACCTCTCATCTTACCCCTCCTTTCACCCTTTGAACTTGACCGATACTTAAATCTATCGGAACCTCATGTCGACCAGCGAAAAGAAAGCCTAAACTTCAGCGCCAGAAGAAGCCCCGAAGCGGTCCTCACCCGCCAGACTGAGGGTTTCAATTGGGTAGGGCCTGCCGTCAACGCTACTGCTGCAGTGGCGGGATTAGCTCTTACCCTCAAAGGTCATCCGACAGTCGGTCCCGGCTTATCCAAGGTCTCAGTGTTTGCCCCACTTACCAGCAAGACAGCGAATCCTTGGGTTGCCCCTCTTTTCAAAGAGGGGTTGCAAAAGATCCGGGAGAAGGGCTAGGAGCTCTACTGTAGAGAGATGAAGGTACGAAGGTACGCTTATGGCTAGTAGGCCAGATAGTAGATGAACGTTGTACCTAGTTGCAACCAGTATTCAATCAAGTCTGACCAAATACCTTCTTGCAACTTCGTCCTTCCTTATCATCTCTTCTTTGCTCATGCCTTCACTGTAGATCTTCGCTTGTCATGACTGGCTGCCTTACCACCGACTTCTCACGTCAGTATTCGGCGGGACTTGGCACATTCGCCTAAAGTCCCTTCCAGACAAATGACGCTGCACTTTGTCGCATTGGACAAAACCTTAGCGTTTTTGTCGCGACAAAACTCATAGCGCTTTGTCGCAAGGGGCAAAACCCCCCTTGTTTTGTCCCAAAGGACAAACCGCCTAGTGTTTTGTCCCATAGGACAAAACCCCTACTGCTTTGTCACTCGCCCAAGGCAGCCAGACCAGACACGTATATATAGCGGGCTCTCAGCCCTTTGTAATAGCCTCATGTCTATTGAAGCACCTCAATTCCGAAACTACCTCGAGTGCAAGACTTTCTCAGGACTAGCTACCCTTCCGTCTTCCACTTCGGTACATATCTGAGTCCTGTTTTGAGTAATAAGAGTACATCGCTTGTGCTAGTACCCTCTACAACGGCAGTGCTATCCTGTGAGGCAGGAGTGACCACTTGCCCGCGACATCTACAGAGGAGACTCCGAGAACCAGAGCGAACAAACGGCTGAGGGGGACTTTAGAAATGCGGTGTATGCTTCTCCCCCAAATCTGTTGACGCTGTGTACTTGGCTGATGGTATCTTTGCCAATATACTAGCTATTCAGAGTATGAGGAGACTCCTGCAAGCACAGATGGCGGCTATACAACGGGCCGCAGGGGTTGCTTCCTTTGCCAGATGAGCCAGCGCTTTGAAACAGCCTTGACGGACCCGCATGGAACTTATTGGCCTTTCTATACAGTGACAAGAAAGGGACGACAGAAGGCAGTTCCCTTCCGACAGAGACTTTCAAGAAGGTTTGAGTACCTACCAAGATATCCCCTTCTGGTACTCTATCAAGGTAGTGAGCTCAATCGATTGACATATATAGTAGTGCGCCTGTTCGAGTTGTTTTGATCTAGTGGGCAAGAAAGAGACGATCGTTGTACCTAGGTTCAGCGAGTAAATTCACCATGTCTTGCCAACTCTCGTAACCCCTTCTAGATTCGGCCACCTGGACCTGTACACATATGATCCTCCTCTCCAACGGGAGACGCTCTTGTGAAGAACATGTTCAGTTGGCATTCTCGGCCGCCATCATTCGCGTCTTCCCGATCGGCGATCTCGATTGCGAGTGACGTCAGTCAACGCATCTCTTGTTGAATTGTTCGCATAAAACAACGACAACGCAGGTTTCCCTTTGACCTGCATCGGCTCACCAAGAGCCCAATGCAATCCACCCTTCTCCGACGCGCACAGTTATTCCTCAAACCTCTCCGTGACGCCCGTCCGCTTCTGCTCGTCCCGAAACCTCCGCTAGCTCCCATGGCACCGAAACGAAAACGCGCCGCTCCGGCGGCGGTGGATACCAACCCGGATCAGAACCCCGCTATCGTGGATGGGAAGACGGCCCTTCGTGCGAGTCCCGATGCCGAGGGAAAGGGCGAGGTGATGGAGGTTGAGAAAGTAGTTGGTGGAGTGGGGATGGTGGATATGAATGCCGAGTTGGAAGTAAAGGCCGAGACGCCCACGGTTCGTGGAGGGAGGAAGAAAGCTGCAGCAAAGAAAGAACCGGTCGCGAAAACCGAACCTGAAGTGAAATCGGAACCCGCCGACTCCGAACTGAGCGAACTCGAAAACGTCGTCACCAAAGACTTTACCGACCCCGCCGAACCCGCTTCCAAAAAAGCAAAGAAAACCCCAACAAAGGCCTCCCGCGCCGCCAAGAAGGGCGCAGACGAGATCAAGGCGTTCATCGCGGAACAAGCGGCGCTGAAAGCCACCAACGGGACCGAGACCCCCGCAAAGAAGCCGCGCGGGAAAGCAGCGGTGAAGAGTGAGGATCCGGACGAAGCGGTGTTGACGCGCGATCCCGAGGCGGAGGATGATGAGGGCGACAAGGAAGACGTCGAGACGGAGAAAAAGGAAGCCGCGCGTCCTCCGCCCGTGAATAGCGATTACCTTCCACTCCCATGGAAAGGTCGACTCGGTTACGTACGTCCTTCGTTGAAACTTCTATTCTGCAGCTAACTCTCGTCGCGCAGGCATGTCTAAACACCTACCTCCGATTCAGCAACCCGCCCGTCTTTTCCTCCCGTACATGCCGGATCCAATCCATCCTGGATCACCGTCATCCGCTCAGTGACCCCTCGGCTCCGGAACACGCGACCAAGAACCGGCCGGACAAGACGCAGCCGGCCGACGTTGCCCGGGGACAACGATACGTCGAGGAGATCGGGCTGGCCAATGCGAGGGATATCGTCAAGATGCTCCGGTGGAATGACAAGTACGGGATCAAGTTTATGCGGTTGAGTAGCGAGATGTTTCCGTTTGCGAGTCACGAGGAGTATGGGTATACGTTGGCACCGTTTGCGGCGGAGACGTTGGCCGAGGCCGGAAAGGTGGCCGCGGAGCTGGGACATCGGTTGACTACGCATCCAGGGCAGGTGAGCAATTCCCTTCCCCTCATCGCGCGACCGGGCTGACCTCGTCACAGTTCACGCAACTCGGCAGCCCCCGGAAAGCCGTGATCGACAACGCGATCCGCGACCTAGAATACCACGATGAACTGCTCTCCCTGCTCCGCCTCCCGCCGCAGCAGGACCGGGACGCCGTCATGGTGCTCCACCTCGGCGGCGTATTCGGCGATAAACAGGCGACGATTGAGCGGTTCAAGACCAACTATGCGTCCCTTTCGCAGAGCATCAAGAATCGGATCGTGTTGGAGAACGACGACGTCTCGTGGAGCGTACACGATCTCTTGCCTATTTGCGAAGAACTCGACATCCCGCTCGTTCTCGATTTTCACCACCACAACATCATCTTTGACTCTTCCCAACTGCGCGAAGGCACACGCGACATCATAGACCTCTTCCCGCGTATCAAGGCCACCTGGGACCGGAAAAACATTACACAGAAAATGCACTATTCGGAACCCACACCGCAAGCGATCACGGGCCGCCAACGACGGAAACACAACCCGCGGCCGTTCACGTTCCCGCCCTGTCCGCCGGATATGGATCTCATGATCGAGGCCAAGGACAAGGAGCAGGCCGTGTTTGAAATGATGCGAAACTTCCGGACGCCAGGGTGGGACACGTTCAACAATATTATCCCATATGAGCGTGCCGACGATAACAAGCCCGAGCCGAAAAAGGCGAAGAAGAAAAAGACGAAGAAGCAGTTAAAGGCCGAGGAAGAGGATCCGTCGTTGATCGAGGAAGAGGAGGCGCCAAAGGCGTTGGTACCGGAAGACGAGGTGGGCATGGGCGGGCCAGAGAACAGGGTCTACTGGCCACCGGGGTAAGTTCAGTCTCCCCGCACGCTGTGATATCACTGACGGCATCACAGAATGGAAGAATGGCTCCGTCCAAAGAAACGCGAAATCGCCAAGAAGAAACCACAAGACGAACTCGACGCCGAGGCGCTCGCCCACCCGACGCCGATGAACCTCGAACTCCGGAAAGCGGCGAAACAGCGGCTACGGGAAAAGGCAGAAGCAACCCTGGCGTTAATTGGGGGCAACGATACGGACGCCACCGCCGCCACGGATCCAGGGACAGACGCCACGCCGGCCAAGAAACCCGCCGCCGCGAACGGGAAGAAAACGCGCGCCAAGAAGGCACTCGCGAAGAAGGCCGCGGAATCCGAAGAGGAGCCGGCGCTGAGCAGCGAATCCGAGCCGTCGGAAGAGTCGGAGGAGGATGTGAAGCCCGCCCCGGCGGGACGAGTATCTGCGCGGTCGGGAAGGGCACGGAAGGAGGTGTCGTACGCGGAGGCTGGTGGGGCGGAGAGTGATGTGTCGATGCAGTAAAGGGGTCTGTCAAAGCGGCAGTCTGCGAAATGGTTGATGCATAGATGAATAGACCGCCGTATGGTGTGCTGCGCCGTTATTACCGTCCTTTTGTTTTTCATCGCATTCGTACCTCATAGACTTCTAAGGGAGGCACACCGTTCTGCGCTTGAACGCGATACCACTCTGAAAGAGGTACAGGTTGGGTCAGAGGCAACTCGATACCCACGCCTGGCGGATCAACACCCGCGGCTGGCTGGCACGAGCTATACCATCTCGAGACCTCCGCGCGACGTGCCTTATTGGCCTGCCGGCTCCCTTGATACGTCACGTCCATCCACAAGGATGTTCCAGTTGTGTGGGGATCGCGTTCAGAGGGAACAATGTCGTGCGCAAGCAAAGTGACGATAACCCCGCACGGTCTCATGGCGATCGTTGAGCGGACTCCCTCACCTGATGGCCGGACGCCTTCCTTTACTCACGCGTGCACGCCCGATCCGCAATCCTCGTTCCGAAGGGCACTCATCCGCCCTGCTCGTGAGCCGCTGTTTCATGCGCTCGCGTTGGTGAACAAGACGACGTGGTGTGTCTTTTTCGCGGGTTCCGGGACCGGTCGGATCAAGGGTTTCTTCCCTGATATGGGAACGGTGGTATATGGGCACGGGGGTTTCTGCCCGCCCGTCGCGGAACGAGCTGGCCGGATACCACGACCGCATGCATTCGTTCACACGAATCACTCAACCCCGCGGGACGGGAGCGATTCCCTCCTTTCCCCCTTCACGGATCGCGGTATCCCCTGGATCCAAGTGTACCATCCACACCGGGACGTGGCTCGCTATATCGCAAAGATATCGCAAGATCGTCGGGGGTCCTCACCCATTTGCCAAATCCCCGCTTCACGAGGCGTAGGCGCAGTCCATGACCGTTTGCTGAATTTGTATAGATCGTATCCCATATTCCCGGGTGAAATATCGTACATCCTCGCTCCGGTCCTGTCCTGTCCTCCCTGGGACGTACGCAATGCCGACCTCCTCCCTCCCCGCCCGTCCCACTGTCGCTCATCGGGCTCACTTCGCCATCGCTCGTTCCCGCGCCTCGTAGGCGGCCTACTGCACGCCCTCCTCGCGCGCCTTCAACACCCGCGCCCATCCATCGACCCGTTCGACCAACTTGCCCAACGGCATCGCCTGCTCCTGCTTCCGCCTCACCCTCGGGAACTTGCTTTTCCCCGCGCCTCCCTCGACCGTCGTCGGTTCAAGAAGGACCGTCTCCGTCTTGCCGTCCGCATAGCCGACGACCACTTTCCCGGACTTTGTCGTCCGCGGAAGGATATCCACCAGGACGTTGACGTTTGACCCTGGTGCTGATTTGGCAGGTGGAGCTGGGCGGTCCTGTGTGCTTTGCGGGGTGGCGATGAGCGAGAGGAGGAGTTGAATTGGACGTGAAGTCGGGGCGTGAAATGGGTTGAGGTGTGCGTGAATGGCTTCCGGGATAAGGGAAAGGATCAGCGTTCCGTGTGAAGAGGGGAAGTGGAGGGGGAGGGGCCTACTGGTGATATGGGACCGTGTGAGGCGGAGTCCGGGTGGCATGTTGGGCGTGTTGGCGTGTTCTGGCTATTGTTCTTGGATCGAGGAAAGGGGAAAGGGGAAAGGGGAAAGGGGAAAGGGAAAGGAAGAGATGAAACACCCTTGCCCCTTGGCCCTCGATCAAAGTGAAACCTGCGCTTCTTTCCATTCGACGCGCTTCTTCTCCCCTACATGACGAATCCCTTTCCCCCTTCCCTCCCTCTTGCCCTGGCTCGTGCATGACATACGGTACAATGGACGCACACAGGATCCAAGCGTTACCCCCGAGCGCGTGGTACATCGAGGATTTCGTCAGTGAGGCAGAGGAAGAGTACCTGTTGAAAAAGGCGAGTCTGCGTCCACACATCAGTAAGCGATCGCTAAGTCTCTGGCATCCTGTATCACACTGCAATCCATTCCTCGATCCATTCGCTCACATCGCACCCCACCTTTCAATCCGCTGATAATCGGTCTGGAAACCTCTTCATGGAACCCGACCTCGCGTGTAGATTGCGGAATCCCCTGTTCCGAGATGGAAAACAACCCCCACGGGACGCCGGTACGCTTGGGATGGCCCTCTTCCTTGCTATCCTACATTGCTGATATGCCCTTTTGTTTCCAAAGGTTACAGTACCTCGGTGCGTCTTCCCCTCACCACAAGACGAGCGCCGAGGAAAGCGCTGAACCGCGTTCCGAATGCAGGTGGAACACTGACAAAGACCAACATCCTAATCCCCGAACCGCTTCCGAAATGGTGTACCGAATTGTACGTCCCCCCCCCATCCGCCCGGAGCCTTCCACCCTTCGTTCTCGCTCACCTCCGACACCATCACCACCACCACACGCGCGCAGCCCGGACTTGATCAACCGTATCACCTCCACCACCGACGTCTTTCGTTCCGACGCGGACGAGGGGACGCCGAATCAGGTGTTGATTAATGAATATGAACCGGGGCAGGGGATCGCGGTAAGTCGCCCCGCGGAGATGTCGGAGGACTTGAATGGATTGTAGCCAGAGGCTCACCCTGTGGTGTCTCCGCGTTGCCTTTCCCCGTTACCCTCGATCTCGTTCGTCTCCCACGACCCTATCCACCGAACGTGCTTGCGCATCCCCGTAAACGACTGTTCGTGCGCTTCGAATCGGTCCTTCCTCGTGGGGACTCATCTCGCCACCGGAACGCAGCCACACGAAGACGGACCGGCCTACCATCCGGCCGTGGCAACGATCTCCCTCGGCTCCCCCCAATGCGTCGATATTTACCAGTACCTCTCTACGACGGATCCCTCGCCGCCGCTTACCGCCACGCCGGACACAATCTGCTGCGCCGCGACGACCGAGGAGACGCCCGAGAGAAGAAGCGCGAACGGGAAGGAAGGGAGGACGATAGCCAAGGTTCCGTTGGCGAGGGTGTACCTCGCCCCGCGCAGTCTGCTGGTCATGTCCTCGGCGCTGTATACGACCCACCTACACGGGATCTCCGAGATCACAGAGGACATCATCACCTCCCTTCCCGCCACGGAGGACGGAACAACTGCCGCCGGGCCCGTCCCCACCCATCCGGAAGGACAAACACCGGACAACACCACGGCCGCCGGCGGCGGACGCGGGCGCACGGCGGTACCCATCGCGAACCTCAGCCTGCTCGCGCCGGAGATTCAACGTATCGTCCGCGACACCGGATCATACGCCTCGCCACGGGGGACACGCGTCAGCTTGACGTTCCGTCGGGTCGGGAGGGTGATGAAGGGTGGCGCCTTGGGAGGCAAGGTCTTTGGAAAGCGGTAAATAGCTTGCAGGGAAACCCTCGAGGGCGCGCCCAGTGGAACGGGGCTAGAACCGGGGTGTCACGCTTTCCCAACGGTCGTCGTCCTCGGGTCACCATTCCGGAAAAGACGATATCGTCTCGGCCTGAAAGACGGCATCTCGTCTCGAGACAATACTCTGGGCGGCCAGGTCGATCTTTAACCCGGCGGCAGGACAATACTCATCACACGTATCATGGGAATCCCGTGTGAAATCCACAGTTGCCCAGGGGTCATTTGTAGCGGGCAGATCATACTTTACACTGTCGTAAGCGACTAATACAACAGAAGGCAGAGTGCGCAGTCGCTGTCAACCTCAAGAACGATTACTTGTCCCGCGGCTTCGTTTCATCCGAGTCGGTCTTGCCTTATCGCATCACTCTGTGAACTCCTGCTCGGCCTTCTCGCGAATAGCTCTAACAACGGCACCCGCCGTCGATGCCTCAAACGCGTCCGTCAATGTTGAAAAGATGTTTGCCGCCATGTCAACCGCCATGCTTTCATCGGAGCCCTCCGCTAGTCTTTCCCCTGCGTCGTTCAGCTCGTGGTAGGCACCGTCACATCGATCGCCGAATTTCAGAAGCAGAGTCGGCGGAAGACTGTTGACATGCTCCGAGCCAAAGAAAGACGCGACTTCCTCAGCGAGGACATCCCTCCCCGCGTCCGCTCCCTTTTGTTCGGCATCGTTCATCGTCATTTCCAAATGCGGTGCGGAATCCCCGGAACAGGCGGTCAGATGTACAGACAACGCCACGTCGATGTCGCCATCTTTGCAGCTTAAGGATGGGATGATTTGAGCTCGAAGGAAAGAAACGCGACTGTCTGCCTGATCAACGTCTGCAAAGGCGGAAGACTCGATTATCAAAGATCGTGCCATGAGAACTGCATTGGCGATAGAATCGTCGTCCTCAACGTCCGCCAGCGCGTCATCATCGAGAAGAGAGGTCGAGGTGGTCTGTGACAAAGCGGGACCTTGAGAAATGTCATGCGTAGGCGCAATGTCCGTCCAGATCTCCCAGTGCGGCGCCAGTCCATTGGCGCTTTTCGCCAGGGCTTTGATTGCCACCTTCAGTGCCTTTGCTTTTTCCGAAGCAGAGTCGGCTTCGATTGACAGCCGGACGAAGTCTTTGTCAAGGTCACGCGCCCGGCTTTGTAGAGTCTCGTTCCATTGCTGCAACTTCTTGCGCTCTGTTTCCGTTTGAGGAAGCTGCCCCATATCGAGATTGATTCTTAACAGCTTACGGATGTCATCGACATACTTCCAGAATTGCTCTTTGTGAGGGAATACCTCGTCGGCGATTCTGTTCCTCTTCCGCTTACGAGATTCAAATTCTTGGTTACATGCCATCTGAGCCTTTTTCAGGTCTCCGCGACATTGTTCGAGCTTTCTCCAGAGGGCCAAGAGCGGTCTCTCGGCTTCCGACATGTTGTTTAGGCGTGGCAGTAGGTCTAGCGATAGACAGACTCTCGTGTCCCCCTTTTCAACGGACTGGCCTACACCATTTTTTGGTTGCATTCGCTCGCGCCATAAGCTATATATCTCACCAGCATTTACATTCCGTTTCTTTCGCCACGCAGGGCAAGGAATTTGCACAAGGCTCCTTTGTGCGCTCCAGAGGACATGAAAGGTCTGCTAGCGCACAAGGGAGCGCACGCATTGATTAGTGATCAGATAGGGAATAGCCGTAAATGACTGTTTCTCTCTCGCAGCATGAAATAGCAAAATCCTCTCGTCCCCCTCTCGCCCTCGTGTAATGCTATACGGAAGCGCAAACATGACATTCGTTTCAAGGGATACTTCGTGAACCTTGACCACACCTCAGATCGTCTGCAATTGTGCAGAAGTGGACACGGAAGCGTCCTAACCCGGAGGCCCGATAGCATAGAGTCCGTTGGAAATTGCAGATGTCCTGTTCGCCGCTTTTTCGATCAGTGACCGGACTTGATTAGTTGTATTCGAATATGTAATCGATAATCTGCTTATTTCAGCCATCATCGATGTGGCAGTGATGAGGATGCGCAACAACCACCAGTGTTTCGGTCCGAGTATCCACAATCTTCTGCGGTATGTTTCTGCTCCAGAGCAAAAGGCGCAAAGTAGGTATAGACCCTACAGCATCATATGAATAATAATTCGGGAAATTCCCCTTCCTTGGATGCTAGATATCATTCTACGTGTGCCCCTACTTCTCACTCTGATCGTCGTTGTAGCTAGCCATCAAGCTATCAGTCAAGCCAGCCTGATCATATCCTTCTAGTACGGCATGGACGCCTTGGCAAGCTTGTTCGAGCAATCTCTCTTCAAGTGCGTTTTCCCCTTTTCCCAACATATATACATTGCGGTCTTGTATCTCCCTTTGGCATTCGCGGATAAAGCCCGACATGAGACGACTGTCAACGCTACCCATTTCAGCAGAGACGAAAAAGTTGCTCGCCTTATTCAGACGGCTATCCTGGTCAGAGAGGTCTACCTCAACAACGTCATCACGAGGCCATCCACCCCATCCAGCTGTTAGACGGACAGATAAATGCCCCTCTCCCGTGATTCCATTTGCAGTTGTGCAGCGAGGTTCCAGTTGCAGCTTGAAGTAGTCCAATGAATGATACGCTGGTCGTACTTCAATCGTTCTGACAGGCCTCGGCAGCACGGCGAGTAGGACGACTGATTCACCGGACCTGACCGCATCCTGTACCGAACTGCCTGGAAGATCGGATGTAGCAAACGAGCGGAACTCCCGCGGAGAGAGCAGCCGATTGAAGCTAGCGTTACCAATTACATCGTCATCTGCCGTCAATCGCCTTGAAAGCCTCTCCTGCGAAAACTCGTTGGTGCACTGTTGTATCTCAATCACGCGTACCCAAAAATCCAAGTGATGCAGTAAGCTTTCGACGGAGGCCGCCAACTCGATTGTCTTTCTGATGACACCTTCGACAACTTCACGTCCGCTACTGAGGCCTCGCAAGTCCGTCCAGGTTTCTCCATACTTGCTGACTTTCCGAAAGGTTTGTATGCGCCTGTTCCACTTGTGCAAAGCCGGCAAATTGAGGTCTTCCACTTCGAGTTGTATATCCGGGTACCAGTTCAGTATTCCTCCACCCGCGTATAACCTCACCACAGCTATGTAGGTCCTCCTTGCGTGCCCTTTGTCAAAGTCTAGGCTTCTCTCTTTGTCGCACAGAAGTCGAGCGAGCGTCACCCTGGCTCCCTGACAAGCTATCTGTAATTCATCCAATCGACGGCGGCAGTCTAGCAAGAACAGTTGTGCTAGTGTCCTTTGCTCAGTCTCCATATCGCGGAAGGGGTGGAAAGTTATATGGAAGAGGCCAAAAGCTGTCAGTCTTCGGAACAAACGAAGCGACTCCAGATGTGACTGCTTCGGACGTCTGGCGGGGCAGAAAAGCGAAGGGCACGCTGGATTCCGATCTTTGGAGTTGCGCCCCAGTCGATTCCTCTGTCAGAGTACCTCTTCTTTCGTTGCGCCTTCCCTTATATAGCTCTATCCTCAAGCCCCTTGGAACCCTCGTCACACATGACACATCTAACAGGGGAAGGTTGAGGAATAACAAATGTCTCCTGCCTTGCCTTGTGCAAGAGAAGTGGAAGAGATGCGCTGCTCTTTGACGTTTAATCTAGAAAGGAAGGCAACCTGGTTTCATCTCGCTGCGTTTCTGCTGTGTGACTCGCGGTTCAGCCAACATTGTACAAAGTCGTCGCAATGAAGAATGATCAGCGGAAGCCTTTTGTCTTTTGACGACCATTACCATGTAATTTCCTGCGTTCGTGATCAGTGCACTTGTTCCTCGAAACCCGATTTCATGTTCTTCTCATCAGTTCATGGCGGACAAACCTGCACGCCCATCCCTCGATAGTCGCGCCGCTTGCCTGCGTCGACCTTTGACAGTTTACGCATCGCGCGAAGATTCGAAGTTCATGCATGTAGCCGAGGGTTCCTGTGGTGTCGCCGTCGAATCAGAGGCTTGAGAGCGCATTGGACAGAGATTTCAGGAGGTAGGAGTATAGCTCTGGCCAGCTCTTTGGCCTATGGACGCAGGATTAGAGGTCTAGGATTATGGATTCAAAATTGTACTTGACCGCGCCGATCTCCGGCGCAATCTGAAACCGAAAGACTGCTGGGATGAAGTGGCTGGTCGTCGACTCGTCGTGCATATGTCCATGCTTCTGGTCGACGCTGTCGTACATAGTCAATGGCGGATCGCGTGCCTCCAGATCAGATGCTTTACATGGGCAGTCCTTCCGGCTCAGCGTTCCCTGACCGCTCTGACAACAGCTCACGAAACTCGACAAGTAGCTCGACAAGTGGAAGAGTAAGTGGACGCCGCTGACCCCTCGCGCTTCCACTTGACGCGCTTACGCGCTTCCCCCTGCGCTTAGCCCTCCTCGCGAAAAAGATGATCACCAAGTCCATTATCCTCATTCCGCCTTGTTGCCGTTTGCTGCTCTTCTACACGAACGCATCCGCCAAAATGTCCGACGCAGGAGCAGGTAGCAGTAAGCAAAATGGACGCACAGAGGATGAGGAGCTGGAGATCGATTATTCGGAGATCGAGGAGAAGTGAGTGCGCGGTATGTTTTGGGACGGGAATGGGAGAAGTTGCGAGGTCTGAAAGGACTTTCGAGTCGAGGTTCGCTGACGGGGATGAGAAAGGTGAACCGGTGTTTAGGAATGGGAGGGCGGACGGGGAGAATAGCTGCAGAGGGAAGGATCTGGGCGTGCAAGAAGGGCGATACGTAATGCATTTACGGCTGAATATCCACCGACATCCTCACAACCTCCGCGTTCTCGCCCTTCTGATATTAAATCGCTAACAACGCATCCACCCCAGGTACGCCGTCTCTCCCCTTGACGGATTCGACAACGTCCTCGTAATCGACAACGTTCCCGTCGTCGACTCCTCGAAAAAGCAAAAACTATTTGACCGTCTCCGGTCGACGTTCGCCAAGGCCGGAGCGCCTTTGTCGGGTCGAGTAGCGGAGGATGGAACGTACAGTGATATGGAGATGCCGTGGGATAATGAGAAGAATGAGAGCAAAGGGTACGCAGTCCTCCAAATCGAAAGCCAGATTCCGTCGTACTCATCCTTTCCTCGTTCAGATACATGTTCCTGACTTACCCTTCCGCCGATGAAGCCACCCATGCCCTTCGTGCGCTCGACCAGCTCTTGTTCGGTAAGAACCGACTCTACGTCAATCGATTCGGCGAGATTGAGCGGTTCGCGTCGATGGCGATCGAGGAGGGTTCCACGCCCAAGAACTGGCCCGCTGATTCCGAGCCGGCGGAGAAGGTGAGTTGGAGAATGCGCAGGACGGACGGGAGAGGCCTTGTGTACTAATGAGTATCTTCGTAGGAACACCTTCGATCATGGCTCGCCGATGCTCAAGGTCGTGATCAATTCGCCACTTTCCGAGACACCTCCGTCGAGATCAACTGGTGCGGCCGAAACGCCGTCGCTGAACGCGCAGTCGAACCCAATCCGAAATGGGCGGAACTCTTTGTCGCCTGGTCCCCTCTCGGAACGTACTTCACGACTCTGCATCGAATGGGTGTCGCCCTCTGGCAAGGAAAATCATTCTCCGAGCCGCATCGATTCACCCACCCGGGAGTCCGACTTGTAGACTTCTCGCCATGTGAAAACTACCTCGTCACCTTTGCCCCGGAACCCATCGTTGCGCATGTCCCGGCCGATCCTGATGCCGCCCCGGATCCCAGGAGGTTCTCCGAAGCCGATGAGGGAAACCATATCGCCGTTTGGGAAATCAAGACTGGTCTCCTCCTTCGAACGTTCCCCGGTGAAGCACCGCCCCCGGCACCTCCCGCCGGCGTTGACCCGAAGGATCTCCCGGCTCCGCGAAAACTCGCATGGCCGTTGCTTCGATGGTCCCCGGATGACAAGTACGTCGCGCGATGCCTCATGGGTTCGCAAATCAGCGTCTACGAGGCTCCCAGTATGGGCTTGCTTGACAAGAAATCGATCAAGATCGAGGGCGTGTTGGACTTTGAGTGGTGTCCCGATGCTGAGCTTTCGGCGAATGGAAAGGAGAACTTGCTCGCGTTCTGGACGCCGGAGGTGGATAACCAGCCGGCGCGTGTGAGCTTGATGGCTATTCCCAGTCGAGCGACTATGCGTCAGAAGAACTTGTACAATGTGGCCGACGTGAGTACCTCTTGCGATTTCCGCGGAACGTCATGCTGATTGTGTTTCTCCATCAGGTCAAACTTCATTGGCAAGATCAGGGCACTTACCTTTGCTGCAAGGTCGACCGATTGAACCGATCCAAGAAGGTCAACCAGTCTAACTTGGAGCTGTTCCGAGTGAAAGAGAAGGATTACCCTATTGAGGCTGTGGAGTTGAAGGGTGAGTCCGCCAAGGTTGCCCCATAGGCTTAGTACTGACAGACACGTGTCACAGAGGTCTGCACTCAATTCGCTTGGGAACCCAAGGGACACCGATTTGCAATGGTCACCACCAGCGAGCCGAATGCTATTCTCCCGCCCGGACAGCTGCCCAAGAACAATGTCGAGATCTACTCCATCGACCCCAAGAAGGGCGTCTTCCGTCTTATGCGTGAGTGACGTTGATCGCTGGCGACATCTCACAAAACTCAATGTTCTTGGATTTATAGGACGTCTGGATAACCGAAGCGTTAACACTATTCGATGGTCACCCAAGGGTCGATTCATCGTCTTGGCTACTATCGGTCTTTCCGTCAAGCACGACCTCGAATTCTGGGATGTCGACTTCACCACGGACGATAAGGCGCAGAAGAACGAGACCGACCCGGGAGCGAACATGACCTTGTTGGGCTCCGGTGAGCACTACGGCATGAGCGAGATTGCGTGGGATCCGTCTGGACGGTACCTTACGTCGGAGGCCAGTGCCTTTAGAAACTCTGTAAGTTACAGCCTTCATAGCTTGGAAGCGTAACTGACCCTCATCCCGTGCAGCCGGAACCGGGATACACCATCTGGGACTTCAAGGGTACAGACCTTTCCCGAAATCAGCTTGACAAGTTCAAGCAATTCCTGTGGCGCCCGCGACCCGCAACGTTGCTCAGCAAGGAGGAACAAAAGAAGATTCGAAAGAACCTGCGTGAATTTAGCAAGCGATTCGACGAGGAAGATGCCGCCGAGGAGAGCAATGTTTCCGCTGAACTTATCGCACATCGACGTCGACTCATCGATGAATGGAACGCATGGCGCGCCAAGAGGACAAAGGAGTTGGAAGCGGAGAGGAAGAAGGCTGGTCTCTCTGTGGCCTCGGCTGCCAAGCCTGACGAGGAGCGGGAGACGGTCGAAGAATGGGTCGAAGAGATCATTGACGAGACGGAGGAGGTCGTCATGTCATAGTGTAGCCGTATGCCTACATATACGATAAAATGAGTAGCCTGAAAGTATTGTCTCAACATGGAGGGGCCGGAGATACTGTGTTGTGGACTTAACACTATGGCGCGGTCGAAACATTTTGCGAGGTTGAGGCTGCCTACTATCCAAAGTGAGGGGCGTCGAATATACTGGGCAAGTCCCGCGTGCAGCAGAAGTTGAGCATGGACTCTTCGGTAGTGATTGACATCTGAGCCATGAGTGTGAAAATTTATATGTTCCTCAGTTCCAAAGAACGAGATCGCGGGCCTCAATGCCTTTTTCAACCGCGATATGCGGTTTTCCATTTGGCGCTCGAGCTTTCGGAGCAAGAGACGGATAGATTTGTCGAAGAGGTAAGTGAATGACCATTCTCTATTTCGAGCTCTCTTTTTAACGGGTTTGTCATGATATCATAGTTGGCGTAAGAGGTCGAAAGGATTCCCAAAAATCTGCAAAACCGGATTTCAATCTCTATCATCGCAAATCTTCGAGCCGGAGGGCTGGCGCACGTATCGTCTCTCAACTCACGCATACATCACTATACAATTCGCATGTCAGTGAAATTGAGCACTACGCCATCCAACGTCCACGAGGTAATCTCAAGTGTTCCCTGACGGAGAACGACTTTGCCCCTGGTAGGGTTGTGAAGTACTCCAAGAGTTTTTCTGCTCGTGTCCACGGAAGACTCGGTCTTGTCATTCTTCGTATTGGAAAGCGGTCTCGAGCGCAACTTAGGAGTGGGCATCGTAAAATGACAATTGAGATCTTGCTGCTGCTGACGGCTGGAGGGGTATCAAAGTGCCGGAGACCTAGACACAGTGGCTCAGATGCGGAATCTGCGAAAAGGATCTGCGACATGTTCAGTCGTATCGTGTGACTACGAGATAAACACCTATGTGTTGTACATGTCTCTGTCGCGCGCGAGGAATTGGTGTTGCAGCAACACATATGGTGGTGACGTGCTTGAGCGGTGGCGCGGTACACTTATACGATGGGGGAAAGCGGTACGTTTTCAGCGTGACGAGCGTTGAGGCAGCTGTGGATGCGGGAAGAACACCAGATGTATATGATCAGCCTTTCGGCATTCCCGCGGCATTGAGCCGTTGGCTCATGGATATGGCGGCTAGTAGCGAGTCTGGGATCAAATCGCACCGCCGAGTCCAACGTCTTGAGGTCTGA
This sequence comes from Naganishia albida, assembly GCA_001599735.1. Taxonomy (NCBI): domain Eukaryota; kingdom Fungi; phylum Basidiomycota; class Tremellomycetes; order Filobasidiales; family Filobasidiaceae; genus Naganishia; species Naganishia albida. The sequence goes on from BCHV01000005.1 coordinate 107,231, forward strand.
AATACATAGCATATTTAATAATCAACCCTGTGTATCCTACGTCAAAGAATTGGCGCTCGTTTCCGATGTCAACGCGGGCTTGTTTCTACAGTAAGTGTTAAAGCATCGAGCGCGTCCAATGCGGCCTGCAATCTTTTCCAAGTCCCCAATCTTTGACCTTGTTCGTTCATACAGTGATCTCGCGCTGCTCGAAGCCTCTCGCTCTTTTTCGCGCACCAGTCCAATGTCGCGGTGAGAACATCTGAATCGGGTTGGATGCTCGTCGGAACTCGAATATCATTGATAAAGCGCTCGAGATCGTCTTCGCCAGCGTATGAGCGCCAGCCGTCGATTGATCTGCCCACCACTGCCAAATCGATTTCTTGTCCAGGCGCTAAGGTGGCTTCGAGGAAGCTGACCGCCTGTTGTTCGTTGTCCAGAGAATTGAACGGACTGTCGATGGCTTGATTTAGTTCGTCTCCCGTTCGCAAGCTGGATGCAGCGATAAGGATAGTCGCTCCCGTAACAACCGCATCCGTAATATCGCTGTCACAACGTGTCTCTCTGTCAACGATACTGTCGCAGTCACCGCACGTTTTCATCTTCGTACACGTCAGGGAGATGTTTTTACTGGAATTTAGCCTGAAGCAGGCTTGAAAGACATCTTGCAAGCAGGGTCGACCATACACCATGCCGTACGCGTAATTCTCCAGCGCATTCAAGGTGTCCTTGACGGCGAAAGCGAGAGTTCGGCTTTCTAGGGAGGTGAGTGATTCATCCAATATTATTCTTGATGAGTCATAGCTCTTCAAGAGCTCGAGTATCGGGCGAAAGTGAAGGACGGGGAAGGGTATTGCCTCCTCGCCTGTTTCATGCTCTTTCTGGATCGAGACGAGGGCTTGTCGAATTTGCTCGAGAAGTTGCGAGAGAACTTCGCGATGCTCTTTGGCTGTATCTCCCCCATCCCAATCTTCCGGCTCGGTCTCGATTTCGTCGTTACCATTGAGATACTCCAAACAGGCCTCCTCTGCAGCTCTCAGTAGCCCGTGATAGAGCTCTTTGGCAGGTCTTTTCCCGCTGCAGTCATGCGTTTCATTCTTGTAGCAGCGAGTCGTGAGCGTTAAAAGCACCGGGTCGTCGTCTTCCTCGTCAACTGGCAAAGTGCGCACCTTTTTGACCGGCGTTTCAGACGCTGACGAGTGCGATCCTCGCGAGTGCCGCTTCATCGTAAATCTACTGGTCCGGTGCAGGAGGGGCTAATGCGATCAATTTGTCTGTCTGTCTGTCGCACCCCCTTATATAACGATCACTCCCTAAGAAAGACGAAGGTATGCGTTGCTTTGAGGTCGACCTACTGTGAGGACAAAGGAGTGACTGTTGTGTAAGTCTCAGGGGGATTGCAGTCGCCCGGCAACCAGCGAAACCCGTTGGAAGCTGGAACCTAGGAAATGGGCACGCAATGTGAAGATATATTCTACAAGCGTTATGTTTTCCGGATATGCACTACTGTATTACACCCTGCTCACTGCATATGGTCGCTCGGACACAGCTGCAGCGATACCAGATCTCGCGTCTATCCGAAGATCTTGCAGTAGAACGAGTTCGTAGCCTCGACGTATTGAAGCTCGCCCGCCAGAACGAACGATGTACCGTCATATTCAGGTCCAGACGCATTGTCATCGTCTGTGTGGTCGTCATCTTGTCGCCTATGCCTATCGAAATCGAGGGTATGGTCATATCGCAAATAAACGAAGGTGCCGTACTTCGTTCCACCACCACCTGACTCACTTTACCAACATGGTGTTCGCAGTACAGCCAAGGGCTTTTTCTCAATGCTCTTCTGGTGTATTCGGCTGCGCGTTGATATACCTGTAGATCCCGACCTCGCGAGCCTCTTCAGCGGTCGTGTGAGAGAATGCATGCACCATGAATGGCGCGGTCTTCATAAGAGTTTCGAAGAGTAGTCTGCCTTCGTGTATCTGACGCAGGTCGTTGTCGTCGTCATTCATCGAGATGTTGCATATCGTGAAGAAGCGCTTGTTGAATGACCCACACTGCTGCTGGATCTGACGGTAGAAGCGGCCATACAAAGACGCTACCGTGGGAAGCATGGCGCCAAATCCCTCTTGATCGGCGTTCCCAACACACTCGGAATGCATGAATAGCGGAGACTTTTCGCGCATGAGGATTGTCTGGAGCTGGATCAGGGAAGAACGAATAGGCAAGATGGGGATCCTCGCCTGTTCTGGCTCACACTTTCAAGCCATCGCTCGGTGTCCGCTCCGGCGCATGTAAAGATCGTCAACTTGGGCGACAATCTGGACTCGCTCTGCGTCATTGATTCGTAAAGTGATTCGTTGGCAGGAAGAACCGGAGCAAGTTAATAAAGTTGTTCGCATATCGGGGCCGTAATAGCTGTGTTGTGTCTCGCAAAGATTTCCATAGTGAAAGTGATAGTGATAGTGACGAATTCCCGGTCCGAGTATCTGCATCCGCTAGATCCGTGATCAGCAGCTAGGCGTCCATTAATTGTCACCTTCAACATCTGATCAAGCAACATCCTCCCTCATCAATCCCCAACAGCTCAACAACATGAACCAAGACTTCGTTCCCTTCCCAGCAGACCTCATCCGTCACCTGGGCCCGCCTCCACCGGGACTGATGGCAGCTCTCGGCGTTCCCCTGCCTCGAGCACGAGAACGCGACGAGAATGATGATTCGGATTCCGACACCGATGGCAGCGTCGACACGCTTGGGGAACCTCGAAATCGAGAACGAGAACGAGAACGAGAACGAAACCGCGATCGTGACCGAGATGACGAAGGGCCGCGAAACGGCGCCGGAAGGTACCCTTGGCGAACTGCAGGTTTCCCCTCTCGACCTGTCGGAAATGCCGCTGCGCAAGACACTATTGATCTCGAGATCGACGCTCAGGCGACGTGGACGGCGTTGGTAAGGATGCGCAAGTGGAAGGATAGGCTGCACCGGGAAAACAAGATTCTGCGTGCAGAGGTGGACAAGTTGAAGAAAGAGGTGAGGAAGGTGAGGGAGAGGGAGATGGAGGGGAAAAAGGAGGTGGAGAGGTTGAAGCAGCGGTATGAGGAAGTCTGGAGCGACAAGGTCATGCTCGCGGAAAAGATATCAGTGAGCTTTCCCTCGCACATCAAAATAACAAATGCTAAGTCTCTCCGAATAGGGTCCTGCGTCCATGCCTCTCGAGATACTGCTTAACATCGCCGGATTCATGGCCGGGGCAAACAACTACGGCACACTCCTCAACTTCAGCCTCGTCTCCAAGCTCATCCGCGAAGAAGTCAAGCCGGTCTTGTACGAAACCATGTGGTTCGCCGAAGGAGGGCGTTTGCCAACTGAAGCGACGAAGCGTCATTCGGACGTGAACAAGTATATCAAGTAAGTATCGTCGGATTGGATTGTTGTTCGGTACTGATGGGTTGTCAGGTTCGTCTTTGTTGGACCATACGAAAGCCCTTCCCGAATTCGAAAGTCTTTTCCGAACGTGCGCATTTCGTTCAGCTTGATTCCGGGACGTCTCCGCGACATTGATCCGCCCACACCGGACGGCAAGGAAGACTACGACCCGTACTCCGCCCTCATGACCATTTTCCGTCCCACTCGAATGGATACATTGACATCACTACTCGAACGTCCCGTTCAGTGGATCGACGGCACGCACAAGAAGACGCATGTCATCACGGGTATCGATATGGTCGATGTCGAAGAACAAGGGGCGTTACTCGCTCCAGCGGATGGAAAAGAAGACTTTACGTTCCGCAACGTCGTCGAGACCTGCGGTTTCAGTACGATGGACATGCGACAGGAATCCAAGGACGAGACCATCAAGCAACTTGCCAAGTTCGTTCCCGTCCTCGCAAAAAATCATACGGCGGACCGAAGGGGCGATTGGCAACCGTATCCTGCCATCACCATTTACACGGGTGGTCACGAAGATATGGATGCGTGGCTTGCGAATGTGATTGACCGTATTCTTTACATCCTTTATCTCGCTGATCCCTTGATCTTACAGTTGACGACTTTCCTTCTCCGTCAACCGCGCATGTTTGTCGAATTCTCCGCCAACGGCAACCTCACTCGCGCCGAATTCCAAGATCGCGTCCTCCGCGCCGCCTCCGCCTACGGTAGCATCTGGCATCAACTGAAAGACTCGCTCAAACGACTCACGAACGGCTCGGCCCGGCAGGAATTCTGCGTGATGGATTACGAACATGGTTACGATGACGATATGTTTAGGGGCATGTATGGCGATCCGGATGGCGCGTTCACGTTGGCGGGCGAGTTCAAGTGTGCGAGAACGGGAGACGGATTTGGCGTCAAGATCCTTGAGGTGGACGAGGCGACGGGGGAAGACAGGACGACGTATGATCGGCCGTTTAACGTTCCGCCTGCGTGATGAGGCATATCGGCCAGTCCCGACTTCCATGATGTCTCGCAGGCACAGATGGGCCCTTGCGGTCATCTATGCCTTAGCGGACAGGTCCAGCAGCGCGAATACGGAATTCATTCATGTTTGGAACCCACGAAATTTGTAAACTATAAGACGACGTGCTACAAATTTGCTTTTGTATATGATTCAATGCTCCCAAACCCGCGTTTTGTGCTTGCCGGTCTTCTTTTCCACATGATAAAGCTTTGACTCCGTCGGAGATGCGCATTACCAGCTATATTGAATCTTCTTGGTCGCAGCCGATGGAATGTACTTGGTGTAGGTGGCATCGCCTCACGCCAGCAGCTATGCCAGAATGAAAGAGTTACAGGTTGCGCGTTTCCAACGACGATTGTTCTTCCGGGCGATTTGCTCATTCGTTTGGCGAAGATGGTGATTCATGCTTGCTTTGCATCCCGAAGGTCGTCGAGGTCTAGATGTCGAAGTTGAACTACTGATCCCCCGGCGGCGACTTCCTCTTTTTAGCGGGAACCGTACACTTTCGAGGTTGCCCAATCTCTTGTCGGCTTCCATTGAGTAGGATTCGGTCTTTCGCCATCCAGAAGCAGTTTGTCTCGCGTTCATCTGCATAGAGAACCGCTTCAACAGCTTCTGACCACCAAAAGGGGTCTCGGCGGATCTTCAGCTGAAAGAAGCACCTTGGTCGCCATCCGATAATTCGAATACCCCGTTTATACCTGAAGACGGGCCACAGGCGTTGGAAAAACTTGGCAGACACATCCAAGAGTGCTTCGAGATCTGCTACGCGGATTGCATCGGTGTCAGTGTCGTCCGTTAATGGGGATCGGGTATAGCATGTGATCGTGAAGAAGAAGGGAGTGTCGAGGACAAGAGTCTCCGCCATCTGCGATTGGATCAGGGCAAATCAGCTCCTAATTTAACATTTGGCAAACCTTCCGCTCCAAGGTGGGAAACTTACACCGTCTAGGCAACGGTCGAGCATCGCGACCTCTCTGGTCCCCAGGAACACTTTCAACTCGCGAGCAAAGTTTCCGGCAATTGGTAAAGAGAAACGAACAGGTTTCTTCCATGCTGTGAGACTTCTCTCCTTGGAAGGATGAAGTTCCCGAGAGATCTCCTGAACCGTATTGGCAACCGCGGAGGTTGGGAGGATGACTGACCCGATGACGATTTCAAGTTTCGAAGATGCGTTCCCGATGGGAAGAAGTCTTCCGCCGCCGGCAGTACCGATGACCGCACCTTCGAATACCAACTTGAGTCGCTCGATACCGGTGATGTGCTGGAGAACGCGGGTTTCCCTCCAGTGCAGCGGAATCGACAAAAGCTGTGCCAGTACGGAAGCGCTGACTGGCTTGTATAGGTGTAAACAGCAGGGAGCATCTCGGTGGCTGCCGAAGGTGATGTATGCCTGGAAGGACATGTGGCATTTGTGAATGAGGACGGCACGTTTCGGAAAGAATATCGCTAAAGAGTCCGTGGGCTTCTCTGCGATAATATACCTAACACGCAAAAGAACACTGTCAGCGCTACGCTTATCAGACACTAACAGCGACCGCTTGTCGTACCTTGTGTATCTGAAGTCTATCCGTTGCTGCAATGTTGACTCTTCGAAGATTTGCTTGACGGTGAGTCCATCATCACCATCTCGCCACCATTATCGATTGCTATCCAGAATCACGGTTTCGTAAAGTGTTGGCGCAATTTCACCCTTCAAAAGCTTGCAAGTCCCTGCCAGACTTGCGAGGGTTCCGTAACTGTTCTGTCCAGTAAGGAATCCAGCGACAATGACAAGAAGTTCCACAGGCAATCGCGCGACTCCCTGATCAAATGGCGAGTTCAGCACGAGAGCCGAGTTTGCTCATTACCGCAGATACTTACATACATGCGGGGCTCAACATCCATACACATCTCCGCGAACCCTTGCGACAGCTGCAAATCGACATCGCCCGACAGGCTTCTTCCTGGCACTCTTCTCTTCCGATCGAAAACCGATCTCATCGACAGCATCACGGTGTGTACTTCTGAAGGCGTGGCTACGGTCGAATGGGACTGCCTGGAATTTTGTGCAGTTCCGAGCGAGTCGTGCAAGAGGCTCTGATCAAACGGACCGAGGACGGGGTCCATGTGTCTGGGTATGAGCTAGATAATTGGAATCCGACGTTAGCCTCGCAAACAGGTCTCACAGCAAGGAAGGCGTCTCACCAGAAAAAGAGGTATAAAGAGTCTTGGAAGGAAGGGATAGAATATTCCAAGATGTTTTGGATACGGCGAGGGGTCCACGATCCGAGGTTTGCACAGTGTGATGCGATTGATAAGGGGTTGCAATTTGTAACGACCGTGTGCGACGGTGGACGTCGATACACCGCCGAGGCGGAGAGCGGATAAAGATGGTAGTTTGAGGAGAGGAGGAGCGGTGTGAAGACGTTGTCAAGAATCTGAGGACGGAATGGGGAATCTCTGATGATTAGGATGTTGGACATTGGACGATAGAAAAGATGAGATGGCAATGGCGTCAGGGATGAAACGTCGGAATCAAATACAAGAGCGCACCACATGAGATGTGAGATGTTACAGTCGGGTCTCTTGCTTTTACCAAGTCGTTCCCCACCGGGGCAACGGGTCATCTCCATCGATATGAAGGAAGAGCCCAATCGTAGACCTCGACCTACCCATCAATCTTCGAAGGTACCGGGTGTCTCAAGGTGAAAGCACGGTACCAACAGCGGCATAGCTCGTCTTTCATCCTGTGCGACGGTCTCATGTTGGCGTCGCTTGAACGTGACCAAGAGCAGCAGGCCAGAGTTGATGATACAGATAGGTCCCCCAAACGATCGTATTGTCCGTCTGAGCCCAGTGTGTTTGGTTCTATTGTAGCCGGTGCCTCATCGAGCAGCAATCACCGTTCACTTTTTTCTCTCGTGCTCAGATACATTATCGCTCACGGGGTCGACAGAACCCACGAAACAGCGCCAAGTCTCTCCGTGACCGTCTTCCAACTCACAAACTAAGTTGCGGCTCTTCTATCCCTACACTCGACGTACACCCCTGCATCCGGATCGAGTATCCAATATACCGCGACGCTCCTGTCGCTTTCTAATCTTTGAACTTTGCAACGTCCAATTACCGAACAATCCTGCTTTATAGCCATTGAATGATGTTCATTTCTTAGACTAGGAATTTCTCATGTGTGGAATATTCTACTGGACTCAATAAATGCAAGCAAGGTTGTACTGATTGTCTAGCTATCTGATTGGACCGGCGGAGCTCTCAGCCCTGCTCAACCAATATCCTATGAATCATTGCTCATAATTGAGAATCGACGTACTCACCAACGATGACTTTGCAGGAGTTTCAGAGATGCGAGAGGACCGGAAACGCTGTTGATGGGAACCAATGGTGTCGGTCTATGTAGTTTGTCGTACAGCCACGCAGATGCAGAGACCTTGATTGCGCGGTGGTGACAGCTGGAGACTATTGCAGTTCGAACGGGCTGAGCGGCGAGCGTAATGGCAAGAAGTATGGCAGCAGTGGTGCATGATATCGAAACAGCGGATCGCAATTGCTGACTTTGATGCAAGTGTCCTCCGCCGGGATGGTAGGAGTCTGAAACGTCGGAACCAAATACAACTGGCGCGATTTCTTGCTTTTACCTTTCGCCAGGAAGACATCACGACTCCTCCTTGACGTCGACCAGCTCGGCAACGTACATGGTGTATACCGACATAGCCAGTTTGTCAAGCGGTCATCCAACTTCGACTCGTGAATCGCGAAATCGCTTACTTCTGTAACGCAGCAGATCCCCTAGAGCGTACTTGCGCCCTTGTTTTTGATGAACACACCAGCATCTCCTCGCGAGTCCGTACACGTCGGATGTAAGGCATCCCGTAGTGCATCCAGCAACGGAAGCTCACCGCGTTTACCGAACATGTCTCTCGACACAGTCTCCTCGTTTGACTGGTTTCCCGAACATGGGCCTCGCGATCAGCTGAAGTATGACCGGGCAAGGTACACAAGATGGACAACTCAGCGCCTCAACCCCACCGTGTCGACAGCGCCTTCTTTGCGCAAAGTGTCAGCGCAGATTAGATGCTGATCTTGACATGCTCTATGTTGGTACATTCTCTTCCCAATTGAAGATGATGGAAGATTCGTTTGTCGGTAGTTGGGAAATCCTGAACAGGTTGCCCGATCATTCCGCCTGCACGAAGGGATTGGCAACCTCTGATGAAGAGCAGGCAACCGTGAAAGATCAGCGAACGGGACAAGAGGGATCGCGAAAAGGCAAGACGGACCTTCGTAACCTTCCATCGGGCTAATGACAACAATCGTCGGTCCTCTTAGGACTACCAGACCCAACTTCCGACCTGGCCTTCCCTCTGCGCCGCATCACACTCGTATCAGCAAACGCGCAATCACAGGCGAAACCCCACCACCAAGACTGCTCACCCGATGGTTCCTCCCTCACCTCATCCAGCACCAGATTCTGCAACTGATCGTACCCCTTCAATACCCCAATTACCTCCCGCCCGCCCTGGAACTTGACCCTAATCTCCTTATCCACGAACCGGCCTAAATCCAAGATCGCTTCCCGGGGTTTCTTTTCCGTTGAACCGCCGTTGTTTGCGTTGGATCCACCTCGACCCCCGCCTCGGCCGCCACGAGCTCCGCCGCGGTTGCCGCCTCTTCCCTATGAGTGTGGAATGCCGGTCAGTGGGTAGAGGGAACGATAGAAGTGGTTCGTACTCTTTCGGACATTTTACTTGGCGGTGCGTGTTCTCGTCTATTCCTTTACCGGGGCAAAGGGACTGGCGCGTTCTTTCGAGGAACAAACTTTGATGTTCCAGACGAGGCGGTTGTAGGGCGTCTATGGATCTTGAGGAGGATGTCAAGAGGTAGTGACACCTTCAATCATTACCATGCGTATCGTGCCTGGCAAGTCAGGCTGTGCGGAATTAAATTATGTATTTGGCTTACCTAACTTCGAGACAAGTATGCTCGCTCTTCCAAGTTGATCGATGATCGATACATCGAAGAGGTTGACAACTCTTCATACTCTGCCCGGTCAACCAATCCAACAGCCTGGACACCGACGACGGCAAAAATCTTGGCCAGCCCGTGGCGCGAGGAATCGATCTGTACTTCTGGATGCATCAATCTCGCTAGTAAACGCGTTGATGCCCTCAAGGCATAATATCAATCGTTAATCCTACACCGAAATTTCGGCGCCGTCGCAGCTACGGCTACAATGGCGCACGAAGACGAGGCTCAAGTCCTTTCTAGCGACTCGAGCTTCGATCCGTATCCGTATCTTGCGACTCTGAACGATGCGCAGCGAACAGGTAAGCAGGCGTCGTTCGCGTGCAGCGCGATGTGTTGACGTAAGAGTTGCTCCTTAGCTGTTACATATCCGCCTGATGCACCTCTGCAAGTTCTTGCTGGGCCAGGATCAGGTAAAGCTTATCCCGGGCTCGTCGTACAACTGTGCCTGACTCGTTGTGTCGTGCAGGGAAGACAAAAGTCTTGACGGCTCGTGTCGCGTATCTGATTCACCATTTCAAGCTGGACCCTTCCGAGGTAGTCGCTGTACGCATTCGTTCACTGATACCGTGTGCTTTGCTGACTTATCGTTTGCAGGTGACATTCACCAACAAGGCCGCGCTGGAGATGAAAAAGAGGTTGAACGCTTTGCTCGGAGAAGTCGCTGCGAGCAAGCTCGTGCTAGGCATGTTTATCGACATTCATTTATCGTTGGCCGTACGCTGATACCAGCTCGCATACAGGCACATTTCACGCGACTTGTGTGAAATACTTGCGGAAATACGGCAAGCTCATCGGTCTCAACAACAATTTTTCGATCATCGACCAAGACGATGCGTGAGTTCGACAGTACTTGTTTCCTGCTATAGCTCACTTGCATCGCCTGCCTCGGCTAATAGGAAGAAACTCATCGCTGTATTTCTCAAACCGATAGCTCAAGGCCTCAAAGAAGCCCACACGCCTCTGAAACCCGACCAGGTCCTCAGCGAGATTTCAAACGCAAAAGCGAAAGCAGAAAGTCCAGCAGGGATGAAACTACGAGCCGAAGCTCTGGCGGGAAACGGTCAGATCTTGATGGTTATGGCTGATGTCAGTAGCCGCGGAACGATATCGTGATGCCCCATTAGCTAAGGTTATGCGTGTTGCAGCTGTACGAACAGTATGAGAAGGCCTTGAAGGAACTCGGGAGCTTGGACTTTGATGATCTGCTCGTGTACGGTCTCAGGCTGTTAGAGAAGGAGAAACGCGTCGTCTCATCCGTCAGACACGTTCTTGTGGATGAATTTCAGGTACGTATCCCTGTTTCAGGCCGCGAGATACAGCTGCTGATGAAAGTTTTCCTGCAGGATACGAATACGACGCAGTATAATCTGATGAAGGCTTTCGCAAAGAGGGGGCATGTCACGATTGTCGGTGATCCAGATCAGTCTATTTACAGTTGGCGTGCAGCAGGTAAGCATTGAGAAGTGTACGTTGTTGACTGCATTGCTTACAAGCTGCATGTGGCTAGATATCGAGAATCTGCATCACATGAAGAGAGGTAAGTGTCCTCCTCAAGGCAGATTCGCGAATCAGGTTGCTTATCTTCATGCTGGTCGTGGCGTAGACTACCCTGATACGGAAGAGGTGCATCTCGAGCAAAATTACCGATCCACCGGAGCCATCCTGGATGCCTCATTGGCAATCGTGAGTCAAGGTAAGCACTCACCAAACCATATCATAGGGCGTTCTAAACCTTGCGTTCATAGACAAAAAGCGAATCAAGAAGGGCCTGTATACAGCATTCGGTGCCGGTGTGCCCGTGACACTCAAGCAGACGCCAAACGGTTTTGCGGAAGCCGATTACATTGCGGATGAGATTCATCGGCTGAGAGCACAGTCAGGCAATATGCTGAGTTTTGACGATTTTGCGATCCTACGTATGTGCCGTTTTCTTGGGGACAATCTCTCGCTTACCGGCTTTGTTTATGCAGTTCGCTATAACGCTCTTTCCCGTGTTTTGGAGACGTGTCTGCAAAAAGCGCAGATCCCAACCAGGCTTGTGGGCGGGCACAAGTTCTTCGAACGTCTGGAAGTGAAAGATATACTGGCATATCTGCAGCTGATCGATAATCCGCAATACTATGTAAGTTGACTTCAATCGGAGATCATATCAACTGCTTATCGAAGTCGTGCAGCCTGCATTCGTAAGAGTGATCAACGTGCCGAAGAGAGGCATTGGGGAAAAGGTAAGCAATATGTGTCGCCGATCTTGTACCGGGACACTGACAGTCACATCCGCAGTCGCTACAAGCCATCCTCGAACGAGCCAAGGCGAAAGGCATCACGGCCATGGAGATGGCTGAACGTATAGCAGATGGTGACGTTCCGTCCGACCTGTCCGTACCTCAGAAAAAAAACCTGGTGGAGTTCGTTCGCGTTATCCGGGTTATCCGTGTACAGGCCAAAAACGTAAGGCTTGCAGGCCACTACCAACAGGGGATGTGGCTGAATGATCTCCGTTACCTTTAGGGTGCTGCCGTTACGTCGCTTATCGAGAACCTGTTGGAAGAGACCGGTTACGAGGCCCACCTGAGGCGAACACAGGCGGATTTTGACTCTCGGTGGGAAAACGTGAAGGAACTGGTATGTATATCCCAACAATGGCTCGTGCTACGATGTTGACACGATCGATTCGTTGTGTAGATCTCGTATGCGGTACTCGTGGGCAAAGAGCAAGAAGCAAGCGGCGTGCTAGCGCCCACATCGAGCCAAAAGCCTGCTACGCCTAATGGTGTCTCTCAAGACCCTCAGACATCTTCGACGCGTGGCACGAAACGGAAAGCCACGGGAGAAGCAAGCGAAGTCATCGATCTGGAGTATGAGGAGACAGAAACGGAAGCGGCGACCCTGCCGGCAACTGAGGTCGTCGATGACGACGGAGACCTTTCGTACGTATACAACTCGGTTCGACAACATGCAGATCTGACCTGTTTCGGTTCTCGCAGAGCAACACCACTTCGAGCATTCTTGGAAGCCAGCATGTTGGCCACTGACGCTGAGACTCAGGACGAAAACACGGTCACACCGGTGAGCCGCATTGCATGGGAGTCCTAGACGATATCTGATCTTGCGCTCAGAGAGTCACTATATGTACTGTCCATGCAGCCAAAGGGCTGGAATGGCCAGTGGTGTTCGTACCCTGTGGTGAGTGATGTGCACGGCATGCCTTGATAATGCTGAGATGTGTGATTTCGCAGCCGAAAGAGGAGTCTTTCCCTTCGTGAGATCTTCCGAGGAAGCGCAGATCAACGAGGAGAGGTGAGAGACTATCGACTTGACGTAGCGGTCGATCCCTCACCCCTGTGACCATCCAGACGGCTGCTATATGTAGCGATGACGCGAGCGCAGGTCGTACTGGTGAGTTGTGTGACGCCAGCCGGGACCTTCCACCCTGTCTCACACTACAGAATAGGAAATCACGCACGCGGAGAAACGAATGGCGGGAAAAGAAGAGATACCGAAGGAACTGAGTCCGTTTATCATGGATTGTTATAAAGAGGGGGAGAAAGTGAGGTCGATGCCTGCACCCGTTTGTAGCAAGTTGGCTGAGGCAGAATCTACTCCCTCCGCCGTAGCCCATCTTCGACTTTAATTATCCGACAATATCGAAAGCGGTTCGCGAGCTCATGTCCAGCATCCTGGGTCGGAAAGCTATTCCGGAAGAAGAGGTGACAAAGATCATTCACGCTTAGTAAGTCGAGTGGCCACCGTCAGCAGAACTTTGCTGAAAGCCGTCGCAGTATTTTGGGAACGGCCGGAGCGAAACGGTCTTGGGAGGGGTCTTCTTCGCAAGGCAACAGTTGGCGCTCGCAGATTCCTGGATCCGCAGCCTTCTACCACAACTCGCATAACAAGGAACATCGCGCTCAACAGTACTGGAATTCGGACAAGGACGAGTATGCGCTTCCGGATATGCCAGGAATGCCCCAATCCAACGGAGTATCGCTCAGTCAACCAGCAGTGCCAGGGTTTGTTTCGGCCTCCCAATTGCGGTCGCAGATGCCAGTTTCCGCCACCCAAGTTCCCGTCATGAAAGCGAGTGAGCGCATGCGAGCTGTTCAGTATACTCAGCCCATCTTTGCTGGCAGTCAACGCGCCTGGAACGAGAGCGCACCCCAGCCGTTTTCCTTTGGCACGCCCGCCGACATGTCGATCTCGACCACAGCCTCGAAACCAAGCTCCTCTTTCCAAACAGCAACAAATCTAACAGCAAACAAGGCTATCATGCAGAACATTGGCTTGCCGCCACCCATCAGCGCGTTGTCAAACACGCCGCCAGAGATCAATGGTCCCGCTCAACCAGGACTCAACGCGCTTCAGACATCCTTCTCTAGCTCACTAGCATCGCTTAAGTCGCTAGGCATGCCGGATGTCAAGCCGTCGATACCGAATCCCGCGACGACGGGTGTTCCTCGCTCAGGGACACCTCTTCGACGCCTTGGAATGGGTAGACCTGGGCTGTACGGCGATAAGAAGCCAAAATTCTGAGGTTTCATTGAATGAGCAGTAGAAGGACAATTGTATCAAGGCTCGTGCTGTTAGCATAGATGTTTCTTGGCCGCCGACGAACCTCGGGGAGGTCGAGGTCGCTCTGTCATTGAACTTGTCCTTGCAAAAGCAATGCGCAAAGACATTCCCTACGACCCGTTTCCCTGGTTCCGGGTTCCCAAATCCTCTGCTCTTCAGGCGCGCATCTCGTTGCCGCGTTGAAGGCAGGCATGTCAGTCTGTTTCTTCTTCAGTGGACAGGACCGCGGCGAGATTGAATCTGCCAACTTGGGCGCGTTGTGAAGCGTGAGCTGGTAGCTCTGTTAGGTTGTGGTATCTGCTGCCGCAGCGAGCAACCGCTTTCAGCGACTGAGGCGGCTTCACGCATCATCAGCAGATGAACAACAAACTTCTCCCTCCGCTCTGCATCCGCAGCGAGATGCCAGTTTTTCCGCAGCGCTTCTCCCGAGCCGACTTTCCATTGACGTCATTGGGCTGGACGGAAGTTTCGTCAAACGCCAAAATCATATTGGGACAGCGGGTGGCGGCTCCGCTATACCGCCTGGGGACGAAGCGTTCCTTGAGGCGATACAGCGGCGAACGAGGCTCCCTCAGGATCTGCCGGATATCTGTGCTGCTGACTGCCTGCCTGGAAACTTGCAAGAGATTTTCGGGCCTGGCCCCCTGCAGGGACAAGCTCGGCAGCGTCCTGCTTATCTGCTTAGCCTTGCCGTAGCCCCGACAGCTGCCCCGACTAGCTGAAGTCGCTCAGGTCCAAGTGCCAGCTCATGTTATTGTTGAATGGAAGCCTTGGCGAATAGAGGAACATCCATGGCTTGTTATTTCTCAAAAGATCATCAGCTGATTCGCCGCAGCTCCCCCTCTTGTGCTCCGACCTGTACCGAAGCTACCGAAGCATATCACCCACTAAAGGTGAAAGGACCTCGCCGGATAGCAAGCAGCAACCTGAGAATGATGTCATAGAAACGCCATTGTTGATCCGTTCGTCGATTTTTGCAATGCCAGTCAAAGGAGGCGAAGTATATAATACTCAGACTTGAAAGGCCACATCGCTCTGCTTCTCGAGTTCATCACAGCCAAAGTTCAGCTTTTACAACCAACCGTCTTCACGTCTTCACAATGGGAAACGTGAGTAGTACTGCATCCGCACGACCGAAGTATCATTCAACTCATATCGCGTTTCTTGCAGGTCTTCTCCGCCATCGGGCGTGGTATCAACGCAGTAATATCTGCCATCGCTAGTGTCTTCATGGCCATCGTTAGCGGCATAACCTCAGTGGTATGTGGTACTCTATAACACTTCAGAGAACCGCCATTGACAAGAAAACGCGCGTTTTTCATTCTTTCTCTCGACGTCGTTACCGCCGAAAACAGCTTGTGGTATGTACCAGTGGACGCGCATGCTGTAAAATGTTCTGCTGACCTATCATTATTACCTTGCAGGCCATCTGGAACTTCATCACGTGCGGCATGTGCAGGGCAGGTGGTCGACGAGGAGGAACTCATGTATAGCATGGGCCTGGAGGAAGTCAATTGCTTGTGAGTATCCTCCGCAGGTAACCATGTCCTTTCTCTTATGCGCTCTGCCCTCACAGTGAGAAGCAGTTTCCCCCAGGCCAGAATGTCCAACATTCCGCTTTGACCGACCCATACACGAATGGTGTACGATAGACGACTGTATCCATACGATCGACAACATATAATAATGAATGCCAATGTTGAAAATTACGCTACGGCGTTACAACGCCGCCCTGGCCACCCAATATCTCCGCCAACCTGCTGTACCAGCCTTTCTCAGACGCTTCACCTTCCTTCTCCTTCCTCCCGCTGGCGAAATATTCCCAGCAGGCCACTCCAGCGAATTCCGGATGCCCCTTCTTGATCAGGCCCAACGCCCCTTTCAGACCCTCCATATCCACAAAGCCATGTCCGTGCACGGGAGACGACAAGATGGCGAGCACCAGTCGGCTCGGATCAAACCCCGTCTCCACCAGCTTTCCAAATCCCTCTGCGTCCGCTGCACTTCCCCAGCCATTGTAGAACTGGACGTGGTACCAGTCCACCATGTGCCCGCATGTCTGTTCCAAACTTGAGTAGTCCAGCAGCGATAGCTCTCGTCCGCCTTGCAGTCCCGGAGCCATTGGCGACATGGTGACTAGAAAGGTTTTCGAAAAGTCTTGCCGAAGGCGTCTGATCAATCGTTCTGCCCCGCTCTGTGTCATCGGTTCTTCTACGTCGAGGTCGATGCCGTCAAAGTTCTTCCGTATCAGGAGATCGCGGACGAGGCCGTACGCAGCTTCGAACCGCGCCTGATTGCTCTCGAACGAGCCCGGTGCATAGTCGAGCTCCGAAATAGTCCCACGCGCCGCGCCGCCTATCAGAAGCAACGTCTTGACGCCCTTCGCTTGCAACGCATCCTTCTCCCGCCAGACTTCGTCGTAGTACGTGTCGTCGGGATCGTTGTCGTTCAGGGTGAGGTGCAAGACCCGTCTTTTGCGCGGTTCCGGCGGACTTGGCTTGCCGGAGTCGCCGTCTGATGTGACCGGAGTTTCGTCTGCCCATTTCGCGTTGATATGAAGAGCGGCAAAGACCACGTGAGTCACGATAGGCGTAATGTCCTCAATGAGGGGCACAATCGATTGCAGCTTTCCCTCATGGTGATACGTCTGGTGGTAGACGATCAGTTTTTTCGCTTGCCGTTCCCTTTCTGTTCGGGAGTAGAATTTCAGCTGCCCGTGATACTGACCCCACTCGACCTACTAACCTGGAACTCGCATACTGAATGTCTCGACGATTGTCGCCTTACGTTCGTAGCATGCTTTGGCTGCGGTGTTGGCCGAGTCGGGCTGAAGGAATTTCAGCTGATATTGCGGATATGGAGGCTAGGAAGAGACGCTTACGCCGGCGCTGCACTCTCGTTGTTGAGATGTTCAGTCCAAAGGGCTGATATTGGACTGAAGAAGACATCAGTGTCAACTGAGTAGGGGGATTGTCTCCGATTCATCGTGACGATCACAGGTGGAGGTTTGGAGAAGCTCTATATATGCATGAGGGCGGAGCCGTACAGCCGCGCCTCACTGACCGTCCCCTCATCATCTATCTGATGCAATCCCGACATAGCTTCTTGAGTCCTCCCCGAGCTCACGGAACAGCAGCTTGGCAGCCACGCATGTCTATTTGTCACACATGCATAATGATAGCGGAAGACTTCCCGCGCCGCGATATGTTACAACTTGATATTGACCCGTTCCCCGTACGTCGTATTCCTTGCATAATTCACGCTTGCATGTCTCCATTCGCAAAGGCCAGCGGATGGTCTCGGAGCCTGCACGGCCTCAGCTACTTCTTGCCCTTTGCCTTCTTAGCTCCAGGCTTTTCCTTCTCGCCAGCCTGTAAGGAAAGGAATTAGTGGCGACCCTGATGCGACGGGAAGCCCCACCTACTTTACGCTTGCCAGTGGTTTTCGTATCCTTTGCATTCTTCGCTGAAGCAGCCGTCGGCTTGTCTTTCGGTGTCACCTTGAAGAAACCATCCAGTCGTCCTTGTTGTTTCTGGTTGAGCATCTTGTCGAGTCTTGCGCAACCAGCTCGAACACGGTCCTCGCTGCAAAGAGAAAAGCGTCAGAACAATCCATCGACTGACTTGAGATAGCTTACTTGAAGCCCTTCTCCTTGACAAGGAAGTCTACCAGTCCTTCTTCGTCGCACTTTGTCCATTCAAGCTACGACGGCGAGTCAGTAAACAGCGACCATCGCGACCAACAAGATGCTCACGTTCAATTCATCTGCGGGCGTGACGTCCGGGTTCATGAACAACTTCTTCGCCTCTTCCCACGGCCAATATTCGGGCAACTGCATTCCACCGATAGCCTTCTTCTTCTTGATCGGGGCCTTCTTCGGTTCCGCTTTCTTCTTGCTCTTTGCCTTCTTCGTGTCCGCAGCCTTCTTCCTAGGTTTAGGCAAATCCTCATCCTCACTCCCGCTCATCGTCGCGGCGACAGGCTTCTCGTATCCATCCTCGCTCTCCAAATCGTAATGTCCCGTCGACTCCGCGTCTGTTACTTTCGCCTCTTCCTCTTCATCCGATTCGACATCGCTTCCAGGCTTCTCTTCGATCTCGAATTCTTCCGCGGCTTCTTGCTTCTCGGCCATCTTGCCGCGGATGTGAGCGACAACATTCTCCAACGTTCCGTGTTCACGCATCAACTTGAGCGCAGTCTTGGGTCCGACGCCTTTTGCGGGTTCGAGATAGTCACATCCCAACAGCAGACAGAGTTCGATAAACTGCGCCCCGAACTCAATCAGAGGTGGTCCGCGGGCTTCGTCGAATCAGGCGTACCCTTTCCATATCCATCTCTAGTTCCTCCAATACTTGCTTCAAGTTGATCTCTGAGATTGGCGCTTTCTTGGCTTCCGAGAAGGTGAGATGTCGAAGCAGAACCGGGGCGTTGAACGTCAAGGTATCCATATCTTCCGAGCCGGCTGCGTAGACCTGAAAGGAATCGAATCAATTGAGCGGACGCTTCCGGACTTAGGGGTGGATCGTTTACCTTTCCTCCTCTTGCGAGTTCTGCACACTGAGCTTCTGCCTCTCCCGGAGCCTGTATGACAAAGCCACCTTAGATCCAAGCATCACAATAAGCACGTGGAATTCGGGACTCACCACAATGACCGGAATACCCATCAGCTTCAAGAGCCTTCGACATTCCTCATTATGCGCTTTTGTGGGTTTCACTTGTCTCCTCGCCAACTTGTCGATATCCTCGGCAGTACCTGATCACGCCACATGGGTTAGAGATTGCGGTCGAATGCGTGTACGAATCGAAAAGGTCGGAAAACACGTACCAGTTTCTTTCGCCTCTTCTTCCGCTTCAGCAGCAGCACTTCGAGCAGCGAATCGCTTGGCGAGCTGTGCGGCGGCAATCCCAAGGTCAGGAATAGCAACAGGTGGTGGGAGATGCACTTACGACACCGCCTTTCAGCTCAGGAGGTTTGCCATCAAACACGTACGCTGGCTTGATTCCGTGATCCACCATTCTCAACGTTCGCCAGAAGAAGCCCATGAGATGACTGTTGAATGGGTCAAGATCAGTGGGAGGATCTTCGAATTAAGCATGAGAGGGGCTTACCTTGTTACGTCGCCATTTTCGTTCATCAACATTGTCCCGTCTTTCTGTCGCACGGCGATCAGGAATTGGTAGATAGACCTGTATGTATCATCGAGCCGTCATAATCAATCGCATTGAGAGTACTGGAGAGTCAGATCGGGCTTACATCGACGCATCAATTGCAACTTTTCGGCCAAAGAGCTGTTATATTGCAAGAAGAGGGACTTTGCGATCAGCTTCAATTCGGCTGATTCGCCACGGTGAAGTGTATTTACAGTCTTGATATCGTGCTCTTTCATGGCCTTTGGGGCATTCTCCGAGAGGAGAGCGGTGAGTCCTGTTTGAATCCCAGAAGTTAGAAATCGATCGGGAGTTTTCTGCATTCTGAACTTGCCTTTGATACCCATATTTCGACGTCAAGGGAAAGATCGCAGATGCTGATAGAAGGTCGAAAAGAGAGTTCCTTCGTAAGTATAGGACTGTCACAAGCGATGACGATGTAAGGGAGACAGGTATGGATAGAGCGATCTAGAGGAAATGACCACACGCGTCCGAAAGCCACGCGCGGAATTAGAGTCACATTAGGGTGAACTCGAGAGGTCACGTGTGAGGCGATATGCATCCAAGATGAAGATGAGGCATATATACCATCATAGGAGGCGGCATAGTAATCATCTGGACGTAGGGGGCGATTTGCGAGGCGACCTTCCTATCCGACGCAGGGACTCAGCCACTGAATCTCATGAGATCAAAACCCAGCACAGAACGCTTGCGATGGACATGATTCCGCTTCGCAGCTTCCTTCCGAGTTCCAACAGCAAAGATCGACGACAGGAGGTCGGACCGTCGAAGACTCGTGTGAAAGGACTTGTACAGACCTCCGACGAAGGTAAGCTCGCTGTAATCCTTTTCATCGCTCCTCGCTGATTATCTGATGGTCATTCCCCAGACGAAGCAGAGCCAGCACTACTAGCCGTTCCGAAGACGCAAGGGAAGAAGGCAAGGATAGCTTCTCAGCCTGCTCGTAAGCTCTTCCGATTCTCTCTTCAGACACCTCTGAGCTCTTTGTCTCCCCTCTAGCGCTAAGCGATGAGTCCGACTTCGACAGAGACGATGAGCGGGAAGGAGACCGCGGGAAACGCAAACCAGGGCGAGCGTCGAACAAGTCTGATCGCAAGTCCCTTACAAGCGATCCTCTCGGGAAGTCGAAAGGAGGACCCACGAAGGGAAAGGCTACGAGCTGTAGTAGGTCTTCCTCAGTGAACGAGCTCGATGTCGCAAGCGATGATTCGCAGACATTTGTAAGATTCCAAATGCGGACCGCTGCGCGGGAACAGGTGCGCGTGCGGAATGAGCGGGAAGAGAAGACCCCGCAGAGAAGCAAGGCGTCGCTGAGGAGCAAGAAGCCCGCGCATGGATTCATCGATATCGAGGCAGAAGACGACGAGGACCAGGAAAATGCTCACGACTCAGCAAAGGTCATCACGTCAACATCCTTGATGTCGCAATCCGTTCAAATATCCCGACGTAAACACCACAGTCTCCCCGGTTTCGAAGTCGACGAGTCGTGGCCGTATCATTTGATGAACCATGGGCCTCTCCTCGACAAGGAGTACGTGGTTGCCGAAGACGACGAGAATGTGGAATTGTTAGAAACGCTCGACGCAAAGAAGGTGGATTTGCCGGAGGGGGGAAGCAAGTCTGTCATTGTAGACTCCTATGGACGAGAGATTCGTGAGCCTTTGAGTAGTGGGTCCGTGAAGGACATGGTTGACCTGAAGCCACTTCTAGCATATTACGAGCGTACTTTGCTTGACCTTCTACGTAAGTACCATCTGTTCATTCGCTGTCGGGCCATAACACTAAATATCTGATAGTAATGGACAACCGTCGAAATGGTGTAAAGTCCGGCAAGAAACGATCAGTGTCTCGTAGCAGTTCCGCGAGAGGATCAGACGACGAATCAAATGCCGAAGATCAGTCACCGAAACATCGAGAACACGGCACAGCGGGCTCTCCGAAACCAGCAAGGAAGGAGGGCTCTCCGACTTCTACGAAGACTGAAGAAGAAAACCCTGATCCGCAGCCGATACAAATCGATTTGGATGAAGAGCTTCTGAGCAGCGAAGACGAGGGGCATCCGCTTGTCTTCGATACAAATGTGGGAAAACTCATTAGATCACTGCCAGCTGGTCAAAGCTGGAGGGCTGCGAATCCTGAGGACGGTCAAAGTGAGGAGGAGGACGGGTATCAGGCTACAGTTGCTGATGAGAAGGCTCCCAGTAAGGTTTTGCCATCTGGGCGTTGGTCTCGTTGCTAATGACACGTCTGTCGAGTAGAGAGGAGTTCGTCAGCATATTGGACGTACGCGTTGATCCGCGCCCAGCTGATCAAGAAGCAGAATGCTGCAGCTGAAGTGAGTGACATCCTCATTCGAGTGGACCAGTCTCATGTAGCCCCACACACCACGATAGCGCACGGCGGCGGAGCTCGGCATGAGACCCGACTTCACATGCTCAGCGGAGAAACAGCGTAAAAAGCCCTACAATCTAGATCCGTTCGATAGAACGATGGTCGTTCCGATCTCTCTCAGCCGGTTCCTGCGACGTTATCAACGAATAGGTATTCAGTTCTTCTATGATCGATACAAGGGCATTCAAGTGGAGGGAATCGGAATGGTCAAAGGCGGTATCTTGGGTGATGACATGGGTCTGGGTAAGACCATTCAGGTTTTGGGTTTTGTAGGTCTCTCGTATGCTTTGTGTTGGCCGATAGCTCACGATACTTCAGTTGTCAGCAATCATGGGAAAGACCGGCACGAAAGAGGACCTTGAGCCAAGGCGTTCACGCAAAGGACGAGTGCGGGCTCGTGCGGGGGCTTGCACGCCTTTCAATTTCGGCCCTACTTGTTTGATCGTTTGCCCGAAAACCTTGATTACCAATGTAAGTCTCAAGGCTCTTTCTGGGCCCGATTGCTGAAGAGTGTTCTCCAGTGGAGTCGTGAAATTGAAACGGTATGTCATCTCGGCGTCCACTTCGCATGCGTCTGGCTAAGCCTGGATTTAGTGGACGTTTCTGGAGTACGCAGCAATAGAGGGCAAACCTGATGTCGAGAATGTGATCCAAAAGTACAAGAACGGTTTCCTCGACGTGGGTGAGTGTCTGTTCGGGTTGAAATGCATTGTTCCACAGGACTGATCATAAGTTTCACAGTTCTGGTTTCGTACGATCAGCTGGTCAGCAACATTGCCACCTTTCAGTCTACGGAGTTCTCGTATGTCCAGACTGCGCAACAATACTAATACTGTCGACCCGAATTCTTACAACTACTGCTGTGTACATCAGTGTTATGATTCTCGATGAAGCGCATACTATCAAGAACCCCGGAGCCCTGCGCTCGAAAGCGATGAAGTGCATAAAGGCCGATTGCCGTTTCGCAATGACAGGTGAGTGGCTTTGAATTCGAGCGTCCACCACTGACAAGCAAAAACAGGGACATTCATTCAGAACCGATTCACGGAGATGTGGTCTGTTCTTGACTTCGTGAGACAAGCTGTTTTGATCATAACAAGGGCAAGGTACTGATTGAGAAGACATGTGTAGGTAGCTCCCGCTCTTTTCGGAACGGCGTATCAGTGGAAAGAAAAAGTGGCAAAGGTTGTCGATAGGGGCATGGATCAGAAGGCCACAGTGGGGAGCATTGCCAGGCGAAAGGTCAGCCGATATCATAGCTTACTCCACCGGCCTTGCTGACCATGACTACCAAAATAGCACATTACCGATTGCCTCCATAAATTCATTCTCCCGCTACTCTTTCTCAGAAGAACGAAAGCGGCTGTCGCCTTGGAGGTGAGACGACAATGTTACCGGTGCACATGTGATCTCGATACTGACAGAAGTCCTTTCTGTTGTTATCCGTAGCTGCCCCGGAAGAACGATCACGTGGTGTTCTGCCCTTTGAGCCCGGTGCAGGAGCTTGTCTACAAAAGAATTGAAGCTCAACCAGGTATGCTGTTTAGTCTCCTCGATCCGATACTGCATCGAACTGATAGCAACTCGCAGACTTGCAAGCTTTCCTGCAACGGAACAGTCCATGTCCTAATCATCCCCAAAAGAGGTCCGTTCCCTGTAATTTGCATCATCATCGAGGAACGACCTCTAAGCGAGTTGCATCATTCGTCGATTCAGCGCGAAAGATTGCTGCTACCCGGGCAACGACGAAGCAGGTGAAGTGGATAAAGGCATTGTTTTCAGATAGTACGTCATCGGCTGCATTTGACACGAATTTGCACACTTTAACTTTCGTTGATAGCATTGATGTGTTCAAGAAAGTGTCGAGCGTAAGTCGCGAGCTGATAGAACGCGTGAATTCATGTCAACACAAGTGCTGAAATTTGCACCCCGTTCTCATAATTATAGCATATTGGTTTGGTCTACAGCCGTGAGTGCTCTCACGTTTTGTGTAGTGCTGGTCGTTTTGTGAAGCTCATGATAAAACGATAGAGCCTGACGATAGTCGCGAGCAGGAAAGTTCGGCCAATGTCGGATAGCGAGGAAGTTGGCTGATGTATTTCCCACAGAAAGAGCTTTGTCAGCGATTGATGGATATATGTGTCGGTTACCTATCGCTTCTGAAGGCGATACGTATACTGAACCAGCCTATCTTCTAGTTCCCGCCTAGTCGCGAGCAGCAAGTCCAGCAAAGGGGTCTCATCAGCGTGGCGCAAGCGCAAGCCTACATCCCGGAAGACATGGCTGTTATCGGAGAGGAACTCAGTCCGACTGCTAGGGATCCTTATTACCGTAGCTTACCAACCTACAAAGCAAACATGTGAGTCTGCTCAAAAGCCAAGCTCCAGTTCAGTCTTCTGACGAAACCGCCTTCGGTACAGCCTTTCTGAATTCTCCGGCAAATGGGTCGTGAGTACCCTGCCCAATTTCCTCGAACGATAGATCAAGATACTTTTGCAGATTTTGAATACTCTGCTACGCTCCTGGAAGGATGACGTTCAAGGGAAACACAAAGGTAAGCGCGAGTGATACCCTTTGCGTGAATATGATGTGCAAACGGCTCTCATGGATCGTTCTTTCCCGTCAGTTTTGATTTTTTCGTCTTCCGTGAAGCTGCTAAAGATGCTGTATGACTTTATACAGCTGCAACGTAAGTATCTCTAGTCTAGCTCGGAAGATTGGTCTGAGTGTGCGCCAACAGACAATTGTGGGATGCTTCACGGGGGAGTCAAAGATGAAGACCGCGTGGCAGCCGTCGACAAGTTCCAAAGACCCGACAGCGATGTCTTCGTCTTCTTGATCAGTAGGTCTCGTAGTTTTGCCAAGCAGTTTCGGCGAGTGACATCTGTACAGGCACCCTTGCCGGAGGTGTCGGACTCAACCTAACGGCGGTGGGTCTTTCCCCCATGTCCCAGTGCATTCTGTGGCCTTACATATGTTTTGCAGGCCAACAAGGTCGTGATTTTCGATCCCAACTGGAGTAGGTGCCGCTCGATTCATTTCCGAGCCTTGATCGCTCTGTCTGATCGCATTTGCAACCCTAGATCCTGCTCACGATCTGCAAGCAATGGATAGGTATATCTGTCCCTCAGCGATCATTATCGCTGCAAAACTGACGCCCGGTCACTTGCAGAGCATTCCGAATGGGACAGAAAAGAGACGTGTGAATATACTCATCGGATCACAATGTTTGACTGCGCTGACATGTGATTTATAGCGATGTTTACCGACTGATTTCTCTCGGAACCATCGAAGAAAATATATACGAGCGTCAGGTCCGCAAGTCGTCTGCAATGCGAATCATGTGAGCACAGCGAACGACTTCATCAGGGAGGCTCATATCTCACGCCCATGCTGCCTTCAACAGCTACGACGATGCGGCGGATTCGCGGCTGTATGAAGGTTATGAAGAGAGAGGAGTCACCGGTGACTTGTGGGGCGTGAATAACCTGTTCACATACAGTCCGGAAGGGACTAGCTTGCAGCGTGTAAGCCTGTTCTCTGCAATCGCATTGTCCGGCAGAAAGGGCTCATCCCATAGTCGTCACCCAGGCCGCGAAACTGGCATCTGAAGAAGCTCAATTGGCAGACAACCTGAAAGGCATCGTTGGCGACAGACTGACAACGCTCAAGATCGACACATCATATGAAGCAGGGAACGAGGAGCTGCTGCAAGGCACTGAAAGAGGAACAGAGGTACGACATGATCTTTTCATGAAGTCCTAAAGCCTGATCGAAGTCCTGTCGTTCTTCAGGTAGCAACTGTCAGCGAAGACGCCACTCTGCTCCAGGCTGTAGGCGAATGTGAGTCCTCAACTTCCGAAGACTGCACGACCTTTTTTTTACTTGAGTGGCCACCCATCAGTTTTTCCGGGCTTGCGTCGTAAGTTGTACATGTAGCCGGCAGCATAGTAGGCACGTCCTTGACCCATTCTTCGCCTGTATTAGGTGAAATCGTCAAGGCGCCGACCGAGAGCAACAGTCTCGAAAAACTCATCCTGGAACAGGCTGTCGAAGTGAGTCTGATCAGTCCGACCATTGAGCTCGTCACCTAGACTCTTGCCCTCAGGATTATGAGAACAATCCCTCGGCCCGAAACCGCCCAGCAAACGAGTTCTATCGCGATGCCGCCGCAACGAAAAACATGAAGGGCAGGCGGACGGGCTCAAAGCGAAAGGCCGATGGTGTAGATGAGAATAAAGAACGCAAAGCTCCCAGGTTGACGGTCGCGAAATCCGAGAGACCTGCTGGACTTGTCAGTGACGACGATGATTAAAATGTGAGTTGTAGAATGAACGGACATTAAAAACCCATGGTCGGAGATTTCCCCATTAGCTACCGGGGCGAGAAGGCTGCATAACCGATCCCATCGGCCGTGATTTATAATCGAATATGCTCGAGGCCCTCCAGATGCGTAACAAGATGATTGAGAAGTTTCTTGCTGGCCCCGCAAACATCACCTCCATCACGTTTGACTCGGTCGCCAGAAACGTAACCCCTTCGACGCAAGGGATTGGAACCGCGTGTTGAGTCAGCAAACATGTGCCGCTTAGCCGCACCCAAATCTGTCAGGATACTATTTCGTGAATGCCCATGCTATTCTCAGAAACAAATGCTACAACATCTCCATCAGAATGATCTCCGAATCTCGTTGCGAGCTTGCTCGAAAGTCTCCCTAATCTCGGCTCTACTCGCCCCACGTTTCGTTTCCAGCAACCAAGAACTTAGGAAGGCATCCACCTGTAGGAAGAAAGCGTCAGTGCCGAGTCTCTCGCTCTGTTGCGCCGTCGGACTACTCACATCGACCGCAGGGAAATATCCTCCATCGCTATCGCGTCCGGAAGTTGCCTCTTCTATCCACTTTGGCAGCATATACGCAATTTGCTCGTCGAGGTATTGCTCTGCTTCGAGCTCATGGAATGGTGGCTAAAAGGAATGGACATGAGACACGCGGGTTGTCACTTGCGATGCTGAAACGCTTACCTGGCCTTGACGCAGGTCATTAATCGTTTCCCATACCAGGCGCCATGGAATCCGTCCATCCCTGCAAGCTTGAGCGGCCCAACCAACGGGGACTTGGTTGAGTGTCAAACCAATCTCCAACAGTGAGGTAATGACAAAGGCTGTGGATATGAATGAGCTTGATGCGCACGCCTACAGGCACCTGGCACGTACTGGTCGGGAAGGCCGACTCTGATGGGTATAGGCTCTGACCCAAGTTGACCAAGAGATTTCGATATGGCTGGTATTGATCCCTTGCAGACAGATCTGAAGCCGCGTGAGCGGCTATAGACGACCTCTTAGCTGGTTTCCACGAGTCAAGACAACGAGACACACCTTTGTCAAACAGTGCTTTCCAAACGTCCTTTGTCACCTCGTCATCTCGCACGCCCGACAGCTTGATCAACGAAAGCATGGATTCGTATAGCTGGAGCGGTACCGCGTAATCATCGTAGAGCTAAAGCAGCAGAGACATGAGCTCAGACCTCTCGCAAGGTGTGAAAAGCACCGCACCTCCTGAACAGTCAACAGGCCCTTCTCCAAACCCTGTACTTTGGTAACGCGAACCTCATCGTCCATTCCTTGAGAGTCGCCACTATTGGCGATAGCTTGCCAAATATCCATCTGCACGTTCGCTATGTCGGCTAGATCTTCCAGATCGCTTACGAAATCCACTGGCGCTCGCTCTTCAGGCTGGATAGCCGAGGATTTTGCATGCATCAGAGCAATAGCCAGGTACTCGACACGTTCATTAAGAGGCAGGTCAACACTGTCGTAACAGAGACGCGTGAGTGATGGGCTTCATCGCGAAATTCATCCGACTTACTCCTGGTTCAGAGCCAAATCGCGAAGAGCTTCGGCCGCCATGTAATGACGGTTCCGGCGTGCATAGAACTTCCACAGCAAGCGAGGATCACCGGCCTTGATGCCTCGATGTCGCAAGTAGCTCTCGACTTGCTGGCTGTTCTCGAGCTAACACAAGGCGAAGACAATGATTGCAGTCAAAATGTGATGACGCAAATATACCGCAAGGTGCACACTCACCTCTAGTAGTTGATCACTCTTTCCTGTCTCCAGGTACCAGTCATACAGCGTCATCAGGAAGAGCTCGTCGTTTGCGTTGAGAGCGTAATCATATGCCTCGGTGCGGGTGCGCTCCTCCATGGTGCCGTTGACGTCCCGTCCGCTGGAGTGCACCTGCTCGACCAAGTCGTCAAACGCCTCTAGGGCATTGGTGACCATGCGGTAGTAGGACCGCCGTGACTCGTATGAGGATCGACGGGGATCACTCTCTGATTGCCCGTCGAGATAGTAGCCGTATGCTAGATGCTGCGGGTCTGATTTTTCCGCAGCTTCCAGGGGAAGCTGCACACAGCCTATCGAGAAGTGATATCAGCGGCTGGTGAGCAGCTTGCTATCAGAAACGTACCTAGAGGGTATCTCAACGCTTGGAAATCCTTGGTAAACTGTTCGACCTTCTCCGCCGAAAGGGCATTTGCGGCCTTTACGAAAAGTCTGCAGGTATAGAAGGTCAAGTCAGATATTCAACGTTGCGAGACGCTCGACTTACTCTAGAGCCTCTGAGAGATATACGTCCCGGTCGCTCTTCGCTCGAGATTCCTTGGCACGCCGCACGTTCTCTATCGCCTTGTAGAGGATGACATCTTCAGGTCGACAGAAGGAGCCACACCTCTCCTGTAGCTTTTCACTGATGCTCTCGATACTGAGCTGCTGGCCGATCTGGTGGTTGATCAAGGATGTGACGAGCTTCTTCGCAATCTCCCTGCCGCCTTTCTGCGTGATCAAATCACAGTAGCGAAGATTGAGGAGTGCGCCCTGGAGGTCGGGATCGCATCGAGCAACTGTCATCTCGAGATTGAATTCGATGAGCAAGATGATGAAAGCGATCGCTTCGATAGTTTGCTGAACAAGAAGTCGAGGCATGCTGTACGGATCCTTGTTTCCCGGCTGGGCAACGGTCATGGCTCCCGCCGAGCCGCCAAAGCTTGCATCACTGGCATTGAAAATGTCTGATCGATGAACCAGTAATGAATTTAAAGCCTCCAGGCGTTCTCGAATGGCGTATAATGTCGCTTTCGAGATCTCGGATGACTGCGTTCCACTCTGAGGATCCCTGTACGTGATGTAGCTTCGCCAAATAGGTCGAAGTAGCCGGGAAATCTGCAGGTTCATGGCGTCCATCTTGATTTTCGGGGAAGACGCCTTGTCAAGGGAAACGCCGTAAAGCATTTGCTGCCGTGAGACTTGTTCGGTGAATTGAACGAGATGATGCAGAGCGAATTGGGCCGCAGTCGAGGGGTTGTAGTCTGTGACACGGAGCGCGGCGGTGTTACTGTCGCTGTTCACCTGGGATGCTATCGCCATCGCGATAGCCGCGAATTGAGCTGGCCGGTTGTCAAAGCTGTCGGGGGGATTCTCATAAGCAAAACATCAGCTTGGATACCGAAACCCCACTCACATTCTCGCATATGCGACCAAAAGATCCGACATTTGCCCCTGCGCGTACATTCGCTCCAACACATCGATAGGTCGAGACTTTTCAAAGATCTGCAATCCATCCACACTGAGCACCACGAATCTCCTAGTGTGCGGTACCGTGATCTCGGTCACCAATTCGTGCAGGAGCGTTCCAGGGCTATCCTCCAGCCGACGGAAGGTGGACGACTTTTCGTGATCGCCCCGCCAGAAAGTCGGGTCTTCCACGATATCCGAGACTTGACGGCTCTGAACCTTGACTTGGTATACCTCGCTATACGACGTCGAGGGGTTCTGGTTCTTTTCTGCGTAAAAGTTGAGCGCTCGGACAGTGTTGACGGTACTGAAGAAGAGTTGCACTTCATTGTTTTCCGCATGATGAGTCGAGACAAAAACGCCGTCGAGGTATTTCCCACGGACCAAAGGACCTTGTAGGACAGGGCTCGGCATTTGGTTTCCTGATTGATAGCCACCAGCGGTCATGGGCGCCGATCGTGCATGTCCGAACGTAATGTTACGATTGCCGCCGCCATACGAGTATTGAGGCTTGAACCAGATCCTGGCACCTGAATGAGGCATCGATGTCAGACATGACCCCGCGGTCGACCCTGATGGTGCCCACCTGAACTCAAGATCGCCATCAATCGGTATGTGCCGCTCTCCTTCCGAGGAATGACGGAAAGCGAGACCACGGAGACGTTGTTTTGGTAAGACGGTGCATATCCGCCAATGGCAGTGTTGGCCATTCCGACGGGGTTGTCAATCGTCTGAATCGAAGTGAGGTTGTCTTCCGCCTCCAGGCTGAAGGACATGATCTTGCTCGACTTGGTGAGCGCATATAGTATCGAGCGTTCGTCGTCCAGAGCGAGTTGCACGATATCACCTGGGAAACGTTGGAAAGATGATCAGCGGGGGACGTATTGGACAGCAGCACAGCACGTACTCTCGTACTTGAAGTTGAACACGGGCACAAGATGACGCCAATACTCCAAGGCTGCCGTCCAGTTCTTGACGTGCCTGCCCTCCATCTTCAGCCTGCTGACCAACGTTCCTTTACTCTTGTACATCAGCTCGTGAATGCAACCGTTCCCCAGCAACAGGATCCGTGACTTGATGGGTGTTCCGACGATTTGACTAAATGTCGTATTCGACGGTACGGAAACCGAGATGCCGGTGTAGACCACGTCGATGGAACCACTCGAGGGGCTGTACCCTATCCCGATGATGTCGATTTTGGCGCTACCAGCGATGACGAGGAGGTAGTCGATGTCAGCGGAGAATGTAGCTGGACAGGATCAAGGTTAACAGACGTCGACGCGATGAAGCATTCAGCTTACACTTGTCAGCTTTGACGAGTCCGACGGTATGCACCCGGTCACCCGCCTCGTGAGGGATATTCTGCAGTGCATTTCTAGAGAGGGAAAGTGCTTAGCAGAGGATCGCTGCGGCGTCGAGGTGAGACTCACTCTTTGGTGTAATCCCATACTAGTACAATCCCATCGACGATAAACCAGGCCCGGGAGATCTCTGCGAACAGTCCCTGCCGAGCGATCGTATTCCGGCCTGGGTACAGATGCAATGAAGAGTCAGCCATTGCCGCATTGATTGAGGTTTAAGAAACGTACTCTTGACTTCCGCAAACAGCTGATCCGGCAGGTTCATCCTTTTGACAAGCCTAAAAGGTTCCGCTTGACCCTCTAGCGGTTGATCGTACACCGAAGAATGATTGATGGCTATGGGCATAGCGTAAGCAGAGTCGATATGACAGGCAACACGATCGAGACATACTGGATAACAGACCGTCGATCGTCGGGATAGCCATCTCATCTTCCCTCAACATCCCTTCGACCGCAGCGCGAGCCTCTTGCAGGGGTTTGAAGAGTTCCCGATCCTCCTTGGACATTGGTTCATCGTTCCGAGGCTGATTCTGAGCGGTATGTTGCATCGAGACTGGCTGTTGATTTGGCTGCTGTTGTTGTTGATGTTGCATTTCTTGTTGTGCCTGTGGCTGTACCATCTGCCCTTGACCGTTCTGCGCGGATTGATGCTGCACTAGCTGTCCTTGCTGCTGCATCTGTTGACCGTGAGACACCATCTGTGACGCCGATAAATCTGGGTAGAACGGCGCCGGGTTGACGGGTCCTGATAGCGTGTTCATCCGATGCGGTTGCACGGACTGTTGCGGCAGTGGCGGCAAGTGTCCGCCATACATGACCGTCTGCTGGTGCCCCTGGCCCTGAACAGACTGGCTTCCGAATCTGCCGTAGTTGGACTGGCTGAGCTGCTGTGATTGACTGAGCGTTGGCATTCCGGTGTACTGCTGAGGTTGGGCGCCGTATTGCGAGTACTGCAGCGGCTGACCCTGGACGGGCAGGCCTGGGACGCCACGTCCGGCTGTGGTGGAGTATTGCATAGCGCGTACTTGTGCTCTCGAGCAAGCGTCTGCGTCTGTAGGAGAGCGTGATTCCCAAGTTGAACATCTACTCGACCGTTCTTGAATGATGGATCACCAGGATTCGTCAACGCGCTAAAAGGTGATGCGCTTCTTCCAGGAGCGTCATCTCCCTCGAGGACCTTTCTTCTCGTCTTATATCGCTGGCATTAGTCTATGCCAAGATTGGATCTGAATGGATGCCATGCCACGCCAGAACCATCAACTGTCAAGTATTCATTGCGCCTATTGCCTTTACATCGCATACATTGCCCTGCATCGCGTGATTTCCCTTCAGTTATCAAACCGCCTAGCTTTAGTCTTTCCTTCTTCAATGTCCGTATGTTCGTCTCTCGAGATCTTCCGCCCACCCGCAATCTCGCAAATACCTTGATCCCGTGAAAACTGACCACTCAGCGCCGATCATCATCCGCAATCAACTCCTCCAATCGCTCCGTCAAGCCCTTGCCCAAACCCTCCTTTTCCCATTCCCCCCTCACTCGCTGTTCAGGTACCACCGACGACACCGGGTGCAGGCTGATCCCCAGTCGATCTTGTATCGAGCTCGGGATCGCGGACGAGCTGAGTCCATGCGCTGACCCTCCGGCAGCGGTTTCTCCCGGAGCCGGGGTCCCGCCGCCGCCGGTGGTACGACGGAGACTGACGCTTCGCGAGACGAGGCCGCCCCCCGCCACCGCCCCCGCCCCCGCCGCGGGCACGGGCGTCAACGTTCTCCCGCCACCGCCGGCCATGATGTCGAGTGCGGGACTGACGGTACCCGGCAGGTGGTCCGGTTCTCCGGCGGCTCCCGAGGTGAGATCCGAGAGGGGATCCACGCGGAGCGGGTGAGAGGTCAAGATGTCGTTGTATGAGACGAATGAAATTCGGTGTTTCTCGGTCGAGGGTGGGAGCAGTGTTGACGGGAGATGCGTCCTCTGCGGTACAGGCGCGGCCTGGAAGGTGTGCTGTGTATTCAGGTTAGCGATGTTTGTTCATCCTACGCATGCGAAACAGCGAGCGTACCTGTTGAACATCTTTCTCCGTCACGCTCGTTTTCCGCAATTTATCCTTGTCTTCCTCGTCATCCTTCTTCCCGAGACTTTGCACATCCTTCTCATCATCCACGCCCTTCGGCCCGATCCAATCTTGAATCTTTCGCCTCCAGCTATCGCTCGTATGCTCCTCGCCCGACGGAAACGCACCGGGAAGCATCGGCCCGATCGACGACGTCCTCGACGCCAACCCGGGTCGCGGTTCCGCCGACGACGACAAGAGTGGCGACGTCGGCTGCGACACCTTTGGGCTGCGCACGCCCGGCGGCGATCGTCGTCGCAAGGGGGACCCCGGTCGACTCTGATGCCCCGGCGTAGCGGCGCCCGAAACCCGCCCGCTCGGGACGGCGGGACCGACGTTTGTCCAGGTTACGGGAACGGGACTCTCGACCTCGATATCGACCAGTCGAGTTCTGACGCCGGAAACACCGCCGTTCGCCTGCTGCTGCTTCTCGCTCTCCGAAAGGGCCGTCAGGGCCTCGATCGCGTCATCCAGCACGGTCGGGATCTTGGATTCGAGGAAATCACCATGCGTATAATGGTGGTGTAAATTCGAGTGCGAATGAGTCTGCGAGTGCGACAGTGAATGTCCCCCCGCTGCGCCGCCGCCGGGCGAAGCCGCATGGTCTTGGCCCGCGCTCGCTCCATTCAACGCTGAAGCTCGAGATCCACGTCGACTCGGCCGTCGGTCCAACACGCTGGACGGAACGGACGGCGGTAACGGACTCTCAATGTCCCGTTCAAAGATCATCGAGTCGGAAATGGAAGCCGTCGCAGATAACGCAGGAGATACCGGTCGGAGAAAGGTGCCGACGTGCGCGGTATCCGTCCCCGCTGACGCTGACGCCGCCGCCGCCGCCGCCGAAGGGTGAACTGGACGGGAAGCGAATTGGGAAGTCGACCGTGCGCGCGGGGAAGTCGTTCCGCTCAGCGGTCGTGATCTCGGCGCAAGGGAACTCGACTGGGCGGATCCAACAGCGAGACCTTCTAGTGGCGAGATCGGAGGCGAGGCTTCGCTCAGAGGCGACGTCGGCAGATGCGGATTGTTGGGCGTTGCATTCCCCTTGACGCCGGCCAGGGCGGCATCGATGCTGTTGGTAATAACCCCCAT
The DNA here is from genome assembly GCA_001599735.1 of Naganishia albida. Classification (NCBI taxonomy): domain Eukaryota; kingdom Fungi; phylum Basidiomycota; class Tremellomycetes; order Filobasidiales; family Filobasidiaceae; genus Naganishia; species Naganishia albida. The sequence continues at coordinate 140,950 of BCHV01000005.1, forward strand.
GCCATGTTGGACGCCAGAGTTGCCCGAGTCGCGACGGGAAGACGACGTTGAATTGACTCCCGACGAGTGGGCCGAAGTCAACGCAGACCCGGCCGAAAGGTGTGCCGGCTGAACCAAGCCATGGGGATGCGCACCGGCGCCAAAGCTGCCTCTTTCACCCCGCTTTGCGATTCCAAGTCCCAGAACGGGACTCGTCGCTCTCGAGCTCGCCGCACTACGAGCCGGACTCCGGGTAGGCGTTCGCGGTGCCCTCGGTGTTCCCGTCGAACGGTTTCGGGATGTCTGGATGTGACCGCCGGGCGAGGTGATGGCCGGTGGAGCGGGTTCCCGCGGATCGAGACTCGGGGGTGGAGGATTCGAGTTGGGTTGAAGGAGCATCGGGTCGAGAGGAGCGGAGGGCGCCATGTGAGTTGGAGTTGACGATGGGGGGATGACCCACGACATACGACATACGATATCATCGAGATCTATCTATTGGACGGAAACGGACGGAATCAAAAGTGAGGCAAGGTGCTATCTGATGAGTCATCATGGTATCCCCTTTCCTGTTCCTCCTCCCTTCCTCCCTTCCCCTTTCCCCTCCCACTCTCCCCTTCCCACTCTCCCTCCTGTGAGCGATGCAGTACTCGCCCTTTCTCGCAGCAGCCGTCGTTCGCAATATTCTCACTCCGCTCATCCTCATATCGCTCCCAACTCTCCTTTTGAACATCACCATCGCCCGGAGCACCCGTCTTCTCGTCCACCTCGCCGCTCTCGTCCTCAACTATTCGCTCCTCTCCTCCCTCTCTCTCATCAGGCAGCACTGGGTCGCGCGTCGACTCCATGCACAAGCTGTTCCCGTGCCCCGAGTGCGAGGGAGATGGCCGCTCAACCTGGATGTCATGGTGGATTGGATGAGGAGCAGTAAAGGCGAGTACCTAGGAGAAGGAATGATCGCAAAGCTGGAGCAAACGTACGGAAAGACGATGAATACAAGAGTCCTAGGCGAAGACAGTGTATGTACGGCATTCGTCTTCATATCTCATCAAATGACACGCACCGATACGTCGCCGTGATCCCATCGCACAGATCATCACCACCTCTGCCGTCCACATCGCCCACATCCTCGGTCCGGCTTTCACCGCGTTCGACAAGGGGCCCAAGTGGAAAGAACGGGTCGACGAGATGATCGGCGACGGCGTCTTTGGAAGCGATGGAGATCTGTGGAGATTCGTATGTTCACGTCGCGCCGCGGTGGTATCGTTGCCTCTGATCGGTATTACTCAGCACAGAGCTACGACGAGGCCATTCTTCACCCGTTCTCGCCTATCCCTCTCCAAAATCCTAGAACCACACACGTCCACCTACATCTCCCACATCACCCGCCTCTTCCCCTCCCCCTCCCCCTCCCCCGACTCGGACCCGCGCCCGTTTGCGTTTGACATGCAAGAACTGACGAGACGCCTGACGCTGGACGTGGCCATGTCGTGGGCGTGCGGTCATTCCACCGGCCTCCTGGACGATCCTGCTTCCGCCCGTGGGGGACAAGGGGAGGAAGTACCTAGAGGCGCGAAGGCCGAGGGCGTCAAGGTCTTTGAAGCGTTCGCGGAAGCTCAGGTGCGGGATGATGATCGCTTCCATCCTGAGCGCTCGCTGACGTGAGCGAACCCCATCGTGGTAGCCAGGCCGTTGCAAGTATGCGGATCAAAATCGGAACTCTATGGGTAAAACCTTTCCACATTGAGAAACAGCTCTGGAAGATGTCGATCTGACTGCCGTTCCGCGAAAACACTTGGTCTTGCCGCCATAGTCTCTCTTCGAATGGCGCGAGAACAAGATGAGAGCGCCGATGCAGACCATCAGAGGCTTCATACGACCGATCGTGGCCGATGCCGTTCGCGTTGCGAAATCGCACGGGCCGGCCCGCAGTATCGATGGCGCCCCACGGAACAATGAGACGCTGCTGGATTTCCTAGCGCAGTCGCTCGACGGTACGTCCTTGCCCTACCTCGCCCATGTATCTCAAAGCTTGAACCTGGGCGGTAGATCCAAAGACTATCGAAGATGAGATCATCAACATACTTGTTGCCGCAAGTGATACCGTACGTAGTGGTTGCGCCCCGCCTGTTTATGTTCGATTCTGACGCCTTTCGAGAGGGTTGGGTAGACCGCCTCCGCTATAACAAGCTGTGCGTATTGTCTGGCAATGTATCCCGAGTGCATGACAATGATTGCGCGGGAGATCGAGACACTGTCGTTGCAAGGCATGACCGCGGATGCCTTGAGCGACTTCCAGTACCGTACGTGTCAGGTATCTGGGATACGTCTTCCTGCTCAGCTGCTCTAAATTCCGTTCGTGCCCGACAGTGAATGCATTTGTCCACGAAGTGTTGAGACTGTATCCGCCTGTCCCGCTGAAGTATGTCCTGTCTTGTCCCGAACACCCTCAACATGCTGCTTCACATATACTCATGCGCCGATTGCCGGACAGTATCCGTCGGTCGAATCGTGACGTCCTCCTTCCTCCGCTCGACTCGACCTCGGCCCCACTGGTATTCCCCGCGCACACCTCGGTCATCTTGTCAACACTATCCGTGCAACGAGACAAGGATGTCTGGGGACCGGACGCGGAAGCGTTTGATCCTTCACGGTGGCTAAACAGCGACCCACGCTCGCAGAAAGGGTACCCTTTCGGACCGCCGGGCTTTGGCAAGGCGGCATTTCCAGCGTTTCATCTAGGCCCGAGATCGGCAAGTATTTGGTCCGGCCCCGTCTTCAGTTCGTGCACTCACAGCCTGCTTTTGCGCAGTGTCTGGGACAGACCTTTGCGCTGCAGCAGCTCGCATACACTGTCGCTCAGCTCGTGAAGTCTCTGCGCCCTTGCGAACCAGGATCAGTCGCCTACCGTCTTTCTCTGGCGCCCGAGGCGCAACCGGACGGTACCGATGTACCGGTGAGATGGAAGACGTTGCGCGGCAGGGGTGCGCAGGAAGGGGCATACTGGTCGAATAACCTGACGCTGTACTTCAAGGTGAGTGCTCTGACCCTGAAGAGTCGGGTCAACCGATGGCGATGAGACGACGCTGACCGTCCGTGTGCTTGCGTTCGCAGGGAGGTCTTTGGCTAAAGGTCGAAGCTGATGGCAAGGGATGATATAGTTGTCTGTTTGGCGCGGTGCCGAAGACGCGCGTCGACCGAATCAGATGTGATATAATATCCTCAGTTTTAGCGGAATGCGAAAGTGGTCATTCGAATACTCAGAAACCGAACAGGAGAACAGTGACCACGTTCATATGTGTTGAGTTGGACGAAGTCCTTACGCATGGAGCATCTTGACATGCGCCGACTTCCCATCTGCCTCGATGCCCTTTTACATTCATTAGATCTCCTCGCGCAACTTCCGCCCATCCAAAGTGCTACTCCTCTGATCCGTGCACCGGTTCATTCTGATAGCTGTCCTGAATGGGCGACCTGGCTGGTTGCATATGATCATGCGGAAAACGTTCAACGCAAAAGAGATACATGAGTTAACGGGAAAACCGAAACAACACTCCGGTCCCTTGGTGCAGTGGTAGCATAGCAGACTTCGATCGTCTTCTCATCGTAGCACATCTGTCGGTCGTCAGTTCGAATCTGGCAGGGATCTAATAGGAATACCTTTTTGCAAAGGCCAGGTTCCTCAGCAGTCTCGCCTTTGCCGACAGCTGGGCTGACGCGCTTGGCCTCTCACACCAGTCTTTCCAGGTTCCTCAGCAGTCTCGCCTTTGCCGACAGCTGGGCTGACGCGCTTGGCCTCTCACACCAGTCTTTTGGCACCTTCACTTTGGCAGTAGTAAGCTGGAGTTCAATGTCTTCCCGGCCGAACGTAATCACGATCCTGTTATCGCTCAAGCCCTGGAAGTCCGTGTCTGCGTTCCAGACGCAGAAGAACGTACACAGTCTACGCGCAGCAACACATGCGGTCTACCGGCTTCAATCTCGGGTGACGTGACTGTGACGAGTTCTGATCTCAGGGCACGAGCTCAGATGAGTCCACTGAGACGGGTGATAACTCTATGCAACTGTGGAAGCAGCGGTGCCCGACGTGAGATGAACTATATGTTATGAAACGGTTCGATCATCCAACTGGTCCCTTGGTGCAGTGGTAGCATAGCAGACTTCGATCGTCTGTTCGTAGACATCTGTCGGTCGTCGGTTCGAATCCGGCAGGGATCTAATAGGCCTTCTTTTTGCCTTGAAGGAAACACCAAGTTGAGGATATAAAGCATTTTTTCCAGCTCGAGGGGTAGGAGGTGTTTCTTCACTTTCCTTGGGATCAACCGACTGTAATGGGATGCAAAGGGTATCAAACGATAGCTCTTCTCCAAGCGGTCATGTCAGTGCCTTTTCGATGAGGATTGCTCGAGTATTGAGGTTATATCGAACCCATATCGATTTTCAAACGACCAACACGTCAAGATTACGATATCCGACCAAGTCGTGTCTCACTTTCGCATCCCGCGTCTCAGCATGAAACCGATAGGAGATGTGTTGTTCTCCTATCAGCCGATCGATCTGGCCTGTACTAATGAGTTAAGGAAGTGGACTTGCCAAGGCATATCAAGACACCTGAATCTCTCATCTCACTCCCTTTAGCTAGTGAGGTCCTAAGTGGCGGCTGCTATCAAGGGGGGGCGCTGATCTTAGGATACGACTGTCTGCCCAGTGATATACGGACTACCAGAGGTTGCCCAGCTGTGCGCATGACAATTTTAAGAGCTAGATAAGCAGGCGCGGGTGTCTGGTGCCTATCAAGCCGGTGATGCTGCAGAGGCAGTCAATCGAGGGACTCGATCCCTTTTACGGCTACTTTCGACACCAGCTGCGAATGTGTCTAGCGGGCAGCAACGGCGCATGGGGGGTTCTAATCGTGAACTGTTATGTGAGCCGACCCTCAAATACGCCATATGGATCAAGGATTCACGGCAAACATATTCAACCCACTCCTGGCAACCTATCAACCGGGGACATGCAGACATTTCAATGTGAGAAATCCACTAAGTACCTCGTATCCGACGATGATGCAGATAAAGTTTCTCCGCTTGTTCAGAGATACGCTTCACCACATTACGGCCGTTGCAAGTCGATATCGCCAGGACCAACCACACAGCACAACCCGAGCTGTACATGTCTTCCTCCGCCAAAACCAATGCAGGGGTCCATCCGAAAAGCCCATTCGAGTTGGGCATACATAATACACAGTGTCAGCTCTTCGTCTACCAGCCAAGACACGACGTTCCACGACGTCTTCTTTTGTTCACTGCCCGTCACACATCTAGAACCCTCGGCCACGTCCACGTCCACCACGTCCCGGGCCACCACGTCCTCGTCCACGCTCGAGCGCCAAGCTTGCCTTGCCTCGGCCTCGACCCGGGTTCTTGCCTTTTGGTCTTGGGGCGTCGTCCACGAGAAGGGAGTCGAGTGGGAGGGAATCTGGAGAGGAGCAGGATCAGTAAGGATACACGATCATGTTGCGTGAAGAAAATAGAAGACTGCTTTGGAAGACCCTGCGGGTTGAGGGATCTGCGAGATGTAGAGGGTCTCGTTCCAGGCTGAATCTCGTTCCAGGCTGATCTGACGATTCGCAAGCCACGTTCAAGATTCTTCGATACTCGACTTGTCCTGAAGCTTGAGAACGGGGCAGAACTGTCATGCTGCTATGCACGGCCCTCCTCGCTTCGAGCTTCCACGTAAGACTTTCAGGTCAATCGGAGGCGAGACTCTCATGCCGTCGAAGGCAAAGCCCAGTGCTTAATCCTCCAGCCCTGACATTTCCTCCGATATCACGCAACCCGGAATCACATAACTCCGGACGATCGCCCTACGCCCATCCTGTAAGACCCCCCCCCCCCTCAAGAGCCATCTGCACGTCCGTTGACATGGGCTCTCGCCTCACATCCTTCGGCACGGTCGAGCGGTCTGCCATATGTCCCTCGCCGAGGTGATCTCCCATTCCCCGAGAGGAGACTTCATATTCCATCAGACACACTGCAAACGCTCGGCCATCCCGCCATGACAGCTCCCCGGAACGCCTGAGTTCCAGTCGTCCCCCTTCCCGTACGGAACGTTCGCCATTACCGAAGAGAAATTCTCTCCCCGGCACCACAGGAGCTGTTCCGACTTCGCTTGGAGGCATTCTCCCTCCGCTGTGTCCGTCATCACTTGCTGCTTCACCACATGGTCCCCGTCGCATGCCGACCATCCACCACGCTGATTCCTCAAACTCTCCGACACGACGACTCACCAGGCAATGTGAAATACCGAATATTGTTCCCCCTGATCGCCAAAGTCTCCAGCGAAACCGTCGGCCTATTCTTCACCGTCATCTTCACCGTCTTCAAGTGCGTGTTCATCGAGGGATCCACAGCTGAGGGTGCAACGGTTTAGCATGAAGTCGATCAAAGGTTGAAGGGAGTGGAAGCCCGGCGTACAGGTTATTGTGCCGTGGATTACTGTGCCATTCTTCAGCTCGACCGTGACGGTCTCGTTGGCGAGTTTCATGAGGAATCTGACGAGCTTCATGGTGGCAGCGCGGGTTGGTCGTAGCGGTTGACGATAATACCGACAACTGATGATCTTGACAACTTGAGCAACATGATAACACGATCTCCCTTGTCCGCGCTTTCTCTCGGGCGCACCTCTTCCCACGCTGGAGGCGCGTCAGGCAAAAATCGAGTGTCGCATGCTTGTCGTCTTTGTTCGACCGTCTGCTTTCATGGCAGTCGACGTCGACCCCGTTGAGGAAGTGGAAAGTCACGCAGTGGCAGCCTTGCTCGTGTATAGGGCCCCGCGACGGGTGCCGGGAAGTGAACGCGTTAAATGACATTCCCGCCGTCCTGATCTCTCCTACGTTTCCCCTTCACAGGGGGAGATAGCTCTACAGGTTGCAAAAGGTATGGAACACCCTCTCTACATGAAAGAATTCTGTGTCACGGCTACGTCCCTTACGACACATTATGGAAAAAGCATCAGCTGATGATTGTATGCGATATATATCTTCGACCGCTTCTTTCACCGAGGAGCCGCCTGTATCCGGGAGCAATAGGGACCACCCTCATTAGTTCCCGGATGAGCTCGTATGCCAGCACCCCTCCCCAGCGTTGGCGGCGAGACATATCGAGCGACAACGGATCTTTATTCTCCCAGCCGTTCGAGTTCGGACACTGCGCGCGCGCGCGCGGGTGCGGTCAGTTGAACTGGACGCCAAGGCTGACACCCCCTCTCTTAGATTCTATAACAAGTATGGTCGCTATCACCAGTCTGATTCTCACAGCGTTCAAAAGTGCCCACCAGGGACTGGAACCGAAACAGACAGCAGAGCGGCAACGGATTCGGTCCTCGCTGGCGCTGCTTCGTAGGCAAGGTGTTCCCTCAGGTGGAAATCGAAAAAGGTGGAAGCCGTGGCGAGGAAGCATGCTATCTTCACGCATACTGACGCCGGCTGTGACTGCGGTGCCGAAGGGGAGCCAGGGAAGCAGACGAAAGCGACTGAGTGAGGGTTTAAGTTTTGTGAAGTGTCGATCTTTCGGATACTGCTCATCTCAGGTCATTTTCAGTATGACAAGCCTCTGTTTGCTATTCGACTCCAATTCTTCTTGCATGGACGGAAGTCGCTGGTCGCCTACGCTTAGGGTAGATAATAAAAATTTGCGTTAGAGAAGCACGATCATCCCCCGTTGTCGGAGACACAAGCGCAAAGGGAGGTGTTACAAGTTTCTAGTTGGTATGGACGCCTCCCCTTAGCAAACGCTTCCGCATTCGCGGGTCAGAACACGGTTTGCAATGAATGGAATTATTCTTTCGCAACCGAGTGTTGGCTATTCAACTCACGTCTGGAAGTATCCTTCAGTCAGGCGCTGAAGCTTCTTGCCTTTTACCGCCTCGACTCCGCTTAACAGGAAGCCGCTTGCATATGACAGCCTTCGGGATAATCGCTGGCATTTTCAGTGAAGCCTAGCAATGATTCGATGTGTGTCACTAAATCGCCAAACGACAAGCCAAGATCCGCTTCAAGGGTATCGGTGTTGGGGAATCTTGTATCGAATCTGTTGAAGGATAATACTAGTGTCGGTGTCTTTCTCGCTATGATGCTTCATGCGGTTCTCAAATCGCATCTGATCCTGCTGTGGCGAAGAGGTCGGGGATAGCGGAACTATTGGGAATTCTTGATTCAAGAGCAAACCGTGATGACGGAGCGACGTTGTTTGTTGAATGCTTCGCATTTGCATGATCTCGAGGGTGACTATGGCTCGAATGTAAGCTGAAGAGAATCACCTAGAGCTCCGGGCAGGCCAGGACGAGAAAATGTGTCTATAAGTACTGAGACTCTACCGTAGCACGACAATTCCAAGATGTCGTTATTCACGTCCACCTTTTTGGAGGTACCTTCCTTTGTGTCCTCCAGGTATCGCAACTGGTATGGCGTGATTAATCCCTTTTAAGGGCCTTAATGAAAGGGGATCTGTCAAAGATCACAGCGTCCGGAGCACATGCGGACTGAAGGTCATGTTTCAAATCGGCAACCTCGCTACAACGGTTGACCATACAGAAGCTCCGCCCCAATCAGGATCCAAACATACGCCGATGCGCCACCCAAACGTTCATGCTTCTCTACGATGATGTACGTACGGACTGCTCTATCGCCAACGAGATGGAACTCCAGAAGTGCCAGTGCCAGTGTCATCGTAGCTGTTCGCAGAACTACATTCAAATGTCCGGCGACTTTCAGAACTATTGGTGCCACTGTAACCGCTAAAGCTCCCAGTCGACTCCCGACGACTACCAGGTAAGCTGCTGTTCTGTGTAAAGCTGCTCAGGGTACGTTCGAGCCGAGGAGGCCTGGTAGCCCGCTGGTTGGACTGAGCCGGGAGGAGCTCTGTCGCTACTGTGTGGGCGAAGCCTACGAGGGGAGGGGCCAGACCCGCTATGATGGCAGCTTCTCGGGAATGCAGTAAGTCCAGCAGCTTCGATGTCGCAAGTGATGATCGCCCTTTCCATTCGACTGATGCATCTGCGGAAGGCGATCTATACGGATCCGTTTCACGGAAGGAACCTTGGCACGAAGAAGAGGGCTGATGGCGCGAGGAAATGTGAGGGGTCATAGGATCAGGTAGGATAATCCAAGCGGATTCATCATGTACGGGCGGAATGACGTGTGGTCGATGATGGGCTTGCCTTGCCGGTATGGAGATATGCAAAGGACGCCTGTGCACCGTTTGCTGAATCGCTGTGGGACCTCGTCCTGACCGCAATGCTTTCTGCGCTCCGGCACCCGCTGCGAACGATACAATTTTCGGGCGGAACATGACGACTACGCAGTTTTTGCGACGGGTTCATAGGAACAAAGGGCGGGGAAAGGTGAAGTGGATGTGATCACCCAGCGCGGATAAGTGAATTAGCGGGCTTTATTTATCGACTGGACTGCGATTTGCCCTGCAGCGGGATGAGACCGTCGCCGCGCTGTCTTCTTTTCAACGATCCCTTCAGGACATCGCAGTACAGGAAGCACGCCCCGGCAGTGAAAGGATCCCACACATCCCTTTGGCGTGACATATAGCGGAGGCAGACATTCTGAAACGCGCCCCTTTTCAGTGGTATAGATACAGGTCAATACAGTATCTACCTACCTACCAGACAGTATCTCAGAACGGGTAGGCGAACGTGGACTTCAATATCATTGCATTCGCCCATAACCCCCATTGGAGTGCTCCAGGAAGTTGTAAACATCTATCCAAGTCGACAAACGCGACGAAGTTGGCTTGCCATAGTCGCGCACGTGAAGTGCTGTCATGGTATAACCCGCCAGTCCTACATTCCTCGCTTTGGAAGTCACGTTCGAGCTTCATATTATTCATCATCGGTTACGACCCATCGCGCACCGCACGGTTACCCCTTATACACGTCTATTCACCCATCTAGCCCTTTATCCTTCCATATCAGCTACACTTGCCAGTTGACCAACAGATTATCGATCAACCGTGTACGCCCCACCCACACCGCACCCACGACAACGACCTCCTCCCCGCTCCTCACCTTCCCCTTGACCTTTCTAAACGTCGTCTTCTCAAACACGTCGATATGATCAAGCTTCATCTGAACACCTTCCCGCTCCGCATCCTTTGCAACAGACGCGACGAGTTCCGTCGCTGCAGCACACGCTTCCGCACCCGTAGAGCCCGCGGCGAGGCGTTCCCGTGCGAGGGAAAGCGCGCGGTACAAGGTCGGTGCGTATGTACGTTCGACGGGCGTGAGGTAGGCGTTGCGTGAGGATAGCGCGAGGTGGTCCGTTGGGTCTCGGGTGGTCGGTATGATATGGAGGTTTTCCGAGGTGGGGGTGTTGGAAAGGAGGTCCTTGAGCACTGATGAGGGAGGGGTTTGAGGAGAAGATTAGCAGAGGGAGAAGTTGAAGAGGGAAGGGGTAGCCGTACTGAGTTTGAGTATAAGCGCCTGCTGGATGTCTTTTTGACCAAAGTATGCGTGGTCTGGCTCGACAGCGTGGAACAGTTTAGTGCAGACCGTTGCGACCCCTCTAAAGAACTGGGCTGAACGGGGTTTCGCGGTTTGCGAAAGTAAGAAACAGAACTCGCGATAGTACGGGAAGCACTCACGTCGTGATTCACCCTCGAGAACATCTCCCCATCCCTTGACCTCGACAAACGCCCCGCGCTGTTTCGTTGTATCCTGCAGCATCGCCTCTCCCGCCGCAGTGGCGGCACGGCTCTCCTCCTCGACATCCTCGACAAACGCCTCGGCCGGAATGGTTGATAACGGATACATCGTCTCCCTACTCGGCGCGAACACCACCAGCGGACTCTCCAGCCCATCCGTCGATACGGCGGGCGGGGATGATGATCTCCTCCTCCTCTCCTTTGGTTGCGCCGAGGAGGAGAAATTCCACCGGACGGGATCACTCTCGCTTACGCCCAACCCCTGCGCCGCGCGCCTATGGCGCTCTTCGTACGCCTCGACGTACGTCGGGGGCAGTAGAGTCCTCAGCGCGTCCAGGTCGGAGGGAAGGGTGCGCGGGTAGGAAGCGAGGTCTTCGTGCGGCGCAAATTGGGTCGGGTTGACGAAGAGGGTGAGAACTGTGTATGGGTTCTGGGCGAGCGATTGGCGGACTACAAGGAGCGGGGACGAGCGTTGGTTAGCGAGGAGTTTGTTCAGGAGCAGGGAATGAGGGAGGTAACGTACCGAGGTTCAAATGTCCGGAATGTAATGCGCCCATCGTCGGCACGACGCCGACGCTCTTCCCCTGTTCCCTTGCACGACGGCGCCATCGTCTCAGCTGCGGAAGGTCCTGGAATACCGGAATGAGAGAGTGCGGCGATGTGGTGAGTGGACGTTCAGGCATGGTGGTGTATGTTCGAGCAAAGCGCGGGGAACGGAACATGGTTGAAATAGCAAGCTGGTGGGGAAAGTGAAGCAGTGAAGCGCTGCTGGTTGAATTGAAATTCGGTGTTGAGCGTGTTTCCATCCGGCTGATTAGGTAAGCCTTTTCTTCTCTCTCGTCCCGGCGGCCGGTTCATAGCTCTGGTCGCGTGCGATGACGATTTTTGGATGCAACGGGTCTGGATTTTCACCTGGAATGACGTCAAGCTGACCGAACAAAGGAACCCGGTTGGCATATAAGCTTCAACAGAAGGGCAGAGGTAGTATCCTTTCCATCTGAACCAATTCAAACACAAACACACTTATCGTGAGTCCCCTTCCGCTCCTTCCTCTTCTCCCCTAACCCCCTCCCTTCCCTTAGAAAATGTCCGCACAGACCCACTCCAACATCGACTCCGGCGCACAGAAGACGCACGAGACTATCGACTCTGCTGCCCAGACCGCTCACAACCTCGCCAACTCGAACCCCACTCAACGGGCCTATGAAGCAGGACACGATGCCTCTATTCGCACGCAACAAGTCGGCCAGGATGCTTCTTATCGAGCTGATGCGGCCGTAAACAATGCTTCTAACAAGGCATACAACGCTGCGGATAACGTCGGTAGCGCCGCTAACAACGCTGCCAACAGGACCTCGMATGCGGCTTACAATGCTGCGGACAAGACTGCCAATGTTGCGGACTCTGCTGCTGCCAAGACTCAGGATGCAGCCTACCGAACGCGAGATGCCGCAAACAATGCTGCCAACCAGACTCGAGATGCCGCTGCCAACGCCGCTGACCGAACGAAGGACGCCGCCAATACCGTTTCGGCAAAGGCAAATGAAGCGCTTTCCAATGCCCAAGAAACCGGTCGACGACTCTCCACCACCGCTCGGGCGCAAGTTAACCAACTCGCCGATGCGGCGGCACACAACCCGCTCGTCCAGCAGACCCAGCAGGTCTCCCAGCGACAGCTCAACGCCCTTGACCGAGAACTCAGCAAGTACGGTTTCTTGAACGAGTTTGAAGCGAGGACCAACGTTCCCAAGACGTACGGTGTCTTGGGCCTCGGTACCTCGGCCGCGCTCTTGATCCTGTTGAACTTGTTCGGCTTGGCTCAACCGATCACCAACCTCGTTGGATGGGCATTGCCTACTTACCTCTCGTGTCGGGCTTTGGAGTCGCCTCAGTCGGGTGATGACAAGCAGTGGTTGACATACTGGATCATCTGTGGGTACCTACTTATTCTACCTTGAACCTAATACTGACTCTCTTCTCGTCAGTTGGTCTCCTCAACCTCCTCGAATCGGCCGCCCTTCGAGTCATCCTCTACTACATTCCCCAATACTTCACCTTCAAGCTCGCCTTCCTCGTCTGGCTCCTCTACCCCGGCATGAACAACGCCCAGAAAGTCTACTACTCCCTCGTTCGACCCTTGTTCCAGACTGGACGAGCCAAGGCGTCCCAGGTCTCGAGTGAATACGGAAGGACCAACACCCTGTCCTCGCCCGGCAGCGCCAACTTTGTCAACTCTTCCACTGGATTCTCCAGCGCTGGTACGACCGCCGATTCGACCGGTTACTCGACCGGTACCAACCCCTTTGCCGGACAGCAGGGATACGCTGACCAGCGAACCCAGCAGGCGTCTGCCGTCCCCGTGGGAGTTGTGTACGCCACTCAGGCGGGAACCAACGCTGGTTACTAAATGCGACACCCTTCCTCCGACGAACGATGAATGAAGAATGTGATACACGAACAAACGTGAAGTAAAGAAAGTGGTTGGAATCTCACTATAGTCTGTAGCCATTAGATGAATGAATGAATGTTTACTTCGAATGGACAGCGCAATGCTGATGAACATGTCATATGGCTTTGTTTCTTCGTGCTCCCCTCGTCCTTGTCTGCTGGTTCTAGCCTCGCGCGATGACTGCTCTTGCAATGCAGCGCGGGATGGTTCTCGCCTTCCGCGTCGTCGAGGTGTGATGCCAGTGATCTCGTGCTGCAGACGAGGAAGTTATATTGGCGGGGACGAGAACGCGAGGGTTTTGTACCTGGAAGACAACCATGCAGCTATACGACCTCGCCGATATCACTTGCATTTGAATCCGCTTACCTCGGTTATTCAAGACAGTCAACTCACGAGTTGGCTACAGGAGACTCCGAACCCGTCGCGATTGATGTCCCAGCGGCCCATTTCCTCAGGACGTCCACGATGGACCTCTCACTCCTTCCGCGACTGCGATCGTCCATAGGCCGACATCCTGCTTCCCTGCCGTACCCCGCGACCGCCGCACTCGACCCGCACGAAGATCACTCCCGACCGACGCGCTGGAAACGCAAACTTCGCAACGGCAACGCACGGACGGTTCTTCTCCTACTTGCCGGTTGTATCATCCTAGGATACTGGTTCCGCCGTGAACTTGGAACAGCGCGGCGGGATCTCGGGTACCTCTTGCGGCCTGTATGGGATCGACATGGCGGAGCGGAGATGGAGTTTCGCGTCGTTCCGCATTATGGAAGGGATTTCGAAAGTTGGCCAGTGGGAAAGAGCGGGAGAGAGGAGGAGAAGCGGAGGGAAGATTTCTGTGCGTCATTTGGTTGGCAAGCGAGGTCGACGGGATCCAAGGGTGTCGTCAGTGGGAAACCGGTGATCGTCGATGCCGTACTCGTTTCCACGGAACTCGACATGCTCCAAATCAGGATGAAAGAATACGACCCCTTTGTCGATTTGTTCATCGTCGTCGAATCCAACATGACATTCGCGGGGACGCCGAAACGCAAGTATTTTGCGGAACAGTGGAACACAAAGGCCAACCAATTCGATTTCATCCCGCGCGACAAGATTGTCTACCTCTCTGTGGACGACTTGACACCAAACCTTCCGCCCGGATCATTCGAAAATGAATCCACCATGCGCAGTCGTATCACCCAACTCTTACACGAACAAGCATCCCTCGGCCGCATCCCAACCGGAAGCCTCGTCCTTCACTCTGACGTGGACGAAATCATCTCACGAGAGACCCTCTCCCTCCTCTCGACTTGCCAAGGATTCCCCTCTCCGCTGCACCTGCAGGTGAAGAACTACCGCTACGGATTCACCTTTCCCCTTCCCGACAAGGGCTACTGGCGTCCCAAAGTCGTCATTCACGACCCGGAATCGACGTCCGCCGATACGCTGCAATACGGACACGGTCGTGCGGGGGATACGATGCTTGCCGATGCCGGGTGGCATTGCAGTTGGTGCTTCAAGACGTTGGAGGAGATGAAGATCAAGATGTTGGGGTATAGCCATAATGATCGCGTTCGTGGGAGGAAGGATTTGCTGGATACGGAAAAGCTGAGGCAGAGGGTCTGCAAGGGCGAGGAGCCGTTTGGGATGTTGCCGGTTCGTGCGACCTGCAATCTGGCATACAAGCGGGACTAACTCGAAAACTTTGTGAACAGGAAGCATACACCTTTAGGGATCTCATCAAGCAGTCCGGCCCACTGACGCCATCGCTCAGCTTCCGGGACGTCCCGGTTGCGCTCAAGCAGGATCCGGCGCGGTATGCGTATCTGATGAGAGATGGATGCAGTCGCCGGGATTAGTCGGCACTAGTACCGACGGAGGGTGACGGTTGACGAAGCTGAGCTCGAAGATGTGTGAGAAGACAGGCGCAAGTGTGCCAGAAGAAAAGCCGCGAGCGGGCGCGTAGAAGTCTCAACGTCCGGATCCGGCCAGCGACAGCCTCACCCACCAATCGACAGCACGACGATGCTTTCCTCCTTGCATCTGCGACATGCGCATCGACAACAACCTCGCAAAGCCGTCCGCAAACCCGAGTTGCGGATTTGCAGCTCGACGACGCCCTCGCTATTCACGATAATAAACGACATCGTTCAGGCGCGCATGATGGATCGCGGCGTGTTGAACGGTGTCTTCTTCACGGCGACCGCCTACGCCCCTAATGCGCGGGACCGAGTGCCAGCAAGCGTCAGCTGTGACCCGTGGATTTCTTCACCTATTGACCTGCCAGCGAAGCAATCCTCCACAACACCTCTTACCCGAATCACCCGAAACGACGCATGGTTTCGCGGCCGTAAAGCCGGTTCGCCAGTGCACCTGCCTCTGTCCGCGTTATATGGATGATTTACGTCGAATGAGGACCTTGCACGAGATGAGTTGCCGACGAGGAAGCAAGCGCCGAATGGCTGCTTTGGCACCGGCGAATCCTCAGAGTCTCTGTCCATCTCATACTTCTGGCGAATTCGGGTGACGCGTCAGCCGTCGACAGCTCCTACATCTGCTCCACCGATGAGACAGTTGCAGGTGATAAGAGTCAACAAACACGCTTCCCATGTCCTTCAGCTCGTAGCAACGTCATAACAGCTGTCCAACCTCATCGCCATCAGGAGAGGTTGCGGCGGCATACGCGGAGGTTGTTCAATGGCTTGTTCAGCGGAGGTTTTCAGGTCGCAGGATCGGCTTTTGCGCAGCAACGGTGATATCAATCTGAACAGGCTCCCTGCTTCATGACGGTCGCAGCGCTCGTCACTTGTGCCCCACGTCAGATCCTTGCGTCGAAGGGGCCTGTGCTCGAATGGAGCAGAATCATCCCAGAACATCTCCGAGATCGATCGCCGCGGCGGTTGTCCAATCATATCCATCGCATTCGAAATCTTTCCGCAGTACTGCGCCACAGAAGCGGAGCAGCGATTTATGGTGGCTGATACATTTATCATATGAACACATGGTGACTAACCACGAGTCACGATTTGTACCTCGAGTATGCACAGCCTTTGCACCTGCAATCGGCAGGGCTTGACCCAACAAGCCGACACAGCTCGGGTAGCCTCCGGGAAGAAGAAAGACTTGGCTCAGATGCCGTTTGCTTGAAAAAAGCCGCCCGCAAGCCTTGCTTGGGCCAAGTTTTTCCGGTGGCCGACTTCTCGACGTCTCAAAATGAGAACAGCGTGGCGAGCGTGGTGGAGGCCTGACGAATGCCTTCCCGATGATGAACAAATTTCATCGAGATCTCAGTAGAGCCGAGCCGGGGTTTGACATCTGACTCTGACTCTTGTGACAAGTCTTTGCTGAAACAGCCGCTGAAACGGTTTTCGCAAAAGAGGTCTTTGCCAGCTTTTTCTCTCTTGCGGCCGTTTCCGGGCCTGCTGCAGATCTACAAGTTGCAAGAGCTGCCACTCGAATATACCGCGGCAACCTAAGGCTGCTATCGCGCAATTGTGGAGACCATTCCGTCAGCTATTCCGTCAAACGTGGAGGTACGCCGCGTTACAGCTACAGTAGTGACTCAGTCATGTGCGGTTTGTCACTTGTATGCCCACCTGGCTGTCTGCGGTCGGTCGCCACACGTTCGGTCACTGCTTCGACAAAAGTTGCCGCGAAAATCGCCATGCGCTCGGCAGCTGCCACGACTGTTGACAGCACTAATCCTTCCGGCCACCGGCCACGCCTGTCGGGTACCCACCCCTTGCTATCCCCCACTTCTTCCCTCCGCCGGTAGGCGGCATCAGCCACAGGATCGGTTGCAAGAAAGTGTATGCGGTTGGTGACATTCCATCGATCTCAATATCTGTACCTGCTGATTGCAGAAATCATGCACAATCTGATACCGTTTTCATTAGATGCCCGCACTAGATCAACGGATCAATTGTTGAAATAGCGTTCCCCATGCTCGCCGTTTTTAGGTATTGAGAGTGTTAGTCAGTTGCCAGTCAAGTAACCTGCTAGTAACCTGTTGAGGATTGATCACCGCGCCTCCGCCAAGCTTCACAGCTCCACCGTCGGCAAGGTTGACTGCGTTTAGAAGTGCGCTCGGCCTGAGAAAAGGATCAGTGCTTCGCAACAGGGTTCCGCAATATATCACCAGAGCTCGCATACACGAATAGCTGCTGGGGTTGGGACAGAATCCAATTGAGCCAGGACGCCACGCAGAAACACTACTCAGGTCAAGGAATACATCATTTTCATCGACTTTGCGGAACAGAGATATGCCGGCGGACGACACGATGATGCAGGAAGACGTCAAGCCATCCGTCAACATGACCCTCGATCAATTTCCCGCCAGTGGTGTGCCGGAACTGCGATCTGCAAAAGGTGAACAGGACTCGGTAAGTTTTGGAAGACAGTCAGAAGTCAGGTTCAGGGCTAATGCAAGTCCAGTCTCAGCCTTTCCCTGCCGCCAATATCGCATCCGTATCGTTATTCTCCCCATGGCAGGCTCTGTACAGTAGCATCAACCCCTTTTTTACTCCACAAGCCGGGAGCCAGGGCAATTCGGCAACCTTCCCATTCCCTTCTCCTTCGCTCGGGATCACGATCGGTGATACGTTCGTGCCATGGCCTGATCTCAGCGCATTCAACGGGGCTCATGCAGGACCCGGTGGCATGTCAACTGGCATAACGCCTAGTTCGAATGGATTTCCGTTTCCGCAACAGCCGACTCAGCTGAAACAGGACCGCAAAGACAGTCTGGTAGCAGCTGAACGCCAAGCTCCATCTCGATTCGACTCAACATCTTCCGGAGGATCCACGTCTGCGGTATCAGCTTCGCTACAGACCCCCGAGGCTTGCTCGACACCAATGGCTCAGAACAACAGCGGATCGGCCCAACAATTGCCGCCACAACAAGGGTTCCCTCAGTTTCAAACACCCATGCTCAATTTCGGCCAGGCACCATATGGATTTCCCTCGAATGGTCAATATGCTGCCCAGGTCAATACATTCCCTCCCTCGGCGAACAACGCGACCCAGTCAACATCAGCGGGCCCGGGCTGGCCCCCTTACAACGTGTACTCCAATCAGTTCTACGCCCCTCCTCCGCCGCAAATGGGCCCGAACGCTCAGGTCGGGCCAACATCCATCGAGGCGCCCCTGGTCAGTCGAACCTCATCCACGTCGACACATCACAGCTCCATCTCTCCTGCCATGCTTTCCAATCAGATGGCTTCGCGAATGCCCAGTCAGCCATCAGCATTCGGTCATCTGCCAGACGAGGAAGATGGCCTCGCTGTCATCTCCAGCGCGGCTCCCTCAGAATACGGCGGACCGGGAATGAGCAGCCGTGGCCCGTCACCAGAAATCATGAAGAAGGATCGCAAGAGGCGTTCATCGGGACCTCACTCTGCTCGACGGCCTGGCGGAGAAGTTGACGCTGTATCGGATGCGGGATCGGGGGAAGACGAAGATGCTGAAAATGAAGCGGAGCCCGAAGGCGTCGAGAGGAATGGTATGATGTGGGGTATGAAGACCGAGGCGTACAAGGCGCTGAGCGCTCGAGAACGAAAGCGAGTGAGGAACCGCATCTCTGCGAGAACATTCCGTGCCCGTCGTAAAGGTCAGTCGCATCCTCCATCTTGTACTACTTCGCGCCATAGGCTAAAGGCTCGAATCGCCCTTAGAGCACTTGAACATTCTCGAGGCAGATCTCGCCGACAGGAACACGCTCATCAAGGCATCGCAGGACGAAATTCGACGTCTCCGGGAAGAAAACGAAGAGCGTGAGTCGTGCGATATAGTGTTCCACTTCAGACCCTGATTGTCTACCGCTACGCCACAGTCCGACACCGATTGTCCAAATACGAACGCGTTGGGTAGATCAATAATACGCTTACACCCCACATTATTCACCGGTCGATTCGCCCTATTCGATTTCGCTCGTTGCTTCGCATTCAGTACCTTGTCGTATACCTCCATACACGATTTTCACAGCAGCAGTCATCAAGAAGTCCAAATTCCGTCGGTATTGCATAACCCTCCTTAGCAATGAGCATTGTAGCAAGTAGAACTCACCCTCTCGATGTAGCCCTAGACAGCATCTAGCATGGAAGAACAAGTAAAATCAAGCATTGTTGTACGTATAGAATCAATTAATCGAGTGACTGAGTATACGAGAAGCCCGGCAATTCAGCCCGAGTCGTCTCCCCTGAGCAGCGAGGCATGAACAACCGGTTGTTTAGTATCTTTCATGCTCGCACAAGTGCCATTCATAAGTAATACCAGCAGTACCGAGATCATGAAAGGCTACCGCGCTGCCCATGTCAAGCTGTGTATCTCAATAGCGATACTCAGCTTGTTCAGGCGCAAAAGCTCAGATACGCGATACGGATGTCATTGACTGAGAGGCCGGGTCTGTCGCATGTGCAGCAAAAGTGGAAACGCTGTTTCAGGATGCTAATGAGATGCTGCGAATACAAAGTACAACAGATGGGTCTGCCTCCATACCGCGGCAGTATGTTGACCTGGAGGTTGTCGGTGCCGGGAGATGCTATGATCACTGAGCGAACCCAAGGCTCAGCAAGACATTGAAGTCTGGGGTGAGCCGTGTCCCTGGCTCAATTTAGAAACCAGTAGGATTCTCACGCAGCGTCAGCTGCAGATGCACAAGAATGATTAGCCCCAACACCGTCGCGAGAGCAAGGGACTTGTCCGGCACATACCTTGGTGAACTTTGGCACCTTGTGCACTGATTTTCGGTAACCCTGTGATGTCGGGTTGAAAGTCGTGTATTTGTCTTTAGGTAGCATCTCTGCTTCGATGGGGAGCAACAACGCGCGGTCCTTCACGAGCGTGCAGGATGAGCTTATTCCGAGGTGATATCATGTTGCGGGGATGTGCTTACGAGGGCTTTACACTGCACGCCGCTCTGCCTGATAGCATCGATGACGGAATCCACTGCTCGCATCCTCTTCCTCTGGTTTGCTTTACGTGTGGGAGACATGCGCCATGGTGATTTCCTGTGAGAAAGGTCAATTCGGTTGACGGTGCTCAGCTTTTTCAACTGAGGATCGAGATTGGGAGGACTTACCAAAGGAGACCGCCGGAACACACGCTGCTGGATCGGAATGCGCCAAACATCTTGGTCGTCCAGGATTTACGCTGTAGGGGGAAACGTTTCAACTGATGGCGTAGAGCTTGATGTCGTTCAGTGAATATCCGGAACGATCCAGGTCGATCACCTGGTCGATATTTCCACCCTTCGGAAAGCGGATCCGCCAGCTTAGTCAGCAGCGTTCAATGCATCACCCATCATCGAGCGAGTATGGCGAATCACCAAGCTGGTATATCCCTTATATCTGTTTCCTCTATACTCTACAACGATTCTCTGCAACCGCAAAGACTCTACCTCTCGCCATGTCGTTTGCACAAGTTGTTCGACCGGTCAAGCTGCACCTAACGAGCGCCCTGCGGCCATGCCAAATATGCGGAATCTCGGGGAGGCGGCAATGGCAAGCAACCCGATCTATCCATCTTTCACGATCAGCTGTATCCCAGAACATTCCGACTTCAAGACAAGACGCTCGATGGATGCGACACCAGCGGAGGCTCGCATCTACGACGCCACACCAGGCCAGACCAGCGATCGACCTCCCATCATTCCCCTCGCATAGCAGACCTGCTTCGGCCGCACCAGCAAAGATTGAGGTGCAGGGTACCGCGCCCTCGTTCGAGGCGTTGAAAGAGCACGAAGATTGGGGCGAGGATACCGAGCTTCTTGATGACGCGGAAGCTAGGATATTCGTAACGGAACCGGCGCTGAACGTTAGTCTTCATTGCTGGTGTACTCATTCGGCATACTGACGACATCTCTGGATCTCCTGTAGCAACTCGTCAAGATTGCCTCCCGAGAACCCACTTGGAACCCGGAGAAACCACATCTCGCGCTCCGGCTGTCGGTCGAGAGTGGCGGCTGCCACGGGTATCAATATGATATGAAGCTCGAGGAGCAGGAACCGAATGTGGATGACTAGTAAGCGCAGTCACGTAGATCATACGTCGGGGTTGCGAAGGCTGATGGGTGGAGATAGCGTGTTCACGGTTAAAGACGCAGATGGGAAACCTGCCGTTCCGGTCGTGATAGATCTTATATCACTGGGATTGCTCAAAGGTGTGTTTCTGCTGTCTTGTCATCCCTATCGTTGTTCTTACTCGAAGTGGGTTTCTAGGCTCGACGCTACACTTTGCCACCGAATTGATCGGATCGGCGTTCGGAATCAAGGACAATCCTCAGGTTGGTTCAGCGGTATAGCCATCACGATTCTCGCTGACGTTTTGTGTACTCAGGCAAAGGAAGCCGGCTCGTGCGGCTGTGGTATCTCATGGGAAGCGAAATAGAATAGCCGTCGAAGAGAGAATTGTATCGATATTATTGCAGGATATTACAACCACCTTTGTAGTCCGTCTCGTGGCTCATGCCAACGTTTTGGGAACACCCGCTTCGTTCAACAAGCTCTCTTCATCGCCTAGCCGACGAGGTCCATCTCCAACCGTGGTATGAATCAATCGACTAACCGCACCCTTTTCCCATCCACCCTCACGTACGACGGCGTCGTTAAACCCTTCGGGACGCGAAACGTCCGAGCTGAGCATCTTGAATGGATCCGGGAACGCCTGGTTCTGCGGGAAGAACTGGTTGATCGTGTTCACGATGACTGGCATGTTTTCCTTCAACGCGTAAATAACGGCGTTGGGCCCGGCGTCGAACGTGTACGTGGCCACGTAGCCTTTCCCACTGGCGATGGACGCTCGGTTGAGTTCCTCGATAACGGCGATGATGGCGCGCGAGACATCGTTCAGGTAGAAGATGGGCGGTTCCGTATCCAGACAGACGGCGTGGAACGAGTTGGAATCCCGCATGGTGATCTTTGCGAATGCGTCGAAATCCCTCGTAGCGATGGCACGTTCAATCTCCTCCATTCGCTCCGGAACGACATGCTTGATCCGATGCTGCAATAGCGTCGACGTCTTGACAGTCTTTTGCATCCCGGAAGTCGACGACGTTCCCTTCTTGGCATCGGAGACCACACAGATCAACGCATGCATCTCCGGCCAGTGTTCCCTCGTTGCCACTTGCTCCGCTAGGGAATCCATACCGTCGTCCCGCTCTCCCATACGCCATGCGACGAATCCGCCAAACAGGGATCGACAGGCCGAGCCGGAGCCTTGGCGTGCGATGAGGGATAATTCCGAGGCAGATTGGGGGAGAGTGTAGAGTTGCGAGACAGAGGCGACGAGGGCTGCGAGACCAGATGCGGATGAGGCGAGACCGGCGGCGGTGGGGAAGTTGTTGTAGGATGCTATTCTCAGCGGCCATTCGGACAACTGTAAGAGTACATTAGCTAAGGACCCGGGGCGAGGTAGCCATGAGATTGACCTTGGGCGCGGATGAATCCTTGTCCTCGACTTCCTTTCTCCATTTCCTCAACGCAGCCAAACACGTCGCCGTTCGTCCACCCGCCTTGATCTCCTCTTCCTTGCCGTTCAACCAGAGCCTATCACTCTGCTCGAACGATGCATCCGCGCGAGAGGTCGTCGTCGATCGGAGGTGATCTTGCGAAAGAGTGACGGAGAGGGAAGAGTTTGTAGGGAGGATGAGCGCGGTGTCTCGCTTGCCCCAATATCTACGAGTGCAGTAAGCGGCGAGCAACGGTCTCAAGTACAAGAGACTCACTTGATGCACGCGATGTTCACTGGCGCGGATGCGGTAGCTTGATAGACGGTCATGATGCTCTGTGAAGCAGGAGTCACCGTACAAAGTGATACACGCTGTTAGAAGATGAATCAACGTTCCACCTCGCGCTTCCCTTTGGCCAACCCCGTGAATCGAATCGCGCCCCACCTATTCGGCGGCCGAATATCCAACTTGGCCGGAATTCGCGTCGATCACTTGCATTGCCGCTTGTCTCATTGGCGAGATTATCAAGCACAAGGGATAGAGATCTTCACATCAACGCCTTCATCCAACAATCACCTTCGAATACCACTTCAGGATGTTCGCACGCGCAGGATTTAGGACTCTCGTATGTTCGTCTCGATCCCGTTCGCGATCTATGAGCACTGACTTCGCCTTTGCATTTCTAGAGCTCTCTGCCCACAAGGCAATTCAAGTCGACGACCCGTGTGTTGGCTCAAGCTCGATACCTGTCAGATAGCAGCAGGAAGAAGATTGACGATGTAAGTGCTTCTCGAATAATACGAATGTCGATGGCAAGCTCGTCCCGTGGCGGCACAGAGGAACAGTTTGCCATCTTTCGTCGGTCCCAGTCTCCATGCTAACCCCTTTTCCACTCTGATAGGCCGTAAAGCAAAACCCCCTCGTCGTCTTCATGAAAGGCACACCCGACGCCCCACAATGCGGTTTCTCCCGAGCCGTCTGCCAGATCCTCGATGTGCAAGGCGTACCGCGGGAAAAGCTCGTCACTTACAACTGTCTCGCGGATCAGGAGTTGCGAGAGGGCATCAAGGAGTACTCGGAGTGGCCGACGATTCCGCAGGTGTACGTAAAGGGCGAGTTTGTGGGCGGGTGTGATATCGTTTTGTCGAGTACGTTGCCTTCCCCCTTGCCTTTGCGCGTGGAGTTCCCGCTGACGTTTCTTGCGCGTTGTGTAGTGCACCAGTCGGGTGAATTGGAGAAGCTGCTCATGGCTGAAGGCCTTGTGTCAGAGGAACTCCCCGCCTCTTCGCCGACACCGTCAAACCAGCAATAGACGTATAATATCCCTGTACTAGGCACGTATGAGCGTATTGCATGGGTGTCGAGATAAGCATATCGCGAGGCCGCTTCATTCCCGGGCAATCGCCTGTGACGAATCACAACAGAGACGGACGGAGATGCATCGTCGCGGCACATTGGCCGTGGCGCGACCAGTCAAGATCTTCCGGTGACGCGCGGCTAACCTATTTCCCTTCTTCGCACCACCGCCAAAACGCCCTCGCTCCCGGACGTCGACTCCACTGCCCGTCAACAATGTTCACATATCCGCTCACAGGCTCCTCTGCATCTTTCCGCCCATCTGGCTACCAAACCGCTCTTTTATTATCCAATCCAGCCCGCGTCATCCCATCTCTTCCGATAGCGTCGAGGGACGCCGAAATAAGCACTTGACGAGGATCAGGCTGTGTACGAATGTATAGTATCGACAGTCATAGTCGATCAGGTGGCGGAATGAGTGTTGCATGTGCCTCTGGGTGTGGGGAAAGTTGCCGGATTGCGAGGTGAGGGAGGAGGCGAGGGCGGTGGCATTTCCCGGGTATGTCCCGGTGGGGTCTAGGTTTGTGTGTAGGCCAAGGTGTGAGCGAGAGGGATCGTCAGCTTCTTGCTACATGCTGCCGGGCCGAATCATTGAGTAGCTGTCAAGAACACTGGTGCAGGGCGGTCATCACACATCAAGTTGAGCCTGTTGCGGCGGGGCAGATTATCCGCGATTGGCAACGTGTAACTCCCCGACGTCAGCTCCCTTGGCCTAGGTACGAACTGTCACAAGCGCTAGCAGCCCGGCACTCGCTCGAATTTATGTGTTATTCAGTCAAAGATGGTATACCCGCCGCTGAAAGTCTTAGACCTTATCAGGGAATGCAACGTCAGCGTCCGTACGCAGGTTTATCGCCTTGTTCATTTCTCGTTCGACAATCATCGCCTCCCAATACTCCGCTGGAATATCATTCCCCTTCATGTCAATCGCCATCATCTGCATTACCTCAAGCGACAGCAACAACTCTTTAAACACAGAGTGGGAACCTCTATAAGATCATCTCATTGACAAATCCGTTGAAATGAACGATGAACAGCGGTCGTTTGCGCAAGGGTTGTTCGTCGCTGGACTTACACTCCACCTTCAAGCGTTCAATCTCGTTACTCATTACTTTGTGACGCCTCTGATGAATGTTGTTCAGATAGGCTCCTGGTCGTCGATGCCTTCTAACCTTACCCTTTCCAGAAGCGCGGCGATACTGGTTTAAGACAACACCTCTCCCAACAAGCGTTGAGATACGCTTTGCACATAGTCGCCTGCCGCTCTCGTCTCCGCTTCAAAATGATACTGGTTCCAGAACCCAGTTCGGTGAGATCAAATATCTATGAAGATAATGGAGTCGCGTCAAACAGATGCAGAAAGTCGAGGTCGGGGGCGTAAGCATATTGCTCCAGGCTGATAATCGCGTTCTGACTTCTGGCCTGCTTTTGGGCTTTGTCCCAGTTGCTGTATAACGCGATAAAGTCGCTAGTGGGATCGAATGCATCTTCAGATGACACCGGCCAACCGAGTCGAATGATGATGTCAGGGGTCAGCGGGCATGGTGGAAAGCGAATACCAATAGCAGGGGAAGCAGACTGGCCACAGGTTTACAAGCCGGAAGGCGCACTCGTTGACCCTGAGAGGCCTTATGTAATTAGTACCTGGGGATGGGGACTCTGATCGCCCAGTCTCCCCCCTGTCTTCCCCTTCTCGGGATCCCTAGTGCTTTTCGGCGGAGTCCTTTGCCTGGGCATGGCGTGTTATGTCCCAGAAATCGTGCGTGTCTACGAAGTTCATGAGACGGAAGAGACCTTGGTCTATACAGGACGATATCCAGCGCACTCCAAGGCCTGTCGAGTCGAATATAAGTGCGTATGTGCGTATATTAACATTGTATGAAAGATTATAGGGTCCGACTGGACGGACGACATGAGGATGACCCTAGGCCTCTTGCCAGTTCACCCCCAGGAGTACAGTCCTACCCTACTTGTTCTCGGCCACCTTCAGATTCCCAAGCTCTCCATCCACTTGTAGAACGCGTCGCAGCTGTAGTCGCGACCGAGGAAGTCTCTGATCAGCTGAGCGCCGTCTTTCGTCGAACCCGGCTCCAGTATCGCTCTGCGATATTCAAGGCCTTTGGCAGGAGAGAAGCCATGTCCAAATAGCTTCTGGACAAGATCCTTAACGATCATTATACAGGAGACATAGGCGAAATAGCGACAGTCGTAACCCCCCATGTGAGTGAACGCATGCTGAGAGTTGGATCCAGGGATGTAACCGAAATTGCCATACGCCTCGAACAAGGATTTTGTGAAGTCCACCGTTTGACCCTTGAACTTTCCGTCCTCGTCCAAGTTTGCGTGTATGTCGAGCTACAAGCGTTGAGTGACAAGTCAACTCTGCGATACCTGCCAGGAAAAGGCTTCACCTACACTGAAAAGCGAGTAGAGCGTCTGACTTCGTATTCCCATGTTCTTTCCAAGCGCACTACCAGCAAGCAAAGCTTCGAGATACTTTGGCGGCAAGCATTGACCCTCTTCATCGACGGCCACCCGCTGAACCATGTCCGTCCGCTGCATCAGCTCCTCCAGCAGATTACTCGGAGCCTCCACGAGGTCTTGTTCAACGCTGATACCGTTGAAGCGATAATATTGGCTATTTTTCGCCAGTAGGAAGTGAACGCAATGTCCGAGCTCGTGGAGTAACGCAGCACAGTGGTCCAGATCCACGCAGACATCCATATCAGTGCCAAAACAGTCTTCCAGAGCTACAGCAGGAGTGATGGGGTCACCCGCAGCCGAATTCCGAATGGGGAAAGCATATGGATGACTGTTCTTGTTGTCCCTGGTGATGAGGTCAACGAATACGCGACCTAGCGAGCCCTTCGCGCCATAATCGATGGCTGCCGAGAGTATGCCGTCTGCGCAGACGGCTGGAGCCTTGTCGTAGACGTCGAAGACTCGGACAGTTGGGTGCCACACCATAATCTCTGGTGCTTCGCGAAACTCGATCGAGAACAGGTCCTCTACTAGCTGGATGATCCCGGCAACGACTTTCTTGAACGGGAAGAACTGGCGAGCAAGTAACGGGTCGAATTCTGGAAACTTGGCCCGAAGTAACTGCGCCTTTGCGTAGAGTACGTTCCAAGGGCTCAACTCCTTTGCCTTTCCGGCCATGACGTCGACCAAGGGGCGTCTTTCCCGCTCCGATAACCTTCGCGCCCTGTCGTTGATCTCGACTAACCTGGAGCGAGTCGAGGCCGGATCGGAGAGCATACACGTTTCCATGGAGTACTCAGCATAATTATCATGCCCCAATAACTTTGCTTGCTCGTATCGCAGCTCGACCATCCGCTTCAAAACTTCTTCATTCTGTGGCGCTCTGTTGAGATCGAGCTGCATGAGGGCCTTCTTGGCAGTGTCGTCTTCGCAATACTCCATGAACGTGAAGTAATCGCTCGGCGCAACGGATATCTTGACCTTTCCGGTAACAGGATCAACCGGGTGACTGGTCTTGAAATCCTCAGGCAAAAAGTCGAGTACGTCCGGGTTGACCATGAGATGACTGCTGTCTTCGTTGATGTTTCTTTGAAATGCCTGTATCACGTCTTGTAACTCGGCCGCATTGGCACGGAACTGCTTCCTCTTATCATCGCCAAGGAAGGCACCGCCCCGTCTTGCCTCTCGCATTGCAATCTTGTGGAATCGCGTCCCCATGGTATCCAAACCGCTTGGCGAGATGCTGTCGAGGTGTTGGGCCAATTTCGGGGACGAAGAAATCTCCAGTTTGAGACTGGCTGCAGCCGAGCCTATGGCTTCCGCTTCTCTCCGCATACCAGCTTCTGGATGATAATTTTGCCAAAGGTCTGCTTCGTTTTCTTGAATTTCCAGAAAGCCGAACAGCTGATCCAATCGCTGTAGAAACGCGGCGTCCGCAATAGTAGTGTCGCTCTCTAGTGCTGAAAGTTCCGATTTCGCCATGGTTTGCGCCTTCTGCCAGTTACCACGATACTGGTCGATGTTGATGGCGGCATCGAAGTTCCATGCCGCTGAGATCAGCTTGGAGCTTGCGCCGTCGCTGAATGACATTTTTGATGACTTGTTATGCAAATATGATCGCTCGAAGCTAAAAGCTTTACTAGACAGGTAGACGGTCATTGGTACGCTGTCTGGCCATGACTTACATGTCCCCAGTACGAGTATCTAGGATGTTTACACCTTTATACGGTGATATGCTGGGTAGGTCGAGGTGCCGGTTCCCTTTGTCACTGCCTCCCACGATGCCAAAGGGTTTTTACAGTCTTTGATGAGCCTTCCTTTGTTGTCTTCTGAAGGCTGTACGGGACATCTAGCACAGAAAAGGATTATGAGGCAAAAGATCATAGCCAATATCTGGTCACCAAAAGCCGGAATCTCTATGGAAACAATAGCAGGTGCGACAGGGCTATATGCCGGTCCCGTGAAATAATGAGATCGAAGGCATGGGGATGATGGCAGCTGAACGACTACGGCTTCTATTTTGTACATCGCCACCATCCTGAACGAGGCATACAGATAAGTCAGATGAGGACCATTCCAAAGCAGACGTTGACCATTGACCGACCTCTTATTTGCTAGAGATCTGAGGCGAGATCGACTGCTAGTAAAGCTCTGAATGCCTCGCTTGCCCCTCCAGTTGAGCTGACTTCCACCATCGCATCTCGAAATTTGCAGCCAACAACGGCGATATCCCCTAAATCGTGCTCCGACGATTTGCGACTCAAAGCTTCGGCAACGAAGGTGTTGCGTATATTGGTGTAGTATCGACAGTCTCGGTACAGCAAGGGACCGAAGGAGCGTTGCATATGAGTACCTTCAATATGACCAAAGTTCCCGTAACCGTCGTGTAGCCGCTTGACGATATCCGTACTGATTTCCCTGAAAGCGGCCGTCACTGTCGATGTTGGTGTGTAGATCCAACTATAGCGAAATTACGTTGGATGAGCTAGTTGACGGCTTGCCCGTGCCATTACTCACGCATAAGAGGGAATAAAGGATTTGCTCTCGCATGTACCACGGTGCAAGTGGCCGTCCCTTACCCCTCAGAACATCGGTCAACGCTTCCGTCTCGGCCCTAGCCGGTATTTCCGCTTGTCTGCTTGCCTTGACGAGGAACTCGCGAACCGTTGTCGCATCGAGGAGCGGGTCAATGTCTAGAGCGAAATCAACGTAGTTGGCGTACCCGACTAGCGTTGCGTGTTGATACCGGACCTCCACCACGCGTCGCAAAACTTCCTCATTCGCAGGTGCGGCGCTGTACGTAGCTTTGTGAATTCGTTGGGCGGTGGTGTCATCGTCACACTTTCGCAGGAGCGTGATAGCTGCCTCGGATGTAGCGGGGATAGCGACGAGTCCAGTCGACGGGTCGACGATGAGGTTCTCGAGTTCCTCTTGCATGTCGGTCAGGATTTTGGTGTCTACCCATACGCAGCTGTCGTCTTGGGCAATATTTCGCTCGATCTGCCCCTCCAATCTCTCCAACTGTAATCTGATAGTCAGATATTTCATGCGATCCTCTTGAGAAAGATCCGCACCGGCACGTCGCGCATCGCGTCTCGAGATGCAAGAACTGACGACTCTCGTTGTCCCACTCGCGCGGGTCGATCATGTCCAAGCGCCGTGCTATATCAAGAGACGCCGTAATCTTCCACAATAGCCCACCAAAGTGAGCAACGGCGGTATTCGCCTCTCCGCGGATCTGGTCGAGAGGATGGCTACTGCTCCAGAGCTTGGCTCCGAGGTGTGCATATTGACGAATGCGATCAAGTCGTCCAGTATTTGCAGGTATTCCAAGTCGTCGGATACCGGGATTTTCAGCCGAGCGAATCGAAGCTTGGCGGTAGCCTCGGCTCTTTGCCATGCGGAGCGGTATTGGGCGAAAGTTGTTGATGGATTGAACCCGCATTGTGCCGTGATCAGGGGAGTGGTATCGGAATTAGCGACCATAATGGAAAGGATACTGAACGATGCGATGCAGGTGAGGTGAATGGCTTCGGAATGCAGACATATGTAAGACGACGTACGAGAGTAGCCTCAAGCCTTGCGCATATTTTCTATCGGGCCACGAAGGCGAAGCGCTGGGAAAGGTTCCCTCCCTTGTCGTGCATCTCCTTGATGACGTCGTATCGTATGCTCCTTTATCAGCTGCCAAGGGCTCAAACGATCTTCCTTGAATGCTTCAAGGAGGAAGACACCATTAATGATCATTGCGAGCCGGAATGACATGGACTCACCGTCGATCCGTGATCCTCGTTCTGTCCCAATTTCCATCTATCTCGCTGTCCTTCCCCGCATTCTTCGCGTTGAGCGCGGGCACGCCAAGGAGCCTCTTTTGGCGATGCGAAACCTTGAATTGCGCTTTTCATCGTCTGTCAGGCTGCAAACCGTTTGCAGAGGGCTTTCAAAGACACGGTTGAATAGCAGCTGGATCGACTTAGCCAGATCTAGACCCGCATGAATTGTCTCATGTCCACTTTCTCGGCCGCCGCTTGCCATTTCGCCTCCACTTCAGAGATTTATTTCAGCTTTGCGTATTCACCTTTGGGCTCGATATCCGCAACAAGTTACCGACTTGACTGTTTCCCTGATAACCCCCAATAGCCACCAGTATGGCCATCATCAGGAAAAACAGGCCTACCTTGCCAAAGCTTAACGGCAAGCCTTCAGGGCAGAAAAAGGCCCACGGCCATCAACGGCGGGACGCCGAACCGAAACCGAAACCGCCAACGGACAAGAAGGTTGGCCCGGATGGCAAAGAGAAGCGTGGGAAATGGGCCAAGAAGCCCAAGCCTGAAGCGGAATCCGATGATTCCGGGTACGATGAAGCTCCCGCCGCCGCGAGTGATGGAGAGGAAGATGGGTTCGGGTTCGATTTAACGTCGTCGTTGGCGGGAACGTCAAGGATGAGTAGGTTCAAGTCTACGCGTGCTGCCGCCGGTGCGTTGAATTCCAAGCCGGGTTCGAAAGGCCAGACCTCGGCGATGGACATTTCAGATGAAGAGGAACAGGAGGGGGATCTGGATGAGGATGAAGATGCAGAGATTATGGCGATGATGGGAAAGAAAACGCTCAAGGACGGCGCTACCGCGGTGAAGACGGTGATGGGCAAGGGTAAGGGAAAGGAGGCCAAGACGATGGTGGGAGGCGGTAGTTGGCAAAGCATGGGTAAGTCCTTTCTCCGCGATATACCATGATCGAGTCGCCGAATGAGCTTCTTCCAGGCCTGGCCCCGCCACTCCTACGTTCGCTTCTCCTCCGAGGCTACAAAACCCCAACGCCCATCCAACGGGCCTCCATCCCGCACGCCATCGCCCAGCCCCCGCGCGACCTTGTCGGCATGGCTCGAACCGGTTCCGGGAAAACTCTGGCGTACATCATTCCCCTGCTCCAACGTCTCGGCGGGAAACACTCGCTCAAGTTTGGCGCTCGGGCGCTCATCTTGTGTCCGTCGCGAGAACTGGCGTGGCAGATTCGATCGGTCGGGAAGGAGATGGCCAAGGGGTTCAAGGGGAAGGGTGGGTCGCATGCGGGCGATGATGCCGGTGGTGATGAAGATGGTGCGAGTGGGGAGGATCTGCGGTGGGAGGTCATTATGGGTGGTGAAAGTCTCGATGAACAGTTTGCAGCGATTGCGAGGAATCCCGATGTGATTATCGCTACTCCGGGTCGATTGCTACATCTCATCATCGAGATGAACCTGGATTTGCGCTCGATGGATTTCGTCGTGTTCGATGAAGCCGATCGGTAAGTTAGGCGCGCGCATGGGAACAACCATAGACTGATCTCTTTCGATAGACTGTTCGAAATGGGTTTTGAAGTGCAGATGCAGGAAATCCTGTCTCGACTTCCGTCAACACGTCAAACCCTCTTATTCTCCGCCACGCTACCGAAATCACTAGTCGAATTCGCCAAAGCCGGCTTGGTCAACCCCAAGTTGATCCGGCTCGACGCCGAAAGCAAGATCAGCAGCGATCTTCAGATGGCATTCTTCTCGATCAAGCCAAGTGAAAAGGAAGCGGCACTGTTATCGCTCTTGCGTGATGTGATTAAGACACCATTGGCAAAGGACGGCATTGTTCACTTTGAAGATGACGGAATGCCCAAGGATGATGACGAGATGGACGGCAAGAAGGGTTACCACAAGGGCAAAGGCAAAGCCAAGCATATCAACGAAGTCGCTCCGCATCAGGCGATCATCTTCACGGCCACCAAGCATCACGTCGAATACATCACCAACCTGCTCAAGACTGCCGGATACTCGACATCGCATATTTACGGTTCCTTGGATCAGATGGCTCGTCGGCAGCAAATGGACCGATTCAAGCGCGGACAAACGAATTTGCTCGTCGTGACCGATGTCGCGGCCCGAGGTATCGATATTCCCGTTTTGGAGAACGTCATCAACTACGACTTTCCCTCGGGCTCCCGTGTGTTTGTGCATCGAGTCGGTCGTACCGCCCGAGCCGGTAAGAAGGGTTGGGCCTGGTCGTTTGTGACCAACACGGAGCTTCCATATCTCCTCGATCTCCAGCTCTTCTTGGGCCGACCGCTCGTGTCCAGCAAAGAGTACACTGGTGCTCCGGACGCATTCTCGTCCTCGCTCGTCCTTGGAACCATGCCACGGGAGACGCTGGATGCCAATGTCGAGTACATAAGCACGTCCCTGACCGAGGCACAACCACAGCTCAAAATCCTCAAAGAGGTGGTGCGCAAGTCACAAGCCATGTACGAGAGGAGTCAAGGCAAGGCCAGCCAGGAGAGTTACCGAAGGGCAAAAGGCATGACCAAGGACGACTCTTGGCAGTTGGCCGGTAACGTGCTGGAGGATTCGGCAAATCACCCGGTATATGCCGAGATTGGAGCCTTGATTGGAAACACGGATCCCCAGGCAAAGGGTGACAGTATCGAAGCCAAGGCTTCTTTACTCGCCCAGATCAACAGCTTTAAACCGCACGAGACCATCTTTGAAATTGGATCGCGGGGTAAGACACCTGGAGCTGAAATCATGCGACAGCGGCGAACGTTGCACGACAAGATCAAGAGGAAGCAGATCACGCAATCCAACGAGAGCAAAGAAGGGGGAGAGCCGGACGTCGATAGAGGTCAGATGGACGTGGATGATGGGGATATCATGGGAGAACGTCAGGAGCTGGAGATGGCCGATGAGAGCGATATCGAGGTATGCGCATTGAGTGTGTTGCGGTACACGTGTTGATGCTGATCCTGTCGACTTCAGAGCGCATTCGAGACCGCCAAAAAGCCTGCAAAACAAACGTCGGACTTCAAGGATGAACAGTTCTACATGTCTCATTACCAGCAAGGTGCTGCGGCTGATCGAGGGTGGGTTGCGTCTCTGCGAATCGAATCGAACGCCGAACTGACGAACTTCTGTCAGATACTCGCTCAAGGACGGCCAGTCGTTCGTCGAACAGGCTCGAAACGTTGTCATGGATCTTGTCGGTGACGAAGGTGTCATGAACCGAACACAGAAAGCCAGTCAGCTCACCTGGGACCGCAAGAAGAAGAAGTTTATACAAGGTGACGGCACCGGCGCAGACAATCAGAAACTCATCCGGACGGAGAGCGGTGCGCGTCTGCCCATGTCGTACAAGAGTGGACGATTCGAGGAATGGAAGCACAAGAAGCGCCTCAGCTTGCCCAAGATCGGTGAGGCGGAAGGCGATCTCGCCGGACGTGTCGGTGGACTCGGCGACAAGCGGTACCGACACACCAAGATGACCGAGGCCAAGCCGCTCGATGCCAAGTCGACGACGTTTGAAAAGAAGTCGTATATGCTCAAGAAGCGGGCGGAGAAGGAGGCCGAGGCCGAGGGCGGGGCCGGGGCCGGGTTGGTCAAGACCAAGAAGGGCAAGGTCGTCAAGGGTGTTCGATCTGGAGGCTCGCATACCAAGTCAGAGCTCAAGTCGGTACACGAGATTCGGAAAGAGCGACAGATATTGGAGCAGGTGAGTCGTTGTGTGGTATCTCTTGTGGGGAAGACGCTGATCCCTTATCGTGATTCAGCGACGAGCCAAGAATGCCAGGCCGTCGAAGAAGGGAGCAAAGGGCAAGGGCAAGGGGAAGCGTTGAGCGCATTGCTGGAATCCGGGCTTCGCGTCACATCTTTGTGTTGGCCCTTGGGTTGTATTTTCGTGTTTCCCATGGCTGTCTTTCATCCGATAATACCGGTTCGAGCACTCGCAGCAGTCGGACGGGCTCTCACTTTATCGCATGTCGAAACTAAGTAGCTGCGGGAGGAGGTCTTGGCCCCCTTCTGCCGCTTTCTGCAATCCCTTGGCCGAGAGGTAACCTAGCATAGACTTGACAGTGCCGGCGCCAGGCATATCACAATCATCATCATCGGGTTCGGGGAAGTCGAAGCAACGGCGGCTGTGGCGCTGATACGATATTATATGAGGGTCGGCCTACCGATAATGCCTGTGATGGATTCACCAATTTTAATAGGCCCGCGCACCAAAATCCGCCCATAGGAGTCGTCGACGTGCGCCTGGAAGGTTTCGCCGTGTCCGTTCGAGACCACTTTTCCGCTGTGCACCTGCGAAAAGATCGCCCGACTTTGCGTCGCCATATCTCCTTGCTCCCTGAACGTACGACCGCGCAAAGAGTATTTACGGATTCCACAGAGTGGGGATGATCAGACGGTAGTGAAAAGATATCGATTAGGCGTGTACGGACTATCCCAGAGGCCAAAAAGATCATGATCAATAGCGGGATCGAACCGCTGACCTTACGCTGGACTAGTATCCTATTGGATATTAGGCGTATGCTCTACCGACTAAGCTAACCGACCGGTTCATATTCGTGTGGGTTTGTGAACAATATACCGCGTGTGTTCCCACGCAGTTTCCTGAACAATCTGAACAATATCGCGAATTGTGAAACCGATCGCTCGATGACTAATCATCCCAAACAAAACATGAAAGTGATGGAAGCCTGACACCTGAATTGGAAGAATGCGTTCACACCTCCGTCAACAAGTCGAGTCGCCCCTTCTCCCTTCCCCCCCGTCATCCGGCAGACACCAGTACCTCGACATGCTCGGCGGAACCCCACGATGTGCAGCATGCGGCCAGCTAGCCTATCACGCCGAACAGGTAAGCCTCGTCTCTCACTCGTCATCCCAGCCCTACGCTGACTGCACTCCTTTGCGAGGGCAGGTGATGGGACCCGCGCGCAAGATCTACCACAAGCCGTGTCTGAAGTGTCACAACTGCGAGAAGAGACTCGATCCGGGATCGTTGGTGGAGCATGACGCGGAGCCGTATTGTAGACGGTGTCACGGGTTGTCATTTGGGACGAAGGGTGAGCGCTGTACCCGAAATTCCTACTGCGTTGTCCAGTTCTCAACCATCGTTTTGCAGATCTCAGATCAGCAAATGTATTCTCTGCATCGAATACTGCACCCCCGACAACTCCCCCTCGAAACGCCAGCCAGCAATCATCCCCTAGATTCAAACGCACAACATCGCCCGTCCGTCGCGCAGAATCCCAACTCCTCTCCGCGCAGGCATCGTCTGCGAGTCGAACGAATGATGCTCCCGCGCTAGCATCCTTACCATCCCGTCGCTCCTCCCACCAAGCAGCCGAACATTCGGCACAGCGTATCGAGGAAACAGCACCAAGCATAGCACCGGGGACGAAACGACCCCTCCCTACGCCGCCACCGAAACCTTTATCATTGGCAGCAGCTCCGCGTTCACCAAGTCTGAACATGCCCACGGTCGTGACACCTCCCGTTGCGCCTCTTCTGCCGACGAGACCCGGAGATGACCCTCCTACAGCAGGTCTCATGAACGGGGAAGAAGAGCCCGGGCCCGCTACGAGAGTATACACGTCCATCGACGAGCTACTCAACGAGCCTTCCCGAGCAGCGCCATCGGGACCTACCCTTCCTACGCACCCCACCACCCGCGAGCCGACAATCTCCGCATCGACTTCCACACAGGCACGTCCCGCGGCCGATCCGTCCCCGACGACACACGCGGTTCACCGGAACGACGTCCTCGCGACCTCTCCGTACCGCTCGAAACCGATCATGCCTGGGAGTTCGAGTGGGAACGAAGGCTGTGCCGGATGCGGGAAGACGGTGTACTTTGCTGAAGGAGTGAGTCGTTACATAAATCAGAAAGGCTTTCGCGTCCTGACTTTGCTTTGGTAGGTCAACGCGATCGGCAAGAGATGGCATAAACCTTGTTTGAGGTGTACTTCGTGTCGTTCGACTCTCGACCCGGGAAGAGTACAAGACCGGTGAGCGAGCTGTCTCCGCGGTCTTGAGTCGAGCTGATCGCCGGTGTGTTCGTCAGGGATGAACTGCCGTATTGCAAGAATTGTTATACGAGGGATTTTGGACCGACGGTTCTTCGGTAATTGGACGTGGTACGCGCCATGAAATCATGGTTGTAGGCTTTATGCTGTGCCCGATGTTTGCGGAATTCCGCACCGTATAGTCTCATGACACCCTCTCTATACACTCATACACTCCACTCTGTACACGTACGGAAAACGAGTCGGCCACTTTGCACTGGGCGCACTCGGCCATCCCCGACTCACCAGAGCTCGTCCACATGCAAAAACACCTTGACCTCCTTCAGCATTCATATCCCTTGGACCCTTGGAGATTCGGCAAGATGCGTGTCCTACTCCTCGTCGCGGCGACGACTGCGTATGCACTGGACCCTTACACGCTCGGTATGTACCGGACGACGTGGTACCGTTTTAAGCTGATCGTCCTTTCACAGGCACCGGATCCCGTATTTCCCTTTGGCAAGCACAGACCGCCGCCGATCCACACTCTCCCGAATCCCAGTCACCTGCTCACCACCAGGCTCATTTTGAGGTATCGAAAGAACGAGACCCATGGACGACGGAACCCGCCACGCCTTCGCGATACGCGGAACATTGTTTTCCCCAGCCACTGGACCACTGGGACCCCGAGAACGGAGAGACGTTCTGTCAGCGGTACTGGGTCAGCTTGGAGCATTACGCGGGGGATCGTGAAGAGGCAGAGCCGGTGTATCTGTTAGACGGAGGCGAGACGAGCGGCGCGAATGTGAGTGCCGACGAGGAGTTGATCGGTTGGAATTTCTGACGATGACAATACAGCGTTTACCGTTCATGGAGAAAGGCAAGTTCTCCCCTCGTCCATACACGATATAGCTGATCCCTCCCCCAAAAGGCATTCTCAACATCCTCGCCAACGCCACCTGTGGAATCTCAATCGTCCTCGAACACCGGTACTACGGCCGTTCCCTCCCTCACACCAACTTTTCCCTCTCAACCGACAACCTCCGGTTCCTCACCTCGGAACAGGCCCTGCTCGATAGCGCCCGCTTCATCCAGCACCTCGACCTCGGCCACCTCGATAAACGCTTGAAGCGCAAGACGGGGAGCCACGAACGCCCATGGATTGGATACGGAGGATCCTATGCCGGCGCCATGACCGCTTTCTTGGTCCAATCACACGGCCTCGGAGCCAACGCCTCCCTCCCGCCCCCGCACCCCGCCATCGCATACCCTAATCCCCATGCACCGGAGCCCTTGGTGTGGGCCGGTATCGCATCCTCAGCCGTCACCCATGCGCAGGTGAACTTCCCCGAGTACTTTGATGCGATCCGGCAGGCGGCACCGGCCAAGTGTATGCGTACGTTGGAGGCGGCCGTGGAGGCGATAGACGAAGCCTTGACGGCTCCGACGGGGACGTGGAAGCGGGTCATCAAGCGTCTCTTCGGCTTGGAGGGGCTGGAAGACGACGGGGATTTCGCAGAGGTACGTGTCGAGCGCCGGCGGGGAAGCCTGGTGGGAAAAGCTGATGTGGTGAATAGGTCATTGCTTCGCCGCTTGGTAGTTGGCAAGCGCGGAATTGGGATCCCAGGGGTACGCTCTCACCTTGTCCTCTCGTTGAACGGGTCTGACGGCCGTACAGTTGGATCGCTCGAGTTCTACAGATTCTGCGATATCCTCACCGCCGGACTCGCATCTCCACATGATCTCGCACCTCCAAGCCGACTTCAAGCCTCGCTTCCCGGAAGCCCTGTCAAGGTCCCCGCGGCAGTACTTAACTACGCCGGGTATGTGCGGGATAACGTGGTTGAAGAGTGCCCGCGGGGTAAAGACGGTAAACGGGACGTCCAGGCTGTAAGTGGTCGTTCTTTGGCTGTCGTGGGGTGCTGACGGGCCGGATAGTGTTTTGGTTCTGGAGATGTCGAAAAGTTCAGGAAGACGGGCGTTGAGCAGAAATGGCGACTGTGGTTGTTCCAGGGTACGTGACCCCATCGGTTCCAGGGAGTGGCGATGCTGATTGGTGAATAGTCTGTGAGAATTGGGGTTACTTTATGCCCGCGCCTTTGGAAGGCCCACAGATCGTCTCAAAATTGTATGTCCCCTTTCCCGCCTCTTTCCCCCACCAAACTACGCTGAACTCGCGCTCCGCAGCTTGACCCTCAACCACACCTCCAAAATCTGCGTGGCCGCTTTCCCGCCCGGTAAACGCTTTCGCCTTTCCCCCGACGGACCAGACGTCGATCGTGTCAATAAACGGGGAGGGTTCGACCTTGCCGCGGATCGGTTGGCATTCATGTATGTTCCCTTCCCCCGTTGAATGCTGGGCGGCGCTGATCAAGGCGTTTTAGTGATGGCGATTCGGATCCGTGGAGACCGGCTGTGAGCGAGAGAGTTTGTCGAGGGGGAAGGAGCTGATGCTGTGCTTGGTAGACGCCCCAATCGGATTACGCGGTCAAGCGGAATGATACACTTCTGCGACCGGTCAAGTTGATCCCTAGTAAGTCTTTCGCTCGACGCTTTCGCGCGGTCACTGATCAACAACGCACAGATGCGGTCCACCATTTCGACGAGGTCAGTCTCTTAGGCACACCTCACTGGACATGGTACTGACAGCTGTTGCTACAGAACGGTCTATTGGATACCTCCGAGGAGCCGAAGCGGATACGGAGGGTGCATGCGGAGGAGGTAGAGTTTGTAAAGAGCTGGTTGGAGCAGTGGCGGAGGAGGAAAGATTGAGCGTGGGTGTAGGACAAAAGACTGGATGAACAGGAACTAGGGCGCGTGTACAAGTACACACTGAGTGGTAGCAAAGGACATCGAGATTTCCCGCTCCCCTGCGCCATACCTGGCTAGCCTTGGCACAGAGACTACTGCCAGAACCGAGCTCAATTACAAGGGACAGCCTCGAAGGCGCTCTTTACCAATGCCCTCATCTATCGGCAAGCCTACCTATTCTTGCTCGGCTCTCCTCGCTCTCTTTTCCCTGCCGATCACTCTCGCCTTCTCACTTGCCTTTTCCAACACACTCTTCCCGCCCTCCTGGCCCTTTTGCTCGGCTAGAATCTTGGTCAACTCGACCATCAACGGTACCAAGTTATTCCGCCGCAGTCCGTTTTCTAATTTTCCTCGCCTGACCTTTTCCAACTCGTTTTCTAGCTGGGACTGATAGGTCGGCTTGAATTCAGATGGGGTAGCTGGGTCCGCGATGAGCCGCTCTAGACGTGGGATGGCGGCGGCTCGGACGCAGAGGAGGTTGAACATGAGCTGTGAGGCAGGTCTTTCAGTATTCGTCCATCAGTGACTGGTATTCGAAAAGGGCGTACCGAACCTTCGCCGTACGTAGCGATCCTCTTCTCGATGACTTCCCTCGCCTTGCCTACCCAGCCTTCGCCGTGTTCGTCTATCGCACCATGCCTCACCGGCCCGCGTCGCAGACCATCCAGCTCCCAAAGGCATCCCTGAACCGGAACATATGCAACAAAGTGGTACGGATCCTCCTTGTCAGATTGAAGTGACGGATGTTGGGAGATCGCAAAGGGCGACGAGGCACTGAAGGAATTGTGAACTTGACGAATGCGGTCCGAGTTGGTAATGAGGTATCCGAGGCTACAAATACGAAACGTGTGAGTCGAAAAATGATTGCCCGGTGCAGTGTAGCTCACTCCATGGCATTCATGCCGACTCCAAAGTCCCGCAAATTCTGTAGCTCGTCCTGTGAGTGCGGTATCTCAGTAGGACTCCCGCATGTTGGCAACTGGCACTTACGCCATGCGCAATGGTCTCCTCCGGGGTCTGACCTTCCTGAGGCGCGATATTCATTACGGCATTCAGTGCCGCCAGCGTCCCGCAGGAGTTGTTAATGACCTGACCGCACGATGATTAGCCCTACGCGACTCGATTCTCATACCGCAACGTTACCTGATTGGCAAAGTAAACGCCCAAATAGTCTTCGGGATCCGTGATTTCCTCGCCCCTAAGGTCATCGTTGCCCTGAGCCAATGCCTCGGACTGAGGTGTCTGCCCGACCCATTTGAAGAGGAAGATCAACGCGTGTATCGGCTGAAGTGCTTCGAGGGTTGCGGGATCCAAGGAGTAGACGTCGTCCTGTCGAGGGCAGGTTAGTGTCGAGTGTCCATTATTGACCTTGTAGCTTCGCGTGACGTACCACTTGAAGGCCCTTGACGCCAATGTCTTGCAAGAGCTGAGTGAAGACAAGGGGATCTCTGAAAACGGAGGGAGGCGCCGCGTCAGCACTCAACAGCCGTAGATCTACCGATCGCGACAGCACGTACGATTCGGTCAATGACCAGCCTGCTTCAATTTCGTCGTCCATGTTGTTTGAGGGTATGGGGGAAGCAGAGTACAAGCTGAGATGTTTGACTATACTACTGTAACGTCACGGCATTCGCTACTTCAACCCTCGACTGCTCTGACTGCTCTAACTGCTCTGCTCTGCTGCTCTGCCCCGCTCTGCGATCACAAAGTAAACAAAGTGCGACCCCCCCACTCAACGGTCTTCAAGGCGGACTCTTCGATGCTCATCCAGTCGGGCTGCCCGTCGTCTCCATACAATCAATATGGTAATATGTCCTGGCCAATCTTATATGCAGGTATGACTATGCTTCAGTTACGAGGAACCCATCCACACAAACGTGGACCAGTATGCTATACTACGCGACCCTTCTTTCGACCTCGCTTTCTAGTTCTTGTTGGGATGACATTTACCGAACTCGGTTCCTTCCTTGTCCGCTGGCCGCAGCAGCACGAGGATCGTCTGGACACTCGTGTACACCGTCGTGATCACTCCGAAAGCGATCAGCGCATAATCAGCCGCGCGCTGAGTACGTGTCTTTGCGCGTGCCCGGAGGTGTAGCAGCGGAGGATAGATGAAACAAAGGGGAACGCTGTTCGTAAGTCATTGTCAGCTTCCGTTGAGATACACACAGAAAGATCGAGGGGACGCACCATGCGAATGACCCGATAAAGCTGACGAAGCCGTCCAAGTTGGACGCTCCTGCCCATGAGATGAGGGAACACCCGAGCACGGTCATGGCTCGGAACGTGTTTTTCTGCCACTTGACCTGTTCAGCCGAATCGAGTATCAGCGACGGCCTGTGGGCGACTTCATTCGGACATCATCCGGAAAAAAAGCGAACCTGAGGGTTGTGTTTCCCGCTCTTGGAGAACAAGCCGTTCTCCATGATTCTGACAGCAGGGAACAGCTGCAGGGGAAGACTAGATACAGGCCAGCCTTGTATCAGTGCCTATTTCCCTGAGGAATGAATGACGCTTACCTGAGAATGATGGCAACAGTGT
Source organism: Naganishia albida (assembly GCA_001599735.1). Classification (NCBI taxonomy): domain Eukaryota; kingdom Fungi; phylum Basidiomycota; class Tremellomycetes; order Filobasidiales; family Filobasidiaceae; genus Naganishia; species Naganishia albida. Next base: position 182,504 of record BCHV01000005.1, read on the forward strand.
ACAAGAACTGCACGGCCTGCACAAACTTGTCATCCTGCGGCAGATTGACAATGACGACCGTTTGAATGTCCGACCCATAAGCCATGTAGCCCATCACGCCGAACCCGGTGAACAAGGTTGCGACAAAGACCATACACCAGCTGAGGACCCGTGGGAATTTTTGAGGCTCCTTCATAGCTTCGGTGATTGGGATCAACCTGTGTGACGAGCGGATCAGCTGGGAGACATGTACCGATTGATAGTGCTACTTACAGTCCGATGCCCTCGAAGGCGAAAACGGCAGTTCTTGCGTTTCATAGCGATGAGCCAGTATACTCTCGACAACCGTCAGAGAGTACTCACCCGATAAGCAAAGAAAAATCCTTCGAATTGAATAGTGCAACATCTGCTACACCATTCTTCGTGATAGTAGCCACCTCGTTGGAACCGATATAGATCACTATTCACATAGATTAGATCAAGTGTTTTTCACTCGATGATAGTGTTCGGATCGACTCACGGCCAATCAGAATGAAAGCATCTGCGATCAAGGCCGTTGACGACAAAGCTGCAAGATTTCTGATCATGCTGAGCGGAAGCACAATGATGAGCTGTGCGGCGATCAGCCACTTCGTCGCGATAAATGTCTTGCAGTTTGAGACTGCGAGGACGAATGCTTGAAGATTTTCAGCGACGAAAATCGTGTATGCTTTTCGAGAGTGTTATATCAGTGTATCATTGTGGGAATTCTTCGGCGCCTCAACGCTTACCTGCAACGAACCCGATTTGCGACAATGCGATAGAAGTCAGAATGACAGCCCGCATTTTGGGACCGTATAAGGCGCCGCCGATGTCTAGCAGGGGACTCAGCTGCCGTGTATGACACCGTCGAAACGGGCAACTTACCGCCGAATGATCCAGGCACGACAAGTCTCGTCTTGACCAGCAAAAGGAATGACCACAGCGAGATGCCCGCGATCAAGAGCATAACAATCGCGGAGAAAAGAATACCTGTGGTTGGAATCAGTCAAATTCACTCGCGGAGGAGTCTCTCGGCGTTGAGGCTTACCGCCGTTGAAGAAGCTGATATGTGCACTCTATCAGCAACACCTCTCAGTTGTTGTTCCCATATTCGGTACTCACGCTTTGCCAAGGAACAACACTCCTGTTCCAACGAACCCTTTCAACAACTACGGCAGTGCCCATCAACCTCTTTTCCGATGTTACCAAGACCAGCAACCTACCATCAAGACAGCCTGCATCACCGACGCATTCCCTTGCACGTTTCGCCTTCCGACGCGTGTCTTGCTATTGGCACGGCTACCTTCACCAAGCAATGGAGCACGCTCGTTTGCCATGTGCTGTGGCAAAGCCGAGGGCCCACGCGAGAGCGCACGTCGTACCAGGCCTCCAGCATCTCCGTTGGGCGAGGTGTAGGATTGGCCTTGTCCTTCGTCTTCTGATTCCGAGTCTTCGTCCTCGTCGAGATCTTCTCCTGCCTGAGAAGACCGAGATCGTTAGGTATGATCTTGGGGGACTGAACGGATGAACTCACGAAATGGCCGTATAGGTACAAAAAGTCGACGAAACTCCTCAACACTCTCGGCGCTTCTTGGCCCCGTTCTCTGGCGCTGTTAATGATGAATTGTCGTCGGAATCCTCCGGGTTCATGGATATGCGCCAAGGACGGGTCGATAGACGTGTCCCGTCGAGGCAGAGGGGCGGAGAACGATGCGCGACGCGCTGGACGGAGGGATGATTGTTGGTACTTGTAGATTGCATGACTATTCGCATGAGGATGATCAGCACGGAATTTTGCCGAATCGAAAATCGAATCACTCACGTCACGTCTCCTCCGGGAGCGTCATATGGGATCGGGAAGGCATCCCCATTCGCATCCTCTCCCGCATCATCCCGTATGGACCGCGCGATGCCGCTTCCTCCCGCATCCGGCGTCCTCGTTCCACTGACTCTCGATATTCCGCTTCCTCCCGCGCCTTGCGCAACCGGAGTAGTAAACGACGAATGACCGCGAATCGATGTGGGTCTGGAGCCTCCGGGAGAGGCTCCGTCCCCAGGAGCGGGACTCGACCCTTGACGCTCTTCGGCGCTGACCAGATGTTTTCGGAGGATCCTGAGCTTTTCCTCTTCTGGGATTTCAGAGATGTCGGTAGGCGTCGCGGTTGCTCCGACTTCCTCGGTGCTGGTTTCGATATTAGAGGGCGTCGGTACGCGCGGGACAGGAACGGAGCCGGGAGATGGGGTTCTATCGGGAGGAGCAAGCTTGTTGGTGTCCAGCTTGCTGTTGGATGGATCGTCGTCTGGCGAAACTTTGGCGACACCTTCTCGTTCGAGTGCTTTCGACAGTGCAGACACCCCAGCTACACTGTTCGATGGATGTCCCAAACTTCCTTTCCTGATCTGTCTCTTCTCCCCTAGACCGCTTCCATTCCCATTATCCGCATCCCCCAAACTTCCCTGAGAATGCGCCGAGAAGTACGACCCCGTTCCAGCTGATGCCGCACGCGGATTGAAGCTCTTCGGTCGGAACGAGGTCGCTGCAGCAATATACGATCCTGCTCCGCCTTCAGCGATGGATCCCCGGGGCTGATTGTTCGCGGGCGATCCCGTTGTTCGTGGCGGGATGTTCGGAATTGGCGGGGGAGTTGCGCCGTACGGGGATGATGAGAAGGGCGGTTTCTTGTATGACCCACTGGGAATGGGCTGTTGCGAGGACATGTTATGGCTGAAACTCGAGATCAGAAAACAAAGGAACGGGCTATTACCAGTAGATGATCACCATACTTCGCATCAATTAACGGATAACCCCTATCCTTCGATCACCAACGGTGCGAGCGCGTGGTGACCGCCTGCGGCGGATTCAAAAGACTGGGTATGACGACGGTGCGCGGTCGTCTCAACTCTTGGATATAGCAGCTTTACCGCAAACTCATCGACACAGCGTGTATGGAGCATCATCAGGGGCACTTGAACGGAGAGACGCATCGGAACACTCAGCTCTAAAGCCCGTGGCAACTTTAGCTCTGGGTCCGGCAATGTCGAGCAAGCAAAAGTACTCTGTGACGTGTGCCATGGCAGCGCAGCGCCACCGGTAAGTAAAGTCAGTCTGAAGTCTGAACAAGTTGAGGCCGTGTCAAACCCTCGCAAGTCGATTAGGAATGGAGAATTGTGGGAATGAATCGATGTACTGATGCAAAAGTCAGAAAAAACGAGTGGCAAATGGTACAGGCTCAGAAGCAAAAGTTCGGTGAATATTCCCTATCTTGGTAGCTATCTTGGTGGTACAACAACAGAATCGAATGTCCAGTGAAGATCATTTTGTTACAACAGGAGGTCAAGACCCACACCGATCTCGTGAGACTCACTTTGGCTTTTCTACTCACGACTCTGCGTCCGCCCGACATGTTTGGGTTACCAGCTGCCCTGTCATTGGCTTTCGAATTGAGCATTCTCCTCGTCCTGTGCCTCAGACGGCAGCAAGCTCAAAAAGGCTTGCTCGAGGTAATGCAGCACCTGCGAGATCGGAAGAAGTAAGTGTCAGGTGGTTCCCGTGGCGAGTAAAGGCATAGTACTTACACTCGCGTCAGAAGAGCTCAACGACCCTTCAGCAGTCTGGCTCATGCGATAGATTGTCTTGTGTGCTTCACCGCTCATTTGCACGAGTAAGGATCTGGGGACTCCCCCACCATGTGACAACGCGTGCGATAGAGACGTCCGACAGCCCTGCACGGAATCCGCTACAAGGGAGAATTTATGCGCCTGCTTGCTAAAGACGCCAGACGACTCTCCTTGCAGCCCGCGCTCTTCCAGCCATGCACGAAAGCTCATGCGGCAATTGCGAGTGGCTTGAGCGAGTGTCGGTTTGTCCACGTCGAGGATCAAGTGGGAAAGGACCGCTTCGCATCGATGTCCGGCTTTGAGTTTGGTGAGTCCTTCCATTGTTAGAACTTCTATACTGGCGAATCCCTCGTTCAACTTCTGAGCAATGATTTCCGGAAGACGGTCGGATGCCGATTTCCACACTCCTTCCATCTCTTCCTGCAGCGATTCAAATTCGTGCATCCAGATCCTTCGGAGCGATCCGGTCGGCCGTCTTGTCGATTTCGCTTGATTCGTTCGATACTCTTGCACCTCATCATGACACTCCAGCAGAGACTTCTTCTTTCTTTCGACGCTTTGACGGACTCGCTCGACACCTGCCGATGGGAGCAACGTGCTCAGATCATTCAGGGCATCCTTGAGCCCAGACACGATCCGGAGTAGGGAAGGACACTCCACGGACTCGTCCGATACCATGGCAGTCGCGTGACATTCCCCGTCTGGCCCAGGCTGAAAGTACAAGATGCTGTCTGATGGTGCCGTGTTGTCGCTGCGGGCGACGAGACTGAACGCAGTGCTTGAGATTGAGTCTGCGAAAGACATGAGGAGGTGGATTACTAAATCAAGATGGCCGTGCGGAGAGCGGCAGACAGATATGATGCGATATAGGAATAGTTGAGCCGAGACGTTTCATTGTGCGTTACTCACAATTGATAAAGACGGCTATACGCCAACGCAGCGTGTATCGATATTGCCTAGAGGCACCTGAAGACCTCGTCTGCGCTTACGGTCAGGAGATCTCCTAGGTCTCCTTTGATGGCCTTACGTCGCTTGCCATCCATGCTCGATGAGGCTGATCACGAGAATGTCGTCACGCCAGGGGCTCCTTTACGAAGAAAGTAAGAAGTTCCAGGCACCAAGCTTTCGTATGAAGACCCCTAGCTCGATGACGTCCAGCTTGATCGTTTCTTGAGATGTCAGCCTTTAGAGAGTACAGAGGAGGATGGAACCGAAGTGAAGAGTGGAACTCACGAAGACATTGTGGGCCATCTGAAGACCTATCTGAAGTCTTCGAAGAGTGCAAAACTGCGCATGCGCCAAGATTGCTGGAGCTTCTTGCTGCCCTTACGGCGATGGGAACCAACTTCGAGGTATGCAAGATTAGAAGATGAGCTGTATGGGCAGTACTTGTTCACGTATGCTTTCATTGTCAAGACAAAGCTTCAATACCAGTTGAAGAACTCAAAGAATCGAAGAACCGTGCTGACGTCATCAACGTTTCCGACCTCGACCTCGCCCGCCTCTGATATCTGATTGCCTGACTGTTTCCAAACATTCCACATCCTCTTCCGAGTACGTTGCACCATGTCACGATTGATCCATCCTCCGCCCCCCACCGTCCACTCGTCTCTCTCGTACCTCGACGAACTCGCCGTCTCTCTCGATACCCTCGTCAGACAGCACCCACCTTCATCGCTCGAGCCCTCCGGTGGCCTCTACGCGGGGCTGCTGGGCGTGGCATACCTTTTCTGGAAACTTGACAAGATTATCGGGTGCGAAGTCACTGTGCGAAATCAGAGCTTGCGCGAATGGTATGAAGCATACTGGAGCCAAGTCAAGCGGTACGAGCGTGCGCTGTTAGGGAAATCCGGAATGGGAGGGCTCAAGGTTCGTCCGTGGAGGTGTGGAGTAGGCGACGACACCGTCGTCTATGCCGCTATGAAGGTCGTCGCATCCGCGGAGAATACAGAGCCGGACTACCAGGCACAAATCGAGGCGTTCTGCGCAGCGGCGAGACAAGTGACCGGAAGAGCTTCTGCGGATCAAGAGGAAAGACACGGGAAGCCAGCGAGCAATGAATGGCTATACGGACGATCAGGAATGTTATATCTCCTACGTTTCATGCGTCAAGCTATCCTCGGCGATACCAGTCAGACGAGATCACTCCTCGACACGATCGACGACACCATTCGAGCCTTGATCCAAGAAATCGTATATGCCCCCCGCCCTTGGATCTGGCATGGAAAGGCTTACCTCGGGGCAGTTCACGGATCGGCCGGGATCATTGCGCAAGTGCTGCTCAGCATGGAAACTATCAAACTCGAACGGAATGAAGAACTGTTGGACACAATCCGGCCCGACGTAGAACAGCTTCTGAACCTTCAACTGCCCTCGGGAAACTGGCCGTCTTCGATACCACGCCCGAACACAGCGGCCAGTCCTGCCGCAGACAGACTCGTACAGTTCTGCCACGGTTCACCGGGAATCATTCCATGCTTATCGATCATCAATCGATTTTACCCTTCGTTCTCGCCTCGGATTGCGACATCCAGATACCAGGCGCAGCAAGACATCTTGAACCGCGGATGGCTCACCAAAGAACCTTGTCTCTGCCATGGGGCGTCCGGGAACGCCTTGTCCCTTTCCGACAAAGCGCCTCGAGATGCCTTTTTGGCAGGTACGATGGAGCGCGAATTGCAGAGACTGCAGCGGGAAGGAACGATTGGCGAAAGTGACTCGGGAGAAGGGCTGTATACTGGTATGGCCGGTCGTGCTTGGGTCTGGGCGAGGCTTTCGATAGGGGCAGAAGATGCTGACAGAGCAGGGTTGTTTCTGGGTTTTGATGATGTATGACCCGAGGGCGAAGTGTAAGTCAGGTCGGAGGGGCGATGTCACTGGGACGAGGGCCGCTCACATCAGGACAATGATGCCCTGGCCGAAGCTTGGGCTCGCTCTTGTGAACCCAGAAATGCCCCTGGACCGCAGACATCACTTCGAAAGTAGGTCAGCGATTATGCGTGTCTGTCTAGATATTTCGCTTCAGGATAATTTCGGCAAAACATCGGTAGCACCACCGTACCAGATCAAGGGCGAAGTGTCAGGTATCGCACATGATGTTGTTCACACCTAGATGTTGATGATGTATCTTAGCGAACAATGCAGACGGGCCAGTGTTGTCTCCACCGAACCAGACTCCTGCCTTTTTGCTATCGACCCATCACGGTCAGTATGAAGAAGGGCAAGTTGTCAACCCAATCAGGTACGGTCCGTCCAAATGCTACCTGTCGCCTCACCTTTCATAGCGAGGCGCCATGAGTCGAGACACCTTGTATGAGGCGAGACACCTTACAATGCTTAAAGCTTTCTGTCCTTCCTCTTGATGTGTCAGACTTCACTCGTGATTGATCGTCTCGTGGCGGAAATTTCCGCGTTTCGGAAGATGCGACTGCCAGCGATAGTAACGAATAGTTCATCGCGCTGGAAGCGCTAATCCTGAAACGCAAAAGGGGTGACTGTTCTGTTCCGCCGTGTCGGGTTCAGTGGTTTGCATAATTGCAACAAAAGCTTTTGCATCACCTGACACCGTTCGCTAGCGGTGTATACTGCGCGCGTTCCCTTTCGCATTCGAAGATCGGCAAAGTCTGTCGAAGCTGAAGGCGCTGGCGCGTCTTCGCAGACTCGTAGTGGCCAACGTAGTATTGCCAAAGCGATTTGTAGTCACCTCGCAAGCCGTCGACAGGCTTCTCATTGGACGCCATACCAAGGGGCAATGCGGCAGCACGCAGATACAACGCAACGGATGCGACTGCGCGAGAGAAGAAGAACGGATCATAGGCCCTGCAGATGGCGGGAGAAAACGAATGTATATCGTCCGTCCGGGTATGAGCCTCCGCTAACACTACTACAATGGGGAATCCTGTGTGTTTTTTACACATGCAAATCTACGAGACGCTCTAGTTCTTGGGCTGTCACAACCCATATAATTAGCACTACACCTCACTTGCCAAGCATATCATCACGTACCTTGGTGCAGACCCACAGCGCCATCGGGGTGAACAACTTGGTTTGACCACCGGCGATCAACGCCTCGGCCGCAGTGGCGAGGTCATTTCCGATGGCGTGGGTACCCTTGGGCACGAGTCGGCACTTTTCCATGGCCCAGAGACCGTTTTGGGTGAAGAAGATGCCCATACGGGACGTTCGCCAGCACATGAAGACTGGCTTGCGGGTTAGCAGAGGTGCGACGGGGTGAATGGAGGCTGGACGTACTGTCCCATGCAGTTTGAGCCTTTCGGATGTCTCCTTCCAAGGGGTAGTACCAGGGCAAGTCGTCATCACCTGTGCAAGACATGTCAGCGCGAATTAAGCGGAAAATCGGGACAAATCCACATACGCTCGGCCAGATCCTCCTCGTGCTCGATCTGGAATCCGACCTTCTTCAACGCGTTCCTCGCGTTTTCATAGTTTCGCATCTCGGGAATACCATCGCCCAACTCGATACCGTGGGCAATCTTCTTGTGTTCCGGGTTGGACGGGTCCCACTTGTCGGTCATGACCCATTCGTAAACACCGAAAGTTCCTCCGGGCTTGAGGACCTTGAAGATTTCACCGTAGATGCCCTCAAAGTTGGGCGCGTGCACGGTCGCCTCGATCGCGTACACGGCGTCAAATTGGTTCTCCCCGAACGTGGCGGAAAGGTTCATGAAATCGCCCTTTCGAAAGTCGACGAGGTGCTCCAGGCCGGCCTTTTTGGTGTGCGCGCGCGCACGCTGGAGCTGGTAGTCGTTGTTGTTGACACCGGTGATGTGGGCGTCGGTGAATGCCGCCATTTCACGAGCGGGGCCACCGACACCGCAGCCGACGTCGAGGACGCGCATACCGGGCTTGAGGTTCATCGCTTTGGCGAGGTAGTGCTCGTGTCGGGACAGCTATAGGGGAATAAGCATGTGATATGATGACACGATATGAAAGGACTCACCGAGGCCGTGAAAGATTCGCCCTTTCGGAATCGCGAAAAGTGGAATCGGTCTCCCCACGCGTCTACGAGGGAATGTCAACCTCATTCACGCACATTACGCCCAAAGACCGCCCACTCACACTCGTACAAGATCGTCGCACCGTCATAGTATCCGTTCACGACATCAGTGTACTGCTCCAACCTGGCATCCCTGTCGGCATCGGAATCCTTGCTGCTGTCCGCGTTCCAGAGCTTGCTGTACTGGGACGTGAGCTTTTCGCTTCGGAGGTCCTTTTTGGCTTCGACGTGTCCGTTGGTGACCATTGTGAGGGAATGTGTAGGGAGATGGGATGTAAAGAGGGGAAAGGTGAGGCGGGAAAGAGAGCTTGAGAAGAGGCAGGCTGATAGGGATCCCTCGAGGATGATGGCACGACTTTTGGTCGAATCGTACCACGCGCTTCAAAGCAAACGCGTTGTTTTGCTTCCGTACAACGGCTTAGCTAATAACTCCGGGGATCGGCACGTTAACTTGGTTGCCATAGAATCTACTTATCAGCCTCGGATCAACCTCAGCGCTTTCTCCTTCCTTTCATCGCCATCATGTTGAGTACCGAGGACATCGTACGCACAGCTGTCAGAGAGCATCCCTCGTCGGCGGATTACGAGCTTGTTCTCGAGTCTGCAGGCGATGTCCTTGCTCGGGAAACCGCGCAAGTAAGTTTCCCCGTCCTCCTCTAGCGACTTCACTCACATCCATGCCAATCGCAGATCCCCGTATACTCGAGAAACACCCCTCAGCTACAAGTATGTCGCTTCCGCTGTATGCTACAAGATACGGGTTACCCGCTCGAAGTGTACCTTCCGCCCGGAGACGATCATGAGGAGTCGGAAGGTGTGACGGATTGGACGAGACTCAAGGAACGATGGGTCGGATGGGGCGTAGAGTACGTCCCGGAAACGCTGGGATGCGACTCAAAAGCTGATCTCTACATGCGCGAAGGGTTCCCGGCGAACAGCCGTGGGTCAAGGAGACGCTCGCCGGAGCGTCGGACATCGCGCAGCGTATGGAGAGCTTGCACCTCGCCCACGAATCCACATCGATGGAAAACAGACTACCCAGCATCGTCAAAGGCAAATGGCCGCTCCCGAATGGTGACTTTCAAGGTGCTCTAATCAAGGTATGTCCAGGTTTCCCTTCAATCAGAAACCTCGCTGACCCCGTCCACGGCAGATATACGACTCAAACGCCTCTTACCGCCCCGCAACAGCATACGAATTTACCGGGATCATCTCACAATCCCACCTCCCCGCATCGTCGGACGACTTTCTCCCTTCCTCCGCCGGCGAGGAAGAGGCTCCGGCGGTACTGGTGCCTTGTATCCACGTGTTGACGGAGCCGCGCGAGGTATACCCTCTGGATCCGGCGGTGCTGTCGCGACATGCAGACCTGACGAGGGATCAGGTGATTGATTATCTGGCGAGGTTGCTACCGCCGCATCCGGAGACGGGAGTGGATCGCACGGCGGGAGAGTTGTTGCTTCTTGCGCTCATAGCAAGAGTAACCAGTAAAGCCCCGGGATCAGTGCCTCTTGGGACGTTGTCCCTGAACCTGTTACTGCCGCGAGCCAAACCGACGACGGCCGGACCGACGCAGAACGGTACGACGATTGGAACGCAAAACGGCGCGGGCAGGGAAACAGCGAACGGAACGGTGAATGGAACGGCCAATGGCACGACGAACGGAACGGAGAAGCGGTACCTCGCGTTCGAGCGCCTCGTTGAGGGTATCGGGAGGGTACTCCCCTTACTCGTCCCCCTTCAGTTGAGCATTCGTCTCCTCTCCGACCACCCATTCTACCCCCGTTCAAGCCACGTCACCTCCAGCTCTGGATCTGCCTCCGCAGGCGAATCCCTTCAATCGGGTCTGCTGCAGCTTGCGCCGTCGACATTGGTCCTTATCAATGAAGACACGCTCGAAGGTGGATCACTGCAGGACCGAGGCGTGAAGAACCTCCAGGCGCTAGCGGAGACGGTGCGTACGCAGCGGCTGCGGTATGAGTTTCCGTACGTCAGTGAGGATTTCGGGATGGAGACGGATTTGGGGTTTGTTGTGGTCGGGCAGGGGAAGACGTTGTTGCCGGTACGTACTGGACGTGTGTGAGCGAGCGTGAGTGTACTGAGCGCTCCATGGCGTCTAGGTGGACTTGCATGTACCCTTGATGACCGGCGAACCGGGACCGGCTACACCGTCGACGGAACACGACCTTTCGGGGATCGCCTCCTATCTCGCACAAGCACGCGCCGCCTCGCGGGAACTCGTCATCCCCGCCGACGTCGCCGAATTCATTCAAACGGAATTCATCCGCCTCCGCAGGGACGGCCTCGGCACCGCACCGAACGGGGAGAAAGTTGCGGTCGGCGAGGAAGATTTGCGGAATTGGATGCGGATGGGGAGGTTGTTGGCGCTGAGCTATCCCGGTGCGACGTTTGACCGCGAGGCGTGGAAGCGGGTGTTGGAGATTGATTTCGAGCGTAAGATCAGGATGGCAGCGAGGTAGCGCTTCCGTGAATGTATATGACGCTGCGGCGTGTCTATGCATGGATATTTGGATCGCCGAAATCGAAATGTCCAGCTGAAGCTGGACCGCTGGACCGTCTCCTGGAGCTGGGTCACCGATCAACGCAACCATCTTTTGGAGCGACCACATACCTCTGCTCAGTCGGCCCGAGCGGCATGTGCCGAGTGCGCATCGAGCATCGGCCGCCGTCGATCATTTCCGAAATCCCGTCATGTTTCAGACTGCGCCGGCGTCGCGGATAGGAGCGATCGGGCAGGGATCCAATTCCAGGCGGAAGGTTGTTGGAAAAGATTGAACAAGTTGACGGACGCGATAGACCTGAATCGTCCATACCCAACGTATACCGCACAACATGCCTGTCATACCTTCCCCTCCATTGCACGAAAACTCACCGTTCGTCGTTCTTTCCGATTGGGTGAGTTGCGCCCTATTCCCTTGGAGTCTGCACATCATAACGTCTCTTGCAACAGGATGGAACGATCACCACCATGGACTCGAATGATTGTAAGCTACCTTGTTGATGGGCCCTACCATAGAACTGAGCTCGGACGGTCCACTCCTTCAGTCCTCACGGATAACCTCGGTGAGCACATCCGTCCCCTTCTTAGGAGTCAATGACTTATGCAGGTGGCCGCAGGTCTCGGATATGAGAGGCGGTAAATTACCCTTCACCTTAGGTCGGATATCACAGCTTATCCATTCACTGCACAGACGAGAGATGAACAAGGAAGTCTTGACGGGTGCTTCGACATTCCGGTAAGTCACCTTCACTTCTCATGAACAAGACTTGTCGTTAACTCCCTGCTATAGAGACTCTTTCCATGACATGCTCAAGTCTGTCTGTGACAACGGTCACAACTTTGAGGAATGCAAGGAGATCCTGAGGAAGAGTACGCGGCCCGAAGCTTCTCTCGACTTGCTATCATGGGGCTGATAGTCTGCGCCGTTAGACATCAAGCTCGACCCCGGATTCAAGAACTTTTACCGATGGTGCAGAGAAAACAACGTTCCTGTTATCATCGTTTCATCGTAGGTGCCCTTCCTTTTCTCCTCTCTTTTCGTGACTAAACGCTGCCGCCGCACCAGTGGCATGGCTCCCATCATCCGGGCTGTCTTGACGAACCTCATCTCGGAGGAAGAAGCTTCCTCGATCGACATCATCGCCAACGACGTCGAATACCTGGATGAGGCCAAGACGGGCGAAAGGTGGGAGATCGTGTACAGGCACCCGGAGAGCGGGTTCGGACATGACAAGTCAAAGGCCATCTTGCCTTATCGTGATTTGCCGCACAAGCCGACCTTGTTCTTCTGCGGGGACGGCGTGTCCGGTGCGTATCAAAGCTTTCGCGGAGCCGAGTCGGCACTAAGTTATCGTGACTTCAGATATGTCGGCCGCAGCTCATGCGGATCTCCTGTTTGTCAAGGAGATGGCCAACGGCGACTCGGATTTGGCTGCATACTGCAAGGAACAAGATATCGACCATGTATCTTTCAGAGACTTGTGCGTACTTTCGGCCGGAACTGTCTCGGCATCGCTGATAAGTCTCGCTCACACAGCAACAAGGTCCTCGAGGTTGTCAAGTCTATTGTGCAAGGACAGAACACCGTCAAGGAGGTGATCGACCGGGAGATGAAGACCGAGCGGGCCGAGGCCATCATGGAGGCAAAGGCGGAGGTCACGAACGGAATGGAGTAGACGGGATATACAATAGATTGTTGGCAACTTCAAAATGCATTATGATGCCGTCGCACGCATCGCAACGCTCATCCGAATTGACGGTATGCGTCTCTGTTGGAGCTTGATGCGACCATGGCGCATGAAGCATCGGCTCACAACGGGAACGTCGCTTACAGAGTGTATGGATGGCAAGCATCCCAGCACTTTCGAGAAAATCGACGGTGCATATCCCGCCGGCCCCCTTGTTGTTTGTATCCATGTGATACTCAGTAAAAGTGGTTGCAAAGATCCGTCAGGCTCCTGCGTTCACGACACAAAGTAGACGGGCGGCCCGCCTCCCCAAATTTTTCCTCCTTCGATCAATTCCTAAAATTTCTGTCCCCTTTGAGGTTGAACTTCCGCACTGAACGTTAGAAAGAGGTGTCATTCGGTGTGCCATTCGGTCCCCGGGGGACCTGCGGTCGGATCTGGTGTTGCTCTTTCGTCACACCTTTCCGAGACATCTTGCATTCGCGGCGGGTCTCGTCAAAGTCAGATGAAGACGGTGATCGTTCGACTAGTAGTGCGGTGCAACTCGAGCGCATGGCAGATCGCGCGTCCTTCTGTACCTTCCCCACTATGACCATTGCCGAAAACCAACATTTCATATGCGGAGAAGAATATGCACCATAATACAGACAGGTATCACGTCAATTTCGCACTTCAAAGCCAGACATTGGCGTCTAATGCAGAGAGCGATCAACGGACTTCGATCCGGATGACGGGAACTCACGCCTCGGAAGTCGAATATCTCATCGACTACCGGTCGGAAACGAACGATCTGGTGATCTACAGAAAGCTCAGCTCTGACTCAGGATAACATGATGCCCCATTGTCCGGGGAGCTAAAAAGGTGGTGTCAAACACGGCAGTGGCGATATGCGCAAATTTCGCCCGTTCGACTTTGAGACGCCGTAAAAAACGCTAGAGGCATCCAGGAAAGCTCAAAAGAGAAGCACTCGGAAGAGGGCCTGCAAAAAATCAACCCGATGCGGGGCTCGAACCCGCGACCGTACGATGCCTAAACACTAGGTGAATAAGAGTCGTACGCTCTACCGACTGAGCTAACCAGGCTGTTGATGTCTAAAACAATATTATAAAATATATCATATTAGAATGCCATTTGTGCTTTCAATGCAGGTGATCGGTTCGCATGAAACATGGACAGCTTCTGCATTCCCTTTGATTACGTGAAGAGCTGCCAGATGACCACAACTCACAGTGAAGGAGATGCGAGCCGAACGGAGCTCGCAGTCGYGAATGCTCTGCTGGCTGGAGAAGGAATGGCGCTTTGACAACCAAGCAGTTTCGTAGAGCCCTTCTAGCGACGGACGACCAGCCAACGACTACTTTGAACCCGGATGAGCACCCTGGGCCATGCGGCTCTATCGACAACCTCTGCGCGATCTTGCAGCCCCCGACGTCAGCCCCTTTTGTGTTTCAGATCGTTTCAGAAGGGGTGATGTTCCATCGATCGCAAAGGAACAATGGGTTCAAAGGATCCCTTGTGTGATGGAGCTCCTATCGGTTGATCGTTGTTGATCGTTGTGAGCCTGTTTGCTACGTACACCGCCACACCGTCTCGACATATCCAGCACCACTAGAGTCGCTGGGACGTTGATGATGAACTCTCCGCCCGGCTTCACCCCACCGGTCCCATCCCGACATGTTCACCATCCCATCGCTTCGATTGTCGTTCCACCACGTATGCATCCTCGCCAAATGCTACGAACGAATCAACCAGGACTTCATCCAGTTCCCCCGTCGGCACACCCTCACTCGTATCGTAGGACTCGACCCTGCACCGACCCGAACATACGCCCTTCGTTCCGTCCGCCCATAATGCCATTCATGTCGTATCCGATACCGATGGGGATGTACGTCCACCCGCAAGCATTTGGATGCGCTATGCCGGTGTCAGCCATGCCTCTACATCGACATACGCAACAAGTACATCACGTTCACCATCATCACTACTATCACTCGGACGAAGACTTCGACACGAATCCTTACACATCCGACCGGGCGTTTCCGTCCCGCGAAGCGAGGCAGAGACGCGGTCAATTCGATGCGGCTCCTCAGGTATTCGATCCCGATGGCAATCCGATAGCCGCAGGCCACGATGACGGACCCGAGGTTGTCGATATCGAGGAAGCTGGTTGGCCACCGGGGATGGAGGTCGTCTTGCGGAATACGAGGAGGCATCAATCCGCTCTATATTTTGCGGCCAGAGCGGCGGAGCAAGAGTATGGGGAAGAAAGGCAGGCGGGGGTGGAAGAGGATGACGGGGAGCAGAGGGCCAATATTCCAGTCAGGCATGGGTCTCACAAGGGGTCGACAACGACGATCGAGGACGAACAGCCCGACACGACCGAAGAGGGAGAGATTACGACTGCGCAGGTAGACCTCGCCAAGAATAGCTCGACTCCACCAGCGCAATACGTCTCGAATACCGAACTCAAGGCGACAAGCTCGTTAGATGAGCTTCAAGCAAACGCGGTCATACCCACTGCCACGGAAGCACGTCCAGAAGCTTCGCACGCCACCTCTCCGCGCATGACCCGTTCATTTGTGGAAAGGCAGTTCTCCCCTCGACCGAGTCTGAGCGAAGGAGGCCAAGAGCGAGCAATGTCGATGCAGTGAGTGCACCTCTGGATATGACGTCAAGCGGCTCAAACTGTGATCTTTGTGTCATTACAGCTCTCAAGCACTTCGATATCCGTCAGCGAGCCCGACACGCAGAAGGCGTCCTCCTTCCGGTCCCGCTTCTCCGGTTTCGAACACTGCCAGCGCAATGTCCCCTCCACCACAAGCTTCGCTGCACATCTCGCCGGGCGCCATGAACACCGCCGTCGATAGACTACTCCAGACAACGGGATTGAGCGCGCGACAGTTTATGCAGATGCTGGATGACCAGGCTTTCGTGGTCGATGTCGAGCGATACAAGCAACGAGGTGGCCGGGACAGTCAGAAAGCTGATGAAGCAGGGGTCGCAAGCTGAGGCTCCGGGGTGGAAGACGGTGCGGAACCGTGAGGGTGCTCGTTGTACGTTCGAGCGATAGGTCAGGCAGGTACAATGTTAAACCTCTCTAGCGCCTTTATCACCTTCACATCGACAGCCTTTGCTGTCGCAATCTGACTCGTGCCGCCCTTGCGTTTCGCTACACCTGGATTGTTATCCCGAGGGGAACACCACAGCGATCCAGAGGCTGACACATAACACCTCATACCATCATCTGGCATTTACAAATTTCAGCGACAGCGCTGCTGGAGTTGCTCTCCTCGCCTCAGGGCCTCTCGAAGCCTCCAAGCTGAGCCCACGGCTGAGTCCACTCTCAGCTTTCCTCCTGTCGAAACCTGGTAGCAAGCATGAATTCGAACACGACCGGGTCCGTCCACGCAGGGCACTCGAGCAACATGCCAGGGATAATGGTGTCAGCTTGGCAGCGCGTAGAACTCACATATGGGATCGTTCTGGCGCGAATGCAGACGCTTGGGACGGTAGCGGTAGTGCAGCGGTTCCCTTCAACCTCCCTGGTCGGGTTTGCAGCAGCTGAGCCGCGTCGTTAGGAGAGCTGTGGAGACTGTCTGGTGCCCAAATGTCCCTCGGAGTTAGCGGAACCCATTTCATGTCTTACGAACGCTAGGGCCTTGTGCGGATCGGGGGCTGGTGGTCATCTTACGAAGCAAACAGGGATCGATGGATGCTGGCTTGGATACTGGCGGATGCCGAGAGGAAGAGAGATGGGGAAATTGAAAAGCCCCATTCTTAATCAGATAAGATAGCCGGAGACAATACAGTCCTCGGCTCGTTGATTAATTAGCTTCGGAACCTCGCGCTTTTTCTTTCCGCCCAATTCACTCAACATGCACGCTGCACATGAATCCGAGGACATCAGAGCAGGGCAGGAATCACTGTCATGTTGCACAAGTTTCTATCAGTTGCCGCTGGAATGACCACACACACACCCGAATCGCCAAGTCTCCCTACCAAGATGCAACAGCTGACGCGACCCGTCGTCCTCATCGCTTCATGAACTTTCCGCCTTACAAACGCACCCAACAGATGCACCAAGCAGGATGCGTAGGGCTCAGCTTCGCGCAGGGTTCCGGCGTAATTGAGTAGTCTGCATCAGCTTCCACACGCTGGCTACAGGCACTTCGAGCGGACCCAAGACGCAAAGTTATGGCTCATGCCCTTGCTCCCAAAGCCCTTCCGGTGGGTACGAAGGACGTTCGGAATATGGATTTCGCGAACTACAACCGTTTCCCTAGCGTTGGTGAGTCACCATGTGGTCTTGCTAGTCGAAGTTCGTGCCAAGATGCCCAGAGGACATCTAAATAGGCGACCTATCACCAATCTTATCTGATACGGGGACGGTCTCTCCCGATTCTTCGGGTCGACGGCGCAACCGGGTCTATCCCTGGAACAGAACGCTCGACAGGCGCTTCTCGTTGCGAGGCCTGTTTAGACTCGGCAGAATGCTCCCTGGAGGCTCCAGGGATAGGTATATAAGCAAGGGTCGCCTCGAACAAGACCAGCCCCTCGATGGTTCTCAACAACATTAGCACCACTTGAACTGTTCTCGACCCACCTACCTCCATCAGCCAAAGATGTTCGCTCTCACTGCACTCACCGCACTGGCCGCTGTCTCATTCTGGTCCCCAGTAGAGGCCCTCCACCTTCACGCTCGACAGTCCGACGGAGGCAAGGGATTGACCTCACCTGGAGCTGTCGGCTTCGACTACCCGCCTCTGCGAGGCTGGAGCTTGGACGCCGGCAAGAAGCCCATTTGTGGTGGCTTCGACCTTCACGCTCGTACCGACTTCCCTGCGAGTAAGTCTGATATCAACTCACACGTCTCATCGCTTACCGCTGTCACTTAGATGGAGGTCCCTTGGCTCTGGTCCAGCAGCGAGATGGTTACGATGTCCAGTTGTCCTACTCTGACGACCCCAGTAAGTTCCCGTACCTCTCCAACCGACCTACACTCACTGACACCTCAATAATGGCAGATCCGACTGAGCTCTCTCACTTTACTCCCATGTTCGAAAATCACACCCATCTTCTTCCCGGAACGGCTTGTTACACTGCACCCAACTTCCAGGTCGGACAGGACATTACGTTCATGTTGACATATCAGGTGAGAGGTCTCGCATTTGGTCACTGGCAGGCGTCGTTTAACACGGCGCTCCTCTACCCAGACCGGTGCCAAGAACCAGACATTCTGGCAATGCGCCGACGTCAAGATTGTCGAGCCTTCAGCTTGGAAGCCGTTCGACAGCTACACGTGCGAGAACGTTACCACCAGCACTCGAACTCGAGGTGGCGGCGGAAACAGCACGTCCTCGAACGTGCCAGCGAGCTCGGGTGCTTCGAGTGCCAACACGGGTGTGTTGTCGGGATCTTCTGGCTTGACAGCGGTTAGTCGCGATCTATACACTCTGCTCTTCACAACGCTGACAAGCTTCATGCGTACTCTCAGGCTCAAGCTGGCGGACTCGGTGCAGGCGTCACCGTCGCCGTCTTTTTGCTCGCCCTTGCTGCTGCCTACTTCGCCAAGCTTGTTCACTTTGGCAAGAACACTACCCCCGAGAACTACATGTGGCGCACCGACACTACTGGCTCGGTCCCTCTGAAGCCCGTCACCGGTACCCACCACTAGTTGTGTACAGTTACAGTCGTATGCCACGCTTGACATAGCACCGACGCATGTAGCGAATTAGAAACGTCATCAAGCTACCCTAAAATCTCCCTAACTAGGGCATGAAAATATCTTTCATAATTCTTACTCCGTTTTCACAAATACCTGTATGATTGGTTACATATGAATTGATTTCTTCATATGAGCAAAAGTGCCCGTTAACCTGTCCTATTTAGCGCGACCACCTTCATCTATATCAAATCCATTTGTCCGAATGCTCCGTTACAACTTGGATGAACCCTGAGTCGGCCTAGCTCTCATGATACATTGTTGGCTCATGCTAGCGATGCACTTGCCATCCCTATTCCATAACCGACCCGTCGAGAACGTCCTGCCCATGCCTCCATTCTCGGTATGTTGTTCATGCAGTACCCAGTCGTTGACGTTGGGAACATCAAAGAAGCGGAGAGAGAATTCCAATGTCGAGACGGCTTGGATAGCGTCAAAGAATCGATGGGCTTGAGACGAGGGAAACATTAGCTAGAAGCCGGTATTCGTAAATGCATGACATGACTTACTGAAAGTCAAGGGAAGGAAAGCCAAAGCAGAATCCATCACAAAGCTGTGGCGCGAGGGAACCGATTGTCATTGACGGCGACCGATGAGGATCAGTGTACTTACGACACAGCGGCAGCCTGTTCCGACCTCGCCTGCAGTTCACCCTTTCGGCCGTCAATATCCTTTATCCTGAACCAATGTGCATTGGTACGCTCCTGCAGCGGCAAGTCATCCTGGGATGTCTTTCGACCAGAGTTGATTCCCAGCGCCTTCTGTACGCCCATACTGTTCGGGATTGGCTTCATGTCGAGGAATCGATAAAAGAGGGGAAAGACATGCTCGAACACTTTTTGTACTTTCGGGGGTTGATCCGCTGCAAAGTGGTCTCGTTGATTGGGCATCCTGTCTGGGTCCATCTTGAGTGCAGCACGGTCGAGAGGTGACTTGGAGTATGTGAGCCCGGAGAGTGTGTTCTCCGCCGGCTCCCGAACGTGAAAGTCGGCAAGCAGAATCATCGTCCTTCGTTTCTCTGATCCCCCGTTCTTTCCATTCGGCAATTCTTGCCAAGCCTCTACCTTGCGAGTCGCAAAGCTCTTGGTCGTTCGGACGTCCTCAACGGTGAAGGTGGCCTTGTATCGTGTGCTTGTCGGCCCGAGAAAGGTGCCCATGACGGAGTACAGGTCGTAGATCCGGTCAGGAGTATCTTGAGGAATGCTTGCAAAGGCTGCGGACACGCACTGGGATATGACGCACCCGCCATAGCTGCAGCGAGGAATCAGCACGATCGTAGCTCGTCTATCGGGATAGAAGCTCACGCGATATCGGATACGTTGCCCATCTTCTCACAACGATAGATACTCTCGTATACATTTTCGGCAACAGGGACGACCTGGACGAACTCCTTGAGCGTGGGAGCGAGTTGATTATCGGTGACTTCGGGCATGATCATCGACAGGAGAGCTGGTTGAACCATGGTGGGGAGATGAGGCCGGAAGGTTCACGGCACAAGGTTGATATACGCGTTGTTCTCCTTATTTAATGATCAATCTTCGAAACTTGATGTTATAACCGGTTCGGACGTGGCCGTGGCCGTGATAAGCGGCGCGCGGCCAGACAATCCCTTTGCTCTCTTCTATATGACTCGTAAGCTTTCCTCCCCTTTCCTCGCTCAGAGATGGCTGGGGCATCATAGGACAATGCATGATGGTTACAACGATACAGTTGCGAGTCACCCTTCGTCAAGAGTTCGCCATGACTACAACTGCCCAGGGCGCCTGCCTGCTCCAGGATTGCGATCACAGCTTCTCTAGCTTCACCACTCCCGGCCGACCCGGATATCGCGAGAAGCGGCACCTTCCCTTCGTAGCAATTGGGCGACAGAGATATTGTGTATTGGTAGCGAACGTCAAAAACAAATTGTGTATTGTGTGGTGCTTGGTCCACGTCAGAAATGCGGCGACGTTCGGTGTGTATCGTTGGCCGGGAAGAAGGAGAGGCTTCGACCGGCGATAATGCTGCGAATGGGACGGATGAGGTTCATCACTAGTTGGTGTTACTGCCGTTGAGGTTGGATGAACCTTGACCGTTGGCCGACTGCCATAGTCCATAGTTGGTTCCAGGATTTGTCTGCCACAGACGGATAGTTCCTGCAAAAAGGAATCGAGTCAGGCACAGGGGATCAATCAGGACGCGTGGCTCTTACCGTCCTCGCTTCCACTAGCATACACCTCCCCATCGGGACTATAGCTCACACAGTGAACCGGTCCGTGATGGCCCTTGTACACTTCCGTCTCCTTGCCGCTGTCGAGGTCGTATACGCGTACCCACGGGTCAGAAGTTGAACCGACGACGAATCGGTCGCGGTTGATCGGGTGCAGGGAGGCGGATGAGACCGTGTGCGGAAGGGGTATTGATACTGGCGGATGTTGTCTGTAGCGGAAAACCGTATCAGACACGGAAACGCAGCCTCCCATGAAGAATTCCGATTGCTTACCCCATGATATCCAAAAAGTGCACCGTCTTCCCGCTCGTAACAGACAACGTGCCCCCACCATGGACCATCTCCATCGCGTTCACCGGCTCGCCCATATCAAAGCTACTTGTCTGCTCCAGCGTCCGCAGATCCCACCAACGAACGAGCCCATCCTCTGATGCGCTGATCCCGACGACGCCACCTTGTCCTTCGTCCCAGACGAGGGAGCGAATCGTGCCGCGGCACGAGTTGCCGTCGGCGTAGTTGCCGAGTACGAGGGGTTGGGCGTCGGGTCTGCCAAGGTCGAACAGTCGGATTTTCTTTTCGTTCCCGCCCTGTCATGCGATCCAAGCTAAGTGAGAAGAAGGGGCTAAAAAAGAGAGCTCGACCTACCGTCAAGAGATACTGTGGTTGCTGCTGCGGACTCAGCGCCACACTCCTCACGATATGTGAATGCGCAAAGGTATTGAGACATTCGCCGGTATATGTATCCCAGACCTTGCTACAAAAGTCAGGGTTAGCGAGGTACCAACTATGGCGTTTCTTCTGACTCACGCTGAGAAATCTGCACTTCCTGTAGCAGCCCTGGACGTATCGAGTGATAGTTTGCTGGACCATACCGCTCCCTTGTGGCCTGAATAGCTGGCTATCAGCTCACATAATAGGTGAGATCACGCACACGCAAGCTCACCCAGAAACGTTCCTATCCAATCTCCCGTCCAGTTCCGCAGCATCGGATTTCCATCCTTGCACGCTGATATCAGCAGGTACGAGTTGTCTTCCAGCCTGCAAAGGAAGGGAAGTCTATCAGCAACTGGACGGGCCTGGTAAACGCGCATACTGACTGATTTGAGAATTGTAAATGAGTGACAGGTCGGGTATGGCCTCCGCAGAGGAGGGGCTGCATCTTGGTGGACATGCTTTTGGTGGGGGATCTATAGAATGGAATAAGGGAGAGTGGAGATAGTCACCCCTCGCGTTTTGACTTGTAAATCCCTTGCCTTGACCTGGACCAACTCTGACTAAAGTGTCGATCAGATCTTCACGTGACAGGACTCGAGATTTCTGAAATTGAGACTCACCATACATGAATGATTGCTCGGGTATAGCAGTCGGGTACGACATTACCATTCTTCCCGCATCTCATCCCATCGCCATGGCTGCAGAGGACGCACAGAACAAAGCGGCATCAGCTTCGGCAGGCGCAACCAAAAAAAGGAAGAGAAAGCACTCGACCAGCAAGCGCAGTGGCGAGGGAACCGCACAGCAAGACGGAGATGTCACTGTCGATGAACAGCCAGCGGAAGCCGCCGTCGCGTCGACCTCGAAAGTCACGCTGGATGCACCTGTAACGACACCGGCTCCCGCGACGACCGCCGTCTCAGCAGCCAAAGCACCCGTTCGGCAGTCATTCGCGGCACTCAACCTCTCTGGTGGCACGCAGGCGGCGCTCGACCGCATGGGATTCACAACCATGACCGAGGTTCAAGAGAGGACGATTCCGCCCTTGTTGGCTGGTCGGGACGTCCTTGGTGCCGCGAGGACAGGTAGTGGAAAGACGTTGGCGTTTTTGATTCCTAGTATCGAGTTGCTGAGTTCGTTGAAGTTCAAGCCTGCAAACGGTACGTTCTCTTTGCCTTTCCTTCACCACATGCTGACCTACAACTCTCTTTGCAGGTACCGGCGTCGTTATCCTCACTCCGACAAGAGAACTCGCACTGCAGATCTACGGAGTTGCCAAAGACTTGATGGAGAACCATTCGCAAACCTACGGAATCTTGATGGGCGGAGCCAACAGAAAGGCCGAGGCGGACAAGTTGGTCAAGGGTGTGAACCTGATCGTTGCGACTCCTGGTCGACTGCTCGATCATCTGCGGGTATGTCTCGCCGAGTTCTGGAGATTGCCTTCTTATTGATTTCGGCTCTTCGCTAGAACACCAAGGGTTTCGTGTTCAAGAACTTGAAGGCCCTGATCATTGACGAGGCAGACCGAATTCTCGAGGTCGGATTCGAGGAGGAAATGAAGTCGATCATTGCGCTTCTGCCGAAGGGTAGGTCGGGCGGAAACAGGCTTCATACGCTGCGCCGTTGCTTAACCCTTCGTTCGCAGAGAACCGACAATCGATGCTCTTCTCCGCCACACAGACCACCAAGGTCGCGGATCTCGCTCGAATCTCCCTCCGAGCCGGCCCGCTATACATCAACGTGGACCAGGACAAGACGGCTTCCACCGCCGAATTCCTCGAGCAAGGCTACCTCGTCTGTGAATCCGACAAGAGATTCTTGCTGCTCTTTACGTTCTTGAAGCGACACGCAAAGAAGAAGATTATCGTCTTCTTTTCGAGCTGCAACTCGGTCAAGTACTATTCGGAATTGCTCAATTATATCGATGTTCCGGTGCTGGACTTGCACGTGAGTCAGAGTGCGAATGCATCCAGAAAGCTCTACTAAACACGTTCCTTTCCAGGGCAAGCAAAAACAGCAAAAGCGAACCAACACCTTTTTCGAATTCTGCAACGCCCCAACAGGACACTTGCTCTGCACCGATGTCGCCGCCCGAGGTCTCGACATTCCCAAGGTCGACTGGATCATCCAATTCGATCCGCCTGATGATCCGCGAGACTACATCCATCGAGTCGGCCGTACCGCTCGTGCTGGCAAGTCCGGAAAGAGTCTGCTGTTCTTGTTGCCGAGTGAACAAGGGTTCTTGCAATTCTTGGCTGCCGCCAAGGTTCCGCTGAACAAGTATGATATTAAGCCGGACATGATTGCCAATGTGCAGGACCAGGTGAGTGGCGCGGCAAGGAATCGCTCGATTGGATGCTAACTCGCACCCGCTTTGCAGCTGGAGAAACTCATCTCCAAAAACTACTACCTCCATCAATCCGCAAAGGATGGTTACCGATCATACCTCCAGGCATATGCGTCATACTCCCTCAAGAAGATCTTTGACATCAACAAACTGGATCTGCGCAAAGTCGGCAAGGCATATGGATTTGCTATTCCACCAAAGGTATGCCGTCAATCGGACTATCGAGGAAATTATATTCATCCCCCTTTCCAGGTGAACATTTCGGTCGGAACGTCTCTCAAGGCGGGTAAGCGATCGCGCCATGGTGATGACGAGTCGGAAGAGGACATGGACGAGGAAGACGATGCGGCTACCAAGAAGGCCTATTACCGGTCCTCCCATCAACGCAAAAAGGCAAACAGTGGATCGGGACGTCGTTGATGGTATCCTGGCTTGTCTGTATCAGTTGTTTGTAGTTGGACTATATATGGGTTGCCGCTTGTGCAATGCAAAGTAGCGAGTTCCTCGTTCATGGTAGTCTGGATGCTTCATTACAAGCAGGATGCTGTCTATCTGTCTAAGCCAATGTCTTGAACTTTTCTATAGCGAGTCGAAGGGTTTCAATCTCCGCTTCGAGTTCACGAGCCTAGCAGACAGATCTTTAGCAGAGATAGTGGGACTGATCAGAAGCCAACGTACCTTGTCGGCATTCTTCGCCCTGACTTCGGCAGGAATAGCCTCGTAGTTCTTTTGCGCAGCGAGCTTCTCCAGCTTCTCTTTACCTTGTCGAGCCAAAGTAGTCTTCTTCTCCAGCTTGGCAATCTCGTCAGCAGCATTGACCTTGCCCTTGACCAAGATGTGCACGGCAAGGTTGACCGCGACGGGTTCAGTACCACAACCAGCGGGGACTTCGGATGCTCCTCGAAGAATCTTGATATCTCGGGCGCCCTTGACCAAGGACGAGATGACGGGGATCTGCGAGGCGATCATTTCTGCCGTTGCCTCATCATCGGCTTGGACGAGAACTAACGGGCGGAGTGAGTGACCGGGAATGAAAAGCCAACGCTGGATGCTCACTATCGTGTCGCTCTTCGGGCGTCTTGCCGTTTGTTGGCAAACCGTAGCTTGCCATGATGGACCGAGCCGATCGGATCAGTGCAAATACATTGTCAAAGTCCTTCTCAGCCTGAGGATCGAGGTAGTCTTCTCGCTGCAGAAACCGGTTAAGTACACGTCACGACCAATGCACCGCGACACTTGCCTCGGTGGGGTAGGGACACAGCATGATTGTCTCGCTCTTGTCCTCTGCTCGTCGCGGCAGACGCTGCCAGAGATCCTCCGATACGTACGGCATGACAGGGTGAACGAGCCGCAATGCAGATTCAAGACACGTGTAGATGGTGTTCTTGACGGATTCCTTGATCTCTGCGGGCGTCTCCTCCGTCGTAAAGGGCTTGGTGGCCTCGATGAAGACGTCACAGAGGTCGTACAGCCAGAACGCGTGCATCTTTTCGGTTGCATCGTGGAAGGCTCTTCGCTCGAGATCCTTGTTGATCTCAGCGGAGGCCTTGCTCAACTTGTGCAGAATCCATCGCTCCGCGAGAGTTTCCTTGCCGGTTTTCTGAGACACAAACGAGATGAGCGCGACTCGAGCTCGCCGCAAATGATCACTTACAGCATCCGTCTTGTTGGGCACAAAGTTGGATTCTAGACGAACACCGTCGATATCGACCATGCCGAGCTTGAACATGCAGAACTTGGTAGCGTTCCATAGCTTGTTGCAGAATTTTCGGTAACCTTCGACGTCGGAGACCTTGAGCAGGATGTCTCGCCCTTAAAGAAGGATAAGCATTGTGACCCTTGACAAATTCGACAACTTACCTCCGGTGGTATAGTTGCACAAGGCGAATCGCAAAGCGTCGGTACCACACTGGGGAATACCCTTGGGGAAGAGCTTTTTCTGACCCTCGATCGCGCGCGTAATCTCCTTGTCGGCCAAGTTTCCCTGTCGCAGCTGCTCGTGCAACGCCTGCAACGTCGTTCCCTCGATCAAGTCAATCGGATCAATGACATTTCCGAGCGACTTGGACATTTTCCTTCCCTCAGCGTCTCGGATCAAGCCGTGGCAAAAGACCTCCTTGAACGGCATCTGGCCCGTGAGCGTGATACCGAGCAAGACCATTCGCGCGACCCAGAAGAAGAGAATGTCCCAGCCGGTCTCGAGCATCTGCGCAGGGTAGAACCGTTCGAGATCGGGCGTCTTGCTCGGCCAGCCCTGGATCGAGAACGGCCACAGACCGGACGAGAACCAGGTGTCCAAGACATCGTCGTCTTGTCGGATGGTGAACGGCTTACCGTTGGCCTTTTTCGCGGCCTCGGCCATGGCCTCTTCCTCGGTCCGACCGACGACCCAGTTGTCGTTATCGGCCTCATCGGGAGTCTGGCCGTCGATCGTGACGAGGTAGGCCGGGCACCGGTGTCCCCACCAGAGTTGACGCGAGATACACCAATCCTGCGGGTCGGTCAACCACCGGGTCCACTCGTTCGCCGAGCTCTTGGGCAAGATCTCGAGTTCGCCCGCGGCCGTCCGTCGGAGGGCCTCTGCCGAGGCGTCCTTGAAGTCGACCCACCACTGGGGCTTCATGATGGCCTCGATGATATCGCCCGACTTGGAACAGACCGGGATCTGCATCGGGTTATCCTTGGTCTCGATGTACAAGCCCTTTTCCTTGAGGGCTTCCAGGACGGCGGTTCGGACGTGGAACCGCTTCATGCCCTTGAATCGCTCACCGGCATTGTCATTGTACGTTCCGTCGTCGTTCATCAAGTTGATGAATTCCAGGTTGTGCCGCTTGCCGCATTCGTAATCGTTGTGGTCGTGCGCCGGGGTGATTTTGACGGCACCGGTTCCAAACGACATGTCGACGGTGATCGGGTCGCAAACGACCGGGATCCGTCGGTCGACGAAAGGATGCTTGGCGAATTTACCGTGGAGGTGCTGCACACCAACGTCAGTGCTCTCACTCGCGACCCTCTTTGGCTGCACTCACCGTGTACCTGGGATCATCGGGATGAACCGCAATCGCCGTATCACCCAACATCGTCTCTGGACGCGTCGTCGCCACGATAATCTTTTCATCCGAGCCCTCAATCTCGTACGCAAACGAGGTGATCGCACCAAACTCGAATTTCTCCTTGGGGTCGTATCCGGGAACGTTGATCATTGTTCGGCCGGTCAGCTCTTTTTGGTCGACCTGAGGGATCCCGTCAGTACGAGGACGCAGTACAGAGGGAAGACGGAGCGCACCTCGAGGTTGGACAGGGTTGTGTTCAGCTTGACACACCAGTTGACGAGTCGGTTCGCACGGTAGATCATGCCCTTCTGGTGCATCTGACAGAAAGCCTCTCGAACGGCCGTCGAGAGTTGCTGTGAAGACTATCAGCGAATGGATTCCCGAGAATATGACAACGCGCTTACCGGGTCCATGGTGAATGCGACTCGATCCCAATCACTCGACGTACCCAGTCGATGGATCTGAGTCGTAATCCGGTTTTGATAACTGACCCCTCACTCAGCCCCACGACACACACGAACTGTTATCCACGCACGACTCACGTCTCCTTCCACTCCCAGACTTTTTCCAAGAACGCTTCCCGTCCATAATCATGCCTGCTCTTGCCCTCGAGCTTCAACAGCCTGTTCTCCACCACGCTCTGCGTCGAGATACCGGCGTGGTCGAACCCGGGCGCGTGAAGGGTCGTGTACCCTTTCATCCTGTACCACCGCGTCAAGGTGTCCTGTAGCGCGGCAGTCAAGGCGTGGCCGATGTGCAGGGAACCCGTGACGTTGGGCGGGGGCGCGGGAATGACGAACACGCCTTCGTCTCTCACGTCGCCGGTGTAGATCTTTCCCTTTCCCGGTCCGTTGGGGATCTCGCGTTCGGTGCCTTCCTTGTACCGCGGGGCGAAGAATCCCTTGGACATCCACCAATCGTACCATGCCGCTTCGACCGCCAAGGGGTTATACGCCGTCTTGGGCAAGTCACCGGAAACGTCCTTCTTCTCGCCCTTGGGTGTCGTGTTGACAAACTCTTCAGCGACGGGGACGGAAGGTTTCTTTTCCTCCTTTGTCGGGGCGGCCTTTTTGCCCTGACCGGGTTGGTTCCACTGAGGGGGAGCCTTGGAGACCTTGGCCGCCAATTTGGCCGCCTTTTCCGCTCGTTTGGCGTCCTTTTTCGCTGCACATGACGACGGTCAGCACACTCGGTAAAAGGATTGACAAAACCTCGGCTCACCGGACGACTTTGTAGGCTCCTTGACCTCGACCTCGTTCAACGTCTGCGGCACGGGCTTGACCTCTTGGGCTTCCGGTTGCGACATGTTGAATCTGATGACGGTGTGTAGGTGTGTCGTACGTGTGAGACGTGGGATGATATGTGGCCTGAACCGGGCGAGCATGAACCGAACCGGCTTGATCTGTTTCGTTGCAAGAGACCCGCCGGCGTGAAATCGCTCTTGACTCGGCCCAAGGGAAAACGATCGGGCGGCGTGTATTTTCTGGTTGACAAAGTAAACAGCGGGCAGGGAAGGGAAGGGGAAGGGAAGGGAAGGGAAGGGTAGGGAAGGGGAAGGGTACTTGCTATATCATCTCTCACCTCCTATATCATACCCTTTCTACCCCTGCACAACACAATGTCCCGCGCAACACGTTTCCTCGCCCTCGCCCTTCCGCTCACGATATCCTACCTCCTCGCCCTCTTCCACCTGATCCCCATCCCCTTCCTCTCTGAAACAGAATCTTCCCTCCTCCTACCCGTCGTACGTCCGCTCCCTCCTATCTCCCCTTGCCAGCGCTGACACAAACACACATGCAGATCCCATGGTGGCTCCTCGTCTCATTCGGGGCGTACTCCCTCGGCTCCCTGGGGCTGGGGCTGCTAAAGTTCCGTGATTGTCCCGAGGCGTACGAGGAACTCTTAGTGGTCAGTCCTCGCGCTTTCGGATTCCCGGTGGATGGCGCTGACGGACGGGAGAGCACAGGAGATATCACAGGCGAAGAACCAGCTACGAGATCAGGGTGTCTCGGTGGATTAGATTGCGAGATGTATGGTCCGCGGCATCGTGATAGACGACTCATTTACAAGGGGATCTACTTTGACATCCGTCCGGGCAGTTCTATATCCATACACCTCGGCCAATTCCACGATTTGCGTATCAGCGTCAACTTTCGAGTCCCAGATCGATATCCGCACACTGCATTCCCAAACTCTATCCAGCAAGCGAATTCCATGCCAAGACTCCCATGGCTCATCCATCATTACTAATTAATCCCAAACTGCGACCGCTACACCCAAGATAATCAGCCCTCCCCTGTTCCACCTCGATTGCCGGTACTCACAAGCTGCATTACGCCGACCCTCTGATCAGGCGGCAACGCCCCAATCTGCTCGTTCGTCAGCTGGAAGACTTGCATCAACATGCCCTGCACCACGAACGGAATTAGTGTCTCGCGCCAAAGGAAGGAAGCGGGCAAACGGGGCGTACGCGTTGGTCTTCGGATACCATGGAGAGAGCCGCTTGGATCGCGGCTTGATTCGCGCCCGCGGGCGGTTGAGCTGCGGGTGGCGGGACCGCAGGTGGTTGCTGGGGCGGCGGTTGCATTTGCTGAGGCGGCTGTTGTGATTGTTGTTGAGGAGGGGGAGGTTGCTGATACTGTTGTTGCTGTTGAGGAGGCTGCTGGTATCCACCGCCGCCGGGAGGCATCCCATGCTGCGGCGGAGTCCCTGTGTATCCCTGCGGCGGACGACCTGCCGTCGGCGCAAAGGGCGGCATCGTCTGCGGAGGTTGTTGTTGTTGTTGTTGTTGTTGTTGTTGTTGAGGAGGAGCGTTGAAGTGCGGTGGAGGCTGGTATCCCATGGGACGGAAGGGCGGCTGAGTTGGTGGCGGAATTGAGTTGGGGATCGGTTGGATTCGCTACACATGCGAAAGTGGAAAGGACAGGGTTAGACGGGTGTATAAGGTTTCAAAACAAGACAGGACTTGCGGATAGGACGGCCGGATCAACGACATTCATAAGCAGCATCGCTTGAAACAGTGCATACGCCAACTGTGGATGGGCATTGAGCACCGTCCGCGCTTGGTCCGGACTCGTTTGCACCAGCGTCTACCCGCGAATCAGCACGATTCTCTGAAGAAACCTTTGCACAAAACTCACCTTCATCCCCGTCAACACGTCCTCCAACTTTCCCGGCGGGATACTCGCCAAAGTCTTGCTAATGACATCCGTCGCTTTTTGCCCCGGAGGAACGTCTTGTCCGGGGGGAAGCATGTTCATATTCACTCCCGGCGGAGGCGGCATCCCGGGCCTCGGCGCGTTCATGCCCATGCCGATTCCCATCGGCTGGGGCGGCGTGAACCCTCCGTGTCCCGGAGGACCAAACTGTCCCGGAGGTCCCATCGGACGTACACCAGGCCCCCCGGGACCGGGACCCGCTCCTGGACCGGGCGGGCCGCGTCCGTCGCGCGGCTTGTACGGTTCGTCCGTGGATAGTTCGACGCGGAGGTTGCGTCCGTTGACGACTACTTCTTGCAGGTTTCGGACGGCGCTCAGCGCGGTTTCGTGGTCTGGCGGGCGTCCGTTAGCGTACATGCGAGGAATGTGGCATGAAGGGCGTACCAAAGTAGTGACAGAATCCAAAGCCCTTTGCTTTGCCGGTGTTTGGGTCAAATTTCAAGCTTTACTGCTGATCAGCCGAGGTGTTTGCACAAGTGGGAAGGTAACTCACACAAACTCCTGAACGGGTCCAACCTCTGCAAATATAGCCGTCAACTGTTCCTCTGTCACATCGCTACATAGAGGTTCAGCTAGAGCCCAAGAGGGAAAGAGAAGGACTTGCAATGGGATGTTGGCGACGAATACTGTTTTCGTGGTTTGCAACAGTGCCGGGTTGGGGTTCCCTCGTCGTTCGCCTTGCGGAGGCGGTTGTTGTTGTCTGTTTCGCATCATCATTCGCCGTTGTAGAAGGATGAGGATAAGTAGGCAATAGACCTTGAACTCTTGTGCAACTCTTCTCACTCATCCTCGGTCGATCGGCTGACTCGCGCTAGCGAAATTTAGATGAGAGACCTGGTAGTAGACCTATACTTCTAGGGATTTTCCCTCGATCTAGTTCTCTCCGTTCATATCGACTAGAGCCATGACGGACACCCTCGCTCTCCCCATCGCACCGCTCCGGCCCTCGACCGGCGTGGCACCCGTCAGAGCAGAGTAAGTTCCTTGCAACCTCCATCTGCGAATTCATCCAACCCTAGCACAGGTACATTGTCTCTTCCCGCATCCCTACACCAGTCGTTGACGACGACGCAGCGGAATGCAAGACCAACCACGTCTCCACTGGCCCCTCGGAAGACGTCAAGGACCGTCGAGATGACGACGCGGAAGGCGGGAACAAGCGACAAAAGGTGGATGATCGTGATTCGGGCAAGAAGATGAGCAAGGAGGAGAAAAAGGCGAGAACGGGGCAGAACAAGGGGAGGAGGTTCATGTCGATTCAGGATGGCGTGAGGGTGTGCAAGGATTTCATTCAAGACGGCGAGTGTGCGTTTGGTACCAAGTGAGTCGCCCATGTTCTCGGGAGTTTCCATGGCTGATCCCGGGACAGGTGCAAGATGTCACATGATATTACAGAGTACCTCCTTTCAAAGGAACGAGACATCTACTTTCCCGCACACGAAACCCTCCTCGGCTCGCCTCCCTTCGTTCCGCTCCCTACACGAGGAGAAATGCAGCAACCTACAGCAGA
Organism: Naganishia albida; assembly: GCA_001599735.1. NCBI lineage: Eukaryota > Fungi > Basidiomycota > Tremellomycetes > Filobasidiales > Filobasidiaceae > Naganishia > Naganishia albida. The sequence continues at coordinate 214,124 of BCHV01000005.1, forward strand.
GGACCCTTCGCCGCTCTTTGACGGGACGACGACTTGTCCCGTCTTCGAGGCGCTCGGGTACTGTACGTTTGGCTGGCGATGTCGCTTCCTCGGTGCACATGTCGCGCGCGAGGATGGCTCGAAACTGGGGCTTGTGGCAGTGCCGCAGATGCCTGAAGTAGCGGGGTGGCGAGTGGTTGAGGATCCGGAGAAAAAGGCGCGAGTTGCAGCAGAGGGGAAGGAGGGGTCGATGAATCACTTGTCAGCCGAGGAGATCAAGGCGCTGCAGAGGAAACGGGTGAGCCCTGTCTTCTGGCGATTCATGAGAACCCCCGGCTGATTCGTGCAGTTCCCGTACCCGATGTCGGCCGAATACCTCCACTCGATCGATTCGAGCTACCAATACGACCGCGCCTACAAGCCCTATCAACCTCCTCCGCCGAAAAAGGGCGCCAAGCCAGCGACGGCGGCGGCGGCGGCGGCGGCGGCGGCGGCGATGAACGAGGAGGAAGCGATGGCGGCGATGGATGAGGAGGAACAGGCGGCGACTGTTGGTTTGGCGACGATGACGGGCCACGAGGCTGAGCGGGATGATGTGCCGTTGCGTCCGGTGGAGAAGAAGAGGTTGGATTGGAGGGGCAAGACATACCTTGCGCCGCTGACGACCGTCGGCAACTTGGTGAGTGTTCCTCTTCGACCGAATGCTACGACTCGCTAACGCTCGCTCGCAAAGCCATTCCGTCAACTCTGTGTCAACTATGGCGCAGACATCACCTGTGGCGAAATGGTGCTCTCCCAGTCACTCGTCAGCGGGAGCCGTGAAGAATGGGCCCTCACGAAACGACATCGGTCCGAGCAGTGTTTCGGTGTACAGCTTTGCGGTGGAAAACCGACGATGATGGTGCCCGCTGCAGAGGCGCTGAGGACGGTGATGACCAAGGATGCGTCGCGCGGGATCGATTTTGTGGATATCAATCTGGTGGGTGAATTCTTGGGTACGTTTGGACATGGCTCATCGCGTATGTAGGGATGTCCGATCGATCTCATCTTTCAACGTGGTGCCGGATCAGCACGTAAGTTCCCGTTCGTCGCCTCGGAGGTGAATCTAACATCCCACAGTCTTCAATCGACCGAATCAACTCGAAAAGATCCTCGTCGGTATGAACAAGGTCCTCGGTGATATCCCCTTGACGGTCAAGTTCCGAATGGGCATCGCCAAGGATGAATTGATTGCGCACAAGTTTATCCCGAGGTTTGCGTTTGATTGGGGCGTGTCGGCGATGACGGTACGTTGTGCCGGGTAGAGACAGGGCTTGGCTTATGGCTGTATAGCTTCACGGAAGGACGAGACAGCAGCGGTACTCGAAGCTTGCAGTGCGTATCTCTCATTTCCTTGACTCTGATGGTTACTAATATCGAGCGCAGAACTGGGCCTACATCAAAGAATGCGTCGAAACCCTCCACGCCTCGGCCGAAGAAAAAGGCCTGCCCGCTCCACCAATGTTCGGCAACGGCGACTGCTTCTCTGCACAGCAATATTATGAAGAGATGGAGGCGAGCGGTGTTGATGGAATCATGGTTGCCCGTGGCGCGCTGATCAAGCCGTGGATCTTTACCGAGATCAAGGAGCGCAGGGAGTGGGATATCAGTGCGACCGAGCGATTGGAGGGGATCCGAAAGGTGCGTCCATCGGGATGGAAAGGTGACTATGCAGGCCGGCTGACTCGGCTGACCTTCCGCAGTACGCCGAGTTTGCGTTGAATCACTACGGCGCGGACACACGCGGCGTCAACACGGCCCGACGGTTCCTCTGTGAGGCCCTGTCGTTCCAGCATCGATATGTGCCGATCGGGTTGCTCGAGCGTATGCCGCCGATGATGAATGAGCGGCCGCCTCTGTATCGTGGACGCAATGAATTGGAGACTCTGGTAGGAACCGGATCCGTGTGCAACACAAAGCAAGCGCTCACTGATACTTCCCTTCCTTCCAGCTCGCCTCGACCGATTCCCGAGACTGGGTCAAGATCTCGGAAATGTTCCTCGGCAAGTCGCCGGAGGATTTCAACTTTATCCCAAAGCACAAGAGCAACGCGTACGGCGGGGGCAGAGATGAGGGGGAAGATAACCAGGGATGAGCGTGTTGTAGTGCCGACCATAGCTAGCTATCATACTCGATACTTCTGCTCTTCTCTACTGGCTGCGCTTGACAAAAGCGCAAATATAAGCGCGTCATGACTCACTGGGCGATGATGATCAGAGTATTCACTCCTTCCCTTCTCTCCCCTTGATTTCCTCGCTTCCACCACCAACCAACATGTTCGGAGGCAACTGGAACACGCAGCAGCAACAGCAGCCACAACAACAGGCCACAGGGCTGTTTGGTCAACCGGCACAGCAACCGGCAGCGACGGGAGGGTTCGGACAGCCGGCACAGACGGGTGGGTTTGGGCAGCCTGCGACTGGGGGGATGTTTGGCGGAGGGGGATTCGGTGAGTCGCGCGAGGATGTCAAGGTGGAAGTGATCAAGGAGAAGTGGAGAAGATAACGAGGGGACGGAGTCGTGACGGAAGAAGACTTTTTGAAACGCGTCGTGCAGTCGACTTTCATGCATCGTTCTGAGAAATGCGCGATCAGGTGCAGCCAGCGAGAGCAAGGCTCGGGATCCTCTACGTGATTCTCGACGACCGTCTCGGTCTCCGAAACAGTCACCTCCGTCACCACGTTCTACGTTCACGTCGCTAATCGCGTCTCTTAGGTTCCACCGGCGGATTCGGCGCAACCAATACCCAAACCAACGCGTTCGGCGCGACTCAAGCCCGACCTGCGTTCGGAGCAACGGGAAGCACAGGTGGTCTCTTTGGCGGAAACACTGGTACGTGCTTGCCTCGCGCCTCCTATGCGGGAACTGACCTCGTATATAGCAAACACAGGTACCTTCGGTTCTACCGGTGGTTTCGGCGCTGCTGCCGCTGCTCCGGCATCGACTTCGGGCGGTCTATTCGGAAGCACGACCAACGCGTTCGGTGCGAAACCCGCCACGACGACAACGTTTGGCGCTCCAGCTGCCACCGGGACCACCGGTGGACTGTTTGGCGCTAAACCCGCGACAGCCACCGCAACAGGAGGTTTTGGCGTCGCCGCTGCTACGCCTCAGCCGGTCAGCAATGGAAGTCTCGCTCCGCCGTACCAACCTCTGAGGGAAAAAGACGGAACGGCCGCCAACGCCGGATGGGGCGTGTACAACACTATCACGTGCATGCCCGAATACCGGGGCTCGAGTTTGGAGGAGATCAGGTTGCAGGATTATGCGGCGGGGCGAAAGACGGCTCCGCCCGCGGGAACGGCACCGACGACTGGGTTTGGACAGCCCGCGGCAGCGTCGGGGGGATTGTTTGGGCAGCCGGCGCAGACGGCGTCGACCGGTCTCTTTGGTCAGCAGCCTGCGGCGAACGCGTTTGGGCAACCCGCTGCGTCGACGGGAACGGGCTTGTTTGGCGCAGCTCAGCCTGCGTCGACGAATGCGTTCGGTCAACCGCAGCAACAAGGACAGACCAATGCGTTTGGGCAACCCGCGCAGACGAGTCTCTTCGGTCAACCGGCGCAGCAGAACACGGGTACCGGTCTCTTCGGTCAAACTCAGCCTGCTCAGCCTGCCGGTGGCTTGTTCGGCTCCACAACCAGTCAGCCATCTACCGGACTCTTTGGCGCGACCAATACCTCGACAACGCAACCTACCGGCGGACTGTTTGGACAGCAAAACACGACGTCGACCGGCTTTGGCGGATTCGGCGCGAACCAGCAGCAAGCTGCGAAACCGGCATTTGGCTTTGGCGCCTCGGCTCCCGCCACGACCACTCCGGCATTCGGACAACCTGCTCAAACTACCGCCCCCTCGTTTGGATTCGGTCAGCAACAACAGCAGAACCAGACTCAGCCGTCTACGGGGTTCGGCTTTGGCGCGACCCAGAACAACACGGCAGGGACGACCGGTACGGGATTGTTTGGCGCCGCTGCGCAGCCGCAGCAGCAGAGTGGTGGATTGTTCGGCGCTGCAGCGACGAATAATGCGCCCAAGCCCGGTGGACTGTTTGGCAGTACGGGAACACAACCTGCAACTGGCGGTGGATTGTTCGGTAGCACAGGAGGTGAGTCGGTCGTGACATCGTCAGACTGTTTGCTGAAAAGCATCGCAGGATTTGGAGCTACACAACAGCAACAGCAGCCCGCGACCAGCTTGTTTGGAAGTACCAACAATAGTTCCACCAATACCACCGGTGGAGGTCTTTTTGGTGCGTCAAACAATACGACTGCTACGCAAGGACAAACGGGAACTACCGGAGGCAGCTTGTTTGGCGGCTTCGGGACCCAAAACAAGCCGGCGGCTCCCACCGGCGGAGGTCTCTTTGGCTCTACGCCCGCTCAACCTGCCGGAACGTCGTTGTTCGGCAACACTGGTACGACTGGCGGTTTCGGAAACACCGGAGCCACGGGCGGTACATCGTTGTTCGGTAACACTCAGACCAATCAGCAGCAACAGACAGCGCAGCCCGCCGCTCAATCCGGAGGCTTGTTCGGTGGCGGCAGCTTGTTTGGTAACAACAATGCCAACAAGCCCGCCGGAGGTGGACTGTTCGGATCGACTGGTGCGCAACCGGCAACCGGCGGCGGTCTCTTTGGTAATCTAGGACAAAGTCAGACTCAGCAACAGCCCCAGCAGCAGCAGAACAACACGGGTTTCGGCACCGGTTCATTGTTTGGCAACCAATCGACTTCGGGCAATGCGCTCGGCAACTCGCAATCACAGCAACCCGCACCGCAGATCAACCCGAACGACCCTTACGGTGCTGGAAACTTGTTCGCCAACCCGCCCAACTTTGCGCCCATCAATACGTCGACGACCAAGGCTTTGCCCCCTTTGACGTCGTCCTTCAAGATGCCTACACCAGTCAAGCAGCCCATGCGGTTGCGAGGGTACGCGACCAGTCCATACAGTCATTCGCCCGCTCTCGGCGCAAGCACTCTGGGCAACTCGGCATTGGGCCTGTCTACCGCTTCGTCGGGTTCGCAGATGCGGGGTAGCTTGTTTGACCGACCATCGGCCGACGTGCTTAGCCCGGCCGCGTTCACGCCTCGGTCCAGTGTCAAAAAGCTTGTCATCGAAAAGAAGGTCAACGGCGCCAATCTGTCTGCTTCGCTCAGCCAGAGCACGAACCGTCAAGTCGACCGAAGCTTGATCAACCCGGATGCGGACGGCGAAGTCAATGGTAACGCCAGCGTGTTTGGCGCCAACGAGTCGATCTCTGGAACTCCATCTCGCAGCGTTTCCAAGGCTCCTGCAAACAAACCCGCACCCGCGACCAAGTCACTCAACACCTTGTCGCGCAACGTCGACCTAGACGATTTCGAAGAAGGCGAGTACTACACCATCCCCGACATGCATTCCCTGTGCAACGCGACAATGGAGGAACTGCAAAGTGTCGAAGATTTCGTCGTCGGCCGCAAGGGTTACGGCGAGTTGCGATACTTGGAATCAGTCGATGTCGCTTCGGCCGGCGACTTGAAGAAGATTTGCGGCGAGATCGTCATCTTTGCGCGAGGCACTTGCGAGGTTTATCCCGAATCGACCGAGAACATGGAACCTGGAACTGGGCTCAATCATCGTGCTCGAATCACTCTCGAAAAGTGTTTCCCCAAAGACAAGAGTACAGGCGAACCGGTCCGGGACCCCACAGCGCCAAGGGTGCAGCAGCACCTGCGAAAGCTCAAGGGCATGGAAGGGACGCACTTCCAAAACTACGACCCGCCAACGGGAACGTGGGTCTTTGAAGTCGATCACTTCACCAAGTATGGTTTAGATGACGACGAAACCGAGGATGAAGACGAACAACTCTACGACGGGGACCAACAGTCAAACTCCTCGGGAAACAGCGCTCCAAACTCGCCCGAGCGGCGCGCGCGATCCATGACGACTGAAACAACTCGATCTCCCTCGCGAGTAGGCTCTGCCGCGTCTACTGTCAGCCAAGACCACGTTGAGAGCGACCACTCTATCAACGCCAAAGCAAACGCGCAAGCCGACTTTTCATTCATCTTCAACCAAGATACCCCAAAAGCATCTCGATTCAACGGCCTGCCGTATTTTCATAAAGCCGAAGAGGACGATGTCAGGGAGTTCGACATGACCAATGTCGAACCCACCTCTTTCGGCGAATACCAACTTCCCTCATCCTTCCAACCCACCTGGTCCTATCAATCTCTACCCGGAACCTCTAGTCTTGCTCATCAACACGAACGTCTCTTTGCCGACGTCGGCGCCTTTCGATCTCGTTCGTTTGGCGTCGGGTGGGATCTCAGAGGCGGCCTCGTTTCATATGGCAAAGTCGCAGCACTGGACGCGCCGAACCAATTCCAACCATTCTCCATTTCATCACAACCCTCAGTGGGCGTCTCGACTGTCAAAGAAGCAGACCGCCAGCACACGCAAGAGATGCTTGATCTGCAAATCGAGCGGTCCGATATTCAGGTACTTGACGACGTGCCCCGTATTCGAACGCAGGATACCCTGCAATTCAAACACCTCGCAAGCGTCTTTGCCGGAGATAAAGGATACGAAGCGCAAATCTGGCGTCTCGCCGCCGCCCTATACGATGACCTCGAAGTGCCGGAGTCCACGGCCGATGAGCTCGACGTCGATATCCACGCGTTCTCTCGCAAGATGGCCTTTTCCGACTGGCTCAAAAATGCCGTGGCGTTGGCTGCGGAACGGGCAGATCTGAATGCAGCGCAAGGACCTGACAAGGTCTTCGCCCTGCTTTCGGGCCATCGAGTCGAAGAAGCGGTAAACCATGCGCTCGAGTCTGGGGACATGCGGCTCGCGAGCTTGCTTGCTACGATCGGCAATGAAGAAACGAAGAAGGCGATGGCTTTACAGCTTGATGCTTGGTCGCGCGATAAGTCGGATGCCGATATGTCGAAAGAGTATCGACGTGTCTATGCACTGCTGGCGGGAATCGCCGACGTTTCCGACAAGGGAGACGTAGACATCACCGACGGCCTCGAGTGGCTTCGTGCGTTTGCGCTCAGTTTTTGGTACAAGACCCCGCTCGAGCAGCCAATCGAGATGGCAGTTGAAGCTTTCCAGGAGCGTCTTGAGCAAGTACCAACACTACCCCGACCCGTGTTGAAGCACGTCTCCGCCTATCGACGTAAACAAGAGGCAGCTCCGGAAGACGCCGTGTACTCGCTCGTCAAAGTCTTTTGCCAACAAGATCGAGTGCTCGACGTCTTGTCGGATCCGGCCAACTTTGGAAGGACGGCGTCGGACGCGCGAATACAGTGGCATCTATGCAACATGCTGTTGAACGTAAAGGGTTACGGTTCGGACGATGAGGATGGCGGCCGGTCGGACGCGGAGAAGTTTGATCGGTTGACGGTGGCATACGCCGATCAGTTGGAGAAAGCAGGGTTGTGGACGATGGCGGCCTTTGCGTTGCTGCATCTCGGTGAAGATCATGCGTGAGTCGACCGTCTTCTTTCAGGAACCCAGCTGACCTTTTTTCTCAGGCGCGTACGAGCGGTGAAAGACCTCTTGCTTCGGCATGTGGAAGAGCTCGACGAAGATTCGATCAGTTTCTTGGTAAACTCGCTGTGCATCCCGCGGTCGTGGATTGCCGAGGCCGAGGTACGTTTGGCCGCTACTGGGCGCCTTGGCATTCTCTGACTCGACTTTACAGGCCTTTAACTATCGTACCAATGGCGAGGTCTATGAAGAATTTCTTGTCTCCCTGGAAGCGGGCTTGTTCAACCGTGCACACGGTATCGTGGTTGATCGACTTGCTTCAGAGGCAATCTTGCGGGAGGATGTTGCAGTGTTGGAGAGGTTGTTGGAGAAATTACCAGATGAAGTTGTGGACGAATGGGACAAGGGAGGCGGTGTAAGTGAGGTGTTGCTGCTGAAGGCGCTTGACTTATCGTCTGTTTCAGCTCCTTGCCGATTACGCAAAAGCCATGGCAGTCGGGCCTGAGACTATCAAGAATGTCAAGGCCCTCAAGCGATCATCCGATGGTGATCTGCCAGAGGACGTTCAGTTTCTGCAGGACTTGCTCGCAAGCTTGGCTCCACGCGTCGAGCGTCTATGGAGACATGGCTCAAACGGCTTGTACGACGCCGATGTGGATTTGCAGAATCAAGCCGCCAAGATGAAAATGTTGGAGGGAATATACCGATACGCCGGGGAGTTGGCTTCGCATAGCAAGGTTCGTGCCGCGCCCGTTCTCGAAGCTTTCACAGACTGACTCGCTGTTATTGCAGATAAAGCGCCTTGCGCCTTCCAGTGACCTGCCGGAGGCTAGCCGACTTCGGATGATGCAGGATGCGGCGCTGGATCGATTCAATCGGCAATTAGAAATAAATGTAATGTAGTGTTGGCGGAAATAAAGTCATCAGTGAAATCCACGGAATGCTTGATTATTATGCATACATACCGTGGACCGCTTCGGTATTGACATGCTCGGGCCTCCGTCGCGGGCGTTAAGCGCCTCATATTGTGTCTTACGATGTGTGTAGGCGGCTGTCCACCTGTGTATTTCCAGCTACGTGTCCCTACCCGAACCCCTAAAACGATCCAGTATACGGTTACTACCCCCGCTCGAAATCTGATTAGGAAGGCTAGTGCGCCCGGTGCAAAGGGGTGATTAGGTTTCAGTGATCAGTGATAAAGATGATGAGACAAGCTGAGTATATGAGGCCGATTTCACTATCGACTACAGTATCTCCCTAGGTAAGTCACTCCAAGGTGGCCCAAGCATGTATCCTAATATTACTCAACCCTACCTCGCTACCAGCAGGCACCTTTATACCTCACTCGCTCACCAGCTTCGTCGGTTCCCAACAGCCATGTCAAATCTCGATCCCGTCATCGTCGTCGGAGGTTCCTACGCCGGAGCCCATGCCGTTCGAACGCTCGCCAAGTCCCTGCCCAAGGGCCAACGAGTCATTCTCCTCGAAGAACGGAGTCACATGGCCCACCTCTACGTTCTGCCCCGATTCGCCATCGTCCCGGGATTCGAACATCAAGCGTTTGTGCCGTACAACGATCTGTTCTCGCACATTGCGGATGAAGAAGCGATGAAGGGGTTGTCGGACAAGGAAAAGGATGCGTTGGACCCGAGTGCGTATTCGGCCGATGCACCGAGGGCGCAGTATATCCAGGCGACCGTGGTGGGCATTGAAAAGGACAGGGTTCACTTTGTACGTCATACCCATAAACCAGAGGAACGTCCAGCTCCGGAGAAGCGGACGACACCGACAGACGAGTATTGCGGAACGACGGCCATGCAAGTTGCCGAGTGCGAGCAGGATCCGTCATTAGACGCACCGTCGACGGAATCAAGCTCGACGGTCAAGCTGAAACGAAAGACAAAGCCCGATGCGTCTGCCACGACGGAGAAAGTCTGGCAGGTTCAGGCGGATACACCCCGGAATGGACACGTACATGCGCATCAGCATGTACTGGAAGAGACGCTCGAGCATACGCATCTCGCCGAGAATGGGAGCAAGGTCCGCTACGTTGCGCATTCGGAACAACCTATCGTCGATGGGGATGCCGTTGCCAAGCTTCGAGATAACGATTGCGGCAACTGCGCTTCCCCTTCCTCTACCTGTTGCTCGCAACTCGGCAAGCCAAAGTCCACGACCCTCACAACGCCAACGAGCATCGGTTCCAACCTCTCCCGCTCGACATCAACGACGAGCGTGAACGAGGTCCTAATGACGCCTCGGGCGCTGCGAGAACACTGCGCAGGATGCCCCTCGCCCTCGGAAACGTGCTGCTCGACACTCGTCACCACAAAGCCGGCTCTATCAGACTGCGCGAATTGCGCAAGTCCCGCCAGCTCGATCTGCTGTCAGACTCTTCAACCGCGCGTTCGCCCCTGGAACGCATCACGGGGTCCAGGCGCAAACGGGATACAGCCGGCCAAGCCGCAAGCCGAGCCAGTAAAGTCGGATACGGAAACGATCAAGTTCTCGTATATGATCTATGCGGCCGGTTCAAGGCTTCCTCATCCGCTTATCCGGCTGCCGAAGAAGAAGATGCAGGCCAAGGAATGGCTAATGGAGAATCAGCGGGTGGTCAGGGAAGCTAGCAAGGTTTTGGTCATTGGTAGTGGCGCATTGGGCATCCGTAAGTCGGCTGCTTGCTCCTCAGGTTCTCAGTTTGAGACGGGATCGCAGAATTCGCGACGGATATCAAGAGCTATTATCCGGAACATGAAGTGACCCTGATCAATTCGCGACCACGCTTCATGCCGCTATACCATGAAGACATGCACAAACACATCCAGCAGGCCATGGATGATCTCGGTATCACGGTCTACCACAATGAACGGCTGGAGGATATGGATGCGCTGGAGAGGTTGCGAGATGAAGCCGTTCAAGCGGAGAGCAAGGAACATACAAAGGGCAAGGCGGACGGGAAGAAGGGCAGGAAGATGATTCGGCTTCGACTGAAGAGTGGGAGGGAGGTGGAGAGTGATTTACAGGTGGGTGCTCACGGTCGCACGTTTGATTTAGGGCTAAACGTTTTTTTCGCTAGATCCTGTGCATCGGCCAACATCACAATCACGAGCTCATCTCGAGCCAGGAACCAAGTTTGCTCAGCGACAAGGGATCGCTCGAGGTGAAACCGACACTGCAGCTCGATCATCCAGACTATAATCACATCTTTGCCATTGGAGATGTCGCGCACACGACGGCTATCAAGGCCGGTCATGTGGGCTACTGGCAGGCGGGCGTGGCCGTGGAGAATATTGTGAGACTGTTGGAAGGAAAGAAGGAATCGGAACTCAAGGTGTATGAGCCTACCAAGCCGATGATCAAGGTGACGGTTGGCAAGGTAAGCTGGGCGTGCTTGTTCGCTGAACTCGGCTGACCCGATTCTATAGCACAAAGCGGTCGTTCAGATGTGGGATGAGGACGGAACACCGAAAGTGACGGTGACCGAGGACATGCCCGAGGATTTGCAGGCGCTCAGTATGTGGAGTTATGTTGGCGCAAAGACGACAGACCTGGATATTTAACAATGGCATGGGAGGTATGGTACAAGTTATATAGCAACGACATGCATAAACAAGCAAGAATTCCGAGGACGGCTTTGTTCGGTTTGCATATTCGATCCGGGCGCACCAAAGTTGCCGGGCCTCGATTGCAATGATAATCCAGACGAGTATGACCATTTCAAAGGTCATCCATAGTCCAGAAACTGTCCCAAGTCGTTCTACAATTCGTTCAACGTGTCCCGCTGCACCTTCACCATGCGACCAACCACCCTCCTAAGAGCCACCCACGTCCGACAGCCCATGATTCACTTTCTGGGAAAGCGCTCCAAGATTGAAAAAGGCAGGTCTTTACAAATCAGTCCACAATGACCCATGCTAACACCTTGAACGTGCTCAGCTCCTCACGCACCCAAGCCGCATCCCCAGGCACCCAAGGAAATCGCGGAAGACTTTCAATCCTTTCTCTCCAAACTGCAATCAACCGGCTCCTCGCCATCTTCGAGCGTGAAGAGCTCATCGTCCGCGAGCTCGACTGCCTCCTCGCCGCCGCCGCCGCCGTCGTCGTCGTCGTCGGGAAAGCCGGTAGACTTTGAGGTGTTTTACGAGGCGCCCAGTAGACTATGGAAGACGAAACCGCTGGAAGAGTCTGAGATTGAGGCAATCATGGTGAGTTGCACTTGTGTCTGGGGCGCGGGAGACTTGATGTTGATTCGGTGCACGTAGAGCGGGGGTGCGACCAACGTATCGGTATAGGCTGCTACCAGGCTCTGCAGTGTAGTTCAGTACCAGAGTGATGAAGATATTACATCCCGTGGTCCTGAGGAAAGATGAAGGGGGGTGGGCGCGGTAACAGGCAAGGCGCTTCATTCGGGCACGGTGAACACTTGGGCGAAGGCCGGACGCGTCTCCTTGCCAAAGCATGGCATCACGAAATGCTTGCGGAGACTGCAGGTACCGCTTTGCCCCATGCAGCTTTCACTCTGATTCAGTGACTGGACTAGGCAGTCAGCGAGTGAAATTGGCAAGTGGTCGCATTGCCGTACAGGTGAATCAGAATCGCGCATCCGAAATGGTTTTCTGGCTACGTCCATCGGCGTGGTCTGGGCGACCAGGCGAGAGTCCTGTTGCCTCATCGAATGAAGCTAGGAGGCCGCAGGGATCGCTATGAGATTCTCGCCATCGCGGAGCATGGTCGACAGGCACCCTCATGAAGTGATCCCTCTGTATCGGAGCAGGAAAGAATCCCCGTGAGACGCGAGATCTGGAACAGATCGCCGCGGACAGCGCTTGGTTGACCCACGCGTCACTCGAAAATGACATCTTGAATCCTGGACGTCCAGCAATCTCCATTGTAATCGTCGTTCGGGAACCCTACAACCGCCTTCCAACCTCGACACCCCACCTTCCACGTTCCGCCTCGATCTCCTCCCGACTCCTCATGCCGACACCCTTATTCCCCCTGGCGCCCTTCCTCCCCGTGCCATCTCCGAACCCGGGCATGGCCGCGCCCCCGTGGAGGAGCTGCAGCGCGGCCTTGAGCGTGTTCATCGGGTTCCGGGAACCCTCGATCGTGGCCGAGGCGTCGCGGATGCCGCAGGCGGTGAAGATTCGGTGCAGGGCCGGCGGAACGGCGAGGCCGAATCCTGAGGGGCGCGAGGCGCGAGCGCGTGGTGTAAGCGAGCCGAGAGCGGAACGGAGGCCGAGCGGGAAAGCGACATGGGACGAAATGAAATGAGCGGAAAACAAAGCAATGAGCGAAACGGATACGGGCGCGCGTGGAACGCAATTGGACCCCGACTCACCGGCCGGTCGCCCGCGCATGATCACCGTCGTCGAGCCCCACTTGGCCTGCAAGTTTTTCCCGGCGCCCCAGAGCGTGCGTTTCTCGAACCGGTCGACAAAGTCCATGCTGAGGACGGCTGGGACGTCGAGGGGAACAAAGACGCAAGTCAGTCAGGGTGGGCAGAAAGGCGCGGCGCGCGTCATTTTGTAGGCTGAGGGTGGAAGTCTGATCGTGCGCCGGTAGACGATCTTGCCGGGTTAAGGGGATCCTCGCCGCGACGTTGGGCAAACCTCGCCCTTGCCCGTTCATTTCGACTGCTCCGTGCGTGTTTGGTAGATGAATCCCACGTGGTGTTCACCACCGAGGAAAGGCCACCCGCTTTCGTTCACTCGTTTCGTTACTGGTTCCTGTCCTCCTGATCGCGCCTCACATGCACATCTTCTCGTGCGCCCCCTTTGCTCTCCCTCACGATTTCTTTGCCTTCGCACGCCCTCGCTCCGCTCACTCGCTCGCTCGACTCACCCTGATGAAACGCCCCGTCAATCGCCGTCGGGGCCGTATCCCCGCGGCCCTGGCCCATGCCGACTAGTCCACGGGAGGGGGAACCGACGACGACGATCGAGAAGAATGAAGGCCTGCGGATGGGGCGCGTGGGTGGTTAGTGACGAGATCGTAACAAGGTTTCGAGGGAGCCGAGGGAGCCGAGGAGGTCATAGCAATGTTTCGAGCCGAGGAGGTCGTCACAATGTTCCGAGAGATCCTCGTCCTCGGCTTCGCCTCGCCTCGGCTCGGCTCCGCCTCGGCTGCGGCTCACATCTTGCCCTTCTTGGTCATGTTTACCACCCGCTTCAACACGACCGTATACCGCGTCAAGCCGCGCAACTCATCGACATCGAGGCCCGTCAAGCCGCGCAGTACTTTTTCCTTTACCTGTGCCGAACTCTGCTCGACGACGGGGGGCCACTCTTGTGGCTGCCTGGGCGGGAAGAGTCGGTCGGGATGGTTGACGTGTGTGTGCTGTGGCGCTTGCGGGGCCGGGATCGGCTGGTGGAGCGCGTTCAGGGAGCGCGGGATGGTGCTCGTGGGCGGGACGAGGAGGGCGCTTGGTGGGGAACGGAGGAGGCGTTGGAGGGAGTGTGGGTTGGTGGTGGTGGATGACGAGTTTTGACGGGTGAGTGAGGGGATGTGGGAGAGTATGCGGGCTGCGGCTGTGGGGCGTGACATGTTGGGTGTGTGGGGGGGAAGGGAAACAGGGAAGGGAAGAGGGAAGGGAAGGGGGAAGGGAATCATCAACTGATATTCCCTCCCTCCTCGATCGGTTTTCTTTCGGCGGGCGAGATCACGTGTCGCGTGTCCAAGGGAGATGAGGGTGAGACAGGGGATAAGGGATAAGGGAAAGGGGATGGGACAGGGGAAAGGGACGCGTATACCCCCCACAACCACCACAATGGCTGCCGACCCCAGGATGGACGCATTCCGCCGGGTAAGCGTTCCCTCTACCGTCCGCTATCCAGCTCACCTCCTCCAGCTTAAAGCCTCTACAGTGCCCCTCATGGCACTCCGTCCGTTAACACCCTCCACCCAAGCAACCGCACGCACACACCTCGACCGTCTCCTCGCCACACTCTACGCCATCCCAAACCCGGACGAAGCGTTCGATCCGGCACTCCTATTATACACCATGTTCCCCCTCACGCACCTCCTCGGCCGGAACAACCCGGCGCTCCTCCGCGATCCCGCAGAAACGGGGTACATTCCGGACGGGACGATCGAGCGCGTGCTCGAGTGCGTCGGCTTCCTCGTGCGCAGGTGGCGACGACGCGGGACGGGGATGGACGGGCGGATGTGGGAGCAGTGGTGGCGTGTCGCTGTCCGTGTTGTCGAGGGTTCCGCCGGGAGACGGAGGGCAGAGGAGGCCGAGGTGAAAGCGGTCGAGTTGATCGCCGCGTTGTTGGACTCGCCGACGGAGGAACAGACCCGGCTCGTGATTCCGTCCCCGGGATCACAGCCGCCGCCGCCGCCGCGTCTACTACCACTGCTATTCCATACAATCTCCACCTTGATCGAGCGCGCGACGGACGGAACATCCCCGACGCTGATCCAACGTACACTCGAAACGCTCGACGCCATCATCCGCGACTGGTTCACACACGCCGAGCACGCAAACGTCCTCGCGAGCATCATGCCGGGCCTCGTCTCCTCCCTCGTCAAACTCATCTGTGGCAACCCCTTTTCCGCGGCGCAAAGGAGGGGGGCGCTTCAATCCGGGTGGAACGACGTCCTTTCCGTGCCCTCGGGGACTGCGCGCGGCACACGCACACGCACACGCACGACGACGACGACGCTCGGGACGCGAGAGACGTGCACGGCGGTACAACTCGTCGTACGGACTCTCGTTCAAACGATCGGCGATGGACCCCTCGGCGCGTGCGGCGTCCTTTCACCGGAAAACGCCCCAGCCGCCGCCGGCGCCGCCGCGCGGGATCTTTCCGGCCTGTTCGACGACCTCGTCGTCGACGCGGAAGAGGAAGAACGGACCGTGATTGGGTCTCCCACGGTTTCCGAAGCGACGACGGCGGCGACGGCGACCACGACGACGGTGACGGGGGATCCATTCCCGCGCCTGACGCCGGCGTACCTCGCGTACACGCGGACCCAAGTTCTCGTCGCGCTACAAGCTATCCTGCCCCGACTGGCGGGACACCATGCCGCCCGCGTCCGGCGGGAACTCGTCCGCGCGTTGGAAACCCTCGCGCTCGAGTGTCGGCGCGCGTGCTGGGGCGACAACGACGACGACGAGCGGATACCGGAGCTCGTGCTCTCCACGTTGCTCGGACTGGCATCACCCTACCAACCGGATCCGACGGTCACACACGCCGCCCAGGGCGTCCTGCGCCGGCTGTTGCGCGGGCCGTCCTCCTCCTCCTCCTCGTCGTCGTTGCGCGGGGGCGCGAGGGCGTGGCGCGCGGTGACGAGGGCCACGCTCGAGCGCGAGGTACGCGCATTCCCGCGCGCCGTCGTGGCGCACTCTGAGCAGGCGCGGGTGGAAGCCTCTGTCGGCGTCCTGAGCGCGCTCGCCGGTCTCGCACTGGCGCCATCGCCAAGGGGGACGGAAAGGGGGCACGCCGACGCCACCGCCGACGACGACGATGACGACGTGGCCGCCGCGTTGAGGCGGGATTTCGGACGGCTCCTTGGGCCCGAGGGCAGCGTGCACAAGTGGTCCGGGCCGCTGCTTCGGTGCCTCGAGCTCGGGAGGCCGGTGGAGATGGAGCAGGATGATGCCACGCCGACGGATTCCCGTCCCTGGAATATGGGCAGAATCGGGGCTCCCGACCCAGCGACGACGGGGCCGGAACAATTTCCGAGATTGTTCCTTGCGCATGTGGAATCGCATACGACTTCAGATAGGATCGGCCACATGTTCGAGGCGCTCGGGGCGGCCGCTGGCGTGGGCAGCCTGCATACGGTGGAACACTTGATCCGCGTCGCGCGCGCATCGAGGTCGTCATCGGCGAGTACCGCCAGTTCGGCCGTCTGGTTGATCGCGCGCATCGTGGACGGTCTCGCGGGCGTCGCGGCCGGTGCCGAGTGGGTCGATGGGAAGCGATTGAGGAGGGCGGCGAGGCGGGTGGTTGAGCTCGTGGTCGAGTTTGACGAGGATGATATTCCCCCTCAAGAGGAAGCGACGGATTCGCCGTCGCCCGGGGAGGAGGAACCCCTCGCGCTCGTGGAACGGCGACGCGGTCTCGGGACGATCGGCAAGCTTCTCGACGACTCGAAACGGACACCGGCGAGCGCGACGGAACACGCGAGGAGACTACACAACGCCGTTCATGCGCAGCTGGTGACCTGTATCAACCTCGCCCTGCTCGCGTCGTGTGCGCGTATCCTCTCGACGTCATTCCGCAAACACCTGATCAGCACGCTCTACATCATCCTCTCCCACCTCGGCTCACCGCATGCGCTCGTCCGGCGGTACGCGCACGTCGCGCTCGGCCAGGTCGCCTACCATGCGGGCTATGCCAGTGCGCAGAACCTGATACTAGAGAATGTCGACTATGTGATCAATATCGTTTCCCAGCGAATGACGTATGACCGGCTCGACACGCTCGCGCCCGTCGTCTTGATCTCGATGATCAGACTCGTCGGAGAACCGATCGTGCCCCTCGTGCAAGACATCATCGCCGACGTCTTTGACGCACTCGATGATTTCCACGGGTACGCCCTGCTCGCGTCGACCGTGTTGGCGGTGATGGATACCCTGATGAAAGCCATGGCGGGTGAAGTAGCCGAGGACGATGCGCCGACGGCGTCAACGAGTGTCAGGCTCCGACGTGCGCCGGATCCGAAACGGGATGTGGAGAGATTCACGGCGTGGTATGCGGAACGAGCCGTCAAAGCGCGCCAAACGATGGACGAGCTGCTCGAGCGCGCACCACACGAACCGTGGGATCGGCCAAAGGACGAGTCCCAGCCGGACGAAGGCCCGGCCAACGCCTCGGACGAAAAGGAGACACCGCCGACGCGCGCACAAGAGGTGTGCATACAGATGATGCAAAAATCAATCTACTTTATAACGCACGCCAACCCGTTTATCACGGCGCGCGTGCTCTCGCTCTTTGCAAGCGGCGTGCCCGTGCTCGTCACCCAGGGCCGGGAATCCGACGCGCTGCCCCTCGTGCATCAAGCATGGCCGTTCATCCTCAACCGACTGCAGGACCCGACGCCGTTCGTCCGTACCGAGGCAGCCGCGCTCGTCGAGTGTCTCGCCCGATGGACGGGAGATTTCATGTCTCGACGGATCCTGGACGATGCGTGGCCGCTCTTTCGACAGCTCTTGGACGCTCAAAAACAGCGGGACGAGCATTCCGCGTTGGCTGTGCGTGGCGTCCGAGGGACAACGTCGGCGTACACTGTTTCGCACCGTCTATACCTGTCCATCATCCGCGCCTTGCACCTCGTCGTCCAACGCGTGCCAATCGCCGACGACCTGTTCTGGGAAATCGTGCTCGCCCTTCGGCCGTTCTTGGATGCGCGCGTGCACCAGGAGTTGGGAGCCGCCACGGTCAAGCTATATCGTGCGATGGCGGAGCGAGATGAGGATGCGGTTTGGCTGGCGCTGAATGCGACGATGGGAACTGTTATCGCGGGTCAGCGTCTACCCAGGTATCTGCAGGAGCCGGGCTTGGATATTCGACATCGTGTCGAGTTGGTGTTGTAGAGGTAGCTTGTATGGGAAATAGATATAGCTTGTATGGGAAACAAATATCTTGAGCGACAGATACAGAGGTGCCCGCCGCGCCGTTCATCACGGCCTCGCAGCTGGTCTCGGGATGCGCGGACTAGTACTGCCGGGCAACAGCCATGCTACATGCTTGAGCGATATTGATATCGGTGCAGGACTGGCTCCGGAGCGGTTGATGCATCGATATCTGGAGTCAAGATCTGTACACATACACAGCTACGTCCAGGTACAAGCCATTTTTGGCGTATTTTTCGGAACAAGGCGGTTCGATTGCGCAGTCTAGTCATTTTCAAAGATAGATCAATCAATCAACACTTCACGGTTCACTTATACACTCAGTCTCAACACCTTCACAACCAGAGCAGAACACAATGTCTAGTGGTGCGTTCCTCTCTCAGTCTGCCAAAGAGTGCTCAACTGACTCCTTAGGCAGCCGCCTCAAGTACAACGCTGGACCAGTCGTCTAGCGGAATCTCCACCTCGACCACTCAAGGAACGACGGGCGTGACCACCGTACCGGAGACGACAGTGACTTCGAGCACTTCGCAAGCTACTGCGACCCCCTCTTCTTCGGCCGTAACGACCGCGCCGTCTAGCTCTTCTGTAACGAGTGCGACGTCGAGCTCTGCAACTTCAACTTCAGCTTCCAGTACGAGCTCATCTTTCTCGACCTCGCAATCGTTTACTTCGACCACCGTCGTCACCGTCCCTTCATCGACCAGTACCATCCCTTCCAGCACGTCCGTGGTCACCACTCAACCGACGTCATCTGCTCAACCCACTTCCCAGACATCCGCCGTCGAAGAATTTACGAGCTTCACATCGTCATCCGCCAGTGTTGCATCGTCCGTTGGCCCAGGAGGAACCATCTTTCGGACGACCGTGGTATACACCTATGTTTCCTCTAGTCGTACCGGAACCAGCACGAATCGCGCGACGGCAGTGGCGGGATCTGGAGGGAAATCCGGAGGAGGATCCAATACGGGAGCCATCGTTGGAGGAGTCGTAGGCGGAGTGGGCGGTCTTGCGCTGCTTGCGGCAGCTGCATTCTTCTTGCTGAAGCGGAGGAAGAAGTCTAGGGCGACGGCACTGGATGAAAAGATGGTGAGCACAGATACTCTGATGCTCCTCTACAGCTCGCTAACTCGATTTGCGAACTAGTTTGACCCTGGGTATGGCCGATCCAACTCTATCGATCTCCTCGGCGGCGCCGGGAACGGAATGGATGCCTCTCCCGTCGAGCCATCGCACATTTCGCCCTTCACGGGCGGACCTCATTCATCGAACTATGCGGAAGCCGCCGCTGCCGCCGGTCTCGGAGCGGGAGCAGCAGGCGCATATGCTCTTCACAATCGCGGAGGATACGGCGCGAGTGATGGATACGACAACATGACGACGACCGGGGGAGGCAGCAGTATGGACGATCATGGTTCATACAGTCATGGAATGCCGCCGGTCCACCACTACAACGCGTACCCCTCGAACGCGGCATACCCCTCGCCGGCGTTCAATCGGACCGATTACCCACCCGAGCTGCCCAACGAATCTATACGAAGCCCACGATGGTCCGGCGGCTATGGTATCGCTGCCATGGGCGGCGCAGGCCCGGAATCCCAACCAAGCGCCTACTATTCGCAGAACTACGCCGCAGGGCCTCAAGGCTACCCTTCGTCCGCGATGATGCATCCTCAAGCGCCTTCGGATCCAACGCTGATGGCCGGCGCACCCGCTCTCACCGCTGCCGAGGCAAAGCGACGAGAAGCGCAAAGTGAACGTGCTTCCAACGTTCCTTACGGTGCTGTCGGACCATCCGATGTGCCGACATCCCCTCCTGCGGGGCGTACATCTCTGAGCTCAATGTCTCGACAGGGCGGCGGAGACGACAGACGCGTTAGCCACGGGATGGACGCCTCGAGCCGGCCGATGAGTGATATGGCATCCAACCCGACAGAGGAGGACCAGAGGCCCGATGTCTTGGTGCATCAGGACGGTGGAAGCCTGCTGGATTCAGCTCCAGTTGAGGAACAGGCCGAATTACCACCAACGTGAGTTGCCTGCCTCTGTCAGACTCCTTCTATTGTGCTGACGACATCCGATAAATAGGTATACCTCGATTCGCCCGGAAGATCAGCGACAATGAGCCATACGGAAGGAATCAATATCCAAAGGCTGTCGTACATCCTCATCTGGGGCATAGGTCGAATATCAATGTCCTTA
Source organism: Naganishia albida (assembly GCA_001599735.1). Taxonomy (NCBI): domain Eukaryota; kingdom Fungi; phylum Basidiomycota; class Tremellomycetes; order Filobasidiales; family Filobasidiaceae; genus Naganishia; species Naganishia albida. The sequence goes on from BCHV01000005.1 coordinate 234,408, forward strand.
TTATATCTTCGCACGACTGTTACAAGGATACTCGAAATTCTATTAGCCAAACCGGTAACTAGACATAAGCACAACACGCAAACATCGCGATCTTTGTAATTCTGCATATCTTCTCGCCGTACCGCCCATCCGTCGCTCGAGATGTCGCCACCTCCCGCTCATCGAGCAATTTCTGATACCATCACGAAGCAGGCGCGGCAGCCTGAGTAGTCTGGTCCGCCATCTGAAAGTCCATGTCGATTCCGCCATGCATCATGCCCATGCTTTGTTCGTTGATCTCGTGGACCGACGTAGCGGAAAGCTCTCCCCCGTTCATGTCGTTCTCCAAATGGCTCGTGGTGGCACCAGCACTCGCATTCATGGTGGGGTACGCTTGTTGATTCTGGTTGCTGCTCTGTTGACGTCCGACCGATGTCTGTGGGTACTGCTGATTTGCTGGCCCTGTAGTCGGGTATGATACCTGTCCACCGCCAGAGACGGAAACGTAAGGCAAAGTCGGCACAATGATACCGCCATCGGGATTTGCCTGTTGCCATGACCCGTTCTGCTGAAGGTACTGTTGCTCGTTGCCTGAAGGATAGCCTACGGCACGTTCGTTCGAGAAACCGCCATGTTGCTGCATCGAATGCGCTGTTCCAGGCTGGGGCGGTGCAACGCTGGACTCTGCATATGTCAGGTTACCCTGGCGCCTGCCGTTGTATTCGTCGGGATGCTGGTAGCGACCACTCCGTTGCCGTCCAGACGTATGACGCCGTTGCACGCGTTCGGGACTGGACGAGATGGGCGAGTTCAAATCGACTCCTACCAAATCGTTGGCAGGATCATTGCTGGTGCAGTTGGCGTCCCAGGTGATCATTCCTTCCTCGATGGCTTCCCAGTTATTCTTGCCGAGCGTTCTAGCGACAATCGAGAGTAAGCGACTCGGTACTGCGATTGATTGAGAAGGACTATACTAACTTGTTCAGGATGTCCCTCCGAGTGTATTTGTAGTTTTCGCATCTTTCGACACCCTTTCGTCTGATGTCACGGATGGCAATCTTGGTATCGTGGTCGAGAGGCTTCCACTTATCGCCGGGCCCATCGTAGCGCTTGTCGCATCTCGCTGTGAATGCATCCAGCTGAGCAAGGCATCGTCTTCCCTTGTGATAGAACTCCTTCAGGAACTTTGCCTTTTCAACAGGCGCGCAAGTGGTCGGAATCGAGCCAATGAGAGGGAACGAGTCGTTGTTGATGAGCATGTCATCGGTAATAATGTGATAGAAGAGGGGGAAAGTGTCACGCAGCCGAGGGTGAGTGCTGAGCAACTCTCGAAGTGTAGGTCGGTATCCTCGCGACTGTCGCTAAGCAATGCCATCTCGTCAGATAACACTCACCATTAAGACCATGTTCATTACTTACGCCATGAGATCCTCGAGCGCGTCCAGATTGTTGGAATGAAAGCTTCCGTCGAAGAGTACGATTACGGCTTCTCGGCGCTCGACGGTAGTCATCCTCGTCCCAGTCATCTTCGTCCTCCTCCATGGCGTCGGAGTAAACGTCGTCTGAATCCGAGTCTGAGATGCCGCCATGCCTGTCGTGGTCAGCGTAGGACACGGATCGATGCTGTTTGGACGCTATCCTGTTGGAGTGTCGCACTGTTTCAAAGAAATTCATTGTCAGGATATATCTGAGGGAAGCCTGTTCAAATACTTACAAGGGCCAATGTTGGAAGGTACACGAGACTTAAATCGATTCTTATGCTCCATGGTGCCTTTCATGCCCATCGAAGAAGTTTTACGCTTGACAGTCTTCAAAGGCGAACGAGACTGGATAGTCGCAATGACATCAATCGATATTTCCAGGAGAAACCGAAGTGAAAAGACTCACCACCGATCGATGGTCCCCATATCCACTTGGAGCGCCGGCCAACCCGAGCTTCTCCATCATCTCTTGGTTACGCCTGATGTTGCGCAATCGATCTTGCTCATAGTCGCCGATTGTATCATCGTTCTCGTCATCTTCACCCAGCCCATCGGACATCTGTTCAGTCTTGACTTGAACCATTCCCGGCCTTCTGCCATGGCCAAGAGCGTTCTGATCGAAAAAGTCGTGGGAGCCAGAAACGACCATCTGGAAAGCGGAAGGTGGCTCGACTCCGGCAGATCGAGCGTGGTAGAACATGTTGGCAGGGTATCCAGCGGGAACGGTGACGGATGCCGAGTGAGGGTGGTAACTATTACCGGATGGGGTGTAGGGTTGTCGTGACGAGTGTTGACCCGGATCTTGTTCGGCACCGGCGTAAGCTCGCCCGGGCTGCAACATGTTAGTGGGCACGACGATGCCTGGTGATCCGTTCTGCGAATAAGTGTAGAACTGCTGTGCGCCGCCGGGAAGCTGCAAAAAGGTAACGCTGCCACCGAGAGCGGGCGCGGCAGACATGGGGACGCGACCTTGCCCGTTTTGCTGGTATGCGGGATGTTGCCCATTGTCGCCTTCCTGAGTCATGTACTGATAATTGTAAATCGGTATGGCGGAGCGCAGTCCACCTCTCAAGTCGGGTCGATCATGGTTCTGATTGATAGTGACGGGCTGAGAGGGGCTCGTAGATTTCGCATTCTGGTTGCCGTTGCTGCCGCTCGAAGTAAAGGTAGGTCGGAAAGGGTCGTGGACGAATCGATCGCCGATTTGCGTCACTGGAACAAGATGACCTTGCTGATTGTGAGATTCGCTCTGGTGCCCTTGGCTATGAATGGAGGCGGCGCCCGTCGAATACACGGTCGGAGCTGTAGAAAGGGGCCTGGCTGGAGCGACAGGAACATCAAGTTGCGACTGAGGAGTTCCCGAAGTTGGCGACATGGTGTGATGGACTTCGGGAGCTTCCGTCTTCACTCGCAACGGTTGGTTTCTGGAGTGCTGCTCCGAATGCCAGCTGTCAACGTTGTTGAGATATGTCTGAAGATGTTCGTGAAGCTGCTGTTCGTCTTCTTGCGACAATGGAGTGAATGAATGGTTTGAAGACGAATTATCGAATTGAGGTGGGGTCGATACTCCGAATCCTGAGGATGGATGTGAAGGATGCTGTGCGTCGATTATTGCGGTGGACAGGGATTTCTGCCCGTTGGCCTCCATATAAGTAAAGGAAGAAGACGCCGTAAAGGGGTCCCCTTGATGGTGCTGCTGCGCCTGCTGATGCTCCTTGAGCACAGCCTGTCCAGTCGAGACGATGGCGTCTTCGGCTCCAGACAAAGGAGCGTCCCTTTGTCCCTGCAATGTCTGCAGAATAACGACACCATACGGGCCGGCCTTTGAGTCTTCTTTGATAGTCCTTTGCGAGTCTCCATCTTGGTTTGAAGGTTGTGTGACGGCCCAATCGAGGTCCGGCAGATCCGCAGTCAAGGGACTTGAGGGAGCGTCAAAGGGCGAGACACACCCTAGCATGGCGGACGAACTGCCGTTGGCGGAAAGATACTGGTGCGACATTCTCGATGAATGGCCTTTGGCGGGGATCTTGGTCGTTTTCGGTAGACCTGGTTGATTTCGGAGACGCTGTTCCGGACTTCTGAATGGAGGCGCGCGGAAGGGAGGTACGGCCGGGTGCGACGGAGATCGGATGGGAAGGGATGATTGATGTTCCCCTCGTCTCGGATGAGTATGTTCGTTGTAGTTCGATGTGGACTTGACGCCTACAGTCGAGAAGAAGTACCGTCAATCGAAGCTCGAGCCTCGAGACAACTTGACGGCTACACACCAAAAAGTCCGTACGCGTCTCGTCCTGACTCCAAAGATGCCTCGACAACAGCTTTGTGATCGTATGACACGCCGTGTCCAATGGAACGAAGCGAGCTATACCGGGGTGAGTTGACGAGGGTTCGTTGAGAGTCCTGCGCGATCAAACGGCCTGAGTTGTGGTGATGAACAAACGAGAAACGGACACGGACGTGAGAGAACTTACTTGGCTCGACGACTTGCTGACTGGAGCCGGACGACAGAGATCGTTGGGACGCGCTGTTGAGCTGTTGACACTGGTTCAGGTGTAGCTGATAGACTCCTTGTGACGAGCGAAGCTGAGGTGCTGTCGAGTATGGTAGATTCGACGGCTGGTATACTGGCGCTCCGAACGACGACGGTTGATACGTGTACGGCGGTAAGGAATGAGAACCTGGAATGTCACCTTCTACCGAGGCCGACACGTTCCCGAAAGTTGGCTGTAGCTCCTTGGGAAGGATACTAGACGGGCGATCAAGTTGAAGGGCTTTGTCAAGGCGGGACATGTTGAAGGACGACCCGTCAAGGGCCCGTTAGATATATGTTGAAGGATCGGGGAAGGATGTTCAACGAATATCTACGAGGCAACGGTGGTTTGCTGAGTGTTGTTCAGGTAGATTCTATCTTCGTTGATGAGTATGGCTGAGGATGGGCAGAAAACAACATTGACGGCGAGGTAGATGTTCAACGGAGGACGGATGAGTGGTGAGTACCGACGTGTCGTCCCGCAATTCTTACTCGTTGCGGTATCTCTTGCGTTGGCGAAATGATGGCGCTGTCCCTGAACGTTAATGCCGGTTTGTTGACTACCAAGCGCCTGCTTGAGCTGCTTTCCAGAAGAGGAAGAACAATCCAGATCACTATATGACAAGAGCTTGATAGGAACGATCAACCGTTGCCTCCCTCAGAGTGATCGACTAGGACAGGAGGCGATACACATCAAAGATGCGCCCATGACATCGCTTCTGCTCCGCTGCCCTCGATTGCCGCTGCGATAGGAGGTGGAGAAGATGGCCAGAAAGAAAAAGTAGAACACCCTTGAAGAAGGCATGCGGCCGGCAGAGGCATTTCCCCGAAGCATCTCCAGGTCACGGCGGCGAGTGACTGTCCATCTTGTCCGCTGCGTCATCGAATCAATCACACGGACAGGGAACAGCATTCGAGGGAGGTGGAAGGAGGCAAATTGATGGAAAGTTGTCCATCCTGAAACGCGCGACTGAGTGCGAAACCTTTGACCAGAGTTGGTGAGCTGTCAACGCGTCCTTCGCGATCGGGCACTATTCATCCACGCGAGTTCAAGTGAATCATGAGCGTTCTCGTAGTGCATCATCAGTCTATTTCGGCAGCTGGTGGTATCGATGACTCATTGACGACCATATCTGCACAGCTGCTCGTCGGATATCCGCCACGGTCGCCAGCAAGCTCTCAACATGGAGATCGTGATCCCGAGTACGTGCTCGACGCGTATATCACAGCCCATACTGATCACCCCCACGCCGAAGATCTTGGTGAGGACGAGGACGACGAACGACTCCCTCTTCCTCAATTCCCCAGCCAATCAGTTGGAGGACATGGCTCTCAACATTCGGTTGACTCGACCTCGAGTTCCCCCAAACGGAGCGCGAGTCCGTTGATCCGGCGCCTCCGAGGGGACTCTTCAGCGTCTTCGCGAAATCAGGAGGACAACAACGCAAACTTTGCGTTTCCTCAATCGGCCTCGAGGTACAATATCGGCGGGTCCAGACCCCAGCAGCAAAGGAATGGCTCCGCAATGGGAATCAAAAGCCCGACGCGACCGCTCATGAAACCGCGTTCCGGATCATCCGCCTCGGAATCGCCCTACGGAGACCGCTACATGCCCGCCGCAGGTGCAAGCAGCACGTCCATCCACTCCATCGTCATGCCCGCCGCGCAACCGACAAAGAAGAGCAGTTTCGCGAGTTTGAAGAACGCGTTCAAGGCGGCGGCGAGCGCGATGGAGCGGTCCTCGAGCTCGGCGAACCTGTCGTCTGCCGGTGTCTCCTCAACGCATGGATCTTCCTCGGGGCATCATACACAAGCTGGGATGCAGCAGCATCCATTGGCTCAGCAACATGGTGCGACCAGTGCGACAGCGTCCTTGCCCGCTCTACGCAACCCCTTCATGCGGAGTTTCAGCTCGTCAACCGTCAGTCTACCTCTCCAGTCACCTCACCCTCACGCAAATCAACACCATTTGCCGTCCCAACCTCACTCGGCAACGCGCGTCACTCCAACATACAACACGTCTTCCAAGCAATCCTCTGGTTCGTCATTCATGTCGACGCGCAAATCAAGGGAACGCGATCGCGCAGCAGCAGCCAAGCAATCTCCAGTCGTTTCGCACGGGCATAAATTCTCCCACATGTCCCGTCCATCAGGACACACCGTCACGACCTCATCCACCTCCCACAGCTCCACCCAGTTCGCCTACGCTTCCGCCGCAGGCGAATCCGTTCCTGCCTTGCCGTCCACATACGCATACACGAATCGCCGAACACCCGTCACTTCCCCCTCGGCAAAGACGGCGATGCTCGCTGGTATGGGAGGGCATACTGGCTCCGCGGCTGCGAGTTTAGCCTTTCATCAGGCGAGAGCAGCCGCTGCTGCGGCGGCCAAGGCTATGCCAGAACCGAGGTCGCCAAATGAAATTTTGATGCACGAGCTGTTTCGTCATTTCGTGGCCCAGAGCGATGGAAAGGTTGAGCTGGTGGTGTCAAAGCCGCTGGTGAGTCTCGTGATCGCTTCGATTACGGGAACATGTTCTGACTAATGTGCGTTTCCCGTAGATGCACCCAAGACCGCTCGAGTGTCTTCATGAGGGCGAAGATCCGCTCTACGACAACCTCTTACGCAGTCTCGCAGACTGTGCCAGGGAATTGCCGAAGCAAGTGATCGACTTCGTGGCAGCGTGGGGCCAGATGCAAAGCGAAGGTATGAACGAGAATATCCCTCTGAATCAGTGAGCGTCAATGTGTTTCAATTCGTTCACGCTTAGCTTATGGGTATGTCCCTCCAGACCTTCCTCTTCGCGGTATCAGGGATACACAATGTTAATTTCAGATAGGAAGACGGTAGGGACCATCTCCGTTTCTGTTGGAATTTGCGAAATCTGACCTCGAAATTAAACAGCTTGCCGGACGGTATATCGTTTATCGTCTATTCTTTGAGATTTTCCAGTCAGAAGCGGGACTGGTCTTGCCGGAGGACTTGACACGGGAGTTGGAGGAGAGCATGTTCGAGGCCTACGCCGCCGAAGACAGGTATGCGTTTTCTTCGGCCCTTGTGATATATCCGTAGCTGACCCTACCACGACCAGCGCGTATATGATGCATCACGATCGAAAAGACGTTGTCTCATATTGCTTGGCGTGCCTGAAGCAATTGGGTCGCAAAAAGTGAGTACCAAAGCAGTCGCGCCACATCCTGGCTGATGACCTATAGCTCGTCGGCCCTGGTGACACGCTTCATATCAAGAATGGACAGCCTGATGGATGGGCCTTATTCGGAGCATGCTGTCCTTGGCAAGGTCGAACATCTCCTGCGTGGCCTTTACCATGTGTTCCAGGACGTGAGTACCATGTCTGCCTGACACTTCATTAGGTTCATTGATTATCTGCATGCCGACAGACCGACCCAGCGGTCAGCGACATCCTTAGCTCTTTGGCGCAACGGCTCGGTAGTGCGACCAACGTTTCTTGGAAAGCCTCAATAGCCGAGTCGTTGACATCATGGTTGGAGCCCAGGTCTCTGGTAAGTCGTAGACCAACGTGACACCTAATATCTGGTCTAACCATCACCTATGCGAAAAGTCAACCGATACACCAGGGATGGATGGATGGTCAGAAGCCATTAGTGCCATCACCCAACAAGCGGAACGTCTTGTAGCCGAACCTGGTTTATGGACAGCTGTCTTCCCGCTCGTGGTCATCTGCCTTTGTTTCGCTGCCCAAACCGAATTTGATCAATTATGGCGTTTCCGACTTGAGCAGGCCATAGGGATGCTGCAAAGTCCCCAAGTAAGTGACTTGCAGCGAAGAGTTCCCGCTTATTCACATTGTGTCTGGGTCGAACAGCACAAGGCATACCATGAAATCGCTTTACGGAATGTTCTCAGACTCATGGCCGTCGCCAGTCTGCGCGAAAATCAAACGGGACAAGCGATGGAAACTGTCGATTTTCTGCAGAACCTTTTGTTCCCTACAATATCAACCTTGGACGGATTCAGTGTTCTCGCCGCCAACGCCCTAGAAGCCATGCGGCCGTCCGCTCTGGACTTGCAGTTGCCCATCCGGACTCGACCGGACCTGCTGACACAGCCTCCTACTGCGACCACTGTGCATGTATTGCCTGAACTCCCTGCTCAAACAACGGAGGCACCGGAACATCAAGCAGACAGCAATCCAGACCCGAAGTACGGCAAGGGCTTCAGTCCTACATCAACCATCGATGAAGACGAAATACCGCTGTCCCCCATTGAATTCGATGAGAAGGACGACACATTGGGCGATCTTGTGGGAGCCTTACATTCGCTAAACGAGTTCTTCTCAACCGAAGATGATGATATGGAGAACAAGGGGTTATCGGAAGACGCTCGATTCGACCACGAGTATGATCAAACCAATGAAGGTCGAGTTCGAGCCATTCTCGCTGTAAGAGCCGTCCATTCCTCACCTTGCTGTTCATGGCTTAAATCATACGTCATAGCGATCCATGCGACGTGGCTCCGGCGAACAGCACCTAAATTGGCACCTTGCACCGCCTGTCAAGTCTCCCGCTTATAGTGCGCTCCAGCTCTCTTCCGGCGACGCGTCTTCTGGATCCGACAGGTTGGACATCTTGGATGATCAAACAGGCGGCAATTCCATCCAGCAACAGATATCTTCTTGGCGACTTGCGAATTCAGGACATCGCACTCGGCCGTCAATGTCTTCCTTCGGATCGATTACACGAGAAAGTGCCACGAGAATAGCCGACAGCTCGTTCGACCTTGAAGAGGACACCGTTATTGAGAGAGTATCTTCGCGGGAGGGACCACGTTCTGCGGCGCCTCATAGTGCTCAGTCGAAGAAGACGGGCAGGTTGAAGGATCTGGTACTGGCCGGAGGCTCCAGATTTTCGCCGACCCCGCGTTAGGACGTGGAAAGCTCGACCGATTAACGTCCGCATGGCAAGGGAAATACTACCGCCGCAACTTGTCTCGCAGGTCGTTACGTACTGTAATGGTTCATTATGCAGGCCTGTACACGTCTTGCGGCGTAGAATTTTTGCCATGCCCATTCAATAGACGCTGTCAATTTGTTCTCGGATGATGTCGCGATGTCTAGTGCGATCTCATATTCTATAGATACAGTGTGTCGAGAAGCGAAGCGAAGGCGTCCACCCTCTATGTACAACGCCGGGTCCACAATATCAAGTTACACATGGACATTGAGACTTTGCCCTTCCTCCCGCTTTCCCACCACTATTTCCCTCTGTGGTACCTTCCATTCCACCTGCTGCGCCGCCTGGGCGTGAAATCCGCCGCCCAGTCCAATGACGATCAACAGAACCGCAACTACTCCGACAAACCGACCTAGACCGCTTTCATTCTTGATGGCCTCATGCTTCTCGTCCAAATGGCTGAAATTTCCCCTTTCGCCCGTGCTTCTCATATTCCCTCCCGCGCCATAGGCAAAGTGATGACTTGCAGAGCCAAATTGCGGCGGGTGCTGCTTCCTCGCACCAGCACTGGCGTATGCCGATCCATAGCCACCGGTACGTTGTGCAAAGTCATAATCTGGATATGCATGTTGCCGCGATTGCGTAGAGTGCCGTCCGAAGGTGCTATCTCTCGAATTCGACCAAGCCCGGTGCGGTCCCGCCGGTGAGTTTCTGCGGAGATGTGGAGATCTCGGCGAATACGCCGTGGAAGGGCCATATGTTCCCGCTTCCCTGCTTCCAGATACTGTGGCGTCGTATTGCCGTCTGATTGACTCGGCTCGTCAGCTATGTCGAGAGTCGTGCGTGGAAAGCATGCGTACCGTTTAGCGTCATCGCCCAGAATGCTATAGGCTTCTGTTACTTTTTCAAACGTTGCTCGATCTCCTCCTTGTCTATCCGGATGACTCTTTTTTGATAGCTATTGAAATGGAACGATTTCGTGATCAGCTTCTTGTGTACGCACGAAGGGAGTAAGTGGCGAGAGATACGGAGTCAACGGGGAGTGCACTGAGAACGCACCTCATAATATTTGTTTTTGACGTCCCTCTTGGAACTATTCTTTGTGAGTCCAAGTACGTGGTAGTGGTCTTGTTGACGTGCACGTTGCAAGGTCGATGCATGGAAAGAGCGGGTACTGCGCCAGATGCGAGTCACATCTATCGTTCGATTCCGCAAGGCGCGGGAACAAGCGAAATTGGCTCCACAGGACATCGCTCTGGTGAAGGTTGCGTCGAGGTAAAGGTAACCAGGTCCAAAGACGCCACGAAACGGTAGAGGTAACGATGGAGTGATGGAGAGGTGGTGATATGGTGAAGAGCGACGACGTCATGTGCATTCTCTTCGAGTCTCACATCGATATCGATCTAGCTTGAATGAGGGCCAACTCTGGCTTTCGGCTTTCCAGCTCACATCGTAAACAAGGCCTCCCGAGTCCTCGAACACTGAAGATGATGATGCAGCATGATCCCTACTGCCGTCTTAACCATATTTGCTGTCCGACAGCATGTATTCCTCTCTAAACCGCCTTCAGAACATCTCGTCCCTGGCAACGTCAGTCTGTCTTGCGCTGCTGGCAGCGATATCGATAACGTCATGGATGACCATTCCGTCCGTGTCACCTGGGGAGATACAGATCAATCAATTTCTCGTGTGAGCACCTCGGTTATGACTGCATCCTCAGAAGGTTGACGCCTTTGGCTTTCTCGCAGGGCTCCGGGATCAGGATATCTCCATAGCAAGAAAGATTATGCGATGGTGCGGTTCGATGTTGACGCAGGTGGGTGATCGTCTTTTAAAGGGATAGCCATCCGCCTTCGGACTTTTTTTCGCTCATATCCTACGCACCAGATCTATCTCCACTATTCCAATCCTGGAATACAAAGCAGCTCTACGTGTCACTTACGGCAGACTACAACGATACACTTGCAGGCGTAAGTCTCTCTATATGAACGTCCGCCGTTGATTCCTGATGCAGTCTTGTGCGTATCACAGTCGTCGAATTCAGTGGTGATATGGGACAAGATCATCCAACGTACCACGCCAGCAACTCGTCAAACTAAAACCCGAGGCAAGCGCAACAGCAAACCGTCCTTTGTGGAATCCTACTTTCCTCAATCCGAGTTCGAGTTGCCGACACTCAGCAGCATCCTCGCGAGGCCCGGAATACCAAAGGCTGCAAAGCTCAGCTTGAAGAATGCCCGAGGGAACCATAACTGGAAAGCGCCTTCTGGATCGTTCAAGTGAGTCCCTTCCTGCAGCGTCTTGGCGGCATTGGAATAGGAGCCGTGCGCACGTCTCTGACACATTTTGCTGGATGTTTTCAGAAACATCCCCACTGCGCAATTCACTCTGCGGTACGATATCATGCCATATGTCGGCTTTTTGACGCCCGGTGTGGCGGGACAGGCGCGCAATCCGGCATACCGGAATACGACCTCGAGCGGGTTGACGGAAAGAGATTGGGTTGTACCCAAGGTGAAACGAGGAGGGATTGGGAGCTGAGGGGCGTGGGTCTGGAGACGACGTATCCTAGGCGAAATTTAATATTGTTAAGCAGAGGCGCGCCACCATAGATGACTGGCGATCAAACCTTTCGTTCGGGGCGTGACAGTTGTCTCGTCCGTGATCGGCAAGATGTCGAGATGGTGCCGGTCCGGTAGCTGGTTCGCCACATACCACTCTATGAAATTCTGACAACGATTTTCGGCATGTTCTTGTTCATGAATCTTGCGTGAAGCAGTTCCGGCGCGAGAGACGATACTCACGACTTGGGAAGCTACCTGGACGATGCTTGTCAGAAGCTTCACTGGAGCTGTCGCATTGCGACGCAGACAAATCCTGCGTAACGACGGGCTTAGACGTAGTAGAATACAACGCCGACGAAGGGCGTGAAGAGCTATTTTCCGTGGGTCATCCTTTGTCCTGAGCTACTCCAGCGTGATGCCATGTCTGAATAGCAACCAGGCATACGTAGCGTTTTTCAATTCGTGGCATATGCATAGCTGTAATCTAGCTGTCTATCATCAGCTCCTGTAATCGCCTGCGCCAAGTTTGGAGCTAGAATTCTGTATGGTCAGCGAGCTGGTTAGCTTCGTGGTTACTGACGCGAGCTATATGAGAAACCTCGCTTTGCGCTTGTATTGATCGACGCTGATTTCAGCTGCATTCGCTTCCGTCGATGCTTCTTCGGGACGTCCACCATCGTCTTCATGGTCATTGGAGCGGTTGGAGAATGAACGTCATAAACCTTGTCAGGCCTTTTTGGAAACTCAAGTCAGCCTTTCCCATCATCAACACCAAGGGGACCTGCGTGAACGCTCGAATATGCCTTCGAGCGTGAGTGAGGATGCGCGTTCGAGCGATGGAAAGGATGATGCGATGTCGGAAGATTCTCAGCTTGAATCGCACCCTGCGGTGACGACAAACCGACGCTCAAAACCAGCATCAGTGATGCAAGCCGAAGATTGGCCCGGTCATATCGCCTTGGAGGAATACCTCGAGACTCTGGATACTCCTGCTGCCATCTTATCCTGCGGCACGGAACACAGCTCGCATCAATCGGATTTTGCGTCAACGTTCAACAATGTGTCGTCCACAACACGGGTCGGCCATCTTGCAGCATCAAGACCTCGTCTGACGAGGGTGACATCCAGCGGCGGTAGTAGTTGGCCGACGACGTATGGCTCAACAGGTTCTTCGAATTCCGTCATGAATCGGATCCCCACTCAACATGCCGATTCGAGCGCTGCCAGCCGCACAGAGGAGCCGATCGCGACCGGCCAGCAATGTCGGCTTGTGTGGGGAAATCGGTTCATGTCGGCGGATATGGAGGAGATATTGATAGAAGGATTACGACAAGAGGGCCTTTTGGGAAAAGCGTGGTCACGGAGCAGCAGAACCAGCCAAGTCTACACGGCCGCCAGCGGAGGGGCAATGTCGGGGCGGAGGATGGCATGGAAGGTGACCGCCCTTCGAGACGGACGGTACTTGACCCTTGTCGGACGCGAAGAAGCAGACACTCCAGGCACCAGACGTGAACATTCCGACGTGGATACGGAAACACCACAAACTCTCCCGAAATGGCTCGACGTGCCCGGATTGTCGGAAGAGATGCAGTTGCATAGAGCATCTTTCGTGGCGGTAGACTGGGCAAACACCCCTCTCGGGCCCATGGGACAATGGACGCAGAGTCTAGTATGCATGGTAAATGTCTGCTTGTCATGCCCGTTTCCCATGCTCTTGTCCTGGGGTCCAGAAATGATCTTGCTCTAGTACGTGAATCTTCCCACGTTGATACATTTTTCCTGATGACAATGTCTGGTTATCAGTAACCATGCGTACGGCGCACAAATCGGCGTTAAGCATCCGGCAATCTTGGGAATGCGATACGACGTCGCGTGGTCCGAAGTGTGGGCAGACCTGGCACCGGTGGTAGCTGGAGCAATGAGCGGGGATGTAGTGCATGTCGATAATGCGCAGATGTTCCTCAAAAGGGGAAACTTCCTAGAGGGTGAGTGCACATCGCCTCGACGCGCGATAGGGTCTCAGGCTGATGTACAATGTTTCCATCCGTAGAAACGTACTTTACATGGTCTATGATTCCCGCTCGCGGACCGACAGGCTCAGTAGAAGGGCTGGTAATCCCCAACTTTGATAATACGAGCCGGGTTATTTCGGAAAGGAGGATACAAACGCTCAACGTGCTCAGCCGAGCCATCGCCGAGGCCCGATCCGCAGAGCAGATCGCCTCTATCGTGCTGCCTGCGTTCGAAAACAACAACGATACTCCCTTCATGGTGGTGTATCTCGCTTCACCAGCGGAGGAGATGTACGACCACGATTCGTCGGAACAGCAATCGCAAAGGACGAGATCGACCGCCGATTCTACCCGCCGCGTTTCAACAACGAGCGAGGAAATGTGCCTTGAATTCGTCAGAGCAACCAATATCGGCTGCATCAGTATTCAGGACGACGACCCTTATGTCCCGTCAACTGTCATATCGGATCGCTCAGTCATGCTCGACGGATATACCGACTCGCATGGCTTGAAGCAAGCCATCCGTATGGCGCACTGTTACGATGACGATGTGATTATCTCGGTCGATAACGGTCTCCGAGATGTCTTGCCCAATATCACGCCCAACGCATTCGGTGATCTCACCACTTGCGTTGCCGTCATGCCAATCCGGTCGTCTTCGGAAGACCGAACTCATGGCGTCATAGTCATTGGCCTCAACTCGCGGCTGGAGTTCACCAAGCCGTACAGGGACTATATCAATACGATCAGAGGATTATTTGCCACTGGCTTGGCTTCAGTAAAGCTGCACAAAGAACAAATGGCAAGAGCACAGTACCTCGCCGCCCTAAACAAGCGCAAGAATGACGAACTCCAAGTCCTATTAAAGAAGAAAACAGAAGAGTTACGCTCGGCCGAGCTGAAAATGGTGACAGCGTTTGATTGTTGCCCAACGGGCATCTGGATCGCCAACGAGAAGATGGAAATCGTCTTCTTGAACCCGGCGTATTATCAGATCACAGGACTCCACCCGGACGCCCCGCTCTCCAGCTGGATCGATGTCGTTCACCCCGACGACGTGGACCGGGTCGCCGATATCTACGCGAAATGCAAACAACAACGAAGCAAGGCAGAGTTTAGAGTTCTGACGGGCGATGTCAATGTCGATGGCACCCCTGCCGTCCGATGGGTTGAAAGCACCGCCGGTCCGCAATATGACGCGATAGGTCAAGTCTGCGGGACCATTATGGATATCACGCTTAGAAAAGAAAAGGAGGAGTACCAGGTCAGAAGAGCGGAAGATGCATTGGAGCGAAAACGTCAACAGGAGTATTTCATCGACATGGTATGTTCATTCAGCCTTGTCTACTCTTGCCCCCTTCTACATCGAAAGGTAGTATTTATCAACCGCCTTTTGTCTCCTCCCAGACATCTCACGAGGTGGGTTCCCACTCTGCTTATGTCGCTGGACCTATACTGAACATGGCTCATCGGCCGCGCTTTTAGCTCCGCAATCCGTTGTCTGCTATCTGTCTGGCCGTAGAGGGTATCGTAGACCGCCTGGAGGCTGTAGCTCAAGATTGCGAGCCTTCCGTGCAGGCAGAGATACGCGACTTGATGAAGGATCACGAAGTCGTGAACTTGTGCACGCAGCATATGAAAAGGTACGCCGTGTCTGCACTTCGTTGTGTCTCGCGTAGCTGATGTGCCCGGTATTTCGCTAAAGACTGATTGATGATGTCTTGTCGCTGTCAAAGCTCGATAGCGACATGCTGGTGGTGACGAGCGTAGCTTGCAGGCCGTTGAACTTTACCCGTGATGTCCTCGGCATGTTTGTGCCCGAGCTCCGCAGCAAATCGATAGCGTACTCGTTTAATGTGTTGGATGGGTACCGAGACCTGGTTCCTTCATGCGTGAAGGTCGATCCACAGAGAGTGACGCAGGTCGTGAGTTCACGTTGAATGTCAAGCCTTCGATCTTAGCTCAATACACTTCGCGCCTATGCAGCTAATCAACCTGCTTACAAACGCTATCAAGGTCAGCCGACTTAGCCGTTTTAACATCAGACGTGCCACCTCATAACCGCATTCGTCCTAGTTCACTAGCAATGCCAGCACGCGAAGGATTACTTGCAGCCTGAATGCATCTCATCGGAAGCCGCAGGCAGGAAACAAATTCGACGATCCTATGACAGGAGACTCTGCCGCCTCGGATTCACTGTACCTTATCTGGTCAGTGCAGGATACAGGACCTGGGGTCAGCGAGGAGGAGAGCAGCAGGTTGTTCAAGAGGTTTCAACAGGCGCAACCGAGGACACATGTTACATACGGCGGTTCCGGATTAGTGAGTTCTCTTTGATATGATTGACATATTCATGCACTCACGCAGCATATCCGACACAGGGCCTCTTCATTTCCAAGAAGCTCACCAACCTTTTAGGAGGTAAGCGAAAGCGTGTTCTTCACTCGACTACGCTCCAGTTTAACATCGATTTGACAGGCGATATCATACTGAAGTCCAAGCCTGGATTCGGCTCCACCTTCACTTTCTTCGTTCGAGCTGAACTGAGCGCCTGTCCGCCCGAGCTTTTGTGCTTGCCAGACGTACCTTCATCAGAAGGTGCTTCTTCGACTTCCCAGGGACCGAGCTCAAGTGTAAAGCCAAAGGCCTCAACGCAAGGCCGGAAACTGCGCGTCCTTCTTACAGAGGACAATGTCATCAACCAGCAATTACTCCAGCGACAGCTCACAAAGGCGGGATGTTCGGTTGCGGTGGCAAATAATGGGCAAGAGGCGCTGGACCTTGTTGTGGAAGGCAAGACGCCTATCGACTGCATATTGATGGGTGGGTTTGGGGTGAGCCACCCTTGCGACACAATTTGCTGACTGCCAATGCTATCAGACATCGAGATGCCCATCATGGGAGGCCTCGAATGTTCGACGCAGATCAGACGAAGGAACATTGACATTCCCATCATTGCAGTGACCGCAAACGCGCGGAGCGAACAGGTTCGACAGGTCAGTGCGATGCGTGTCAAGGTCGGGTCAATCTGTTAAAGCAATGGTTCCCATTTAGATAATGGCTTGCGGAATGAATGCGGCAGTCGCAAAGCCGTTCTCTACGGCAGAACTCATGAGACAGATGTGGCAGTTAGTCACTGCAAGGGAGGCGGCGGGTCTGTCTGGCGATCCGGAATAGAGGACTGGATGCGAGGGCCTCTGTTTGACTGTCATCGTGCATCATCCGAAAAGTGAAGTAGCGCACGCACTTTCTCGGATAACATGAAGACATGGGTGTCAGGTTGTTATGGGATATAACAGTGGAACCTACGATATGTACGATATGTACGATATGTATGATATGTACGATATGTACGATATGTATGATGGAAACCAGTCTGACATACTATCATGACGGTTGGATGACCGCTGTGCATCCCTTCGGGCCTCAACCTTCGCGGGTGACAGACGCGAGGTCATCAGTAATCGGCAGTCCTCACCGCGGTCGCATTGTCCGTAGCTTCCGCACATACCAACCTTAGCTGAACGATCTTTATTCGAGCGCAGTTGGCAGGTGACTTGCCGCTCACTACGCCAATGCATGAAATGAAAAGCTGCTTGAGCCTGCTGCCAGATCAGAATGATATCGTCCACCGAGCGGAAATCGGACGAGAGATTTCCGCTGTCACAGTCGGCGAGAGTCTGGCCGAGTTGGCCGGTGAAACGCGAGTTGAAGCCGCGCTGGAGACCGGAAATCGCGATCGCACGACGACAGCAGCTTCGGCGACGTGACGAGGTGGAACGACGGCTGTTCAGAATATATCATTGCAGTCATTCCCTTGCCACAGGCGTCGTACCGGGTCGCTGCAAGTTCAAGATTGCTGCGCCATGCCTTCCCCAGTCGACTTGACCTTGGTCGTTTTGACCATCCTCTTGCCGATACTCTACCTGTACCGCAATTCGATACCGTTCATCAACGCTCCGAAGGATGCCGCCAACAAGATCAACGGAGTAGCTGGGAAAGCTGCGTCTGCTCTGGCAGATGAAGGTGATCCGCGGGATTGGGTTGCGAAGATGGAGAGGAATGTAGGTCGCAGCGGCTCGTGTAGGCGATTGCACCGCTTACCCGAGTCTTACCACCTCGACAGAACAAGCGGTGCACCATGTTTTACGGATCTCAAACGGGAACCGCCGAGGAATACGCCGTTCGTCTAGCCAAGGAAGCAAAGTCAAAGTTCGGTATTTCGTCTCTCGTCTGCGATCCCGAGGAATACGACTTTTCCCGATTGGATGCCGTTCCCTCCGACAAGGTCGTCTTTTTCGTCGTCGCTACTTACGGTGAAGGCGAGCCTACGGATAACGCGCAAGAGCTTATGGAATTCATCATGGATCCCGACGTCGAATTCTCGCAAGGTCGAGAGGGCTCTGAAAAACTGGAAAACCTGCGATACGTCGTCTTTGGCTTGGGCAACAGGACATACGAACACTACAACGAAGTCGCCAGGAAGATTGACAAGCGATTAACGGAACTCGGCGCCAAGCGAATCGGCGAGCGGGGAGAGGGCGATGACGACAAGAGCATGGAAGAGGATTATCTGAGCTGGAAAGACGACATGTGGACCGCGTTCGGCCACGACATGGGAATTGAAGAAGGCGCCGGCGGTGACGTTGCTGACTTTACCGTTACCGAGCTTGGAGAAGACTCCGGACTGCCCGTCGACAAGATCTACCACGGTGAACTCTCCGCTCGGGCCTTGCTGGGCACCAAGGGCACTCATGATGTGAAGAATCCGTACTTGGCCCCCATCAAGGAAGCACGAGAGCTCTTCTCTGTAGACGCCGAACGAAACTGTGTTCACGTCGAATTCGATATCAAGGACTCTGGCATGAACTACCAACATGGCGACCACGTTGGAGTCTGGCCCTCGAACCCGGACATCGAAGTGGAAAGAATGCTCTGCGTATTGGGTTTGACGGAGAAACGCCACATCGCTGTCAACATTGAATCCCTCGACCCTACTCTGGCCAAAGTTCCCTTCCCGACTCCGGCAACGTACGAAGCCATCTTCCGGCACTATATCGATATCTCTGCTACTGCCTCCCGTCAAGCCCTTGCAATGTTCGCCCAGTTCGCTCCGACACCCGAAATCGCCGCAAAGCTCGCCCGTCTCGGTACCGACAAGGAAGCCTATCATCAAGAGGTCGATGGACCTTCGCTCAAGTTGGCTGAAGTTTTGCAACATGTTGCCGGAGATGACGCCGAAGCCATTCCCAATGTCGAAAACACTACCGTTTGGAAACAAATTCCCTTTGATCGAATTGTCTCCTCGGTTCCTCGTCTGCAACCCCGGTACTATTCGATTTCGTCGTCGTCCAAGATGTATCCGGACAGCATTCATATCACCGCCGTTGTTCTCAAGTACGAATCAAAGGCGTCTTCCGCACACAAGGGTAAAACTCGATGGGTGTATGGCGTCGGTACCAACTTTATTCTCAACGTTAAGGCTGCACACGCCGGAGAAAATGCACCATTGATGTCGGAAAAGGGCAACTCTGCGCCCTCTGTCGTTTCGTCGACCGCCGGAACGGGAGTCAACACGCCTACTTACCGAATCACGGGACCACGTGACGCACATTTCAGGGCCGGCAGCTACCTCGTTCCCATCCACGTACGACGTTCCACATTCCGTCTACCGACATCGCCAAAGGTCCCCGTTATCATGATCGGTCCCGGTACGGGTGTCGCTCCTTTCAGAGGGTTTGTGCAAGAACGACTGGCCGCTGCCAAGCGAACGATCGAGAAGGCTGGACCCGGCGCGACCCCTTCGGAAACCCTCAAGGACTGGGCCGACATGTACCTATTCTATGGATGCAGGAAAGAGGATGAAGACTTTTTGTACCGGGATGAATGGCCCGGGTACATCGAAGGGCTCGGTGGGAAGCTGCACCTCGAAACGGCCTTTTCTCGAGGTGGCAAGCGCAAGCCAGACGGATGTGAGTGCAACGCTCTGTGTCGAATTTGCGACAGGGCGCTGATCCCCGCCATTCTCTAGCCAAAATTTACGTCCAGGATCTTGTGTGGGATCTACGAGATACGCTTACCAAGTTGATCCTCGAGAAGCGGGCATACATCTACATTTGTGGTGATGCTAAGCACATGGCCAAGAGCGTTGAGGAAGTGTTAATGAAGATGCTCGGTGAAGCCAAGGGCGGCTCAGCCGAGGTCGAGGGAGCAAAGGAGTTCAAGTTGCTCAAGGAGCGAAACGTACGTCGCCTCGCTTCGGGTATTCTACAGTTGCTGATCGCTTGCGCCGTGTTCCGACAGCGACTCCTCTTGGATGTCTGGTCATAGTATGTTCGTCTCAGGCGGGAGGAAGTGAGAATTAAAACCCAAAGCAAAATCAAAAACGAATGACACTGCCAGAATAGGACACGGCCCGTAGCTATGTAGTCTTGGTTGTTTGGCCTGAGTATTCGGTATACCAATAGTGAAAAACATGTCAAATCTCACTCCGTGATATCATGGGTCGAGAATCCGCGTAATCTGCCTCGGGTCGCAGCTGTTCCCGGCCTCTTCTCAGAGACCTGGGGGCAGAAGTACGGCCAACACTGTGGCGGCTGTACCGTATCATGGTGATCTGGCTTTTCGATGTTTGGTTGAAAGTAGTTTTACAAGCTTTGAATGCCCGATTCACCTGCGAGACCTGATTCTCGCTCTCAATGCGAGCTCCAAGGGAGATATTCCATGCGGCGTTTCCACTGTGCGATCCCTATTGCTCGATCAACGTATCATCGCGATCTCCTGCCCTTGTCCACGCATCGAGTGTATCTATAGCTTCCTGCCGAACCACTGACTGCCTACGGCCATTCCGGATATGGTCGAGAAGACGCTGTCGCCCATGGACAAATATGAGTCGACGACTGAACGAACGCCTTCGGATTCGATCTGCTTGGTTTCAGGTCTATAGGATGGGGAGGAGGGGAAGCAGAAAGAGGGGGCAAGGTGAGTTTGAGTAAGATGTTCAGCCCGACGATGAGGGCGACGTACGCATATCCAGTCGACTTTTTCACACCGGCGAGGACAGTCGAAACGGCCAGGAGGTCGAAGCCATAGTGGAATAAGCGTCCGAGGGCCATTGGATGAGGTGCTGAAGGTGGGAGAGTGGAGAATATGTGATAGTGTGGGGTATGGAGTTACTAAAGCATCAGTCTAAACACCTGTCGATCAAGGGTCTGAAGGTGAAACGCATTTCCCGACCCAGAGTCGGCTCGCGTAATGTACTGCGCGGAGTCGACTGCGAAGTGCGAGTGCAACATGATTCATCTGATCTACCTTGATATTCTGCAGACTTCCCCTTCAACGACGCTTGTGCCGGCTTTACAATACCTTAAACATCATGGCGCCCCGGGATCGAACTCGCGAATTTCACTCGACACTGTCCTCGATCCGGCAACGCTCGACGCTCAGCGCTCCATCGGCGTACAGTCTTTCGTCGGACCCCAACGCGCAAGCATCTCAGCGGCTGTTGCCAAATGGCGGAGGGAACGACAGCTCAGGGAAGAAGGCGAGATCTGCGCTGGCGGGGACGAGCGAGTTTGCAAGACAGGCAGGGCAGATTGGGAAAGATATTAATGCGACAACTATGAAGTTGCAGAAGCTCGCTCAGCGTACGTCGGGGAATCTTGTCGAAAATATTGCGACCGCTAACTCAGATCGCCACAATAGTGGCAAAGCGCAAAACCCTGTTCGACGACCGTCCGGTGGAAATCTCCGAACTGACATACATCATTCGACAAGATATCTCAGCTCTGAATGCCCAAATTGCACAGCTGCAGCAGTATGTGCGGAGTCAGCAGGCGGCTGCAGTTTCGGGCAAGGGCAAAGCCAAGGCTGAGGGTCAGGTAGAGGAACACAACAGCAACGTCGTCATGATGCTCCAAAGCCGTTTAGCAAGCATGGGCATGGGATTCAAGGATGTGCTGGAATTACGAACGCAGAATATGAAGGCATCAAAGGATCGTTCGGAACAGTTTATGCATACGACAACGTCGGCTGCCCAACCGGGCCAAGGTATGGGATTCAATGCAGGCGTCTTCGATATAGAAGCTGAAGTTGGAACTCGTTGCATCTAGGTGGGGGACTGCTATCCGGATCGCAGGCGGCCTCAGCTTCATCCGCCTCGATCCCGGCTCTCCCACCAACATCCTCCCTTCTACTACAGCCACACGACCGGAAATCAAAGCGAGCAGCAACAGCGCCAGGGACACGTGTAGGGACACCAGACTCGATGGCGTCTGGCTCGGGCGCGAAGCGAAGCCTCGGGGGCGCGGATTACCTGGCCTTGGACATGAACGGGGATGGAGGGGAGAATGGATTGGGGATGGGTACGACGCAGGGTGGATCTGGGTATCAGCAGTCACAGCTGATGGAACAGCAAGTACGTGCCGCCAACGTCTTTGTTCGCTTCTGGATAACTGATCTCTCCCATGCAGGACAACTATATCCAATCGAGATCAACAGCGATCGAATCCATTGAATCTACCATTGCGGAGCTGGGGCAAATCTTCCAGCAGCTTGCTCATATGGTGGCAGAGCAGCGTGAAACGGTTCAGCGTATTGATGCGGATACGACGGACATTGCAGCGTAAGATGGAATACTGAAGCTCAGAGATGGGCGACACTGATTCAAAGTTGACATTTACAGGAACGTCTCCGGCGCTCAGAGAGAGCTTTTGAAGTACTATGCAAGCGTGACGTCAAATCGATGGCTCATGCTCAAGATATTCGGAGTCCTAATCATCTTTGTAAGTCGTGACCACCCTCTTGTCTTCGATGGGCGGTCTCTGACGTTTGCACTTCGTAGTTCCTCGTATTCATCCTCGTGTCATAAACAATCCGCGATCATGGCTTTGGAAGCATGCCGCGTCTGGCGAAGACAGGTTGTATACGATGCGATCTATCACGCACTCTACATATTATTATAATCGTTGAAAAATTGTCCTTTCAGTCCTGATGTCGACTTGATTTGAAGTCAGTGGACAGGCATCTGCCCTCCTACTTTGTGACCGCCCTTGATGCCAAACAGCGCAATGAGGAACGCCAAAGCTACGAGACCCGTACTCATCCACAGCGCTGCGCTGTACGCCCGCATCTTGGCCCAGTCGTCCTCGTTCTCCTTGTTGTGACCGCTGACAGATCCCGACACGACTCCGCAGAGGGACAAACCGACCGCGGTGCCGATCTGGAACGCGGTGTTGATGAGTCCGCCGGAGGTTGATTTTATGCCGCTATCAAGGGACGCGAGCCGATGAGATGTGCCCTTCAACCGGGGAATCGACCTTTTCGAACTTACGCAGGAACGGAGGCGACAAGGGTGATTGCGAGGACATTGTACGCCCAAGAAACCCCAGTGACTGCGATCATCATGGTCAGAAAAGTGGACTGAGCAAGAAGTCGATCAACGGGGATTATCTTGCTCGGAGTATCTGAAACTTACTGCCCAGAAGCTCTGATATGGCTTCATGATAGCAGACGGCACGTTTGCAATGATACAAACGGCCAAGGCGGTAACGATAATCTTCTTGGTTGAGAATCGCTGCAAGAGCGAGCTGCAGGTTAAGGTGATGATTAAGCCTATGATCAGGTTTCATCAGCAACCGCGCGAGCCATCGATGAGATAGGATTCAAGACTTGCCCCATGCACCACACGGGGCTAGGCGGACGGCCGTCTGCAGGGGCGATAGGTGCAGTACTTCTTGACAGATCAAGACGATGTAATACACGATTGCCCCCCACCTGTGATGGGCGAACGGAGGGCTCAGTCTGATTTTATGGCAAAGCTACTGTCCCACTTACCAAGCTTGCATAAAAAACGCAGTAAACCAGATTGCTGCAAAGCTTGGTTGTTTCCAAAGCCACAAGGGCATAACAGGGTTCTGGACCTGTACAAATCAAGTCAGTCGCGGTACCGTCGTGTGAGAAGGCTGTAAACTCGCCTTTCGTTCCGTCAGCAGGAAGCCACCGAGAACTACGACCGCGATGACGATAGGTGCAATCGCTATCGCCTTCCCCCATCCATGAGTTTCCGACGAGGAAAGACCGAGAGTCAGAAGCACCATCGACAAAGTTCCCAAGCATGCTCCAGCGATATCCATGCTGGGTTTGGCATCCGTAGGTCGTTTTCGCTCAGTCGGGAAAGTGAACCACGCCACGACAGCCAAGACGGCCGTCAAGGGTGACGTTATCCGAAATATCCAGCGCTGAGCCGTCCACAACCATTCAGCCATGATTGAGTTGCAGTCTCCCTCACTGGACTCACCCATCCCAGACTAGCCGTCAGCAATCCTCCCAAGATCAAGCCTGCTACGAAACCGACCGCCCCGGCAGCACCGTAGCAGCTCATCGCCCGATGCTGTTCCTTTCCTGCAAAGTACGTGCATATGACGCCGATAGCTGAAGGGACAGTCGCCGCGGCGCCGAGGCCTGGAGAGTGGCGCTTACTTGTAAGCCTGAAGTCTGCGCAGTCGTAACCTGTCCCGCTCACCCTGTAGTGCGCGGAAGATAATCGCACTGATCTCGTTTTGAGCGAAGGAGACGGCGAGTGACCAGATCGTAAGCCAGGCCATGCCAACGCAGAAGGTCATCTTCTTGCCGAATCGATCTGCCACCACCCTGACAGAAGACAAAAGTTAGAAGACGCGATAGCGAGAAGATACGAGTACTGCACCCAGCAAGCAACAGGAAACCGCCGAAAGCCAGCGTATAGGCGGAGACCAACCATTGAAGATTGCCTGAAGCGATATTCAAATCCTTCTGCATTTGAGGCAGGGCGATGTTGACTGCAGTCAGACTAACGCAGAGTATCATCAGCCGTGTACATCTACACTGGCCGTCCCACGTACTAGATCAGGTCCATGAGCTGCGCCGTCGCAGTGATGGCGACAATGGCCGCTCCTCGAAGACTCGCGATTTTACCGGGAGTATGCGGATCATCCGCCAAGTCCTCCATTTGCATCTGGGCAATCTCGGTCATGGATGTTCTCGCAGACGGGATCGGATTCAACTCCATGATCGACGTTGCCGTCGACCTGGGAAACGGCGACTCGAGTGGGGCTAGAGTCGACGGTGTCATGGCGGGACTGTGAATGCTGAAGTGAATATGCCTGCCCGATGTTCCCAACGAGTCGTAGGGCATATCAACTCCCTCTTCAAATGGCGTTTCCGGTTCATCCTCTTCGACAACGGCATCGTCCAATCCATGATGCCCGTCGCCCATGACCGGCGTGGTTGACCTCTTCATCACATCTTCAGCCTGTAGAGCGGAGATTTGAGTGCGATTGACGGCCAGATACGCTCCGACACTGCTTGCCCGCCGACCGCCCGCAAACACGGCTGACGAGGTAGCTCCTTCTGCCTCTGGAGGCACTGAGACTTGCTTGTCGCCCATACTGCCACCGGGCATTGGGGGGGCATTCCGCTGGGTGATGACGATGTCGGGCGCCAGACCGCCTGACTTGACAAGGCTGTCCCTCCGTGAAGCCATGTTGATGGAATCGGAAGTCGGTTCTGGTGGTTCCTACCCAATGCACGATATCGTTCCTTCCCGAAAGCGATTGTCAGGGGTATCTCGAGGGCGATGTGTGATCTTAAAAGTGTCTCGCGATCTGTAACTACGAGATTTATCCTCTGAGCAAGTATCGCGAAGCGCTTGACCGGTCGAGCTACCCGTCGCAGCTGCACCGCAGCCATCAGCGAGCTTTTCAAGACGATGAAATGTCGAAAAAGCGGGATGATAAGCATCGGATACCGGCGGTAGAAGACTCGGTGGATTATCGGTCCGGGCTGCCTGTGTGAACACCGACAAGCTGGATTATGTAAGATTCGGAACCGCGTCGAGCCTGATTGCGCTTTCGCCGTATGCCAATCGAGCGGGTTGGTGACATCGTCATCAGAGGCCTCATTCAATCGGAGCGAATTGTCGGTCTCGACGTTTGCCATATCTTTCTCGCAGAGGACCAGCTTCGGAGTCAAAAACACCTGCGAAACGCCTACCAACCCATTGGCCTTCGTATCAAGATGGGCTACCCAAGTCTCTTCCGTAAGTGCCCAAGATCCGCCACCTATCGCCCAGTATCACTCACCATTCTTCGCCATTAGGCTCGGAGGAAATGTCCCTTGTGCAGCTATACATTCCGACAGAAGTAGCTCATGATACCATTTCAGAGTTGGGCGTGATGGGAAATTTCCAATTCAAGGATGTAAGTCTTCACACCCAACTTCTGTCAGTGCGACAGGGTGCTCAAGGTCCATCCTTTGTAGTTGAATGGCGAGGTCAATGCCTTCCAGAGATCTTTCGTTGGCGAGATCCGTCGTCTGGATGAGATGGAACGAAGACTGCGGCTATTCCAGAATCAGATCACATCGTCCAGTCCGCCCATCGGGATTACTCCCCTTTCAGCGTCTGCGCCTTTCACGTCAGTCGGCCCTCGAGCCGCCCAGGCTTTTGATGACCTCGATGTCAAGCTGGCGGAACACGAGCAGCGTATGGGACAAATCAATCAAAGTTGGGAAACGTTGGGCAAGAGGCAGCGAGAACTAGAAGAAGCCAAGTGTGTCTTGAGGGAGACCGCAGGATTCTTCAGCCAGGTTCGTCGTATGTCTGCGAAAACTACCTCTTGGCTCACCTGCGCCTCATTTTAGGCCGACAACCGACATATCGAAATTCGAGGTTCGTTCGATGACGGCGATGGATCCGCACCTCTGCTTGAAAATGCAGCGGAATACGGCTCGCTGCCGGGAGAGAGCGGCTTCCAGGGTGTCGACTTGGATTTCGTCGCTGGCACGATCGAACGCAGCCGAATGCCTGTGTTTGAGAGGATCCTGTGGCGTATTTTGCGAGGAAACCTCTACATGAACTATTCGGGTGAGCATGTCTCGACGCTTGACTGTCACGGTTATAGCTAACAGTGTCTTCCAGAAATTGAGGAGCCCTTTGTCGATCCGACGACGAACAAGGAAACTTACAAGGACGTCTTCATCATCTTTGCTCACGGCGCCGAATTGCTCGCCAAGATCCGAAAGGTTGCCGACTCCATGGGCGGCACGCTTTACCCTATCGACTCGAGCGCTGACAAGCGCAACGAGGCATTGCGAGAAGTCACTTCTCGACTTGAGGATATCAACTCCGTCTTGTTTCAAACTGGACAAACTCGACGAGTGGAACTCGGCAAGATTGCGGAAAACTTGATGACCTGGAAGGACGCCGTCGCGAAGGAGAAGGCCATCTACCAGACCATGAACCTGCTCAGCTACGATGCCAAGAAAAAGACTCTTGCAGCCGAAGGCTGGTGTCCTACTCGGGATATCAGCTCCATTCAGCAGGCCTTGAGACGAGCGACGGAGACGGCCGGTACAACCGTTCCGCCCATCTTGTCGGAATTGCGAACGCATCAAACTCCACCGACTTTTCATCGGACCAACAAGTTTACCGAAGGCTTCCAGACCATCATTGACTCCTACGGTATTGCGACATACCAAGAAGTCAATCCGGGACTGTTTACGTGTGTCACTTTCCCGTTCTTGTTCGCCGTCATGTTCGGTGACTTGGGTCACGGCGTGATTGCGACCCTGGCTGCTATCACGATGATCACTTTCGAACGCAAGTTGGCAAAGGCCGGATTAGGAGAAATCTTCGAGACCTTTTTCTTGTGAGTGAAGATCATGCTTTGCAAATAGCTTCTTATACTAAGCGCCATCTTCATTAGCGGTCGATACATCATCCTTCTCATGGGCATGTTCTCCATGTACACGGGACTCATTTACAACGATATCTTCGCCAAATCCCTCCACATCTGGCAGTCTGGCTGGGAATGGCCGCAGGGTGCCAATGGAACGGTGAACGCGATTCCTACTGGCACTACCTACCTTTTCGGTCTTGATCCTGCCTGGCACGGTGCGGATAACGCTTTGGTGTTCACCAACTCGTACAAGATGAAGATGTCTATCATATTGGGTGTCATTCATGTAAGTTGCATGTTTTGACGTCAGAACCCCCGCTGATCTTTGTGTCGCCCAGATGACTTTCGCCATCTGCCTTCAAGTTCCTAATCACCTAAAATTCAAGAAGTACATCAACATCTGGTGCGAATTTATCCCGCAAATCCTGTTCATGCAGAGTATCTTTGGATATCTCGTCATTTGCGTTATCTACAAGTGGTCGCTCGACTGGTCGCAACAGCCCAACTCGCCGCCAGGATTGCTCAACATGCTCATTTACATGTTCCTCTCGCCTGGAACAGTCGATCCCGCTACCCAGCTGTATCCCGGCCAGAGTTTTGTCCAGGTATTCCTTCTCCTTCTCGCGCTCGTTTGTGTACCTTGGATGCTTTGCGTCAAGCCATACATCCTGTATCGCGAACATCAGAAGATCAAGGGGCAGGGATACCAAGGTGTTGGTGACGCTCCCCGTTTATCAACGTCGCAAGATATGGCAGATGAGGAGGATGGGAATGGACATGCCGTTGCCGAGGAGGACGGCGATGAACATGTGAGTCGGCTTCGTGCCGCACTGCCAGTGGTACTGATCCTGTTTATAGCCCTTTGAAATGGGAGACGTTATCATCCATCAGGTTATCCATACCATCGAATTCTGTCTCGTAAGTGACGATCGAGGCTGCGCGGTGACCTGTAGCTAAAGTACCCTGTTTTTACCTGTGCAGGGATGTATTTCCAATACGTAGGTGGAGCTTTTCTTTCTAACTTTGAATTGACATTGATCTTGATACGATGTCGCAGCGCGTCTTATCTTCGTCTATGGGCCCTTTCGCTCGCCCACGCCCAACTTTCGGAGGTCTTGTACAACATGACACTCGAGGGAGCATTCGGTATGACCGGTGTGATGGGAGTTGCCTTTACGGTGGTGATGTTTGCGCTGTGGTTTATCCTCACCCTCGCGATTCTATGCATCATGGAGGGTCTTTCTGCCTTCTTACATGCATTGCGATTGCATTGGGTCGAAGCGAACGGAAAGCATTACATGGCCGGTAAGTGACTACTTATGATCAGCGGGAGGCCTAGCTTATGCCTAGCTTTGAAATGCTTAGGTGGTTACGCCTTTGCTCCTTTGAGCTTTGCCCATCTGGGAGAGGAGATTGAGGAACAGTAACGGGTCGAGGGAGAATCTTTGCCCATCCGTGTACGAAGGCATATGTCCATGTTTATAGCCCTGATGTCACTGTTGTGCAGCCTATCTATCGAATGCCGAACCGAGTCAGGATATCAGGCGGAACCGAAGATGTCGATGCAAGCACAGTATGCTGAGGTGCAGCATGCGGCATGTCGCTTACCATTGACGCCACGTCACGCAATGTTTCCACGTTGCTACGGAAGATCAGTGTCTGGACAAAGTTACAGGCCGTGCGGCAGCATTCTCTCAATCATCCCCAACTAGTTGTGATCTCGCAGAACGAAGTGGAATGTCGGTCAACCAGCTGTTTAATCGGGTTCATCTGCGTGAATGCTTCCCGGAAAGGGCGCTGAAGTACGCCGGCTCGGTGAATGCCCTGATTGCCGCTATCATCTCAGAGAGATCCAAAGACTTCGGATTGGTCTTGCCCAGAATTGACGAGCGGTTGAGCTGGAAGCCTGGAATGGATTCGATTGCTGTATGTCTGTTTGATCGTCTGAGCGACGGAACAGGATATCCCGGATCGTGGATCTGAGCGTGTCCACCCGAGAAGCTATCCGAGAACAAAGGTAGCTGCGAAGGTAGTTCGTTGGTAGTTCACATAGCCTCTCGTGGTAGCTGTTGTTCATCACTCATCAAACGATCCAATCATGCAACCAATTGTTAACGTCCAAATAAGCGTATTGATGTGCTGCGGGATCAGATCGCCAAGTATAGTCTGCCAAGGGAATGCGAATAGTGTAACTAGCTCTGTACCAGCAAGGACACCCTGGAGGGAATCTGTAATGTCAGCAGCAAACCATCAGCCATCGGTCCATCGAGCCATGGACCACGCATCCCCGCCACATTCAAGCGGGTTTTCTGTCATGGACCATATCCATCTGATGACGCCCCAGGTTGTTGAGGAGCTACGCGAGGCATAGATCCATGCAGAGCACCACTTTACGCTATAGGTGGTTGTCAAAATGTTGGTTAGGTGGCGAGGCGCTATACCGATTGAACCTGGGAATGGGTAGAAAACCCTTCGGACCGGAGAGGAGTGGAGGCCCCGCAACGCCTCTCAAGGCGCCACACGGGGTGTCCAAGCATTCCCCGCACTGGTATTCTGCCTGTTGTAGAGTTTGTGGGGAAGAACACCCGGAACAGCGACACCTTCTGTCGGTGGTTATTGATGTCAACCTTCTCTAAAGTCATCCCCATTTGCTTACGGCGCCGTTACCCTGGGACAAATACCTCTCGAAGTGCGACGACTCTCCATCTGTTTTGCTTGGATCTGGTGACAGCAGCGCTCGATTGTTCAAACAATTCTTGCAGAGAAGACGCAGGACAGGCAGGTCAGACCACCGCAATCTCGCCAGTCGCCTCTCAAGGCATCTTACGTCCCGCTATCCCCAGGGTTTCGTAATTCGTAAACGATCCGTAGGCTGCTGCCGGTGTTCCT
Organism: Naganishia albida; assembly: GCA_001599735.1. Taxonomy (NCBI): domain Eukaryota; kingdom Fungi; phylum Basidiomycota; class Tremellomycetes; order Filobasidiales; family Filobasidiaceae; genus Naganishia; species Naganishia albida. Next base: position 264,512 of record BCHV01000005.1, read on the forward strand.
GTTGCTCGCCTGATGCTGCAGCTGCCACGTTTCAGTCTTGTTTCACTGTAGTCCTCATCAGCAGCCATCAACGCCAACGACTTGCGCGTACCTGTTGTTTCCCTAAGCCAAGCTCGAAAGATCCGACGCTCTCGGCTATGGCTATTCAAAGATCATACTGGCCATGCGAAATGCCCTCACAGACCGGGGCACCGGGTTCATTCAAGCAAGCGGTCACCTGTCAGGACGTCACGTCCGTATTGACGAAAATGCATATATACCTTCCAGCCTCGCTTGGAAGATCTATTGGAATGGAGCCCCTCAGTGGCTTTGCACAATCGTCAGAGCTCCTTCATCAAACATCTCGACCTCGACCAACATGAACCGCACCGTATCCGTCGACAGCAAGGAGAAGCCTGTCGTCTCTCATGTGGAGAACACCGACGGCTTGAAACCCACCGAGTCAAACTACGCTTACGCCGGTGGTGAGGATGCCAGCGATCGCCAGTACGACAAGGCGTTCGAGAAGCGGGTCATCCGAAAGATTGACATACGGCTACTCATCATTCTCGGTGCGCTCTACTCCATCGCCTTGATCGATAGGACAAACTTGTCCGCGGCTCGAGTGGCTGGTATGGCGAAAGATTTGAAGCTGTGAGTATAATGTTGCAGTCTGAGCTAGCAGAAACTCACCGCCGCCGTCTTCACAGTACCATCGGCGAGCGATATAGTATTGCCACTTTGGTCTTCTTCATCCCTTGTGAGTCTGATTGCCTTTGATCGAGTGCTTCTAGCTCACCCGAACCGATACAGACATCATCTTTGAATTGCCATCCAACATTCTGCTGCGTAAAACCGGAGCTCGTTTGTTGCTGGGATCCATCGCCGTCCTCTGGGGAGCTGCCATGCTCGGAATGGCCTTTGTTACCGACTGGAAGCAACTTGTCGCCGTCCGTGTCATCCTTGGTTTCTTCGAATCCGGTTTCTTCCCGGGTTGTGTCTTCCTCATCTCCACCTGGTACACTCGATGGGAAACGCAAAAGGTAAGACAATCCAGTGAATAGCTCCCTGAGCCCGGAGCTGAAGGTCCTATGACAGCGTTTGGCCTTCTTCTACCTCCTGTCCATGGCGATCTCGGGTTTCTCCAACATCATCTGTTACGGTTTCTCCCTCATCAAGCCCTCGGGACCCCTCAACACTTGGCGATGGATCTTCTTCCTCTTCGGTGTCATCACCATCGCCCTTGGTCTTCTCGGTCTTGTTCTCATCGTCGACTTCCCCGACAAGGCCAAATTCTTGAACGAGGATGAACGTCGATTCGTCATTGAACGTGTCAACAAAGATCGTGGAGATGGTGTTTCCGACGTGATGACCAGGGCCAAGATGCTCCGACACTTGTCAGACTGGAAGACATGGTGTTTTGGTCTTTGCTTTATGAGCGCTACCCTTCCCGTAAGTCGAAACGGGCTGTATACGTAACGGGGTGCTGATTACAGGCTATAGAGTTACGCCTTCGCCTACTTCTTGCCCGTCATTCTCGGTGGACAAGGATACTCTTACAAGCTCACGCTTTTCTTGTCCGCCCCGCCTTACGTCGCCGGTGCCATCTACACCTTCATCATCGCCTTCTTCTCCGACAAGCTTCGATTGCGTGCCCACTTCGTCGCTCTCAATGCCCTCGTCACCATCGTTGGGTGCCTGTTGATCGGCTACGTGCCCAAGAACGGTGTCAAGTACTTTGGCGCTTTCCTCGCCATCATGGGCGGTCAATGTGCGTTGCAAGCGGTCAAGATGGCAGCGACGTGGAACACTAATGACTGCAATCCTCAGGCAACGTCCCCTCCGTCCTCGCTTATCAGGCCAACAACACCATCACTTACTCCAAGAAGTCGATCGCATCGGCCATTGTCATCGGTATGGGTGGTATCGGTGGTATCGTGGCCTCTACAGTCTACCGACAGGCTGATGCTCCTCAATACATGTAAGTATCACAGCAATTCCTACTTCACTCGCTGACCGTGCCCCTCTGGTTCTGCCCTTCACAGTCCCGGTTTGTGGACCACGATCGGTTGCCAACTTCTCATCATCAGCATCTGCCTCGGCCTTACCTTCCATTTCAAGAGCGTCAACAAGAAAATGGACGAGGGTAGACAAGGACCGGTGGAGGGAGTCGAGGGTTTCCGATACTCCATTTAAACACGGACTTTTTTTGGGGTCGCAGGTATCCATGTGTCTAGCAGGCATAACAAACGTTTGGAGCCTAAGGGCTGTAAGACTATAGTATCAGCGAGTGAACGCCGTCGAGGAATTGTAATTCTAGCGGTTAGTGATCAATTGGGTTGTAATGTTAATGCATTATTCTCGGGTACGGCTTTCTTCCTCTCCTTGAGCAGTTCTTGCGCGCAATGCACGTTCACGGCACACCGACCGACCTTGCCTTCAGACCTTCTGGCGAGAATGGCTGCGAGTCCAGTCGTCGTACAGACTGGAAGTCACAAGGATTCGCGAATAACGCTTGCAGCGCCTCCTCCGAAGCTGCCACTAATTCAAGTAGAACCCTTGCTCGCAGTGTTGGTCATGTTCACGGCATAGAGCAGTCACAGAGCAAGCGACTCAGCAAGCGCGGAATCGAAATGCAGTCTCTCCTCGCGACTCGGCAAAATGATTTGGCGACTTGGCGACCTGCATACTGACTCGATCCTCTGCAGCTGGCCTTGCAAATTTGCGTGGATTGCAGTTTGCTCGTTATAATCTCGCAACCAGTCGGCTCCTTCGACCTCCTTCATTCCAGCCGAGCACCTCTACAACACTCGAAGACGGAAAATGGCGATCTCTCTCGAGACACAGACCGCGCAAAAGCCAGTCATCACCGTCTCCCTCATCAACGGCGACGACTTTGCGGAGCTACAACAAGCAGCCCTCGTCCAAATCAAGTCTTTTGATCCCTTTCCAGAATACACCGATGTCATCGAACCGCTTCCTCGACTACCTTTGGAACAGCGTATCGACAGTCTTGCACGGAGGTTGGCGTACAAGCTGACTCCGCGCGGGGGTGAAAAGGCTTCGCATGTTGGATACAAAGCAACCACTGACAAAGGCGAGATGGTCGGGATCGGCTACTGGATGAAGCCTGGATCCAGGTTCAAGCTATACAACCCTCGCGAGATGACCGAAGCCGAGAAAGCCATGTATGCGCAGTACGACATGGAGAAGTATACCTCGCTCTACACGGCTTTCCAGGACAAGATCGACCAAGTCACTCAGGGTCGTCCGACTTGGTGCGTATATGATCGGGGTGCGAGGCCGTTCCGGCTCTGACATCAACTTATTAGGTACCTCGAAATCCTTGCCATTCACCCAGACCACCAGAAGCAGTCTATCGGCTCGAAACTGCTCGACCACCACCTTGCTACCCTCAACCCTGACGAACTTGCCTGGCTGGAATCATCTCCGGCGGGAAAGAGGCTATACATCAGCCGTGGATACCAGGATGTCGGAGAAGTCGTCGCTCCAGGATGGGGTGAAAGCGGATTCCCTGCGATGATGAGGAAGTCGAACGCTGAGCGGTGAAGGACATGTGCGCGTTTAGGCAGATATGAAAATCGGGCTCATCGTGAGCTCGTAAACATAGAAGGACAGTATTCCCTACTCATCATCATTGTATCGTCCATAGAGGTGTATTCGAATGGCATTCCGCACGAGGCATTGGGCAATGTCGTTTTCTCTGTGAGAGCAATCGCCCATCTTTAACAGCTCAGTATTGGACGGTAGAGCCGACGAGCAGACAGGCGGAGTTTGCCTCTCGCGGTGAAGGTCGATAGATCGATAGGAGCGATCGTTCGTTTGGCTGTCGATCCTGCGAGGCCGCATCAAGCCAAAGGAGGGGTCCATCATATCAAGACATTCGCCACTTCCTCGATTCGACCACTCGCCCTGAGCCTCACACGTACTCGTACGCAACGATCTCAACCGTCATTTTGTCATCAGCAACAATGTCAGCAGCCGGAATATTTAGCCATTCACCTCCCGGTTCGTAAACTCGTCAGTGGCCCCAAGAACCAGCCTGATGGGCTGTCTCCGCACTGCCTTCAATAGCCTACTTTACGGTCACTGTCAGTCAAGACAATATCGATCAATGGAGTAAGATCCTCTTCGCCTTGAAAGTAACCGGTTGCGCTGATGATTTGACGTTGTTTCCATATGCAGAGCGTAACGGAGGACGCACGACTTTCAGCGCTCGCAGCACCAAGACTGAAGACTCGAACAGACTGATACCGTCCATCAGTGTCGTAGACTGCTTGACTGGTCAACCGGCTCAAGCTTCTCGGAAAACAAAGAACTTCGGCGCACTGGTCCCATCGGGGCTCCCTCTGCTGCAACTGGATACACCAAACTGGCGGCTACCAGTGCTGGTGTTTTGTTCAACGGATGATGTGGGACTGAGCATGGAGGACGATGCATTTCTGGGCAATCCCATGTGAGTCTCTCAGCACCTGTCTTCATTCATCGTTCTCACGCCAACCGCTTCCGGCGAAATCAGAGGTCGCAATCAGGCATGTGTGGTGAGTCAACCCCTCACATTACTTCTCGCACGAAAGGTTACTATGGAACTGTCCTAGATCTTCTCGGAACGGTGGATCGTTGATAGCATCAACGCCGGAGGTCTGCGTTTCCTGGCGGATTATGCAAAGCACGGTTCGTTCAGTACGCCGTGTTCCGCAGCAGAGGACGAGGCTGAAAGACTGCGGACTCCCTCAGCTCCGAACACCTTGAACATCGATGATCCCTCCCTTTACCTGCCTTGTCCCTTCCCCCCGACCTATCATCCTCCTACGAACCTCTACGCGGACGATCCTTTCACTCTCGAGCAAGACATCAGTTGGGCAGCGTCAGACGGGAAGTCACGCTGCAGTATCCGCTCTTTGCATGTTCTAGGTCCCTACGACCGTGAGTGGTCCTTCGGGTCCGCTGATGTACCTACCGCTCAACACGACGAGACTTTCTGCGTTTCAGCGTCAAAGTCTTCTCCGTCTCTTTTCATAGAATTTCGTGAGGATGATAAGGGTCTCCCGCGTCGCAGAATGGAGGATGCGTCTGGGAAACAGCGACCTTCAACATCATTCGCTTTACGACCGGTTCAGGGCTCTTTCAATTCAACTGGTCTTACTGCTCGCCCTTTCAAGTTCGAATCTTCTCCAAGTTCGAACCCGCACTCCCGCATGAATGACCTCGAACAGCAATCGGGCACCTCTCCTCGCCAGGACTCGCAATCGCTCGATAATGCTCGAACTCCCTTGCCAATGAATGAAAGCGCCGGCTGTGAGCGTACTCAGCAGCTGGAAAGCTACATCCTAGGCAAAAAACGTGATCATCTCCTCACGCTTCAGTATCAGGCCGCGCTTTGGCATCAGGAGAAAAAGGAAGCTGAAGAACAAAGAGAGGCAGAATTAGTCGAAGCTGAACTTCAAGACTCCGCACGCGGCCACAGTGTCGTGCGGGAACAGGAGACCTCGGGATATCCCTCCTGCCCTGGCGATAGTGCGTATGGGACCGGTCTCCAGGTGAATGCAAAGGCGTTTCCGCCCTTGGAGCTAGAGGCGAGTGCTTTACTTCAGCTTCTGCCGCCGTTGGAACGCTATTCCGCGGATGGATGCACCGTCGAAAGTCAAGGTGGAGCAGGTCATAATTTCAGACTCAAACCGACTCCAACGACCTATCCTTACTTGAAGGCATCAGCGACAGAGCTCGGCACATCTGAAGCTACCCTTTCGCCCAGTAGACCGAACGCTAATCAGCGGGACCAGATTTTCTCCAGCATCCAAACCCTAACGGACACAAGCTTCTCGAATCAATGTCAACCGCTACAACCCAAACGCTTGATCGCCTTCCACACGGCTGGGCATGGGCTGGGATGGATGGACTTTGAAGCGTGTGATGACTGGATTGTCGTGCAGAAGAGACGACGAACAGATTGAAGCATCGGCATACCAACTCTCGATGACGTCGATCGTGCTTCGTCTGGCAAGCTGAACCTCCCCGAAAGGAGCCAATATCGTCTATAGGAAGTCGAGATTTGTATAGAAGGTTGGTTGCACTATCCGGTTGAGTCAAATGCGAGATGTATCGCTGCGATCCGCCTACATCATCAGATCGAGTACACCAGATACATAATCTTTACCTCGGCGCATTCTGGTCCTGTTCACCTAAGAAGAAATCTGTATGGAAACGGTGTCGAGCTTTCGTTACTCTGGGCGTCACCTTGATACCTTCTCTTTGGGCAGGAACAGCATTAATGATATCGATCAGCACGAGGCCAATGTCGCACGAAAGGTTCGCTCGCTTCTGAGGAACATGCAGGCTCCATGTCAATATCAACAGGCATCTGCATCGACTCGTGGATCCGGCATCATGCATGGATCCTTCCTGCTTGAAAACGAGATTGATGATCAAGTCACGGGTGCAGGGACCTCGACCATCTGGAGGGATGCGCCATATTCGAGGCCAGTTGAGGCTGCTTGATCGAATGCCCTACGTCCTTTATCATGACGAGCCAACGAATGGTAAAGATATGATTAGACCTTCCATCAGTCGCCATCAGGCCCTCATCATTCATCAGCTTGTTGGGCGACTTACTTTCGATGATCCATTACACGGCTGATCACGCGCGTCCGCCTGTCAAAAGCGCGTTTCAGGTTGCCCCTTGATGTCAGACACCACTCAACCAACTTTGCATCACTCCAAGGACATTTGACCAGGAGTGATAGTTTGGTGACAGCGTTTCAGCTTGGGATTTGTTTTTCGCAAGTTTGGAGATGGGCAAGGTACTTAAACAGTTGTAAATGGTATACCCAGAGGTGCAACCTCTTTGCACATCAACATGCATACTGTTGTCCTCGCCGCATCACAATTCTTCGACTACTCTTCCAGCATGTCTCCCTTCGCCCCGGCCGCCAACCCGATCAACCCAACCCAAGGCAAGCGATACCCTTATGCACGGCCGAGACGAGCGACATCGAAACCGACACCAAAGTCAGCTGTTGTTGGGCATCCCGGGGCAAGGTTTCCCCTTCAGGCCAAGAAGCGGGGACACAATTTTTCCCTTGGAAGCCATCATGTACCAAGAGTCGTATCGACGGCGAAACCGACTCGGCAAGTGCATACTGTTACGCAGCAAGACTCAATCAGATCTGCGACTGCCAACCCGCATCAGCAAGAGACACCGGCCAACCGGAGCGATGCCTACATCCCTATCAAGCTTCCCAAAGTCAAGATCCCTTTGGTAGGCTCGGGGGCATTTTGTTATGGCAGACTTGCGGATGTGGTGAGTAGGCTGACAAGCCCTGCGTGACCTCGACTCATGTGCCTTTCTTTTTTTGTGATAGCCTCCAGCCTATGTCATCTCGCAGCTTCAGGTTGTGTCTCCCGGCATGTTGCAAGCTGCTGCGCTGTACCGGCCTGCCCCCGCTTCTGCCTCCTCTGCATCCTCCATCAATCGGCCACCGAACGCCAGTATGCCGAAAACCTCTTCCACGTCCAACGTCATGGACATCCTCCCGTCCGACACTCTACGATTCGAAATCCCAGCAGACGTCGGGGACGGGAATCCGATCTTATTCACTCTTTATGGATTGGAACCTACCCACTGTCTCGCTGTTCGACCTCGAACGCGCTCGAACGGACAGACAGCAAAGACTGGCGGGGCGTTTGGATCGACCGTGAGCGGTTCAGAGGAAGTAGGGAGAATGATTCCGATACAGTAAGTCCGTCCACTTGATTGTTCCTGACAGTTCCTGACGAAACTCCTTCCCCATGTAGTCATATGGTATACGCTTCGCAGTGCGCCAACTATCCTCGGCCTGTCCATTACGCCCCGGAACGTCTCCATTCCGCGCTCAACCCACCGGTATCCGCCGGTAGTAGCATGGTGTCTGCAACAGCATCGATCCCATCAAGGTCTTTCTCCTCTGGCGCAACTCATGCCAGTGGCCAACAGAGTCAGGAAGGGGCTACAACGCCAAAGGCTGGAACCTCTCGATCTTCCTTTCCCTCTGTCGACGAGAACGTCTCGACACCACCGGCCCTTCAACAGGACTCGGACATGCGAGACGACACGACCCCTATTGCACGACCACGTTCGCCTCTTGTCGGTTTGCCCGAGACGTCCCCACTTTCTGTCGCCTCGATGCAACTAGAGGACGTGGAACACGCTCAGAGACAGGCGCCACAGCTTTCCCGAATGGTCAATCTTCCGATGGTTCACGTTACCGTACCCCATCCCAGCGGCATGGCTCTCGTCCATGGATGGCTCTACAACCCATCTCCACCGATGTTGCTGGCCACTCTACTCGACTTGCCGCGTCCAGCAGGATCAACCAGGACTATCCCGCCGGTCTCCGCACGACTCGCCGCGCTCCCGGTCCATGCCCTGCTCGAGCGTATGCAGAAGATACACAAACTCTGGTCCAACGTCGTCGCCCTTGGCATATCCGATCCAGTTCTCTGGAAAGTTATGGATCGCGCATGGGACACGCTCGTGGCGACGGTCGAGCAACGCGGAGGTGAAGCGGTGCAGGAGGTCCCACTGGGACAGTTTGGACGGGATGAGCAAGGCATGGGTGTAAACAGCGAAGTGGTACGGAAGTTTAGCATGACGACGATCAAGGATCCTCGCAGTCGTGGCGGCTCCGTCGGTGCATTGACGAGCTGAAGTGACGGTTTCCGTGGATTGTACGCGCATGATGTAGCGGAAGCTCTGTAGTGATGTCAGCTTATATGTATCTAATAACCATCTCATGTAGTTGCGCAATGGGTGCTATGGATAATGTATAGAAAACTCAAGCTCTCCATCGCGGGAGGATTGTGCCACAAGTCTATTCTGCATCGCTGCCCAATAGTTCTTCCAACTCGCGCCGCTCTTCCTCCGTCATCAGCGATTCCTCCTCTGGCTTTGCTTCCTCGGCAGGTATCTCCGGAGGATTCAAGATGTCTGACGGATGATTAGCACAGGCAATGGGCAGCCGAGACCGGCTGACCTACCTTTCATACTCCAACGCCTTAGGGTGCCGTCTAGAGACGCGCTGACGACCCATGGCTCCCTTCCGTTTTCTCCGTCCTTAACCCATGCCCGTAGACTGGTTACTTCCCCGAAATGCCCCTTCACCGTCGCTACCTCCTTCGCAGTCGCTGCGCACTCACCACTTGTATGAAGGGTTACAGCGTTTTCCAGGATCTCGGAGATATCGTACACGCGAATATCTTCGTCGACCGAACCGGTAAGGAGGAGCGGGGCTGTCGGGTGAAAAGCCGTTGGAACGAGGAGGAGGGACTTAACATAGTCGGGATGTACGATGGGCGTCGGTGCAATGGGTGGCTCTGCTCGAGGTATCGGATGGAAGAGGACTTGAGTGTCAACCGAAGCTGGAAGGGGGAGTAGTGCGGTCAGAAAATGCATTTCGCGGTGTCTGAGACCGTGCTTACCGCTCCACAGACCGCCTTCCCCCACCATAATTTCCGGCACACTGGTGTGATGCCCTTCGAAAACATCCCTCGTCGTCACAGTCACCCCACTGTTCCGCATGTTCGTTCTTGGCTCCGAAGCGGCATCTGCCTGATCTCGTTTGACATGCCACGACCGTATGACACCCATGCTATCCGCCGAGTAGAATATCGCCTCATTCGCCGTGCAGCCAAGGGTTCCAGGTTCCGCCAGTGCGAGTGCTTCTACGGGCCGAGTGTGCTCCTTCAATGTCTTGAGTTTCTGGAGACTTCCAGTGGTGTCCTTTGCCTGATCGGTTCTGAAGGATTGAAGATCCCAAAGATTGATTTGTCGGTCTGATCCGCCAGAGATGAGGATATTGAGCCACGGTATCACGAGTAGCGTTTTGACAAAGTCGTTGTGGGCCTGCGTCGAAGAGATGCAATCGCCGGTCTATCTCGCAGAGATGAGCATGCGGAATGGCAAGATAGACAGACCACGCATACCTCCGTGTTCCACACTCTAATGGTCTTATCCCATGATCCCGTGAAGAAAAGGCTTTGCTGTTCCGGGGGATCGAAGAAGGCGAGGGAAGTGCATGGCCCTTGATGTCCTTTGAAGACCTTTCTCGCCTTGCCTGTCTACAGCAGCGCGTCAGGACAATACGACTCCCACACCGGTTCCACTCACCGATAGGTCGACTCTCCTAGCAACCCAACCACTCTCCGCCACCCACGCCTCTTGTCCTCTCACTTCCAATGCCAGAATCTTGCTCGATAGCGAGATCGGATTACCAATCTTGCTAGCTCTTTGGGCTTTGGACTTCCGGGCATCGGATTTTGCAAGGGCTGCGTCGGTTTGGAAGAGGTTGGATGCGTCGTCTGTCTGCATGGTGTATTGTAAGGGCGTTGTACAAACGAATTTATGGGGGAAGCGAACACTTGCCGTCGAACAGTTCAGCTTGATAAATCAAGTAGAAAGTGATCGAGCATCTTTGGCTGATGCGACGTTGACGAAATGAAGTACCATAACGAAAGGCATCTTCTCCCACCGGACCTAGCACAACTGAGCTTGCAGGAACGAGATCATGGCCGATAACATGGCATCACAGATGCCTGTTCTCTCGCAGGCAGACCTGAACCAAGTTGCTGCGGTGCGTATCCCGTTGGATGGGCTGCAATACCCTTGATATTACATCGCCAGATCTGACTCGTGCCGCTTCCATAGATGATCCTTCAAATGCATGACCCCGAGATGACCGGAAATGCAGAGGTAGCAAAGGCAATGCAGAAGCAGCTCATCGAAGTGCAGAAGACGGATCAGGCATGGGGCCTTACGGAGGGCCTGCTGCGTCATCCCGTAAGTCTTGAGCGATGACCAGAGAACCTGTGACTTATCCTATACATTCAACCATCACAGAGCCCAATTGTCAGGTTCTTTGGAGCTCAGAATGCCCAGACGAAGATTGCTCGAGATTGGTAAGTCGTTACGAGCAGTCACCGAACAACGCCGGACCGTTCAACGCATATCCCAGGGACACATTACCCGTGGAGCTGCAAGCGGTACTGCTCGACCAGCAACTTCGATTGACGAGGGAAGCCGCTTCACCTAGTTCGCCGTACTACGCCGGAAACAAAGTTGTCTTGCGAAAGCTGTTTAGCACGGTAAGTGCAAAGTGATGAGTTGGACAACCATTCTTCTCTGACTGAGCAATTATCGTCTCAGCTGGCTAGCTTGATACTTCGTCTCACTCCAAAGCAATTTCCGGATCCTCTTTTGACAGTCATCTCCACCCTAGCGGGACAGCATGCCTCCCGCGTTCTCGTCCTAGAATGGCTCGAGACCGCCATCAGGGACATCGCCCGCGGTGCACTCGTAGAGCCTAGAAAGTACGTTCTTTGACGACATGCATTAACCTTGGAGCTGAGTGCGACACCTTCAGGTCCGAGGTTGCACGAGCGGTTAACCAGGAAATGCCTCTCGTCGTGAGGACGATCACGGATGCCTTGTCTGGACAAGGCATGGGATCGCCGCAAGGAAAGGAGCAGGAAGCTGCGGCGGGCTTCAAGTGTCTTGAAGCGTGGATAGATTGGGGATTGACCGCCGAGTGAGCAGCTGTCCTCGAATTTCCGTCTGAAGGTGACTACGGAGCTGATGAGGGTCCCCTCCAGCGACATCACGAGTCTTCTACCCGTGTTGTATTCCCTACTGGACACGCCCTTCATGGTCCAATCGATTTCCGCCTTTGTGGAAGTCTTGACAAATTCGGTATTTAGGGATGGAAAGGCAACAAAGGCACTAACCGAGCCCTTACTACGCTGGCTTGCGGTAAGGGGAATGCAAATAGTGAACCAGGCCGCCAGCGGTGAGTCATGTCGTTTTGAGGGTGACCATAAGCCTAATCTGCCCCGCTCATTCTCACAGACGAGGACGCCAACTCTGAAGACCTAGACGCCATCAGCAAGCTCGTAGAAGCGCTAGTCGAGCATTCGGCGAGCTGGATGGCTGGAAAGCTGGATCAACCCGATGTCCAGGCCTTCTTGACGTTGTTATTGTCCTTGAGCGGTTTCCCGGGTCTGCCTGGACGAGATGAAAACGTTAGCGAGGTAAGACTTTCCCGGCATGATGTCGACATCGAGTTCACCAAGGTGCTTACCGTCCGACAGCAAACGCTCATGCTTTACTCTACCATTCAAGAAGAGCTGATGGAGAGCCCAGACTTCCAGTCGGATTACGCTACTTCCCCAAGCTGGAACATCGCCAAGACTTTCTTCTCGCAAGCTGTCAATCGGTTACGGGTCAAAATGATACTTCCTACGGAACCCCTAAAAAAGGAAGACCAGAAGGCGTTCGAGGTCTATAGACGAGATGCAGGGGAGGTCATGGTGACAGCGTAAGCCTCCGTGTGCATTGTCCGAGATAAGCGTTGAGATTGTTTCCGCCGCAGATACTATGTCGTTCGAGGAGACATGCTTCAAGGATTGCTGGATCTTTTGCTGAGCGATCTGGATCGCAACGCTCCTTGGCCAGTACGTCGAACTCAGAGACAGCTGCATCCCTAGCTCACGCAGCCTCTCAAGGAAATTGAAGTGACACTACACTGTCTCAAATGCGCATCAGAGGCCGTCGAGCTTGGTGAAGAGAAAGTGTTGCCGGTATTGTTCAGTCCGCGGGTATTTAGTCGGTTGCCTCGAGACCCGACAGACGCTGTATACCTCACCGCGATCCGCCTGATCCGTAAGCATTTTTGGGTATCACTGCGATTCGCACTGATGATCTCGTAAGCTAGGGGCCTATGAGGAATGGTTTAGGTACCATCACGATTCCGTTGCCTTCGTTCTCGACTACATTGTTTCGGCTTTGGACGTCCCGCAGCTGGCTCCTGAAGCAGCCTCTGCCCTCAAAGCCATCTGTGATCTTTGCAGGGGCGACTTGACGCAACATGTAGCGTCCTTCGGCGCACTCCATGGAAAGGTGGCGAGTATGGAAGTAAGCCAGCTGTGAAGTCGCGCGGACGTGATCTGACACTTGTAAAGGCTGAGCAACAGATCAAGGTCATTGAGGCCATCTGCAGTGTACTGCAGGCCATTCCGCCTGCCGATGCCGTAGACGCTGTTATGGTAAGTCTCCCTCCCTCAGTTAACCTATACGCTGATAACGTCCGGCGTAGACGATTGTGACGCCAGTAGTCGATAAACTCGATCACTGCCTGGATGCGGCCGCTACAGTCAGTAAAGATTAGCTTTCTGCCAACGCTGTTGTTTGACTTCCCGCTAGGCACCGGACGCAGCGAGAGCTATCAGCATGCATCAGCTGCAGGCGCTAACTGCTTGCGCAAACGGCCTGACCCCTGCCGAGGAAGACATGTTTGATCTCGACCCGGACGCGACAGCGAGCACCGCACGTAGTCTTGAGGCCGTCCGTAATGATCCTCGTCTTCAACAAATTCGAGATCGCATACTACATGCCGCCTCCAGGGTGATGAATACTTGGTCTCAAGATACGGAGATGGCGACTGTGAGATATGTCCTTTGCGGCTATTATGTTCAAGGCTCATGCATTACGCGCAGGTACTAAGCGCTTTCATCAAAGCCATCACGGCTTCTCCGTCTTTACAGACATTGATATCGTTGCCCCCATCACCGTTGCTATACATGATTGGTTCCGCGTCGCAAAAATCTTATTCCGCTTTATGGCCATCCATAGCGGCAGCCCTGATCTTTCGTCTTGCACCTTCATCATTCTTCCGCCGCAAACCTCAGCCGGGCTCCCAAGAAAGTCTGGTGGATCAAGCCGAAGAGACAGAGACCCTTCGCATCGTCATTTTAACTACCGATACCCTTATACGCGCAACGGCCAATGTACTTCAGGACTCTGCAGCTTTACAAGGGGTACGTGCAACGTCTGATGCGTGAATCAAGCGAATGCTGACCTTCTCGTGCAGAATCCCGATGTAGCGGAGAGCTTTTTCAAATACGCATCCGCTGTATGTACCTCGTATAAGCGACATCTCTTTACCACTCACCTTTGCATTAGGTGATTGCCAAGTTTCCTAGGGCCTTCGTTTCTGTCCCGGTTGAAATACAGTCGTTATGCATGCGGATGGCCATCATGGCTCTATCCTCCTCGGAGCAGTTCACGTTGCGAGCGGCTATCGAGTTCCTCGCAAGTCTCCGTGTTCCGCCGCGCGATTATAAAGACTCACCTTAGTCCTGCCACAGGTATCCGTCATGCATACGTCGCGAAACACTCCCGCCATTGCCGAAGCGTACGATCCGTTGGTCAATGCGCATGGCAGAGACATCGTAGAAGCTGTTATCACTGGTGGCGTAGTTGCGAGTCCTCGTTCGACGATACCGAATTACGCCGAGATACTGGTCGCTGTGGTCGTGAGGACACCCACGCGCGCCAAGTCGTGGATAGAGAGCCTTATGGCTATTGTGAGTCGACTCAGACTTCTATGGGACCAGACCCAGCTTACGCGATGCTGCAGCAAGGATATCCGGGAGAAAAAGCGACTGTCGAGGCGAAGAAGAAGTTTCAGGAGGCGGTCCTCAGGTACGGACGACCACTCCCCTCGCGAAAGACGTATTGATATATTTGAACTGCGCAGGTCGAGAACGCCGCAGCGTATAAAAGCGGCACTGAACGAGTTCGCTTTGGTCTGCAGAGGACTGGCCAACTCCGCATATGGTAATGCATCCGTCATATAGTCCGGGATACCACAGATGATTACAGAGACTTCGGTGGGCCGATCATAGGCATGTTAGGCATATTAGGCATAGTACGCATGATATCATGATATGCATGATTGGATTGATAGGCAAATTGGAGGCCAACAATGTATCGCATTATTGCATGAAACCCGTGATACAGCTCGGTCCTCATTGCCATCTAGCCCGCAGTTGCCATAGACTCGGGACTTTCCTCGGTCTTCGATTGAGGCATCTCCTTCTCGTCGCTGCTATTCGCGTTGGACCTTGATTTTGGAGCGATTTTAAGCCGACTGGCGATGTTCTTCGCATTCGCCGCTCCACTATGTTGCACGGCAAGCCGAGCATTCTCTGCAGATCGCGTTGCAGGTTGATCGCCTGCTCTCCAGCGTCGCCAACCCTCAAAGTCAATCAAAGCCTGGTGGAACACTCAGCCAACTACAGATAATCGTCGCCGCGAAAAGCTCTCACCTGCATGCATCCCCATTCGATAATCTTGCTCTCCAACCATTTCAACGACACCGGCTTTGTCAAGAAGTCGTTGCAACCGGCAGCCAAGGCTTCAACTCGATCTTGCATCAAACTTGAGGCCGTCAAGGCCACAATGATGACTGACGAACGCATAGGCGTACCAGGAGTTCCGCCTATGGCTGGACTCAAAGTATGGCGCACCTCCGAGTTCGGCGTGGAAGGGAAGAAGCCGACATTGGCGGATCTTTCCGTTTCGCGGATGATCTTGGTGGCTTCCAAGCCGCTCATGACTGGAAGCTGGATATCCATCTGAAGCGAGGGCGTAAGCGACGATTTCCACATGATCACGTGTATCGCTTACCAGAATGATATGGAAGTTGCCCGTACTCCATTTTTCAACGGCTTCTCTCCCATCATTCGCCGACTCGTGCTTGATTTTCTTCTTCCGCAGGTAGGTCGACAAGATATTCTGATTGATAGGGTTATCTTCCACGATCAGGACATTGATTGGTGGGACGACCATTGTCTCCTTTTTACCGGCGGCCTTCTTGCCCATAGGCACTTTCCGCTTGTTTCCGAGCTCTTTCTTTTTGCCCGCGGTTGCATCGACTTTAGTAGATTCAGTCGCGACGGAGACCGAATCAGCGTCGGACGCCTCCGGTTGGGTGGCGGAAGATGGATTGCTAGATCTTGGACGAGTTGGTGCAGAGCCGGATCCAGACCGATCCCTACTTTGTGGATCCTGTGGTCTGGTCAAGGTCTTCTTGCGTATTGATCCAGGCCGGGTCAAGGATACTGGCAAATCGCCTTCGATGCTGTTTGGATCGTCTTCTTGAACTGTCTGCAGAGTCGACTGTCTGCGTCCTTCGCCCTCTATGCTCGATCCGGTCGACATGTTGGAAGTCCGACGCGGCGATCCTGCTCCTGCAGAAAGACCCTCCGAGCCTCGCTCGATCACAGATGCGGCGGAAACTGATCGACTTAAGGGTGTTCGACGCTTATCGTTCTTGTTTCCGATTGAATTTCGCCTGCCACTTTCGAGTCTGATTTGAGGCTCGAAGAACATGCCATATGCTCTGCCGTCGGGACTCGACAAGACGACACCAGACGCCCTCGAATTGTCGCTCAGTGCTGAGCGTTCTTGGAAATATTCGGAGGCCGGTGTCGAAACAATACCGGGGGTATTAGCTATGGCCTGTAACGTAGTAGAACCCATTCCAGGCAGCACCTCGATGTTGGGCCACGCTCCGCTACTGCGCCTTGGGCCCAATTCGACACCAGGACTGATGACTCCCGGCGGGCCATGAGCCGATTGCTCGTATGGAGATTTCGCGCCAACGTGTTGTGGTGTGAAATACCCGCCGGGAGACCTCGGCGATGTTGCAATCGGGCTGAAATAAGGGTCGATGATGGGGCGTTTGACCGCCGTATGCAACGCTGTGAGAAATCGCCGAGGACCAACGGGTTTGGGGATGACCATCACCTCGGGCTTGAATACGGACCCAGGAGAGATCGCCAAAATGCCGCTGATGACATCCCGGACATGATTGTACTTCGCGAGACTGGTGAAATGGATGATGACCGCATTCGACTTCTCCCCAGGTAATTGTCCCAAGTTTAAGTTGTGACCAAGCTGTCGGACCTGCGGGCTTGATCGAGTACGAGCAGAAAGCGTTGGCCGTTTTAGATTCCGTGTGCGAGAGCTGATCAACGGTGTTTCGGCGCGAAGCTGCAAAAGCTGCTTTTTGAGTACCGAAACATCGTCGTCGATTATGATGAACCTCTCTCCCGATATCGACCCTGAACTTAAGGGGTCGGTCGCGACTGCGTTGATGACGTCGGAGATGCCGTTGACAGCACCTGTTGGTGTTGTCGCCGAGGCGTTCATCTCTTCCCTCCAAACAGCTGCTTTTGCAGGGGGCTCCGAGCTTTCTTCCTCGATGGGGAAGTGTGAGATCTCCATACCCCAAGCAGCGAGATAACTTGAAAGGTGGCGTGCAAATACGCTTCGTAGACTAGCATGAACTTCCACGCGTTTTCCGCGAAGAGTATCCGTGAATGTCGACAATTCGTCGAGCGTCGGTTCCCGCGCCAATTGAAGCTGCGGGAACGGCTGTCGCTCTGCCTGCTCCTCCTTGGACAACTCAGTAGGCTCCGCAATAGGCTCTCCACGGGCGAGCAGGACCGATAGCTCGTAGGTCTTGCCCCGCGATGTTCCGGAGGAGGTGGGAGCGAAGTATGATGGGTCCTCGGGGGCGTCCCTGGTCCTCAAGGTCGCGTTGACATGCCGCAAGATCCGTCTGCACAAGATACTATCCACCGCCGGTTCCTTTCGCGTGTTCGCTATCGAATCCATCTCCATCGGCACCTCCGCTCTGGGTGTCCCGGCGGCCGAGGCCTTTCGACTGCTGCCGCCGGTACAGTTGTGGACGATATCGAACGTGCAAAGCAGAGGTCCCTCGCCGGAGATTTTGTTGGTCTGTAAGGTCATACCAGGTTCGGCTCCCGAGTCAAAATCCCCCATCGATGTTTTAGTATTTGACAAGTCCGCAGCCGTAAGGGGTTGATTGATACGAGGAGTCAACGAGGGCGATTGCGGAACGAGCTGAAGTCCAAATTCTAGCGTGTCTCCGGGTTCGCAGACCGTGATAATTTGTCGGAGAACCTGCGACGCATGAAGGCCAATCAGCAATTGACCCATTGGATCCGAGACTAGGACTCACATAACTGAGCGCGTAACCTAGACCTTCACCGTCCCCATGGACGCTGACGTGCTTGATTCCCACATCGCCATGAAACAGAACAAGCTCTACGCCTGCCTGAGCGGCCTGTCCGCTGAGCAGATCTGCGGTCGACTGTAACAGCTCCCCGATATCGAAGTCCTCTTCGGATGTTGCTGCATCCAAAATCCCGGTTATCCCCGTGTCCTGTCTCTCTGGCCGTTTTACGTCGTCTCCATTGAGTGTGATTCGTGGTGCGTCATTTTCCCAATGTTGGGGAAAATGTAGATTGTTGCCCGTTGTTTGCACATCCTGGCATAAAGCCGCGACGTTCGCAGAGAGGTAATTGAGTCCCTTCATGGCTGTCAATAATGCGCTGAGACTCGTAGTTGGGAGTTGTACAGTACACCCAGAGTATTGCTCCTTTGCATTGTCCAGCAGATGTGGCGGTGAGAGGTGTAACAGAGTTTGAATGGCGGACTGTAGTGAATCGGATAATTCCGCTGAGAGTGTTTGCAATGCTGTTGGCGTAACCACATCCGTGACAGTTTCAGATCGCTGTGAGACACTGTGAGACAGCGGCGGCGGGGTCGAAGTCATAGGACTGCCGGAGAGTCTCGACGGCCGCTGAAATGACTTGACCCTCGACGGTAAAGGGCTTGAGTATGATCGCGTAAAGATTGGCGGCACCACATCGTCTTCATCTTCCTCGTCCCCTTCTTCGTCGAGCGCGTCCTGCAAAGTCTTGTCGTCGAGGCTTTCGTTGATATTCGTTGGCTGGATTGCACTCCGTCCTTCTCCATGCCCTGGCCGTACGTGTCCCTCTTCCGATGATCGGCCTTGATGAATTGTAGATTCAAGGTTGCTAGAGTCCGAAGAATTTCTCTGCGATGGTATATCAGAGGATCCGCCAGGTGTCATCGAGTATCCAGAGAATGAAGGACGGTCGGATCGACTTTGTGCTCGATTGAGGGCGACTGACCACCTAGGTGCGTGATCCGATTCCGAACCGGCTGGAGAGTCGAGCTGGAGACAACCGAGGCATGTCAGTAATCTGCAATACGTATGATGGCATGACTCACATCCATTGGCATTTCGGGCTCCATGCGAGAGACCGAGTTTCGTTTACTGACACCGTAAGGTTTCACCTCCTCGTGATCTGGTCCGCTATCCGTACTGCGCCGGACCATTTCACCGGGGAACTCCGACTCTGACAGCGACGTCGAGTCGCGATGTCGTCCGCCCTGATGTTCGCCGGATCCTCGGCTGTCCATCGAGGATTCCAACTCCGCTCCCGTCGTCTTCAACGGGCTGTTCTCCATTCCTTCAGCGGGATACCGGTTTTGCTGCGTGTCCATATGATCAATCGTCAAGTCGTTTGGGGGCGTCAACCGAGATAGCGGCGGGTTGTATCCCGGCGTAGCAAGAGACCCAATGGCGGAGAATGAAGGTCCCGTAAGAGGGATTGACCCTGTGGACGGCGAACCAGCCTGTGGCACCTCTTCACCCGACATGTTGAATGTTGATTGGTTTGCGTGTTGATGGAACGCCTCTGTATCGGCTTGGAGCAGGAAGCTGCTGACTTGGCAATCGACCTCGGACCGCCCCCTACGTTTGCTTCGATATCATCAGTGCAGACAGCCTTGCCGTCGTGAATCCAGTCACTGTGCCCGACATCAGCTACGCAGTACACTTTGTTTCTTTAGGCCGCCTCGGTGATCTCGATTTACGATTGTAGCGTCATATCCGACCACGGCCCAACTCTGGCTGATGCGAAGACGTGAACGTCGGGATTAAAGTCGTATTTGAAGGCTGTTGGCTTGACATTTTAGGATTCTCGAGGTACTGTTACAACTCCTGAATACCCAAGGCAAGGCCTCTCTATATGCCAAAATCAGGAAGCCAATGCTCCACTCTTCTCTCCTGAAGTCTCGCAAGCACGAGCACCCTTGGGTCTCCCTTTCTGATCAATTCCGGGATCTGGCCAGCTAGCTCTTCGTCGTTCTCGAGCCTTGCGCGCACTCGACTAGTATATGTTTCGAGAAAGAGAGGTGAGATGTCGAGCGACTCTGACAGGATTTCAGCGCAGTAGAGGTAGGTTGGAATATGGTTCTCTGCAGAACCATTTGTTCAGGATAGGATAATAAGAGGAAGAGCGTGAAGCATACCAGAGTTTCCAAACACTGCCCCGACTTCTCGACTGAGAGCCTCTACGCCCAAAAGTCCCCAACCAGCAATCAGCGCTACGGGTACGGTCCACTTGCCCAGCATCGGCATCAGCTGAGCGGGGATAGCCAGCAGGTACAACAACAGAAGGTGCGTCAAGTGGATAGACAGTGATAGTGGTGGCGGATCTAAGAATCAGAGAGAGCAAGGGGTAAGAAGAAGTTCGATTCATAGCGCATAACAACGACAACTTCGTACGTACTTTCGCTCAGCATTTCGGCTTCACTTAAGAGCTTCGTTAAAGTTCTCGTCTACAAAAGCGCAAAGATACCTCAGACCCTCCATGGGATATTTATAAATTTCGCACGAGCTTACCAGGAGGTACCCTTTCTCTCCTTGTGCCGCGGTCCAGGACTTCGTGGAGACAAACTGATTCACGTAACTTTCCACCAGTCTAATGATCGAGAGTGGGAGATTCGCAGGAAAAGGGTTCGATATCGCTGACTGCCGCCCGAGTTCATAGGTGGATCTCGCCGAAGGCCGTGTTCGTGTCTGTCGGAGTATTTGTGTCGGGACCGACAACGTGGCGGAAGCTGTTTGCCCTTTACCATAATAGTGGGAATCTTCATCGAGATCATTCGCACGGTGCGGTCCCCCATTGTGCTCGGTGAGCGCAACGTCCTGTTCTGGGTCGACCGCTGTCGAAGATAAACGCCCGGACAGCAACACATCGTCACCAGTATGTACGTTACCCGAGGTAACCTCTGGAGTGCTGATGGGAATGTTCAGCTGCTTATACTGCCGTGCCCGCTCATCGTGGAGCTCGCCAATCGACGGGTCTTCGGCTGTTTGGCGAGTCTGGCCGAACTCCTGATGTCGCTCTCGTTCTTCCTCAAGCTCGACCCCATCGTCTTGCATCGCCGTTCGCATCCTTCTTGTTTCGGCCTTGAGGTCCTCATTACTGCTCGAGGCTCGGCCCATGCGTACTCTGCGCTGCCGAGAAGCCGATGTTGACCTCGATCGAAGCGGACTCTGCTGTTTCTGCCGCGGAGTCTTGGTCGATCTACTGGACTTTCGGAGTGATCGATGTCGCGCCTCGTCCGACTGGTCGTCCAGGTCACCGTCCGAATTTCGGAACCTGACGCGCTCGACCGTGCGACGAAGTGTGGTGAGGTATCCCTTTGGCAAGAGATCGGATAGCGGGGCTTTGTGCAGTGGTGGACGAGTATGGGCTAAGTGAAAGCTTAAGAGCGAGGAATGAGCGTTCGTACCAGCTACAATTCAAGGAGAGGCAGTGAACGTACTGAAGGGCAAATGCAAACGCGTTCAACAAAGAGACCAACTCTCCAGCTCTTTCATCGAGGATCGCTTTCCGGTCATCTGCTTTCGTGCTTGAAATGTCACCTCCAAGCGAAGAATTCGGTACTCCATTCATTTCTTCTTGTTCTTCGCTCTCGCTAAGCGAATGAAGTAAGGAGATCTGCGGGAAGAGACAAGATGAGAAATTACGGCAATCGCAGCATCCTCTTCCGCGTGCCGATTCGCTCATTCACATACCATTCTGACAGCACTCCGTATTTCGCCTTTCAGACCGCCGCTCATTCCCCCACTTCCAGCACCAGCACCTATCCAGACTCCCTTTCCCTTTTCCCACTTTCCCAGAGCCGATGACGACTTGTAAGAGAGAAGCAAGCCAGTCACCATGCTCAAGATGGAGATCAACGCCTGCCCCGATTGAGAAAGCAGCTGTGGTTCCAACAAGGGCGATTGTTCCCGTTGTTGAGAATGTGCTTCGGTATCAGGCACAGCGAAAGGAACCTCTCTCGGCAAGACATCTTTGAGCCACGAAGGTAGAAGCGAATTCGATGTTGCGGCCGAGACTGTGGTAGTGACCGAGAAAAGTCGGATTATCGTCTGCCCGAGATCCGGTCGAGTCAAAATGTAGAGGGTGCACGTGTAAAGGAGCAATAGGGGCAGATGGTGTGGTTGAAGTTTTGTGCTAGAAGCGATACGAGGCATAGGACAGCAGCGGAATACGCGAAACCTGTTCAGCGTCGGACCGTTCGACAGATAACGCGAGAACATACAGTAATCCAGATCGAACATGCGCTTTCAACGTCGTTCCCATATTCGCCGAGATCAATCCATCTCCATCTCTCGCCGTTGTGCTAGCCCTTTCCCGAGAGACTGATTGTAGCCTTGATCTCGAATGCGAAGCGATACGGCCTCTCCGCCGGATCATCATAAACCATGGAATGTTGATGGCCAGAGCGCCGAGCATCATCAGGGCATATAGCAGGTTCATTTTGTGCAGCTGATAACGTCGGGTTGTATCAGCTTGAGGCGATAGAGGGCGTACAGAACGGACTCACCGTGCGTCGAGTCGTTTAGCAGCACAACGGACGGTTTCATGCAATCGGTAGCGTGATGTCGGCGATCCTTCAACCTAACGGTCTCGAGGGAAATAGCGGGAAATGTCACTCTCGGACGTCGGTCCTCTTGACAACCCCGTACTGAGATGGAGCTAGTGTGAACAGCGAGTCGTATGGCAGATGGGCTCATGAGAATATGTCGTATACCTGTTGGTCGAGCTCGCGAAAATACGCCTCGATCCCTTCACGGATCGGTGCCCCGCAAAATCATGACTTGTGACGATATCTATGCATCTCCGTAGCTCGCAGACATACGCCAGCATCACCCCTTGCACGCGGAGTGCATGCAGCTGGGGTATGTTATGGACCTGACGGGGATATGATACTGCTTTAATCACATACGCCCTCAATGCGCACGTAGGCGTCCCTAACTGTAATCTGGAATTGCTACATGCAAGGCCGCGTAGAGGAACCTGGACAACACGCTACCATCCCCCATCACGCGGCCTCGCATGCCCACCCTTCCCCCATCCATCACCCTCATTCAACCCCCTCTCACGATCATGATACCTCTCCCACCGCTGCCTGTCACGAGCGCGCTCCGCCTCGAAATCGTAATCTTGGGCTTTCCGATCGTGGTTTCTCGACGTTAACATCCGGCGGTCAGGATGGACTCTGCTGTCGACGGTCGGGCGTTGACGTTCAGGTGTTGGCGAGCGCGGACGGCGGTAATCGGCTGGGTCACGACGTGCATGCAGAGGCTCGTCCGATTCGCGTTCCCTTCGACCGTGACGATGATGATGATCGTCCCGACGCGGTGACAGGGCGTCCGCAGAACCAGCATCTGAGCGCCGGCGGCGCCTCTCCTGGTCCGGACTCCTACTACGTTCCCTACTCCAGCTGCGGTCCCTCCTATCGCGCGAGCGAGACCGGTCACGATGATCGCGGCGTGAGCGATGACCTCTCGATTCGAGTTTTCGTTCCTCTTTTTCCTGCTTCTTGATCTTCTTTTCGATTTCCTTCATCGCCTTCTTTTCACGTTTGAGTCTGCGCGCATGTGTTAGACTTGAAGGCCACTACATCTGGAAAGTCGACCCGACTTACTCTTTTCGCCGCCGTTTCTCCTCGGCCTCTAGCTTTTCCAACTCGATCTCCCTTTCCGTCTTTTCCGCACCCTTCGGCTCCTCCTCCTCCTCTTCCAGCCCGATCTTATCTGGATCATGCACCGGCCCATAACCCAACGCGATACTCAACTCATTCTCCTCGCGCATCTTGATCTCCCTCAACTCGCGCGCCTTTTGCCGCTTGAGAGCCTCTTCATCTGTCAGGGCCGACTTGTTCCGGCTGTACCAGTGGATATCTTTCGAATTTTGCCATCGTCCTTGCGGAGCGTTGATGGAGTGGCCGAGGTAGTTTTCGCGATCCTTGTCTGCCTTGACGTCGGACCATTTGAATTCGCCGGCTCCGCCTCGTGTTCCTGTGCGTGGCGTGAGCGCTGAAGGCAGAGTTTTATGATGTTTTTGAGACTTACCTCCACGGGGTGCGTCAGAATGCATAGTTAATCAGACTTCGGATAGAACGTGTGACACAATCATCAATGACCCTTCACCGACCTTGTGAGTAATCCCCTAAGCTATATCATGGGCGGTGGAATCGAACCCCGATCACTCGCAAAGGTTTGAGGGGTAGTAATTAGTAGCGCTTTTGTCAAAGTGCCCCTAGACACCCCCAAAGGGTCGGATCCTGGATCCTTGGCATCATGATGACGCAGACCGCGTGAAGCCATTCTACTCGATTCTTCACTTTGGATTCGACGTGTCACCACTTATCACAGCATGCTTCACCAGCTAGATCTCTAGTGACACAGCTAATCATCCGCCATACACCATCCAATGCGCGCCGCCCCTATCCCAACTCGCTCGAGATCAAGCACGACAACCGGCGTTCCTCCCCGTAACGCGCCGACGCACATCGCCCTTCCCGCCGCTCCTGGTCCATCGAGTTGGACCAACACCGCGTTCGCAGCTTTCGGCTCATCAGGTCGTCCAGGTGGAAGCGGCAGTGCTTCCGGATCTCCAGGTGCACGCACACCAGGTTCCTTACCGGGCACTCCTTCCGCGGAATCGGTTGCGCTCCCCGGAACGCCTTCACGGGACAACCAGCGACCGGTGACGAGTCCGACATCGCCGAGGTCTAGTTTCCTGCCCAACTTCATTCAGCGGACACGCGCGAGGAGCTCGACGTTGAGCGGGAGGAGGAATCAGAATCCGACGCAGGCTACCGCGAATCAAGGGTTGAGTACAACCCAGAGTCAGAATCAAGGTAACTCTCAAATGGCGACAGATCAGCCGGCGACGAATGGCAGCAGTGGGAATGGACGGGGGACACCGGCTCTGACGCGAAGTATGAGTACGCCTGCTCCTCAACATAATTGTAAGCTTCTTCGGGATACATCCTCCACTGTTTCTCACTATACTTTCTATACGATATCAGCACACTCGCCACGTCCCGATGCCGCTCCCGCAACCACCGCAGGACCAGCACGCCCAACCTTTCGTATCCGTCTCGTACCTCACCTCGAAACCTACCGATCCCTACACTTTGAACCGGTCCTGCGCGACCTCGAACCATGTTCCAGTTCAGACCGACTCGACGGGACCGTTCTCAAAGTCGGCCGATTCACCGAGAAGCAAAGTCAGGCATTACAAGCGGCGCAGCAGGCCAGTGCAGCCAATGCCGCGCCGCAGAGGGACGCACGACCGGGTTTCACAGCCGGGGTTGATGGGGATCCGGCCTTCAACCCGTTCACATATGCGACGACGGACGGAGTTGCGGCGGCTCCCGCTCAACCATCGGTAAATGGTGCCGGTCCGACGTCTACCGTGCTCATTAATGGGTTTCCGTTGACCGGGGATCGTCCCGCGACCGGTATGGGCGGTGGCGGACATTTGACGAGTGCAAAGGTGGCGTTCAAGAGCAAGGTCGTCAGTCGGGCGCATGCGGAGATTTGGTGTGAAGGGGAAGGAAAAGTAAGTACGAATGTGCAGCGAAATGAGGATCGCGTCATGAACTTGCTTTCGGCGCAGTTCTTCGTCAAGGATACGAGATCATCGTCTGGGACATTCCTGAATCATATCCGTCTCTCGAATCCTGGGATGGAATCGCGACCGTTCCCCATCAAGGTACGCCTGCTTGAATGTCTCTGCCGATTCCGCCGATGACAATCTCTCTCGCCAAACAGGATGGCGATATTATCCAGCTCGGCGTCGACTATCAGGGTGGAACAGAGGAGATGTACCGATGCGTCAAGATGAGGATCGAGGTCGGTCGCGAGAGACAACGCGGACAAAACAATTTCAAGTATGTGCCATCGCAGGCTGCAGAGACAAACCCTGACACCTATCACCATCGTGCGTTCCTGCAACAGCAAGGAAGCTATGAAACAGCTTCGAGCGCTCGGGGGAGTTCCCGAATCGCCCACTGCGGCCTCCAGCGCGAGTATCAAGGAGAAGAAACCGGCTACGAAAGCCAGCGTAACGGACTGCTGTATTTGTGAGTACGAAGCTACTTGCCGGCCATAGTTTACTGCTGACGCCACGCATAAACTTGTAGGTTTGTTTTCGGTAACCGTCCAGCAAGCTTTGTTCATTGCGTATGTTACCGCTGAAACTCCGTTTTGCAACGAGACTCATCCGTCTCTTTCGCTTCCACAGTCCATGCTCGCACGTCGTACGTAGGAATCGTCGGCTCCCGGCCGGCTGGTATTGATTGTTTCCGATGTCTACACCGAACAGTTCCATTACAAGTGTATCAGGCCTATGTTACAATTACATCATCCAGGATTCTCTTGTCCGCTCTGTGTAAGTGGATTCGCTTCTGCCTGACATCTACTTACACTGCTTCCTTCGATAGCGAACGTTCCACGACCTAGAGGCCGACGTCGAGGTTGAAGACGCATGGGATGTTGCATCGCGTCGTGCCAGCGTACGAAGGGAGTCATCACAGGTGGTGGATTCCGATCCGATAGTAGCCGCCATTCATTCCGCCATATCTGCTGGCGTCCCCGCTATCCCGTCCGGCTCCCCCGAAAACACCAGTCGAAATACCGTCAACGCTCTCGGCAACCTTCCCGTGCTCAACCCGGTACTCACAACCGAAACGACCAATGGCGACATCGGCGACGTTCACATGTCGTCGGGTGACAGTCCCGAACAGCTACACGATCTGAACGACGAACTGGAACAAAGCCATAGTGACCCCGCCTTAAACTCTGGTCGACCACACCTTGGTGTCAGCATGTCCCTCGGCGGTCTCCCTATTCCGCAATTCAACGATCCGTCGGCGCTGGCCAATCCCAACTATGCGGGCTTAGATGCAGCGACACCGATGAACACGACGTTCCTCAGTACATTGGCAGAGTCGCCGGTCGATCCTGCCGGAGGATCGTCCATGCTTCCTAGATTGCCGGCTCGTCTGGACGATGTCGGTGAAGGCGAGGAGGAAACGGATGAGCTACGGCAAAGGGAGCCTGCAGAGCATCTTTATACGTAGTCTCGCACCCGGCTGAGCAAGAATAACCAAATATGCGGAACCGACGTCCGTCTGCAAATTCAACACTAGAGGATCCGTAAGCCCAGATCGGGTCTGTGTCGTTGGTTGTTCCTTTCTCTGTATGTAATTCCGTTGTATCGATTGTATGTCGCGCCTCGCAGGCCAGCCTGAGGAGATTGGTATTTCTTCACAATGGTGTCTCGACATAGATAGTCTGAGAGATTTGGAGGTGTGGCGATCTGTGAAGGTATTGAAGTCCAGGGTAATTCGCCTCATCCCTCCCTCCTGTCGGCAATCAAGCGGGATACGGGGATAGTAGATAGCATAGTAGCTAGCGGGATGATATATATGAGTCATCGATTGTTCTGGCGAACGCGTTTCCAAGCGAGATCCGAGATAGCAACATCTGCTTCAAAGCGCGAGATATCTATCGGGTTGAGAGCACATTTCCTATTGATCTACCATCTTCTTCGACCACAACGATCACTCCACCATGCCTGGACCTCGACTTGCACACAAGGTTCGTACCGATGTGACTGTTCTACCGGTCCTCCCGCGCGTACAACCTGAGCTCATTCTGGTTGTGCTTGACATCGCGTCAGACCGCTATCATTACCGGCGCCGGAGGGTGAGTGGAACAGTTTCATGCTGGATCTTGCGTGACATATTCATGGCTCATGCGTGATTCCTCTTGTTAGCGGTATCGGATTCGAAACAGCCGTTCTCTTCGCGGCCGAAGGCTGCTCGTCTATTCTCGCAGATATCAACCTCGAAACCGCTCAACGAGCACAGAAGCGGGTTCAAGAAAAGTATCCCGAATCCAAGTCGATCGCTATCAAGTGCGATGTGAGCAAGGAGTCGGATGTCGAGGCTTGCGTTCAGCTGGCGCTCAAGGAGTTCGGACGATTGGACATCATGGTGAGCCGCCCAGCTCCCTCAAGAAGCTGTGATCTAATCTTCGCCCGGGGATGCAGTTCAACAACGCTGGTATCATGCATCCCGATGATGACAATGCGCTCAACACTGAAGAAAAGATTTGGGATCTTACGCAGAACATCAACGTCAAGGGAGGTGAGTATGGTGTTCCCGTTGAGGCGGGATGCCGCAGAATCAGGCTGACGAATACCGAAATCCTTCCCGACAGTCTGGTATGGATGCAAGCACGCCATTGTAGCGATGCGATCCGTAAGAGCTCTCCGCCGTGCATTTCAATCATACTCTAACGTTGTCTTCCGTGACAGAACCCGACGGACGAATCCAAGGGTTTGCATGTCGGAGGATCCGTCATTAACACTGCCTCCTTTGTCGGCAAGATGGGCGCTGCTACTCCTCAGATTGCGTGTAGGTCCCTTCTGACGGAAGTGATCTATCCTCGACGAGCTTTGACGCACATTGTGATGCTGACTGTGACATCGCCTTTCTAGACACGACTTCCAAGGGAGCTGTCTTGGCCATGACCAGAGAGCTCGCAATGGTTCACGCCAGGGAGGGCATCAGGTTCAACTCGTTGTGCCCGTAAGTACTTCCGCCTACGGCAATACCTGGAAATTATCAAGGACGCTCATCTCGCCTCCTTCAGCGGCCCGCTTCAGACACCTCTCCTCATGGACTTCCTTGACACGCCCGAAAAGCTTAACCGTCGACTGACCCACCTTCCTATGGGCCGTTTCGGAGAGGCAATTGAACAAGCCCGCGCGGTCGTCTTCTTGGCGAGCGACGAGTCGTCCTACATCACCGGACAAGATTTCCTGGTTGACGGAGGTCTCTCTGCTTGTTACGTTGTGAGTGGCAATGCAAGGTCGTTTCCTGTGGTTGAGCGGCACCTAACGCAACGCTGTTCCATCAGACTGCCGAGGGAAACCCAGTGTTGCCAGCACCCGCAAACGCACGAGACTAGGCAAAGAGGCAGAAAGACAAGCGCGTGCGAGCTCCCATGGTGCGCCGTTGGCGTTGCAATGTCGCACAGGCATGATGTAATCATTCACGAATGGAGAATCGTTACGCACACAAGTTGTTCTTCTGGCGTGAGTTAAGTTATACGCTGCATAGATCGCGGATTGCTGCGTGAGATTGGGCTTTTTCAGACTATGTCATGGAGAGCATGAGATGCGAGTTTTCTTCTGGGGCGTTGCCGAGTCCCTTATGAGAGATTCTATCGTCGCGAATGGTGCTGTGGGCTTCGAGTCTATGTCAGCTTGTGGACTGGCACCAGCCGATCTCATGTCGCCCGGGGAAGTCTGGCACCTGAGTCGATAAGAAGAGACGCGACAAATGGCAAACGGAACAGTAAATCTATGCTCTATGTATTTGCTACATGCTCTCCTGATACAGAGTAATAGCGTATGATTTCGAAAAGCGAACCCGTGAGACCAGAACTTGCTGATCATGCTATGTATTGTTGTCTTGACTGCCTGACTGGGAAACTCTGAGATGCTGATTACCCAGGCCAGACAGACGGCTTGAACATCCTCAAGTTCGCCTGTTGGAGCGGATTGAGATTCCTGCTAGGTTGCCGCCGTCACGTCGGCAGCTCCTGTTCGGTTCCCCATCGCGGGCGGATGTCAAGTGCAGGCCTTTTGTCGACGGCCTTGCGTCTCTTCCCAGTGCACCCCTCTTCGCTATGTGTCCTGCCCTCCCCTTAATGCCTATCCCCTTCGTGACGCCTATTTTCGCCGAACGGTTTCTGTATGTTACCATGGGTTCGCGCCCGAATTGCTGCCATGTCTCTTGCAGCCTGTTCTGCGGCCTGTGGGTTGCTCTGCTCGAGGCGTACGATGATGTCGTCTGGCGTCGGTCCCCCAGATCTGGTGTTTCTCGGCGAATGCAAGGTGGGTACTGGATTCGATATCGGCCTGATCTGCACCTCTTGTGTATGCGGCGATGTCGCCAAATCCTGGATCTGCCTCATGATTTGATGAGATAATCGATGAACACTCCAAAGTCTTTCCTGCCGGGTTTCGTCTGTTCCTTCAAGATCTCGTAGAAGTTCCCGGCAGCTGATTGCTATCTGCAAGAGGGGATCTGGCTAAACGGGTATTTCTGCAACGTATAAATCGTATTCGAAGCTTACATTTTCGCTGCGTTCTTCCAAATCAGACAAGGGGCGTGTTGCTGTCGGGATACCGGCAACGCCGGAGAACGAGAAGGGCGCTAGCCTGGGCGTGTGGTAGGGCGGACTGTGTTGGGCTGGCGGGTGCATAGCTATCGCGGGACCCTCGATCAGAGCTTCTGCGATTGGCAAGTGGTTCGAAGTCGCCTGCCAACGTGGACTATAACTTCTTCCTGCGGTGTCGACATCTGTGCCTCCGTGTCGTCCTCGCGGCAATGCGTTCTCGTACGAGCTCCACGGGCGATGTCGCTCCATGTCAACCTGGTACGAAGAAGGGTACGTCGAGTTTGCGCGGTCTTTGCCTGGCGCTGGAGGCCGGTATATGGCAGATGGGTCCGGATGGTTGGACTCGCTGGGAAATTGTCCAGGTCGTGACCCGGGCCGGTGGTCACGATCAGCAGTGTTTGGCGCTGACATCGTCTCGTAATGTCGAGGCGAGGAGTGATGACCTGAGACGTCGTCTGGGTGTCGTGGTGATGACGGACTCCCTGATGGCCCATCATGACGAGGATCGTAACGCTCTTTCCACCGTTCCGCGCTCTCCTGAAGGCGGTTACGTGAATGTCCTTGAGCTTGGAAGGAGAACCGGCGAGAATTGAGGTCGGGTTCGTACGGAAGTTGCTCGAATGCGGACCCGGCATGTGCTGGCGGGTAGCGATGCTGCGATGCCTCGACACCTGCTAGCCGCAAAGCGTTCCTGGCGATTCTCGGGGACACATTTGCTGTCCTTGTACGCGCAGCTGTTGGATACTGGCTGCTGTCGGACAAGAGGCCATCGATCCCTCGTACTTTCGATATGGGAGGGAGGTTCGTTGAATGTTGCACCAAGTGTGGTGAAAGGGTGGATGCATGCTCCAATGTGTCTCCCCGCAGGCCAGGATTGATGATTGGAGGCAGCATGAGGTGTGATAGTCCGACATCGACTTGCGACACCTGCACGATGTTGGGCAACGGTGGACTAGGGAGAACGAGATGGTAAGCATCTTCTCTAATCAGAGCATGAAATCACTTGCTTGGTTGTGTTCGGGAAGTCCGTTGCGTCATCTCTTTCCGTCGCATACCTGCTTGTCATCGGCCGGCTCCTGTTGTCAAGTGGATGACGCGTTGGGGAGAACCTTTGACGTCTGCTATCGGTCGTCGCATCCCTCCGTGGACCTTCTTCTGACTCCCCAACGAACCATCGACTGCTGGGACGCTCTTCCCCTGGACTATCCATGCTGATCTAGAGTATAGTAGCATTCAGTAGCGTGTACCTGTCCCCTCACAAGTTTAAGAACATACCAAGATCGCTTTTAGAGGTGCGTAAAGAACCTTTCGTCCAGTCTCTTTCGCCTGACAGTCCGTTCTCCCGCTCGATGCAATGTCATCGGGACTCCTGGCAGGAGGAATCGGCGCAAACAGCTGCTTTACTGCGTCGACAGCCAGCAGCCATTCATCCTAGGGCACCCGCTGGTCTTGGCTACGAATATCCTTGTCGCGACTGCTGATTAGATTGAGGCATATGCATGGGTAGCTGATACCAGTCCAAGCCTCGCAATGCAAAGTCAACTGACTTGCAACGACCGTTGGGAGAAAAGTCGACCGTCTGCAATTACTGGCTCGATCCATAACAACGTCGTCTTCTTTGGGCGACCGCTTGCTCGAGAGAAGAGTGTCAACAACGGGAATGCAGTTGCGCGAGATGCCAGGGAGCTTGTCAGGGCCATCAGCCTACCAGCCAGACAGACATGCCGGGTCGCTCCCTAGGCGGCAAGAAGAGTAAGTACAGTGATACTCCGCTTCAGATATCGAAGTCGAACGCGAGATTGACGGCACGCATGTGAAGGTAAAGCTCCGACATTTGGTTGGAGCTGGATGATAGGGCGGACCGGGAAACTGACCTGGGTAAATATCGAGATTCAGTTACGACTGTGGAAAGTGTAACCAAGCGAAGAGCCACGCGCGCTCGGCGACTTTTACGTTGATTCACTTCCAGAGTTTCCCGCTGCCATTTCGTTGCCCAGCTCTTTTAGCTGCTCCAGTTCGTTTCCCCAGCGATATGCCTCGAACGAGATGTATGAGCTGCGAAATTCGGTTGTCGGACATCTTGAAACTTCGGCGGTATCGCCGAGCGGCTCGCCGTCTATGCGGCCAGCGGGCAGCAAGGGACTTTCGAGAAAAGCTGTATACCTAGAACAGTTTGCAAGACCTTTTTGCAGCTGCCTAGCTCCTAGCAGTTTGTCTAGCTAGCTCCCTTCACTGCGCCTTGCCTGACATGGTAGGACCTCTGTTGAACAAGACAGGCTTAGCGGAGACGGCGGCGCGGATACGGTGACACGACTGTTGAGTTGAGTACTGAGCTGAAAGATTGTTCTAGACATTCGCTTTGTTAGATGACCGCAAAGCTGTAATGTTGCCCCGCGTTCAGCAATTGGAAGCATACAGCCTGAGCGTTTTGAAGCCTTCAATGAAAATACATATCTGAGGCTGGCTCATCCATCCCGCTATGTCAAATCACTTCAGTCAGCGATCCCGGAGACTTTCCAGAGCCAGCACAAGTGTACTGTAAGCAGGTGATTCGGCAGGGGAGTTGGCAGCTGGAAGACTTGAAGAAGCATTCTGTCGTGTCTCACCGTCCCAATGGATCGACTTGGGAAATGTGGAGGGGCGGAAGAGAACATCGAATCGTCGGGGAAGAAGTAGTTGCTAACCTCGGCCAAAGTGATGAACGGTATCGCGGCCACGTTCTGCTGAGGTGACTGCTACGAATGCTCCTGGTTACTAACCCGACATCTCCAATATCAGCTATATCCGCATATCCAGGGTACGCATATATGAGATAGAGCAGCCATACATCTATATTATAACCTAGCTACTAACCTGATACAGAGTGAAAGCGAATTTCCCCAGCACACACATCCGAGGTCGAAGGCTTTTCGTGACCTGGTGCGGTTGTTGCTTTTAATTTGATATGCAATCGGACCGCCTGCTATCATATCAATGAGAGTACTAGTGTACGCGACATGTCAGCCAGGTCAGTAGGGCGATCATTGTTGCCATACTGAAAGCGTCGGGAATCCCGGCCTTCGCATTGAGCAGCTTGCCTTCAAGCGTGCATCAGCCTTCTCCGTATTCCGACATCCTTTGCCTAGCATAGCATCGATTATGAGATCATAGCTGAGCCACTGGAGAGTACTCTGGTGCATGAGCTGGTGCTGCAGAGTATGGTTGGCCGTTAGCCTGCCATCGAGACTGATCTCAGTATCGTGATAAGCTGGTCTGCCCTTAGTCCGCTGGAGGCAATGCAGAAAAGTACAGGCCCTCGTCGCTCTAAGCACGCCGACCCTTGACATCTTTACGCGAGCCAGGTGAACTGACCTATCGCAGCTGCTATCGCCGGCGAAGAATATATGATACATGTACAGAGCTGCGTATAGGCCCGGCCACGATGTTGCTTTCCCTTCGAGGTATCTCTCCGTTTCACCGTGTAACGGATCCGGGATCTGCGACGTGGTCGTTCCGGGCAGAGGTCGCGGCTGTCTGCAGTGTCTATCCTTAGCTATTCAATAAAATCTGCCCACTACCTCCTGCATCGGTTGGCGTGCCACCCGTGACGTATGGCTCATGAGTGTCCTTTCTCGACCCTCATCGCAGCTCTGGTTACGAGCGGGCTGGCTGCATTGACGTTCGAATCATATCTTAGGTGGGTAGCGCTGCTTGCATTCAAGCTGTGCCATCGGTGCGACGGGCACTTTGGTCACCGTTAGACGATGGGTCAGGTACGATCAGCTGGAGCGTTGACCTTGATACAGACGTACAGAGGAGAGCTCAGGAAGAAGCCAGGAAATCATGTCAGAGACGACCAAAAGGCGCCCCTTAAACCCTGTAACGCTGTCAGAACGAGATCGTCGCCGACGCCGTAGACACATCTTTCGAACCCGTTGCCTGTCATGATTCGATGAAACACTTCGCTGGATTTCAAAGGAGACCTATCACCACGTATGATATCCGGTAGCCTGGAGTTATGTTTGCGTTTCGGATGAGCATGCAGGAGCCCGCGAATGGAAATCGGAGAATATGCAAAATGGGCACGCATACAAGCATATACCGACTTATAACAAGGCGAGCGATCAGCTGAACTGAACGAGAACGACAACAGTCCCCCCTCCGTCTTCTTCATCAATTGTCTCGAACATGTCAGAAATGTCCGTCAGCTCGAGCAGCTGCTCGAGTGGGAACTCGGTCGAGTGCATCAGCTCGTCAACCACTAATGGGCGATTAGCCGCGGTCCGCGGTCCTGCGCAAGACGATACAGCGGAGTACAGAGCCCCATGCCAGCCTCTACATCTGCTCGTATTCTATGTCGATGCCCATAGAACAGAAACCTTGACGAATCTCATGCTGGAGGGGTGGGTGGATGAGATCGAGTCGGAGATGCCGTTGACAGGATCGCTTGGGCGTTGCTGGGATAGACTTGTGATGGTGCAGCGTACCGCGTGCAAGTCTGCCTGCCTCTTTGGCGCAGAAGCGTCCGTTTTCCGAGCGGTATAATACTCCAGTGGACCTGCCTCAGGATCCAGACATCACGCACAAATGATTCGCTCGTGCGTACGCCTATGCTTCTGATTTGCATGTCTGAAGAGCTGTTGCGCTTGTTACAATTATGAAAGCCCTGTGTTTACCTAACCCGACACGACATTTGTGCAGGTGTTTCGCTCCTGCACCGTTCGTGATCAAGTACCTTCTCCTGCTTGAGCACCTCCGTCGTAACCGTCATTCATATATATTTCGAAGATGTCACCATCCATTCCGAAATTGGCGAAATTGATGTCGTATTCCGCGCCCTCTTCGCCACCGTTCATACTGTTGAACAGATCATTGCCCAGCAGATGACTGAAATCGACGCCTCCGTCGCCGTCGTCTGTAGGCATTCGTGAATCCGGGTTCGGGCCAGGGTTTGTTTGAGCCGGTACGATTGCATCCGGCAGATGGGTACCTTCGGTGATGCGCGACGCTTCCGTTGGGTGACCCACGTCCAGCGATCCCTGGTGCGATGAGATTGGCGCCCCACCGGGGCCAAGCGCAGTGGAGCTGGGTTGATGTGTAGACTGGTTGACATCGTCTGTACTTTTTGGCGGGATATTTGGCGGAGAAGGTAACCTGACAAGTGCGTCCTCAGCCGAGCCATGCACGTTTCCGCCTAAAGGCGATTTTGTCTTGTCGTTGCCCCCGGTTGGAGAGCTGTTGGAACGATTGTCTGGTGAGGCCTGAAGGGGGTATCAGCATATTGAGACTTTCCTCTGGCAAAGTATCAAGCATACCTGAACGAGATCCCCATTTCCGGCCGATTCGGACGGTTGATCGGGCGGAGCACTTCTTGGCGTTACCAGACCGAGCCCGGAAGGGGAAAGTTGAGCGTTATTAGTCGAAAGCCTGTTGTTGCTTTTCGATGAATGGGTACGCTGAAGCGTGTGCATGGATAACTGAGCTGCGCCGGGTGTATTGTTTATGTGTGCCTCGAAAGCCGGAGTCGCGGCTCCGCCCTCCGCCTCGCCATCGCCACCGTTTGCCAGCGGCAACGGCGAATGCTCGGCCTGCGCGTTATATGGCCCCTGGCCGCCTTGAGCGTTGGCAGCAACAGCCCGCATACTCTGCCTTTGCTGCTCGGCGATCCTTTGTTGATACGCGCGAACCTGTGAAACGCAACGTAGACAGACAATTTAGCAACTTGTTCACCGCGAGTATCCTTAGATAATCCATACATCAGCTGGAGGAGGTCCACCGCCTTGCAATTGCTGCATCATCTGCTGTCGCTGCATATTTTGCTGCTGCTGTTGTTGTTGCGATTGCTGCTGTTGGTGGATGTTCTGCATATATGCTGCTTGCGCTTGAGCTTGCGATGCAGACAACTGTTGGGCTTGAGCCTGCATCGCCATCTGGTGGTTGAGTGATAGGGTTGCAGAGACAGGTGTTTGATGGGGATGTGGAGTCGCATGTGTTTGCGGAGTCTCGCCCGCAAGCGAGAATGGACTTGCTCCGGCAGATCCGGAATTACGGCGTAATCGTTTGTTGGGCGGCGAGTTCGCCGGCTCCTCCTCAGCCGGGCGTGTCTGCCGCATTGTGAGCCAATCAGGAATTGTGAATATCGCCCGAAGTTTCAGACTTACCATTTGGGACATCTGCTGCAGATACATGTGCTGCTGCTGAGGCGTCATCTGAGGCATGCCATTCATTCTGCAGGACAGCAAATCGATCAGGGCTCCGCTTCCAGACTTGCCGGCTATTAGGAAGGCTTACCTGAACGCCATGTTTTGACGACCGGCGCTGCTGGGAGACGCTGGCACTATCGATTGCGGACGCTGAAAGGCACCACCACCGGAATCGCCAAAGGACCGCTGCTGCGCCTTTTGTTGATTCGAATCCTTGCGGGATTCTTCTAGCATAACATTATAACTTTCGAGCGCCCGTGACTGTCGAAAGCGAGAATGAGAGCGATATGGAGAGAAATCCGTCACAAAACTCACTCTTTCTGCATCGTTCCAGCTCTCCGGATGCCTGTTGGCTAGTCCAGTTGCCCAGAGAGCGTTGCTGAGCACGGACGCGTCACAGTTCGCGATGCCGAGGGCCGACGTGAAGAGTTGAAGATCGGCAGCGACTTTCTGCTGATGCATGATATTTGCCTGCATCGCTGCAGCTTGTTGCCCCGCATGCTGTCTTTGCTGCTGCCCGTGCATATGCTGAATCTGCTGTTGCTGATGCGCTGCCTGTTGCTGCGCAGCTAAATGTGCCCTCTGTTGCTGCTGTTGCTGCATGTGGGCTGTAGCTGGGGAAACAGGTATCCGCTGCATGCCTGGTGTACCTTGTGCGTAACCACCGATTTGTGGCGAACCATTCACTTGCTGCACCGATATCTGGGGGGTTACTGATCTCATGCCAGCTGAGACAAGAGGCGGCGGTCAGTGAGATGACACGTGACAGATATAGCGCTGCGACTTACGCATCTGTGAAGGTACAGCGCCAGGCGGCAAGAACATGACACTCTGACGTCCACTAGGCGATACGGGATTTTGCACTTGCGGGTTGGCAGAGAGCATACGTTGCTTCTGCTGATGTTGCTGAGCCTGGGCTTGTGCTTGCGCTTGAGCATGCGCGTGAGCCTGTGCTTGCGCATGGGCGTGGGCCTGAGCCTGAGCCTGAGCCTGAGCCTGAGCCTGGGCTTGTGCATGCGCCTGAGTTTGAGTATGGGCCTGCCCTGCCTGGGCATACTGCACCTGAGCCGTTTGCGGCGGTTCCGACTGCGTTCCGGTAACAGTTTGCGGAATTTCCTGCTCCGGCCGTTGCTGCTGCTGTTGCTGTTGCTGTTGCTGCTGCTGCTGCTGCTGCTGCTGCTGTTGCTGCTGCTGTTGCTGCTGCTGTTGCTGCTGGGCCATTTGTTGACGTGCGGCCGCCACGTCAAAATTTTGAGGTACAACGCCATTCGCAGTCGCGACTTGTTGACCTGCGCGTAATCTGAACAGCTGCTGCGCCGTCTGAGGAGTCATCGACTGCGAGGCTCTTCCCAGACCCATGTGCTGATGCTGGGCGAGTCTCTGACGGAGCTGGGCCTGAAAGGAAGTACGTGAACGAAGGACCGGCACTCGCTCGGCAATACGTACATTCATGAACTGAATGGCTTCCGGGGACGGCTGTGGTTTCCCATTACCCGTCGAAAAGACATCCCAAAAGACAGCCCACCACTCGTACAGCAGACCTTGCTGACAATCGATCGGCACGACAAGCTGCTCCCCAAGTCCGGCTTCCGTACGCAGAGCAGCGGCAGCTTCGTGAAACTGCCTCTTCAACAAGTAGTCGTGGATGTAGAGATGCAGCCTAGGGCAATAGGTCTGATCAGTTTGCGCGATCACGGGATAGAGAGCCAAAACCTACATGACTTCGCCATCCCAGTGTTCCCCTTCCTGCTGCCCTTGCCCTTGTCCCTGTTGTCCCGCCTGGGTTTGCGGTGTCCCCTGCACTTGATTCGACACGCTGGATGAACCAGGCGTCGGCGGCGGACGCTGTGCGGGTCCCATCGTCGGCTGCGCGAGATGGGACGGCTGAGGCGTTGCAGATTGCGCTTGCTGGGCCATCTGAGGTTGTTGAGATGGCTGGCCCATTGAGACCATCTGCTGTCGCTGAGCGGGCCCAATCATTCCACCGGTACCATTAGGTTCCATCCCTTGCATCGGTGATCCATTATTCATCATGACGACGTTTTGAACCATCTGTCTTTGCTGCGCGACGCGTTGTTGCATCAGATGTTGTTGCATCGGGTCCTGTCCGAGCATCAGTCCTTGTTGCTGGAAAGCAACCTGATTCCTCCCTTGCGGAAAGTTTCCAGCCATCCCGACGAATCCAGCAGGCATCATGCCCATCTGATTTGGTTTTGGCATCTGCCCTGGGCGCGCAACCATCAGCCCATTCTGCATCCCGAACGGTTGTCCATGTCCTTCCTGTCCTGGTTGCATAGGATTCGCTGGTTGGGAGACATGTCGTTGTTGCAGCTGTCCCGGTATGCCTTGAACCATCCCTTGTGGTACCTGCGTCAGAACCCCCGGTACTTGAGCTTGCGGATGAAAGGGTTGATTCGGTAGGGTTATCGGTTGACCCGTCGTCGTCATCGCTGTCGGCCCATATTGCGATGGCAAGGCCATGGTGTGAATGCTTTGTTGCGGCAAGCTTGCCAGCATTCACGAAGGAACAAGCAGTTGATAGGCCGGATTAATCGATTGATGACACGGACCGAAGTGATGTGATTTGCAACGGCAGTCGTCCAATGCGGTGTGGCAGGAAATCGCCTGGGATATTATCCTCGATTGGTGTTCCTATCCTAAGAAGGTATGGTGTCGAGCTGGAACCGTGTTTGACCGTCGCAAGGTAGCGGAAAGACGTCGAATCAAGATTGACGACGCGCGACTAGCTGCATTCGCTATCTCCGGCTCCACATAAACCGGGAATCGGCCTGGCTGGTCGCAGTCGGGCGACAAGTGGTGTCGACGGCGGACAGATGGTGTGGGATCAAGTCGATATGGACAGACAAGTAGGCGATGTCGGCCTGTCCGCAAGACGATATCTACCCAAAGGGCGCTAGGTGGGCCTTTCGAAGCGAGCCGAAGCTTGGTTTGGATCCTTGCAATTGTTGCTTTTGTGCGAGACGCGCCCAAGCGGTCAAAGGAAGAAGGATCTAATCAATCTGCCTCGACTTGATCCGTTCCGCCGAGGCTACTATCAGCGAGATCCCCAAGATGCGCAAGGGTCTCCTCAAGCTAGCTATCCAATCTGTAACGTGTGTCAACGAACGATGGAGAAAGCAGGAGTCACCGAGATGCGGGACACATGACGTGGGATTTCTCGGGACTTTGCGCCGCGGCCTGCTTTATTGCTCCTGGGAGCTGAGAGGCTCCTATGACGCGCTAGACGTAACCCACACCAGCTGTTCCGGAGCGTGCTTCAGACTGCTATACCCTGTATTC
Source organism: Naganishia albida (assembly GCA_001599735.1). Lineage (NCBI taxonomy): Eukaryota > Fungi > Basidiomycota > Tremellomycetes > Filobasidiales > Filobasidiaceae > Naganishia > Naganishia albida. Next base: position 304,056 of record BCHV01000005.1, read on the forward strand.
GGCGAAGCACGGTCACCACAGCTCTCCTTTCCAATGTCGACCAACCATTCTTTTACACGTCTGATGTCGACACGTATCGTCTCCCCATCGATGCAGAAACCCCAATCCGAGAAGCGCTAGTAACACGCCGAACTTTCCTCGTTCCTGAATGCGCGTATTCAACCTTGTTGCACAGTTGGCGAAAGCAGGTCGGTGGGGAAGAGGAGCTGGAAGAGCTTGCGGAAGCCGCAAAACGAACGTATTCGCCGTCAGTAGGATGGCTTTCCGTACTGCGTCTGCACCCACGGCAATCCTAGAGCTCCCAGAGTCTGCAGCGAACCAGCCACGTTTCCCACAATTCCTGTCTTCTCGCCGCAGATCCATCAATCATGCGCTCGAGTCCATCGCAGGCAGGTCCATTGACGAGATATCTGCAGTCGGTTATAGAGCTGAACGCAGGTGATCGGGAACTACAGAAAGCAGTGGAAATCGTCCGTTGTGTCTATCCGCACTCCACAGCTCGCAGTTCCGCCGATCCTGCGATATCACGATGCCAGTATCCTATTCCTCTCGTAGACTTTCTCTCAACATAGATTCTGGTTAGACGGATTCCACCTGCCACCAGCCAAGGAACACAAAGATGTATAATATCAACTAGGATGCTAAGAAGCGATACAAGGAACCCATCACGATGCACAAAGGCTAATCAAACTTGATACTATGCGTTTGCATCTGGAACGCAGGATGATTAGAACACGGCTCCTATTGCGGGACATCGAGCCTGACTTACGGTGATTTCCCCACCGACGTAGCTCTACAAACGGTATCGGATTAGCACAGCATTGATCATGCAGCTGAAAACGGCACTTACCCCACGCTTCTTCTTGTTCTTTTCCTTTCGGAAACCAGCTCCACGGGTAACGATCAGATCCCTCGATGCGCGTGCACCGTAATCGTTGATACTCGCTCCAGCGGCAACCTGATTGACCACCCCGTCAGTAGGTTTGCGATAGACACACAGATTCTCCCAGTGCTTACCCTCGCGTCGAACGAGTTATCCGCCAATCCTTCGTGGCTAAACGACACCTGATCGGCCTTGACCCGCTGGAACCGCTGATTCTGGACCTTGCCCTTGCCGTTCTTTGCGCCTCCCAACGGGGTAGAACTCGATCCGGGGACATTGTTGAATGGCGACGGTGCAGCTTCCGGTGCGCTCGTGCTGGTAGTCGTGGTGGTCGTTGTCGTCACTACTGCCGCGCCGCTTTCGTCGAGCTTTCGCTTTTTCGTGGTCACCGTTACGGCGGAAGGCGTAGATGGTGTAGCGGCTGCGACGGCAATCACGGTCTCCGTTTTGGCCTCCTCTTCGTCCTCCGAGTCGGAATCGCTGTCGCTCGAGCTCGAGCTTGAGCTGCTGCTGCTTGAAGACGAGGAGTCAGACTCTGAATCCGAATCGCTCGAATCGCTCGAGCTCGAACTGGAACTGCTAGAGCTTGAGCTACTGCTGGAAGACGACGAATCGCTCGAGTCCGAATCTGAATCCGAATCGGATTCTTCCGCGGCCGCTGGGGCAACGACAACGACGGCGGCGACAGGTGCTTCGTCCTCATCACTGCTCGAGCTGGAACTGCTTGAGGACGATGAAGAGGAGGAGGAGCTTGAGCTGCTGCTGGAAGATGAAGAGCTCGAGCTTGACGAGCTTGATGCAACGCTCTCGCTTCGCTTTCGCTTCTGTCCCGCAACGGCGGGGACAACCACGACAGCGGCGACCTCTTCCTCTTCATCGGACGAGCTCTCGGATGAACTCGATTCGCTGTCACTGTCCGATGAACTCGATTCACTGTCACTTTCATCGTCCGAGTCTGAGGAATCCGATGACGAATCCGATTCACTGTCACTGCTGCTGCTCGAGGCGTCTGCGCCATTGCTGTAAAAGACGAGGATGTCAGCTCTAGCTGATTCATCCAGGGAATTGCGATGGTATCACAGCGATCGCCATCTGCCCTCGGTCCGGAGGAATCTGGATGTGTACTCACACTGCGACGTTGATCAACTCCCATGCACTCAGCAGCTTCTTTGCCTGTTCCTCTGCTCCTTGTACATCTGCCGGCAGCTCTGCCTCCTTGCCGAGTGCTTTAGCAGACTTTGCCAAACCCTTGGAAGTGAGGAGGGCGTGGACAGCCTGGTAGAGTGCTAAAGACGGAATTCCTTGTTAATCCAGCGCGGGAAGCGTTCAGGAAAGACAGACTTCTCACCTTTGTCGTTGACAGTCATTGTGTAGTGTAGAATGCAAGCAGTGCAAGCAGGTTGAGATCTAGGACGACGCTGTCTCATAACGTTGATCTAGTCCACTATCCAACTTTTCTGGCACGTGATCGAACGAGAGAAGCGCAATCTGACTGGATGACTAGCGCAGCCGACGCGTTCTCCTTTGTTGCCATCCATCAGATGAAAGGCGAAGGGGATCTACTGTGTTGCACTGAGACCATTCATCCCGCATCTACCGCCACTCTACAAAACACAACACAACACTTCAACAACATGTCTGCCATGGATATCGACAAGGGTCTCGATGAAGTAGGTACCCGTTTCTGCGCAACGCCGCAAGAGCGGGACTCGAGGCGGTCACCCTCTCGCGAAACAATCAAGATACACTCCGGTCTGACGCACAACCCTTTCCACCTTCCCCCCCTCTTCCTTCGTTTCTCGCGAACCAGCTCATCACCAGCCGAAAGGCAGCCAACAAGAACACCAAGCGGGGCGGCGGTGCCGGTGGACGACGAGGTGGAGCTGCAGCGGCTGCGGCCCCGGGTGGTGCGCGTGCTCGATACGCCGGTGCTGTGCCTGCAACCCGTGGCGCTCAGCCGCAAGCTGCCGTCGCACCCCTCAACCAAGCCACCAAGGACTCGCTCAAGATCATTATCAGCAACCTGCCGATGGATGTAGATGAAGCCGCTGTTCGGGTGAGTTTGGCCAACTTGTATGGTCAGAATCCACTCGTCTGACTCGTCTTTGCTGCGCAGGAACTCTTCCACAAGACCTGCGGACCCGTCAAGTCCTGCTCGCTCGCCTACGACTCCAAGGGAAAGAGCAAGGGTGTTGCCGATGTCGTTTTTGTGAGGCGAGGTGACGCTCAAAAGGCATTCGACCAATGTTCGTGAATCCACTCCTGTCCGACATGTGAATCACGACTGATCATCCATACACGCGACAGACAACAATCGAATGATCGATCAAAGTTAGTAGGCTTTCCGTATGACGAACCCCTCCTTTCCCCTTCTCCTTCTCCTGCCAATCAGTGAACAGCAGCATACGATGGCGGACGAGGAACGACCTTTGGATTCGTTGCGGACCCTGGAGATCGACATCAGCGTTGCGTTGGACATCGCCCTCTCGGTGCCGTGCAGTGGGTCGATCTCCGAATGTCGGGATTTCCGCCCATCCGACGCAATCTTGTGAAAACCGTTCGGCTTGACCGTGCGGTGGTACTGGATTCTTCCTTGACATGGCGCTCGGAGACTGGTTGTGCCGCCGCGGACACTTGCCAGGGAATTTGTGATGGAATTTGGCACCATCTTGGCTTTTCGTCATGGGTCGAGGGGCGACGAATCGCGTTGGTATGCGCGAATAACTTCCGGTGGACTGCCGGGGACCCGTCCGCCGCGTTTGCAATTACACTTTGGAGTGTACACATTCACCACGAGGTCGGACCGCGTTCATCGAGGCCATGCTTCCGTCGACATGTCTTTGCGTCGGAATCCATCGCGCGATGGAAGATCCCGTCAGTATCGCATTGACCACCTCGTCCGCTCGTATCACTGCTGTTCCTGCGATCTGGAGTGCTGTTGCCGGCAACTCTATCATGGCATTCTCAACCTCTCGAATCAGCATGTTCGTACGATATCCTCAACACGATGCTGATCAAACCTCCACCGTCTTCTTGCGTCCTCGCTCATCATCATTTTCAAATCAATCCGATCGTCTTGCTCAATGCCCCAACAACCATACCTGGCGCGACATGAAACACATGGCTTCGTTCGTCGCCTTCATCACCTGTCACACGGAACACCCACCGATACTCGATTGTTTCTCAAAACTCTCAACCTTTTGGCTATGTTCGTTCCGCCTCGTAGAGCGACCCTTGAAGATCGAAGTCGTCATCGACTTTTCCACCGCCCCCTTGGCATCCCGGTTGGCTCCTGTCGCACCTGTCGCCAAGCCCGCACAACCTAAAGCTTCGGCTGGTGTCGCTCGGTACGTTTCGTCATGTCGGCAGAGTTGTCTTGGTCTCTGATAGCTTTGGCTTGTATTTTGTAGAGGCGCTGCCCGACCTGGACGAGGAAAGAGGGGTGGAAAGCGAACGGGTGACCGACCGCCCAAGACGCAGGAAGAGCTTGACAAGGAGATGACTGTACGTTACATCATGCCCGCGACATGGCATTCTCTAATATCCCTACCCTTTGTGCAGGACTACGTCAACTCCAACGCGACCGCTTAAATCGCTCTCTACCCTGGAATGAATGCATCGGTCCTGCATGCCCTCGGTCTCATCCGTGTTTAGTTGTGTGGCACATTCGTGTTGTTTGTACATTTATAGTAGCAGTGGTAAACCAGAAATGAATTGCAAGCGTTGGCCATTCCGCTCTCTGACCACTCATTCGAGCAGAAAAGAGGATGCTACATGGCTCCAGCAAGAGTTGTCTATGTATTGTTGCAATTTTGAAAGGGCGTTTGTCCGTCTACTTGGTCTTTACAACCCCCGTTTTGCCTGTTTCCTTCTTTTCCACCACAATGTCGCTAACATCCTTCGCGGCGCCTCGGGACTCTGTAGCGGTCTGTGCCGCGATTCGCCTCTTTTGCACTTGTCCGAGTGCCAACTTTCCGATATATGTGCTAATCAAGCCAAGACCGAGGAACGGAGGGAGGAACTGGTAGAGTCGCCAGTTGACCCAGTATTTCAGGATGAGTGCCTCAAGTCCGACGAGGGTGAGGAGGAAGGCGAGCGAGGTCGAGGTCGGAGATTGAATCTTGAGGTTTGGCAGAACCTGGCCACCCTGAAGGTCAAAGAGGGATGATCAGCAACGTCGAGCGGTTTCTAGTCATTTCCAACTCACAGTCAAAGCCCAAACAGCCAAAGGAAGTCCAATAACGATTCCCGTCCCGATCGCACTGATGCCCTTGCTGACCGTCTTTTCCGGCTGACCAAACGTCCACTGAATCTCGGGCTGGACGACAAACGCCGGTTCACCGGCCTTCTTGACGGACAAGTCATGACGGGACTTGGCTAGCGGGAGGAGGCGCGAGAAAGGCAAGGTGATGGTGCCGATCGTGTACTCCAGAGGGCGGATATCGTTGGATGGATGGCCGAGGAGAATGGTAACGGTGTGGGTGCCAGTTGACGCGCGAAGTACAGCAGGAATGGATGAGGATTTCTGTGAAGCGAAAGGTGCAGAGATCAGTATAAGGTCGTGCAGATCGTCGCCTGTGAATTCTCGACAGAATTTCACCCGTACCAGATCGAATTTGGCTTTGCCCTTGCCCTTGATCGTCACCGGCTGCAACGCAGTGGCAGCCGTCTTGGCATCCGTGAACCGAACGTGAGCGTGTTGGGGAACGAAGGGTTCGTCCGAGGCCGTGTCGACGATCCCGAACGAGAGCTTGAAGACCGAATCGGCCTCGAGCGTCCAAGGTTCCAACGAGACATGAGGGTATTCCAATCTGGAAGCCGTCGAGCATCAGCCGGCCTGTAGCGGAGAGGTCCAAGGCCGTGGTACTTACTTTTGGACATGCTCGTTGGATCCGTCGGCAGAGACCAAGGTGAGTTGTGTATCGCGGATGCCGATCGATGTGGTATTCACGGCCGCAGCTACCAAAGAGCAGGCAGCAATCCCTCCAGCGAGGAGCGTGGGTAGAAGATTGAGCTTCATGCCGTCCTGACGCGTTTGTGTAGGGAGCAAGATTAACCACGAGACGTAGGAAGATGAGCTCGAGGCATGCTATAGACGTGTAATGAGTAAGGTGCGCCCGAATGTAAAGGTCGTCTCGCGGTTTCACAAGTTCCTAAGTTTCATATCTTCATTGCAGCTAGATCTTCGTATCTTCGTCCCGCTCGGACATCAATGATGACACGATGTCTCCTTCAGCCCTGGAATTCGAGCGACATTCGTCCGCAAACATCCCGCCGAGAGCGGTAACCCAGATGGAAGTAGCGTGCACTGCGCCAGACCTGAATTTTTCAACGCCATCCGCCTGTGTTTCGACAACCTCAGTCCGCATTCTCAACTTGCAAACGCGCTGCATGTCGATGCCCCGCCAATTCGTACCGGTTGGAATGACCTAAGCCCGGACGCCCAGGCGGGATTTAGAGTGATACACTGAAGGAGCCTTGCAATCGTGTCTGTGAGCCGAGGCGGTATCGGTAGTAGCCGTGCGGCCTAAAATGACATGAAACAACCAGAGGTGTCTCCGACGTCCTATTGTACGAATCCTTTGACCGAGAGACGTCTCATCTTCTCTGGATGATTGAACCCAAGTGAACAGTACTACTTTTCAAGCATTGTTGTTTGCCCACATTGACAGATTCATGCATCACGCTGCTGCCGGATCCCTCCTCCCTTTCTGACAAACAGCATCTTCGTTGACTCAATCTTATTTGTCGATGGTCCAGCTATTGAGCACAGGCCGCTCCGTGTCACCTCGAACTTGTCACCTCCTCACCTCACGCAACCTCGCCGGCAGCTGGATGATCGACCGTTTCGAAGTGCAGGGTCGGGGCTCCGGCATTCAAGGGTGACTCTCAAAACTGTTCTCGATGACTGTTCTCGGACCGTGCGGAAGGCTAACCAGATAAGGGCGGTAAATCGTTAAAGAGCTCGATCTTGCTGGGATCTTGTCTTCTTTCATACATGAAAATTGAGTTTTCGCATTTGATGTTACGAAGCCTCAGATAGAGATATCGTACAATGTCAGAGGTCTTCTCGGCTTTCGGTAATCTCCACAACCGTTCGCTCGGCCGTCAGCTCGCATGATTGGATGCCATCGATCTCGTGACAGCCCACTGGCTGAGATAGTGCTTGGATCGGAACGAATACGACATTATTGTGCTCCCGGTCTTGATTGCCGTAGACAAACTCGACATCTTCCCCCTCAATATAAGCTCGATACGTTGTTACGCGTCGTCTTGCACCCGTCTGCTTCACCTTTTACCAACCCGAACCATCTTTACCGCTCTGCCAACATGCTTTCCCGGTCACGACAATCCCTCAAGGCTGCACGAGCCTTGACCGCTTCCCGAGCGGCGGTCACCGTCCCCGCCATCGGTGCACGAACCGCACGGATCGCTTCCGCACCGACTCCCGTACCTACCGCCCGACTCTTCTCCTCTTCCGCCATCAGGCGGGACCAGGAAGAGTCCACGCGACCCGAGATTGATACCCCTCCCAGTCTCTATACCTTTACCGAGGAGGAGGAGATGCTCCGTGAAAGTGGTGAGTCGCTCGAGACCTTCGCCAACTCGGGCGCTTGGGCTGAAGGTCTGCCTTTCAGTGCGAAAGTTTGCCCAGGACGTTGTCGGTCCTCGAGTGTCTGCCATGGACGAAGCCGAAGAGATGGACAAGGTGAACGACTTGTCACCTTTCTCGCGTTCGGTGGACTTATCTCCAGCCGTCACGTTTACAGGACATTATTCAAGGTCTCTTTGATCAAGGTGTATGTACGCCTTCGCGCTGATGCCGTGCCCTACTCACCTGTCGGACCTTTTTCTAAAAGCTCATGGGAATTGAGACTGCCGCTGAGCATGAGGGTTCGGAAATGAGCTTCATGGCCGCCATTATTGCTGTCGAAGGTGCGTTGTGTCCTCCGCGCGCAACCGCTCCTACGTTAGAAAGCGGCTGACTGCTTCTCCGCCAGAGCTCGCAAAAGTCGATCCCTCCATTTCGGTCATGTGCGACGTCCACAACACCCTGGTCAACTCGACCCTTCGGTTGTACGGAAACGATGATGTCAAGGCACGCTTCTTGCCCCGTCTCGCTACTAACACTGTTCGTCTTCCTTGGGCGAGGTTACCGCCATATCTGCTCATACTTTCTCCCGATATAGCTTGGATCATTCTGCTTGTCCGAGCCTGCAAGTGGATCGGATGCATTTGCATTGCAGACGACTGCGAAGCTTGACGAGTCTGGCAACAACTATATCTTGAATGGAAGCAAGATGTAAGTCTCCCATTCAGTGTATTGCTCTGTCAGGGGAGCAAGACCCTGATCCGCCATTCATTCCTCCAGGTGGATTACCAACTCGGCTGAAGCTGGTATCTTTTTGGTATTCGCCAATGTCGACCCTTCCAAGGGGTACAAGGGTATCACTTGCTTCGCACTGGACAAGGAGATGGGCGTGACCATTGCTAAAAAGGAAAAGAAGGTGAGCTCAGGGTCGACGCGCATTGTATCGTTGGCTCTCATCACTTCTCTTCCACAGCTCGGTATCAAGGCGTCGTCCACATGTCTTTTGAGCTTTGACGACGTCAAGGTGCCCAAGGAGAACATTGTCGGCGAGATCGGAAAGGGATACAAGGTACGTGCTTTCCCGCGACCCCGCCTACTCGACGCGTCATCGCTGAACCATTGTCTCGTCCCGCCGTTCAGATCGCCATTGATATCCTCAACGAAGGCCGAATCGGTATCGCTGCGCAGATGATTGGTCTCGCGCAGGGCGCATTCGACAAGTCTGTCGCCTATGCGTACCAACGAAAGCAATTCGGCAAGGCTGTCGGAGATAACCAGGGGTGAGGCAGGCGTCGCCTTTTGGTGCTAGTCGATGCACATCAAGCTGATGAAAGGGGTCCCGCTCCGTAGAATGGCTTTCCAATTCGCAGACGTCTTGACAGAGATTGAGGCTGCCCGGCTGCTCACGTACAACGCTGCCCGACTAAAGGTCAGATCGGACATGTCACTTTTGCCCTGCTTGAACTGACGCGTAGCGATGCTGCTCATCCTCTAGGAACAAGGCAAACCGTTTGTTCGAGAAGCAGCGATGGCCAAGTACTACGCTTCGAATGTCGCTCAGCGGGCTTCGGGCATGGCCATCGAGTGGGCCGGTGGTGTCGGATTTACGCGAGAGGTCGGACTGGAAAAGTATTGGCGAGATTCGAAGTGAGTCCCGAGCGGGGGTCTTGTTGACGTTTTTGCGGGCACTGATCGTTTCGTTCGTAGGATCGGCGCCATCTACGAGGGAACTTCAAATATCCAGCTCGAGACGATCGCCAAGCTCCTCAAGAAGGACTACGTATAATCTGATATTGCGAACGTGGCTGGCGACTCTTGCTCGCGGTTACTGGGACGAGACATTAAATATATATCATTTGCCTCTCTACCTGCTGCGTTGTTTCTAGACTCTGTCTTTGGTCTACAGCCACAGATCAGTCAATCTCCTGTCATAGTCCCGTCGCAAGTCTGGGAGAAGAGGAGAGACTGCACCGAGCGTTCGAATACCAGTGTTTCGAAGAGAAAGTTTGATTCCATATCGAAGAGGAGCGATGAAGTGGGTATTGATTATGCATGACATCGAACTATACAGAGCTGCTTCTGGCCCTTAAGCCAAGCTGTTAGCCTTACTGCCGCGCCCGCATCGAGTGGCTGCGTTTACGCAACCCTCAGCGCCATGGGACACGAGGTCCACCACGGAAGCCACGACCCCGCGTGGCGAGAGCATATCCAACGCCGGCCATGATACCGCCGATATGTCCCGCTGAATCCGTTTGTGAGTACTGGCGGGGAGCGTCAGATTCACGGTAAGAGAAGGATATGCGGGCAGGTGAAACACATACCGGTGAGTTGATGGACGAATACAGATCGTACTATCAACATGGTTCATCAGCTTGATGCCCTCCTTTGAACCTGTCGGACACTCACAGCAAAAATTCCGCCGACAGCCGCCCACGCGGGCATGGGAATGATGAAGAACATCAGAAATTGAGCGTTGGGGAAGACAGCGGCAAAGTACGCCAGACTGGCATAGATGGCAGCTGTATACGGTGGAACAAGCGCAAGGGATCAGCGTGTATGCCTCACTCCATACCGAGTCGGGACTAACCACTTGCACCTTCCGACCCTCGGGACTTGCCCTTGCCGCCTGTAACCATTCTATGCCATCCGAGCGATACAAGAGACCCGACGATCCCGCCGCCGAGGTAGAGCCCGAGGAACCCCGTTGTCCCGAGTAAGCTAGTAGCCTGTCAGAAGGAGCGCTCGATGGTTGTACGAAGACTTACCCTACAGTCGCTGGGGCGATAAAGTAGAGGCCGAGCATATTCAGAAAGATATGAGTCGACGTGCTGTGTGAGAAGCATGCTGTCAAAAGGGTATGCCTACGAAACAAATCCGTCAGCGGTCAAAATCCACGCCGAACGCAGTGCGATACGCACAGTCTTCCCGCCGCGAAATTGGCCTCTGACACGATAAAGTTCCTCGACATCCAATAATACAAGCTCGGATCCCTGAACCTCGTCCACGACGTGTTCGCATACTGCCACAGACCGTAGATGGCCACGTTGACGCCGATCAAGCCGTACACAACGTACATCGGTGGAAGACTGTCGAGCCGACGCCGAAAGTTCTGCCACCATGAGCCGCTGTTTCCCCCGCCGCCGCGGCCGTAGACATTGCGGGAGCGTGATGCCGGACGTTGAAAGTAGGATTCTCGGAGGGCGAGAAGACGAGATGTCGAGAACGAGCGGGAATCTGATTTGGCTGTCGCTGCTGGGGATTGAGGTGTCGGTAAGAAGCGGATGGCGCTGGCTGTAGTTGGACGACGAATGGGGGCAGAGGTGAGGAACGTCCTCTGGCCTGTGACGCCCATACGAGGAATGGTGGAACCACCGAATGCGGCGAAACGCATGGACGGAAGTCGTACGGCTGAAGCGAAGAGTGCCATCGCGAGGATGGATAGAGTGGGTTTTCGAGTACCGTCGGGAAGGGGTATCTTGCTCAGTGTCGGGGTAGAGTGTGGCGATGCGATAGTAAGTGAATGGCCTCAAACACACAGGCTTCATCATCGCGGAAAGTCGATCGAGCGTATGACGAATCCGCATTCTGCAGCTCCAAGGCGACGGGTCACAACCTGGATGGGCCGAGGCTCCCTCGCAGCTCGCTCACCCAGCTCAATTCGTAGTGTCAGGTCTTCCGCTCTCCGAAGGATCAGCAACAAGTGCGGAAGACGCCTCGCAATTGTGTCATCAGCTGCTATATAGCTTTCGAGACAGACCCTCAACGGGAATACCGATGCATTTCAGTCCAGATGCCCCTTGCCTAATCGGATTTTCGCTTTCGCTGCAATGCTGAACTCAAATTATTCTCTTAAGCCTGACATAGATACAAAGCGAACCGAACTAATACAAGACCATCAACGAAACTCGGGATACTACTTGCTAGAGCGGGAGGCGATAAAGACGCCGACGATAACGACGCCCAGGAAGCCCATACTGGCGGGCAACAAGAGATCCCGCGGGATGCCCATGATCTTGTCTTCCGCGGGCAGCTCGGTAATGTGTCGAGCATGGACCTTTTCGCTCTGACCAAACGTCGGCACCTCAGCCGGGTCCGCAGCTTTATCCTCCAACACCTTGTCCTCCTTGTCGGCGGGCGCGACGGCCTCGACGACATTCTTCAACTCGTCAACGGCCTTTTGACCGCCAACGTCCCTGGCGGCATCCTCCCATACCTTGTCACCCTGGATGACAAGCACCGCTCGTACGAGCTTTTGCGACCGAGCTACCCGAACAGCGTCGGCGACATCGTCGTCGGACGTGATGGTCACAAGATCCCCATCGTCGTCGGTGTAAGACATGGTGAACACCGCCGGATCCGGCAGATGAACGACTTGGCCCTCGGTCGCCTGTTCGCCGTTGAAGAATGGGTCTGTGGCGAGTTTGCCATAGACGATGTCCCGCAGGTTCTCGACGTTGTCGTTCCGCGCGCCGAATCGGTGGGTCCGACCACTAGGCGTCCGGAACTTGAAGAAGAATGTGCCATCATCGACTTCCGGTGCCGGAGCGACAGATGACGCCGCTCCGACCGGCTTGCCAATCTCGGAGACCCCATCGTCGGCCATCGAGGCCGAGTCACCGGGCTGGACCTCAGAGTGAGGTGACTGAACGTCCCGCAGGTGTCGCGGGATGTTGGGCGTCGCCGGAGTGTCCTGATACTGTGCGGAGACCATGGATCCCGTCTCGTCGTCGGGTCCGCCAGCCTGACCGAGATCGCTGAAGAATTTGCCCCACAGGGGTCCGCCCGAATCGCTGCCACTGCTGCCTTCAGCCATGGATTCAATCTGAGGAAGCGGGATCAGCCGCGACAGTGAAATATTCATGATGCACTCACCTGCTCCAATGTCGCATATGTCAACTTCAAGACATCCACGATGCCTACTAACCGACCCTCGCTTTCTACAACGGGCAAGTTGAGGTAATGGCCGGCTGTGAACCGTGTAAGCGGCGTACTTTCAGTCGCGAACAGCAAACTTCCACTCACCATACATCTTCTTCAATGCCTCCTGCACGCTCATTGTCGGAGGAGCCGTATCGGGATGCGGCGTCATGACTCTCACAACACTGCACCGCGAAGCATCCAACCCAGCCGCAATGACTCGAAGCACGATATCCTTACTGGTGAAAATACCCGCAATCTTCTGGTTCTGAGCGGTAGCGCTCACGCCCGAGACGTTGGAAGCCGTGGCTGAGACCGTGGAGGATTCCATAACGCAGACGGCGGTCGTTCGTCGGTCGCGCATCATCTTGGCGGCCTCCCTGACGGTCGTACGCGCGGTGACTGTCGCGGGAGCGAGACGGGTGTTGAGGACCGTGGTCAGATCCGGGAGGGCCATCTTGTCTTGGAGAGCTTGAGCGTACGCCATCATGGCTGCCGCTTGAGGGTTGGCGGCCATCGCGCCGCCGAGTTCCGATTGAACGCCGGCGAGCGCGGCGTGGAGTTGTGCAGAAGCGGTCGAGGATCGCTCGACTTTCGCGAGAGCTTCGTGGAAGACTTTGGTAATGTCGAGGAGACCGACAACGTCGCCGTCTTCGTTGCATACAGGCTAAAGGAGGCCTTTGTCAGCTTCGGGACGAGATTGAAAGCCGAAGCCGAGCTTACGAGATGCCTGAAGTGCTTCTCCACCATTAGCTGAAGCGCTTGGGTGGCGCTGGTTGTGTCACGAGTGACCATGGGGTTCTTGGTCATGATCTGGCTGACCATGGTCGTTCGCGGGTCAAGTCCTTCGGCCGTGACCTGCACAAAGGATCAGTCATCCACGCTTGATGTACACTTTTATCACTCACCCGGAAGGCCAAATCCTTGGCGGTGAAGATACCACTCAACCCCTCATCATCATCCACCACCAACACACAATCCGTTCGTTTCGCCGCACAAAGTTGACTGGCATCGGCAACGCTCATGCTCTCGGGCACCGTCAACGCCGGCGAGGGCTTGAGTCCCGCGACGGTTCCCTTTTGCGCGGCTCGCTTGCTTGAACGTCCGGCGGGCTGGGGCGCGGACTGGGATTGGAAGTAAGATTGGCCTCCGGTGCTGGCGGGCGTTGGGGTGCCTCGCTTTCGCGAGAGCTCTGATTCGATCTTTCGGCGGAGCGTCTGCGTCGTGCATCAGTGGAACTGTCAGGATGCTGCAGGGTCCCTGCTCACCTCATCCCTCTTGCTCTGCTTCTTTCGAGTATCAGAAGCTGGACTTGCGGTGCTCATACTGAATGTTTCGTTGTGATGGGTGAGGTTCGTCAATGGGATTGCAATGAAACTTGATAGCGCAGCTGTTTAGAATGGTTGAATGATGTTGAATGAAGATCTCGCCGTCTCTCGCCGCGCATTCACTGGTGCGCCCAGTCTTGAATGATTGACCAGAGTTGGATTGGCTTCGGTGAGGGTTAAGTGATGATGAATCGATGTAGCAGAGTGCTGAAATCAGCACCATATGCTGCTTTCTTTCTCGAGCAACGTGATCTTCATCCTCCCGGATAGGAAGATTGAACGACGAGTGTCAAACAAAACCGGCGACGATATCGAGGATCCGCCTCGACTACTCTTCGTCAGGCGATAATGATCGCTGAGTGCTATCTCCTCTTCACTTGAGCAACCTCTCAAGGGTATGGCCGTATGGAAGAGCTCCCATGGCAAGGCAAGGCGGATCCTATCGATGTCAGTATTCTATTTCACATCCTTCGCTTCTATATTCCCGAGGTAACTGCTCTGACGGGGCTGTCTGTCACAGATATATGGCAAGGCTGCAACTTCACGTCAGGAAATGTTCGGACCTTGAATCTCGCTGTCGGATCGAATACATCACAGGCCAAGAAACCGGAGTCACGTCCCTATTTGGCGGACGTTCGGCGCAAACAACGCGTGCAGGACAGACGCAGAGGCTTTGGGTCTGCTAAGATGATGACCAGAGCAGAAGACCTGTCCTCTTAGTGGGTATTTTGTCTGCTTGTCGCTGCCCTTCCTGGTCGATCTCTTGTCGGAACGCAAGTATGCATGACAGAACGCAATTCGCCATATCGTTACCACGCAAACGGCGCAAAGCTCGTACAAGACGGAGGTGAGTACCGCCTCGAGAGGAGCACTCGTTTTCGACTCATTGTTCACCCCTCATTTTCGAAAGCTAACTCTTTTCAAAATCTGTCTTTCATCAGGAGGACTTGCAACCTCTCCCGCATTGCTGTCAAATGGACCTCAATTTGTATCATCGGTTCTGCGGCATCCGATAATGCGTAACACTCCGGCTTCCGGCCCTCGTCATCCGCTCGACCAATCGACTTCGGTAGACACCCCATCCGGCGTTCGATGTTGGTCTCCATCGAATAGCATATCCTAGTCCACAACAAACGACGCGGCTTCTGCTTCTCCCGACCGGGCAAATGTCGAGCCGACATCCATCGGTACACACTTCACGGCGCTTCGAGGACTCGGTCCACGTCGCATTGAACGGGTATGCAACTGGAGAAGCAGGACTGGCTGAGGCATTGTTGATCTTTTCCTCTCCAGATGTGCCTCAGTTGCTCTGCAGTGATGTTGACGGGAGCTTGCTATCGACAACGACAACCTTGCATACATATCCGCGCGCCTTCGATGTTCCGAGTCGTCAAGACACTCGGAGGATATACCGATTGCAATTCCCCCTCCTCTGGGATGAAGGGCTGTACGGAAACATCGAACGTCAGGCCCCGTGTATCCGTCGCGTTACAGGTCTACCCAATCCGCCAAGTTTGAAAAGCGCTAGCGATGATGCTGCAGGCAGCGTCGCGAGACAAGCGCATGGCAGCCTCTTGGGCAGGATTGGGCGCGTTTCATAGTTTTGCAGTGCCAGGTAGCTCTGGAACGACTTGACAATGCGGCGTACAATGCGAGATATAGACCTGGATCCGACATGTTCAGGACATATTTGTAGCGTATGGAAGGTGTTCGAGGTGTGCTAGCGGATGATCCCGCATGGGAAGATGCGACAAGCCTCTCGATGCTCAGCAACTTTCGGGCCTTCTGCGTAGGGTCAGGGGTGAAAGAATGACGGTCCACTGATTGAGCCATGTTGGGGATGATGACCAAGAGGAAGAGGGCGCATAGCTGGGCGAATGAGGTTTTAAACTGATGCGGGTGGCCTGATTTGCAACGCCTCGCCCGGTGAGTGAGTCTCAAGGCTCCGCCTCATGGGTAAGACCTAGTCGGAACCTGGATCAATGTTTGATCCTCGCTTGCCGAAGCGAATATACCGTCACCTGTCACTATCGTTCCTACAGAACGTTCCTGGCTATTAATCCTTTGGGAAAGAGATTTCATGTTTCTGACAGGCCCGCGCGCGGACCCGTCCACAAAGCGATTCAGCCGTGTCTCCCCGCCGCAGTCCGGATGTGGAGCAGATAGGGACATGTCGCACTATGGCATGTCGCTCGCTCGTCTTGACTGATGCCACCGCGGACTTTACTCGCCAGTTCGCACACGATATTTTGCGATTGACAGAGGGGCGTCGTTCATCGTTACTGCGAGGGGCTAACGTGGGATTGCCTCTTTTTGCAAGTTGTCCGCCCCACTCCGAGCCAAAGGCGTCGACGGGCCTTCCTCGGTGGATCACTGGTGGATAGTTGGTGCGGTGTGTGTGCAGTCGTTGGCAACTATCTGTCCCGGTGTTGTGCAGTGCGCCTGAGTTTGATTAAGCGGATCAATCGATCTGCATCGAGATCCCTTGCTTTACCAATCTCTCCAGCTTCTCCGCCCGTCGCGGAAGTGCATGTTAAGCTGTCTATCAGCTCTCTTATCGAACACACTCTTGGTAACGCTCTTAACAAACAGCGAGGCTAACGGCAGGCATCAAATCTGAAAGTTATAACGCCCGCTTCGACAAAGTACAAGCCTGCTCGCTCTACTTGAGTCGAGGAAGCCTCAGGAGCTACCTGGAGCTCTGAGGCAAGCGCGCTGCCGCTCGAATCCCCCGTTATGTGGTTCAGAGTCGTCTAACTATTCGTCCGTTGCGATCGCAAGCTTTTGTGGTAGCTGCGTGCTGGCCCACTGATCACCTAGCTAGCGGCCGGTTTAGATGCGAATAAGTCAATTCCATTCAGTAGTCTATAATCCACACGTTCTTCAGATTTCCCTAACGGCATGATAGTACATGATGATACGGTATGTATACATAGCTGTCTACGCTAATCAAGAAGGTTTCACTCCCGTGAGCCCGACGAAGCTGCCGATTTGAACAGCTGCATGAGCCGACTTTGTGGCGCAAACCATCTGTCAAACCTGAATCGACCGATCAGTTATGATCACTTGGGAATGACAGCCGGAATGAGCACGCGTGCGGCACGAGGTCGCTGCGCGTACTGCTGCACGCCCCTCGGGAGGTTTTGGAAACAGTTTTGAAAAGTCTCTGGCAATCAGCTTCGCTATCTCCGCACGGCCACCGCCGAGTTGGATGGATAATTCGCATAGCTATTCTTTGGCCGTGACTATCTCGCTACATCCCTCATCTCGTAACGATTACCCGGTACTAACTGCTGTTCTACAGCACGCGATTACGGGTTCAAATCGATCGTGGCGCAGAATCGAAACGGCATCAATCGCCTGATCTGCGAGAAGATCTCTTGCGATCGTGTTTTCTCGCGTTTGAAAGCCCGCCTGAAAAATGAAAATACTCCCGCTTTCGCTTTGCAAGTACAGAGTGAAACGTGGCAAGTGGACCTTCACAGATACCATTTCCCTTAACAAACCTACAGTACGCCAGGTAGTGACCCCGTGCTTCGCGCAACAATTGCGCGCAAACGGCTGCGCAAACTGACTCGCAAGCAGCGCTGGCCTGTCCCAACTCTTGCTGGCGACGATGCCGCATACGATGAACCTGAAACGTGCAAGCTGCATGGCTGGAGCGCGAGTCGGGGACAGTTCATGCCTACAGTCGTATGGCCTCCAAGCTGATCTCTATGCCTTACCTGGACCTCTTCGCCCGAAGTCCTTTGCGAAGAACGTGGAAGGCTGAGAAGTTGTTACAGTCTTGACCATATTCCTTGAACATCCGGAAAGATATGCTCTAAGGGTCAGATCTTGAGCACCTTCACCGTGTCTCCCGTGTGCCCTCGCTCGATTGATCATGTCACCTTCTCGCCTTCGAATGAGGCGAGATCGGGAGCTAGCTCAAGACTTCCCGTGGACTAGGGGAAGTTTCCTTGTTGATGCAACATGCTTGTCATCTATAGAACAGAATTTTAAGTCAGGTAACTCATGGGGTAGCGCAAAGAGAGCTGCGCAGAGGTCCGGAAGCCTACATGCGCGTTCCTCAGACCTCTCGTCACTTTCAGTCCACTTCCTAGTAGGATTTGCTAATGCAGCCTTAGCTGATTCACAACGCTGATTAGCTCGCTGAATAGGAAAACCGACTTCCGCGACGGACTGATAAATTAGCTGGCTGAGTGAGCTCTGGCGGGACATCCAACGCTGAATAAGCAGTATGAATGCGAACTATTTTGAGTCCCCTTTGAAGTCTCGAGCTCGTCCTCGTGTTCTATTCTCAGTCCAGCTCTCAGTCCCCAGAATGTTACCGCTGCCCGCTGACCCGCTGATCTACAGTACCTGTCTAGCGGTCTGACCCTCAATTCTGCTCCGGTCGTCCCCGCGCTTTCTCGCGTGTCGAATGTCTCGACAGTCATTTATGAATGATATGAACACGCACGTCGCGAGCGGCAGAGGGGATGCGAGCCCGAAGACATCCGCCTTATTGACTGATGACTGCCCAGAGGAAGTGTGATAGCCTTGACGCTCTGAAGGGATTGAAGCTCTATTTCACATAGTGGAGCGGGTAGGTGGAGCCAGGACAACGCTGCAGACAGCGGGCGACAAGCTGGGCGAGATCAAGAAGGTTATCATACGCTGGCCGAGTTGAAGGTTAGAAGAGCTGTTTGGAGTGATCCGCGCCGCGTCGGAATTCCAGCTGGGGTACCTGACTAGCGTTGCCTGGAGCAGGGCCGTGCCAGCTGCCGTGCCAGGACAGCTGCCAGGACGCGAGCATAGCGATATTCCCATTTGCAAAGTTTCTGGACAAGTCGTGCTGATCTAGGCCACTGGCCACTGTGACGATATTCAATATTGTTTGAAAGCAGGTAGAGGGGCTGGGAAGATTGGGGAGCCAGTTGGGAACATCGTGCATCGTTCAGCCGCCCTCAAGCTTCGCCTGTTCCTGTGGATGGAGCGGCGGACTGACTTAGCTCGAGCCCTTCTCGCTCTTCGTCATGCGTCGGTAGATAGCTCCTCGAGCTGCATCCCAATGAAGGCGAGAACGAGAGAGTTGTTACTACTGTCGGAAGGCTATAGATACGCAAGCTAATAGTCCCAGACTGCTCAATATGCCGAATAGGGGATCTTAGGAATCTGCTTTTCTGATTCCCTACTTTATTATTCGCGGTTTGGTATTTCTGTACCTCGCCTGTGCCTGAGGAAGTGACCGGAGGGTTTGCCCGAGGGCTCTCGCAGTCTGCCGACGCGGAAGAAACTGCCAAGTACATAAAACTCCGATAGATTACGCAGTGCGCGAGTGTTCCCTGCTTCCGATCATGGCCAGAATCTCACATCCACGAGGTATATGCCCCGAGCCGTAATTGTGGGCGTTGTTCCACAATCCATAGCGGGTCTTTACGTTGGTGCCTTGTGACTGGCGAGTGTCGTAATCGGCAAGGAAAGCGAAAAAGTCTGTCATTCCCTTGAGCCTGAAACACCACTCGTTATCAGCTATACCCCTTCGGCTCCCGTTGGAGCAGGCTTTGGCTTTGGTAGCTGCTTTGGTAGTCCATGGTGCTATCTACAGCTTGGAAAACCCTACTAGGCAAGCGTATCAATTTTCGTTTGAGACACCTAGATACTTAGAGTAGGACGGGTCCACTCGACAGCTTCAAGATGGATTCCCTCGCCCTCGACACCGAACCGCATTCTCCTTCGTCCGTCTCGTCGATATCAACAAGCAGTGCTTCACTTATCACCAAGAAACCCCGCAATACCGTGTCACTTTTGGACCGCACACTCGCACCGGGATCCGAACAGTCTGAGACTGCAAGATCTTCCCTCGGCATTCGAACAAATCCAGAGGAGGCCAACCTCTCCGGCAAGCCGAACACATCTTGTCCTCGAATCCGGCCATCAGCAATGAATCAAGTGCACCGGAGGATGAATGGAGGACCTTTGCTGAAGCAAACGGGGCTGGGTATTGCGATGGGTGAAGGTTATGCGTCAATAGAGGAACTCCAGCAGGGTGAGTAACGTTCGATCGCGAATTCGGTGGATGCTCTGGAATGTCGCTGCGGTGTCCGGGGCTATTCGTGGATGCAAGGAGAGGCAGATCGATGCGGTGGTATCTGGGGAGCGGAAGGCGATGCGAAGGGAATGAGAAGGGGGAACATGGGCAGATGAGGAACACAGCGAACATTCAGCCCATTCCGTGTTCACGTTTCATCCCTGAATAGGGGTAAGCGAGCCGTGCAATCGCAGGACAGCCCATAGCCTCGGGCGATGAGCGTCTCGATCTAAAGTCCTTTGGATGTCTAGAATGATGGATCGCTGACCCGAATTCGCTCCTTATCTATTGTTCTACCCCTATTCATAACTGTTCTGCCCCATCGCACGCCATTCAAAATTTTACGCCTCACCCGAATTGGAACGCCTTGTCACCTTCTGCCCGACATGATACGCTGCTCGACGTCGTATAACAGCTGGACCTGCTTCGCATACATTCGTTCCCCTTGGACAACACAACGCTCGCTACCCACAGCCGCAGCAGTTCGAGATGAACGGCCAGCAGCAGTTTCAATCGCAATATTACGCTCAGCGGACGTTCTATCAAGACCCGATGCAAGAGCAACCACATTCATTCTACCTACAATCTGTTCCTACAATGCAACACTCCTACTCCACCCACCCCAGTATACCTGATGGTCAAGAGCAGATGTTTGCGTACGCCTGTGGACCGCAACAACCGACCTTTCTCCCTTCGAACGTTCTCTGTGATAACGGATTGATGGTCGTTCAAGCCGGTCATGAATTCGCCGTCAATCATCTGGAAGGAAGCGTCACTCCACCGGAGGCAGCGGACCCCTCGGCGTTGATGGGGAACGGCAGCGTCTTCTTTGGCACGGGTCCGGCAATGACGATCTCGCCTTCCAGTCTCCACTCTTCTGATATCGATCAGTCGAGCAGTCTTTCCGAAGTCGAGGCCTTTGTCAGCCCTCAACTTGATCAAGTCAATGACTGCAACAGCAAGAAACGACGAATGACGAGCGAGGATGGGCATCAACAGGAGGTATCGCGCGCGGGCCCTGCCGCAGAGCAATCTGTCGAACAGTCCTCGCCAAAATCGAGAAAGCGATCACGCAAGGTCAAAGCCGAAGAGCAGACAGAAACGCCACCGCTTGCCTCTTGCTCTGCCCTCGCAACGCAAGATTCCCCATTGTGGACAACAGCAATCCCATCGTCCCAAGACTCGAAAGCAGCTGTGACTGTCACTCTGCGCAAACCACACGGCGGAGCGGGGAAGAAGAAGAATCCACCTCCAGGAGGATTCAAGCCTTGGAACACGTCCCCCGCATCATCGCACCTCCCCTCTGGATCCGACTGCATCAACCCGATCACCGGTGAAGTTGTCTTGCCCAACCTCGAGAACCTGACCAAAGAGGAAATCCGGAAAGTCAAGAATCGAGCCAGTGCTCAACGTTCGCGAACGCGCAAGACCGAGCAGACGTACGAGTTGCGTGTGGAGAACACAAAGCTGATGGAGCGTATCGAGGCTTTGAAAAAGGCCCTCAATGAAGCTCGTCCCGACCTCTGTGCTTCCCTGGCCCTGGACAAACCCGAACCGACTTTGCTCGCCGCGGACAACACCATGCGTTTCGATGGCCAATTCCCCGAGGACGAGGAGAAGCAACACATGCAGATGTTGATCAACGGTCTGCGCAGTCAACTCGACGCCGAGCGAAATCAACGTGTCGCCGCCGAACAGAAGATCTCGACGCTCCAACGTGAACTCGAAACGCTGTCTTCGGCATCGACTGTCACGTCTCCGGCCTTTGTGTCCGTTCCTGTCGCGATCCCGTCAAAGCTTACGCTCGACCAAGTTGCCGAACGCGAAAACGCGGTTCCCGACTCGTTCCGTAACAGGACGTTGCAACGGGTCGAGCCGGATGACGATGTCCTTCGGTCGGTTTCGACTACTCCAGTCTTCCACCAGACGCCTGTCATGCGGTCTACCCGATCTTCAGCCGGTCCAAGGCCTGGACAAGTGCTCGGCTTTCCGGCAATTGTCAAAGCGGAACCCAACGACGGTCAGGAAGCGGGCGTTGCGCTGTCTGATAACGAAAACAAATGCGCTTTGATGTTTGTGAGTACATGCCTGCAAGATTGTTATCTTCTTTTACGCTGCTGAGACTTTGCACCCTGATTCAGGTCATGTTGGTCTCGATGGCCTTGTTTGCCATGCCTTTGGCTACGGGAGTTCCTGCAGGCGATGTCTCCTCGAATTCATCGACACAGCCTGGCGATGTACTCGAAAGCATCCAGCAATCCGTTGGTCCGTCCGCAATGGCCAAGAAACGAGTAACTCTGACGGTGCTCAAACCGGTTGCGGAGTCTGAGAAGTCGATGCGGCTTCCCGAAGGCTGGGATTCGCTGTCTGGTATCGGCAACCGTAAGGAGTTGAATGAAGCCGTCCAAAAATGGCTTGGCCCTTCGCCTTCGCTCGAGGCGCGACAAAATTCCCCGGACGCGTCCCGAGGTTGGATCATCGTGAAATCGGAGGACGCGAACAGCATGCCTCAAGTTGGACCGAACCTTGCGTCAAATCCTACCATGGCCGGTCTCGATTCGAAATGGTCTGCAGCCAACGACCTTTCCGGTTCAGGGGCTCCCTTGAGCATCGACTCTGCCCCTTTTCCGGCGCTCTTCACGCCAGAGTCTCCCCTGTGGCACAATGGCCCTTCTCCTACACTGGCACCTTTGATCGTCGAAGATCCTTTCGCCGACATCGATCAGGCGAGCGACCTCAGTGATCTGCAGACGCGCACCCGCTCCTCGACCATCTTTGAAGACCAAGCCTCTTCCTTCCTCGGATCTCGCCGGACCTCGATACACTCGGCTTGGCATAGCGACGACCTCAGTATGACACGCTCAAGCTCTGCTTCCTCTGCGTCACCAGTCATCGCTGTTTTCGATGACACGACTGCGACCAAGTTTGCCAAACTTGACTTCGAGGTTGAAATCTCAACCGAGATCATCTTCCACGCCGCTCGAAACAAGTCTGATCGCCCGGATCTCCTGGACCGAGCGGCCGCGGTGAAGTTGTTCGAGGCCGGAGATGCTTTCCCTCAATGATCGGTTCTCCACTACAGGACCAACCGGCCTATTCTGGCCCTGGCCCCTAATTACGGCTTTCGATGATGGACAACAGACTAAACAATTATCGTTGGATACTTCGTCATGGACACCGCACAGAGAACCCTCGCAGACGAATGACGCATTATGGACGCTTTCCGGGACAATTTGCCAGAAACATTCGCTATCGTGGACTATACGCTCAGCCATGTAAAATATCGTTGTCATTTTAGCTAGCATGCAATCAGTCTTGGAGATGCATGGACATCGTTGGACATCTCATTACGTCTCTTGAATCGGCCCAGGCTTGGCCGTTCAGCTTTGCGACTCCATGAGAACCGTCGCCACGGCTGACTATAGCACGGCGGGACGTCTGCTGCTGAAATGGGCAGACAAGAGTAGGCCAGCCACGATCCGCGCCTAGGCAGCCAGCCACCAAGTTCAGGTGAGCAGGCATAGCAAGTCCCGTCGAGAAACACAGGAGTATCTTTGTCTCGTTGCGGCAACTATAGTAAGCGCAGGGAAGGTCAAATGTCATCTATAATATTTATCGACTACGGGAGAAACCGATGCAACCATTCCCGTCATTGCATCGCTGAGCATGACACAGCTTGTTCAAGAATGAGATGGCATGACTCTCTTCTGTCTTTTTACAACTTTGAGAGCATGCGCTGGCTCGCTTCCCTGGTCACAGGGCCAACCGAGCCGGCCGCATCTCAGGAGCTTTGGTATCCAGCCTCGGCGAAAGCCTCCTTGATGCCCCTGATGACCTTGTTGAGATCTCCTCGCTCGGTGTCGACCACAGAGACACCCATGTGTCCCACTCGGAAGTATTTGTCCTTGATGTCCTTGTGCAGCCCGGCCGCGACGACAATGTCCTTGCTGTATGTGTCGGCGGGGAAGTCGTCAGTATAATGACGACCCTGCGATGGCGCTAGAAGACATACGCAAGCAACTTGGGAAGGATATCAGTCGCCTTGAATCCATCAGGGAAGTAAACGGCGGTCATGCCGTTGGCCGAAGTTTCAGGAGACAAGGAAACCTAACAAGACCGATGGTCAGCATGCAGTGGCGCAACGGAAAGGAAGATGCACCAACAGTCTTGAAGCCCAGACTCTGCATTTCCTTCTTGAACTTTTGGCTTGCTTCTCGGTGCATCTGGAATCTTTGCTCCAGGGAGACCTTGCCCTCGATGATGGTCTTCAAGGAAGTCTCGAGCGCGTAGATCAGCTGCACAGGAGCTGTCAAGCATATGCATAAGCGCGTGATAATCCAGCAACGAATCAAGTGCAACTCACGAGTGGCGAAGTAGGAAGGTGTTCCCGCTTCGTAGTTCTTCATCACCGGCAGCCACTTGGTCCAGCTGATATAGTACGAGCTCGGGGGCGTCTTTCGGTTCTCGAATACCTTGAGGGCCTTTTGACTGGCACAGAGGACGCTGAGTCCGGGTGGAACGCCGAGACCCTCTATGGGACACAACGGATATTAGTCAAGTCCCGTAGAACTAGGCTGATAGGGAACATACTTTGAGTGGCGCTGACGACAACATCGATTCCCCAGTCGTCGAATCGGATCTCCTCAGAGGCGACGGAGCAGACGCCATCCAGGACGACCTGTGAACAAAGCAAGTTTGTCTGTCAGCTTGATATCAACGTCGAGCATATTGAACTGTACTTACAAG
The DNA here is from genome assembly GCA_001599735.1 of Naganishia albida. Taxonomy (NCBI): domain Eukaryota; kingdom Fungi; phylum Basidiomycota; class Tremellomycetes; order Filobasidiales; family Filobasidiaceae; genus Naganishia; species Naganishia albida. The sequence goes on from BCHV01000005.1 coordinate 328,595, forward strand.
GGTGTCCGGGCTGACCTCCTTGACGGTTTCGGCGATCATCTTGGGGTCGGACAAGACACCGGTCGAGGTGTCGACTACGGGAGAAGCATGAAGGCGGTCAGCAACGCCTCTGAAGCGAAAGGAACAACACCACTCACCATGCGTGAAAGTGAGGACCTTGTACTTGTCCTTCTTGAGAGCCTCGGTGATCTGCTCCTTGCTAGAAGACGAATGTACACGTCAACCATTTGTGGCGAAAGTGGAACAGAAGAATAACTACGTGGGACTTCCACCGATCGGTGCAGTGATCTGGGTCACGTCTGCGCCGTAGACTTTCAGGCTGGAAAAGAGGAGGACAACATTACTTCCAGGCCTCACTTGCACATGAGAGAGCGCAGACTTACCAGTCGGCGAAAGCGTCACCGAAGTATCCAGAGGTGAGAACGAGCTGTGAGATGAGATCATGAGTATTGGCCGAGTCGTGATGAAACCGTGATTTACAGCCTTGTCACCACGTTCAACCAAATTGGCCGCCACGGCGTCCCATCCCAGGGTACCACTGCCGGCGACCAAGAACGGCTGTCCGTCCTTGGTGTAGAGGACCTTTCGGAGCAGGCGAATGCAGTTGCCGAAGACCGGGGCAAAGGAGGGGGAGACGTGGGACATGGAGGCTGGTAGGGTAGAGGGGATGATCAGTCTGGGACGGTGTCGTCTCCTGGAGAATGCGCTGAGTCTGCCGAAACCCGGCAAAGCTCCTTCCCGCTCGTTTCTCCCCCACATCAGTACTTACGGTGGGCATTGGCCAACAGAACCTGGAAGGACACGTCAGACCGCAAAGACAGCGGGACCGTTCGTCATAACTCACGTCGTCGGCTACCTCGATCGGACCGGGAATGCTGTAGGGACACAGAACAATAGCAGTGTGAGCGGATGTCGCCGCATGGAACGTCCCGGAGGGATGGTTGTGTGGACTTACACCAAGAGCCTGGAGGAAGACGTAGGTCAACGATCGCTCCTGTCGTAGTAGACTCCGGGTACTCACTTATGATCGTCCTGACGGGGGGAGAGAAGCGTACATCCAAATCAGCTTGACCGGTATCTCGTCCACTGCGGCTGAACGACGAACCTGTTTCCAAGTTTGCGACATTTTGGTATTACGACTGGTATAAATTGTTCTGACTGCTGCTTGGGGTCGGAAGGAGGGCGCAGAGAAGCGGGGTAATGCAGTTGTCGGCAAGGAGAGGTTGGAAGCGGTGCGTCGAACGGCGGTAGCGAATGTCCGGGGAGTCATCAAATGCGGTTGGTGAATAAGAAGTGGATTCTGCTGTCTCGAGAGGACTTACCAAAATCTATGAGGGGTCGCGAGCCGTTGTTAGCTCTCAACAAGAGGTAGATTGCTATATGGACACGACACGTCCGTTCGCGGAGGACTCGGACTCGTAGCGCGGAGTGCCGTACCTATGCAACCGCTAGCTTACCGGAGCCCCTGTGGACGGGCGCGGTTGCAAATCTCTTCGGAACCCGACCCGAAGTCGGTATTCTGGGCGGCTATGATCACAGCTCAGAGTCAAGCGTTTCCATAGCTTTGTGCTGTAATATCATGCATCGGGCAGGGATGTATATCATGACCTGGTCGGTGTGTTTCCAGACCTGAGGAACTCCTGAACAGCTTCTCAAAAACGAACGCTGAAACAGCTGAAACGCAGACCCAAATATAGGGTAACCGATTGCCATGCTCGGGCGCACCTAATCCTGACGTCAGGGAACTGTGAAACTCTGAAGCGAGCGTCGTAGTCGAGTCTTCGAGTTCATCCCCTGACAATCGCAAGTCCCGCCATCAAAGCTCGAACACGAACACCATGTCCTTTGCTCGCACCACGCTCACGTCCACCCTCCGTCCGTGCGCACGGTCTTCTTTCCCCGCGCTCCGACCGGTGCAATTCTCTCCGCTCCGCCCACTCACCAATGTCGCCTCTGCGTCACCCTACACCATGGCCGCAAAGGCTGGATTCGGTCGTCGGATGGCGGCGGTAGGCCTTGGAGCGGGTCTCGGATTCGCTGGGTTCCAGAGCCTGGGGATGGCGAGGATGAGCGAGGTCAAGTGTGATTCGCGTAAGCCGCATTCTGAAAGCCTTTCTCGATGAGAGCCTGACGTCCGTTGTACCGAAGTCGCAGCTCCCGCCCCGGCCCCGGCAGGCAAGGCCGATGCGCTGCCTACACAGTCCATCCTTTCGCCATATGAACTTTCCCTCGGCGCAATCTGCGGCATCTGCGCCGGAGTCTTTATCAAAAAGGGCGCCAAGTTGATCGCCTTCTTCCTCGGCGGCGTCTACGTGTTGATGCAGGTAAGCTTCGTATCACGGTCACCCTCCCTTCGTACGCTTACTTACCATGTGAACTCACAGTATATGCAATCCCGCTCATTCATCAACATCAACTGGAGCAAGCTCTCCTCGTCATACGAAAACACGTTCGGTTCCCTCCCGTCGTCCGGCTCCTCGCTTGCACCTGGAGAAACCAAGCGAAGGTTGCCGACGGTCACCGGTGCCGTCAACTGGTTTGTCGATTTCTTGACGGCCAACTTCCAGCGTAAGTCTTAGAATTGCGCGGAACTTGCGATTGTAAAGCTGATCGTGATACTTCTCGTTGATAGAACGAGCTTCCTTCATCGCTGGATTGGGTTTGGGTCTGCGAATCGGTTAAATTATCCACGCAAGGAAGACGAGTCGATAGGAGACGCAACCGGAGGAGAGGTCGTCCACGTGACAGAGAGCAGCTTGAAGTTTTCACACTGTATCGCAAGGACGGGTTGCATCTATGTGACCAGATACCCTTATTACTACCATGATTACCTATACATATATGATCAATTCTATTAAAGTCTAGCGAACTAAATCTTCCCTATCCACTTCCCTCCGAGCGCAAATCGCCGGCCAACAGCGAGGCAACTCGCCCCGGCCAACACCATCGCGCCACTAAACGCACACGCTCCCCACCACCGGTACCCCGTCGACGGATCGCCACCGAGGATTAACCCGACAAAGGGCTGACAAACGGATCCGATCGCCTGGAAGGCGATCATGTTGCCGACCCGCACTCCGACGGATTCGGTAGGGCCGAGTTGCGCAACGGTGGCTGGCTGGAGGGAGACGTGGCCTCCCGATGCGAATCCGTACAGAATGGCGAAGGGTATGAGCCCGCCGAGCTGTAGGGATGCGTACGGTGTTAGCAATGTCCAGAATGAGCGGGGTAAATGCCTTACCGAGGTGCAAAGCGGGAAGATGAATAGCAGGACACCTGCAAGTGTCAAGAACGGCAAGATAGTATTGCAACGACCGACTTTGTCGGCTACAAGGAACGAAATGTAAGCAAGAAAGGCCTTTTCAAAGGCAGAAGATGGACGTACCGACGAAGCCGGGTAGGATACGGCCAAACATTGATGCCGCGTTCATGATACTCAGGTAGTAGCCATCTGCGGGTATCCGATAATGCGATGTAAAGACGTCCATGTATGTCTAATAATACATCGACAGAAGTCAGCTGATATCTCATTTGTGACTCGAATTGTGGACTCACAAACGGGGTATATAGCCCAAACACAACCAGTCCGAAGCCAATCACAATCATGGTGTATGCCGGATTCTTGAAAGCGTGCAAATCTATCCACTTGACTTGTTTCCATCCACCTTTACTCTTGTCCCTGACGTCAATCGCAGGCGGAAGACGGGTCCGAATGGTGAACCAGGCGATGGTGAGCATGACGATCTCGATGAAGAAGAGTACGCGCATGGACCAGCCGAAGCCGATTCGGGGGATGAGACGTTGAATCATGATAGGGAAGCAGACTATAAGGGATTAGCAGGAATCGGCATCGGTGTAAGATATAGAACCTACCTCCTCCAGTGGAAGATCCAGCTGCGACACTGTGACAGACCTCCTGCTCAGCATGACGAGAACGAGCTTTCAAAGGGGATTTCTCGACACTTACAGACCCAGCGCCATGCCTCTCCGCTTTAGGAACCAATGTGAAGGACAAGCGATCGCCATGTTGAATACGATGCCCATGCCGATTCCCATAAAGAGGCCTAAGGGTTTGTGTTGGGTAAGTATCTCGCCCACTCCTGTAAGACTGGCAGCGACTTGCCTTGAGCTATGAACAGAGTCGCGAATGAGTTTGCGAATGACAAGCCGAGCTGCGATGCCGTCAGAGTCACGGCGCCGAATAGGAAGCAAGGCCGGAAGAATCCCAAGTCGAACAATTTGCCTATCAATGCAGCGTAAGCTTCAAATGACAGGGCACTAGAACAAGGCGGGCATACCTGCTGGCAGACCAAGACCAAAGATGCCGACATATTGCACTGTTCCGATCCAATTGATGGCGAAATTCGAGTAGTCGGAGAGGTATGTCTTCTTGAAGTAGGCTTGGTAGACCTGCCGGTACCTATTGTCAATCTGACATGCGGATGACCTTGAACCTTTCAGACTTACACCATACGTGTTTAGAACCCCGAACGTGACCATTGTGCAGCAGAATGTTCCCAACACGGTCAGCCAGGCTTGCCTACCGCCTTCCGGGAACGGCGCCTTTTCCTGCTTTTCCAGAGCGGCCATGACATTGCTTGCGTCCTCAAAGTCCCCCATCCTTGCCGCCTCTCTTTCGTACTCTAGCCCACCAGTCTTCTCTCCCGGCGCGTCCTCAAGCTTGGACTTTGTTTCAACCGAATTGACCGACGCATGTCGAGCAGGTGTGGTTCCTTCTGGGAGCACCGACATCGATCCATCTTCGACGTAGAGAATCGGCTGCTGTCCGTCTGTTTGCGCCATATTGTTCGATTCTTGCTCGATGGCGTCAATCGCGCCCAGGATGTCGAATCTGAAGCTGATCGGCGGGKATTTTTGGTTTGACGAGCTCTACAACAAGGTCATACTCTCCAGGATGAATACTGTAGTCTTCCTGCTCGATGTTTGCGTTCAGCGTTGCCATCATAAGCGATCGGTCTTCTCCTTCAGCCCACTTGAAAGCTTTTAAAGATCCTCGTGATTAACTCGCTTCGGCAAAAGGTAAGCAACCCGCCCGTGTGTGCCGGTGATATCCCGCGCGCTACTGTGCCGATCTCGGCGGTCAAGGATCCGTCTGTCGTTTCAGCTTGAAACAAGTTGAGGCAGCTACGCAGGTATCTAGCAGAATGAACCTTCAGTCACTTCAAGCTTGGTTCAGTCAGAGCAAGCTGTTGAGAAGAGTATACTATCAATGGTCTCGCGGCGCATGGCGTGTTCCGCAAGGAGGTACCTCCGCCTGACCACGTTAGTTGTTTCGCAACGATGTCGAGCACGAGCAGCTTCCCGAGCGCATCAGGATAATTGCGTACTGGACCGCCGGGCCGAAGGGCACAAGTTCACCTCTGCGGACGTCTATTTATAAAGGTCCGTAAGTGAAGAAAGAAGGGTGACAAGGTGTATTGCGAACGAAGTGTTATCACATAGCTCTAGTCTATAGGATACAGATATGCATGTCCAAGCATGCTTTTGATTGCGCCACTGGGGCGGCTGCTAGAGGATACACGGTTCGTCTAGTCGGATACAAGAGGTAGTTCAGAGATCCCAAAATGCGAAAAGCCCAAAAGAGTCGTAAGAGTCGTAGGTATGTATGGAGTTATGCCTTGATATGAAGCGAGTGTGGTGGCGCATGATTGGCCGAGTAAATTGACCAAGGCGTTTAAGCGAAGGTGACGTTGGCGGTGGTGTTGTTCAGCGCGATTTCGGTTCCGTTGGCGAGCGTAGCACCAACGACGACGAGCTTGCCCATCTGGGCGACAGCCTCACAGAGTTGAGCGAGGTTGCCACCAGCCAAGTCGACGGTGATCGTAGGGACAGGGGCGGACGAAGTCGAAGTAACAGAAGCGGATTCAATCGTGACAGCCGAAACCGATGCGGAAGAGGAAGTCACCGAAGAGCTCGAGGCAACGGCAGAGCTGGAAGGAGCCGACCAGGCGCTGCTGCTCGAGGCGGGAGTGGTCTCAATCTTCGCTGCTGCGGAAGAGGTCGATGCCGGGGTAGGCGCGATCCAAGTAGACGACGGGGTTTCCGAAGTGGAAGGAGCAACCCAGGTGGACGAGGGGGCAACCCAGGTCGACGAGGGAGTCGGTTCCGGGGTAGAAGAAGTCTTGGGTTCCTCCTAGAATCAGAAAAAAATCAGTTTCCGCCGAAGACTCCAGTTTACCCTTTTGACTTACAACGGCAGGGGCGGGTGCAGCGCTCGAGTCCATCCACTCCCAGGAAATCGGGAATCTTCCCACAGAGTGGTCTGCGAAGTGGCTGAACAAGTCGGGCGACATGTCCAAGTCTCCGTAGGCGCAGCCGGGGCACTGGTCCATGACGGTCGCGACGGCAGACTTGCCGTTGGCGTTGATTCGAAGCTGCTTGAAGCAGTTGGGACCGGGGTAGCCTGAGCCGAACCTGATAGTGTGTGTCAGCATGAAGTTCGAGCAGCAACTTGGAAAAATGCTCACATCGGGCTGTTCAAGGCGACGATGAAGTCCGAGTCCACGTTGACCTGGCCACAGGCTCCCAAGCCGGTAGCGTAGTAGGTGGCCTCGCCAGTGAAGCCCCTCTTGACGGGAACAGCGGCAGCGAGAGACGCAAAGGCGGCGATGGCGACGGTAGAGAACATCATTTTGTCGAGTTTGTGTGAACGGTTTCGAAGTGAAAGGGATTCGAGTTGGGTTATGAGCGTGATTGTCGGGCTTGACGGTGTGGGTTTCCTTTCAAAAGAAGGGAGCTTGACTGTTGAGCGGCGAGTAGAGTGACATGCGAGGACAATGGTAGAATCGGATGAAGAAAGGATTAAGGTTTTCACAGGTCAGATCAATTCTACAAGCGCGATGCAAATTACTTACGTTGCAGCTAGGTAGCGAGAGAGTGACGAAGGCCTGAACGGTCTTTGTTGTAGTTGAAGGTGGTTGTGATGAGAGAACGATGAAGCAAACGGCGGTCCAAACTCACCCATCTTATATCTTATCTGCCCTTCAAGCGAGCGAGCCATCTTCCCCGCACACATCCATCGGAAAATCTGCATCAAGGCGATCAGCAAGGAGGAAGGATAGACAAGCATGAAGAACAAACCTTTTCAGGGTTGACGTTTCAAGTGACCTCTGCCATAGATCGCGAGCAAGGCCTAATCAGGCTTTGTTGGTCCGGTGACTCATGTCCGGGGTATGGGCCGGCTGTTTAACGAAAGAGACCGACAGTGACTTCGACAAGGAGGTTCATGAACAAAAGGCGTCGGATCCCTTTGTCGAGTCCAACGCATGCATGACCCTGAACAAGGATCCCCTCGATTTTTCATCAGCCAAGCTTTGTTCGCCCAATTCTTCCTCAATCGCTTTCTGCCCCCGCATTTTGAAAGGGCCTTCGATCTGCTTCCCCTCATGTGCTGATCTAATACCGGCAGAACCCAATGTGCGGCGTTTATGGCTATTTTCATGTCCGTGTTCCGGACCGACCGCGGCCTGTAGCTTGAGCGGACGCGTTCAAGGCACATAAAACGCGCTCTACAACCAAGATCAGGGATCTTCACCCCACTTTTCAGCGTTTCAGCGAGTCCCCCTCGAATAGCTAGTTTCCGTTTGCAGACAAAATCGTGAAAGGCGTCCGATGATGCCGATGAGTCGCCTCCGACCCTTGTTTCAATGAGACTTGACTGGCTTCAGCGTGGCCTTCGGAGTATGGCATGTCCATGCCGCCCATGCGACGACAAGGGGATCTGGGGACTCGTCTCGTGAGGAACATGCGGATTGCCCCTGAGCTTACCTCATCAGTCTCGTAATAAGCTCAGCCCGTGGCAGGCTCGTGGACATGGTTGCGAAAAGACCTCAGAATCGAGTACACCGTTGGACTGATGAGTCGATCTGACAATAGGATGATATCGGTGCAGAGCATGTATCGAATTGCTTAAACGGCTGTCCATCGCAGATTCGCGAAGCATCGGGAACGAGGGATATTGCACCTCGTAGGGCCCGTTTGTAACGTCTGGGAGGACGCGGGAAGTGAAGGATGACTTCGAGCAACAGCTATAGCCTATAGCTAAGCCATGGAGATTTCATGAAGTCTGCCATGCTTGGAGTAGGGTGTTTCGCACATGCATATCAATCATTGTAGAATTTTCCTGGAGATAGTCGCGCTCGGAACTGAGCACGCCGACAGCAGTGGAAACATACGGCCTGGCGCGGACACCGTAGGGAGGTATAGACTTTAGAATTTGTCTATCGTTCTGAATCGTAATCCGAAAGACCGGTGGAGCTGATGGTCAGCCGAGGAGACGAAAGAATTTCCCGTCATTCGTACTCAGAGTCTGGCCTTCGGCCACGACCACGACTTGTCAGCCCTCTAAGCCGGTCTTGTGTGTTGATGATCGAACAGGCGATGCGCCTGAATTGACGGCAGTGTATCCATGGCCTCCATTGAAGCCTCGCAGGCAACCGCATCCGAAATAGCACTAGTCGGTCAATGGAAACGGCCAGGGAAGCTATCCGGGGACGTGGAACGAAGATTCTAACGTTGTCAGAGCTGCATCCACCGCGAGGCAACCCGAGCGCACGCCTTTGAGCTTGCTGCTCTGCGAAAGCTTCTCGGCGAAGTCCCTGGGAAAGGTCTCTTGCTCGTGTCCGGGTGGTGGAGCATGGCCCATTGATCGATCCAAGCGGAGCGTCCCAAACTGAGCGAGCCTTTACTTGTGTCGCGGTGGATCGTTTCTGCACTATGAGAATCGCTCGCGGGTTCCGACGATCGATTGTGGGGTGATGAGCAGGAAGGGGGGAATTTCGTGTCAAGACACTACGATACGCCCAAGCATTCGCACTCCAGCAACATCCATCTCTTTGTGTCGATTCATTCTTGCGCTTCTCGATGTGAAACGAGTGAGTGGACAAGGTTGCGTGGCAAGCCACAAGATCGATTGTATCTGACGAGGAAAAGTTGTCCTTCTATCGCTTAACATTTACTCCTTTCTGGTCAGCCAAGTCATCTCCATGTAAAGACCGACGGACTGGATGAGATCTCAAGATCGGAATTGCACTTGACTGACTCCCGTACACGGTCTATGGGTAGAAGAGCAGTCATCGATAAGCCGCAAGAACCGAGGGTAGCTTGCATGTACGATGCGTTGTCAACATCGATTGATTGTGATTTCACGTCCATATTCGCAGCGGGACCCCATCACATAACAGCTTGCAAACATTACACACACAGACTGGGATGGATTTGGTGAGGATACGAGTCGTAGTCGTTCTGACCGATAGGCTGAGCAGGCGGGTCGCATGATTGAGATTCCAGGGAGTCACATAGGGAAAGGATGCCTGAAAGGACGCGAGGACCGTTTCGGCTGAATTGTTGACGTTGGGACAACCAAGCTCGGGGAATGCTGTGACCTCATATCGTCCTGTCGCAGATCGGGGCACAGGAAGCGGAATGTGCGAAGACTTTCCGTCAGACACCTCAACGAATCCGTTTGAATCGGGAAGAACGCTGTAACAGAAGTGTTCGTCAATACCGCGGATCCTGCATGACGGGTTGTTACGTACGCCCAACGTCACGACTAGGAAGTCATATGTGAATTGACCGACCTCAAGGTATTCCTTCACGACGCCTAGACATCCAAGCCATGCAGACGTATCAGCGGATTGCCAGCAGCTGAGTGACGGCAATTTTACTGGACTCACGCCGAAATTCCTTGTTCGGCACCTTTTCCAGAGCGACGCTGTCAACAAGGAAGTCGAGATTAGCCTCGCTTTGAAACATGGGGTTGTGGTTCGAGCAGATGCTCACGTCAACCCCGTATTGCGTTCGATTCCGGCGAGCAGTGTGCTGATGAGCATCAAGTCGAACGCATAGTGGAAGAGCCGTCCGAAGATGGGCATTGTGGGTGCACCAGACTCTGAAACGGGCCTCGATCAAGCTGGCTGCGCTGCCTCAATGGTCGGCGGAAGGGTTGTCAAAGTACTGAGTAACAATGATGATATCGACATCGCAACTGACATCGCCTGATAGAGATCGTCTTCCGAAACAGAGTCAAGTGGTTTGCATCCGCTGGGCTTTTCGCTGCATGCCTGCTAGCAGGTCTGCCAGCTAGCTCTACTTGTGCTATGTCGCTGTCTTACCCACCGTGAGCTGGCTAGCCGGGTACTAGCTGCAAAACATATGCAGTAGCCATGACCATCAACGAGTTCAGACATGCCTGCACGGCGCGAGAAGAGATTGGCACATATTATGCGAAATAATAGATTATACGTGTTCCAGGCGGTCCTAGAGCCTCGCTTCCCAGACGCGTTGGCTACCCTGCTCCCGTCCGCATCACAAGCCTTGCCGTTGCCCAACCGTTCCAGTATGATAGCACTTGCGCCCGGATGCGACAGCGCTTCCAGCGTCGAGAAAGACATGATCTTGACAACACGGCGGGCAGCCGCCAGTCCCTCGATATGGCGTTTCCGACTGATCTCACTTGGCTCCCGTTCCCAGTAGTTCTTGCTGTGCTTGGGCTTTCTCCTTGGGCGTCCCGTTGACCGCTGACTCTGCTGCCGTTTCTGCATCTCGGACACGCTCTTGCCCTGATGAGTTGTGGCATTCCAGGAGTAAATGCGAAGTTGTGTCGTAAGATCAAGAATGACGTTCATGATATCGTGTCGAGTTCCAAATGCAGTCCGGAGATAGAAGCAAGGGAAAGACAGATGTAGGGAAGGCGTCGGTAGAGCAGGAAATTCGAGTTGAATCATCAAGCAAGGCAGGTCAGCAATGGGCCGCATAAGCAAACACACAGCGGGTTCAAGATGACGACAGACGGCAAGATCTTCCTTGGAGCGACTTGGTAYGACCGTTACCTCGGCACGACATGGGCCCCTCCGATTCCATTTTCGTGGAACCATAACGATGCCAGGGACCCTCGAGAGGACTTGTCGATTGCGCCGTCCAATCACAATCGCGCCTCGCCGTTCTCCCATGGAGGATGTGACATGACCGCCGGCATCCTTCTCCATGAGATTTCCAAGATAAGACGGGATCGATCACTCACATGTCTTCACCTCCCTCGGCCGCGCTCCGCTCTTCTCCTGCTGTCTTCGTCTTTCGTCAATGTGCTGCTTTGCCCAGATATAAGAGCCCGCGCCTGCGAGAATCAGGACGCCCCATCCGTAAGCCTGTGGCGAAGAGGAGGAAGACATGAGAGAAGATCAGCACAGGTCAGGCCTTCCCGTCGCAGGCGACCGCACGCAACAAGTTGGCACCTGGGAACTTACCACTGATCCAGGAGTATTCATTTTCACAGGAAACCGACCGCGACTCTTGGAAGGTATGTTTGGTCGACCGGCTTTGAAGGAATTGCCAGTGTATAGAAGGGTGTAGAGGATTCTTGTAGAGGGTTGCTTGGTTATGTGCCGTTACTCAAGAATGCTGAATGTCAGTGCAAAACTTCGCTCGACGTACGATGCGTTGTCTCAGAGCTGACGTGGCTCTCGATCACCCTATCAGCCCACTCAATGCTCAATACTCCACACTCCACCACTGGCCCGGGGCCGTCTTTCTCAATCGTTCTACCTTTCATGGGATGAGAAGATTGCTGCTTTGTTCTGTTGTACGCCTGAACGTGCAGCTGTCAGTCAGTGGACAGGGGGTGTTGACTTCAGCTGAATGCCCTAACCTTCGACAAACAACTTTCGCCGACAGGTCGACAGTCCCCACATTCTTCCTGAAAGCTTGAAGTGCAGCATGTCGGAGAAGAAGGGGTATTCGACTATGTCATAGGGGCCTTCAGTGAAGGACAAGCAGGCATACCGGCTCACTTGTGAGCATCGGCCGACTATCTCTATTGTGCCTCCGCTGCGATGGCGTTCCCCATTTCCTCACAAAGATCAGGTCACGCCAACTTTTCGGTTTCGAGACTCTGTGGGTTCTCCTTACAAGCTAATTTCTCTGACCTCGACACCTACACGGCGATCTTCCAGAATGCAAAGCTCGAGGCGTAAAGACGCAATGTGCATATTCTGCGTTTCGACAGACGACCTCTGTTTGCGCTCTGACTATAGGACAGGGTTTGCCTCGGGATACTTCATTGCAAGTCGTACTGTTGAGGAACCGGGACAAGCAAAATGCTTGATCTCAGAGCAAGGATGTAACCTCAACGGCTCGATGACTGTGCCCAATGGGTCGCCATCTTCACAGCTAGCTTGACCCTTTCTGTAGCGACTACCCTGGCAGCTACGCTGGCAGACGAGGGTCAGAGAAGGTGTAGAGACCCTATCCGAGGACCTCGTGCGCCGGACACCTGAGGATTGGGTGCTATGCTCAACCTGCTCTAGCTCACTCGAAAGGGGCTCTTCATGAACATGACTTTCGAGACATAAAATCCACTGTCAACCCTCTCGGCAGACGGAGAAATGTGATTCTCTGCGCAGATAAAGCGAGACACGGGGTGCAAATGATTTACCCGAGCGCCGAACAGCTCGCCGAACGATCGAGCATCTGACTCCTTTTCATGCTTGCAATCTCCGGAGATTGAACAACGATTGGACTGCGGTCGGAGCTATTCAATGAGAATTCTAGACGAGATGAATGGGGGTGCAGGGTCACCATTCTTCCTTGCCCTGATGCACCGGTTGCGAGAAGATCTTGACGCAACAACCTGAGCCACGCCCATCAGAACCCGTCTCCACGTGATTTCGTCGAAGGCGACAACTTTTTTTCCGACTCAGCAGCAGGACCCTCTCCACGATTCGCGCAGCCGCACAGCGTAGATCTGGTTTCGTCTACGCTGTCGCTGCGGAGAGTGTATGGTCCCCAGAAATCTCTGCAGCACGCGCAGCTGGATGCGCTCGGACATCGTGAGCACTCCAGGGGCAGACGCGAATTCACGCTGGTTCTCCATGATGGCCAAGCGGTATATAACATGTTCATTCTGAACGATTCAACAGCTCAATCCCTCTCCCTCACCAACAGTTTCGTCTCACCGATCTACTTCACCTTTACAAGACCACTTCGGCCACCTGCCACTCTTTCACTTTCTTTACTACAAAAAGGTGAGTTGACGTCTTAACGCCTGGTCTTCACACCGTGCTCACTCCAGTCCTGCTCTAGTAACCTAAACAACACAAGATGTTCTTCTCTACCATTGCTGTCGCGTCCGTCGCCGCTCTTTCCGTCGCTAACGCCACCCCCGTCAAGAGGGGCTTTGGCGGTCGAGCCACCTTCTACGCTACCGGCTTGGGAGCCTGTGGCGACTACAACAGCGATAGCGACTATATCGTGGCTTTGAACAGTGCACAGTACGTGTTTTTTTCAAGTTACCTGACCAGACTCCATGCTGATATCGCCTTTACAGGTACGGCGGCGGCTACCCCGGTCCCGAGTGCGGAAAGCAGATCCAGATCTCCGCCAACGGCAAGACCGCGACCGCGACGATCAAGGACGAATGCCCCACCTGTAACTACGGTGATCTCGACCTCTCGCCGTCGCTCTTCAACGTCTTCGCTACTCCTGATCAGGGAACTTTCCAGATGACCTGGGACTACGTTGGAGCCGCACAAGTAAGTTCTCTGGCAACCTATTGCAGCTGAAATTATGCTGACTTTCGATTTTTTCCAGCCCCAAGCCGTTGAGGCCGTCGCAGCCACCTCTTCGTCTGAAGAGGTCAAGCCCACCTCCACCAGCAGCTCGAGCGAATGGTCGGCCCCCACCAGCTCCGTCGCTAGCAGCTCGAGCGAGTGGTCGGCTCCTTCCAGCTCGGCCGTTGCCGCTTCTTCGGCCAAGGAGACTTACGCCATGGAGACCCAGGCCGCCTCCGCTTCTTCTTCTGTTGTCGCTTCCTCTTCCGCTGTTCCGTCTTCGACCGTCGCTCAGGCTGCCGCCCCTACCGTCACTGCCGTCTTGAACGGTACCGACTTGGCCGCCATCGCTGAAGCCGTTGCTCAGTCCGGAAGCATTGTCATCGCTGGCGTCGATGGGTCCACCTACAACGGCACCACCGTCGCCAACACCACCGTGATCTTCCAGTAAATCGGTGAACGAAACCTCCACGCTCCTTTCATGGTCGAGAGCTTGATGCCCTCAGTCTTTGGATGATCTTCTCAACTTCACCTGCAACCGTCTTGATCGATGCTTGTAGTGACTCGCTGTATCCCTTATCTCACATGTATCACAGTTCTCGCGAATTAACAGCATGCTAGACATGCGTCATGTATCCCGTAGAACTTTGCGATACTATGCATTCATACTACACCTCCATCCGCGTACATTGCGCGTACTTTTTGCCTCTGGTTTTCTTCGCCTTTCTCCGCTGTTATGCCCCCCCCGCGTGCTGTGCTTAAGCTGGTGACTTTCACCTCTGCTGAACTCGTCCTGTGAGACCTTGTCGTGGGGCATGGTCATTTGGCTCTTGTTTGTGGACTTGCAACGGATCAAGCGCAAAAGGACATCCAAAGCATTCAAAAGAGAAAGCCCCGTCCAATGCGAGCGATTGGCGGACCAATGCCACCACCTCTTGTCTTCGGGGCTCAAACCCTTGCACTTCGCACCGAACCTTGTTACAGTGACGGAGATGCCCTCCACGATGTGCCTTGTGAGTACAGGACCCTCGAGAAGGGGCACTCGGCGCAGTCAAAATACAAGATGCAATGACATAAGGCATCGCCACAGAAGCCTTGTGCATTATAATACAGCTTTTTGGTCACCCTGCTCACAAAAAGCCTGTCGCTACTCATCGTCCATCTCCATCTCCTCCTCATCGCCGTCGGCACCATCTTGTGCATTGTCCACCTTTCTCTTCTTCTTGTCCGGCTCATCACCGGTCTCATCCGGCTGCTCTTCAGCATCCCCGTTCTCTGCGCGCTCTCTCTTTCCCCGGCCTTCCTCTTCGTCTAGTCGCTCCCGCTCGAGATCCTCGTAGTCGCCCTGTGCGCGCGATGCTATCGTTCGGTCCTCTTTGCGTAGCTTTTTGGATGGTGCGATGACCGCCTCGGGGTCTTCATGCTGTAGTGTGGCATTTGAGGTAGACCGCGCGTATGTAATGCGCTGCAAGGGCCCAGGAAGATCAGCGATCCGCATTGAGGGGAACCTCCGACTCGGACAAGCGTATCTCCCTGCATGCGGAATGGCAGGTGGTCCCAACTTTGCTGGGTCCACCGATATCTCATTCCTCTCGCACACGTCGTCTTCTTCGATTCGTCCACGGAAGCCAAGCATCGTAATGCCACACGCATCACGATCTCTCCCTTCGACCAGCAACATCCCGCACTCACCAATGGTCTGCCATAGAAATCCTCTCCAACCAAAGCCCTCATCGCCGCCGTTGCCGCACTTTGCTCTTCAAACACCACGAATGCCTGTCCCCGCATCTTGTTTCCCTTTTGTGCTACCACGTCGAGTCTGTCAGGGTGGACAAGCGATTACGAACTGTCAGCGTTTCATTTCCGTCTGGTCGTGGAAATTTGACCAACATCTTTCCATATGGCACGAACAGTGCGTATAGCTGCCTCCTCAGCTCTGCAAAACGGGCGTAAATGTCTGCGGGGGTGTTGCCTGCAGGATCTCATCCACTCACCATCCTTTTTCACCTTGGACTCGATGTTGTTGACATATAGCGTCGGGATGGGCTGATTATTGACGTTTGACATGGTGCTGCCAGAGGACGGAGCGGTGACGAGGAATCCAAATTTGCGGACTGCGAGGCTAGGTGTGTTGACGATGAACGGACACTGTCCGATGATGCTGAACAGAATCAATGAATGCACACAGCGAGTTGGGATTCGATCAATCGGAGCCGGACCTAGAAACTTGCTGAGGTAAGAAACGCGCCTGAAACGTTTGAAACACGATAATACCCCGCAGCGACAGCGACACAATCCAAGCGAAATCACTCGCTGAACATTCTTCAGACGAGTCGAGTCGTGGGGTCAAAGAAGGCTGGGATTCGTGTTTCGGTGTCGTATCATCTCGGACTTGCACCGTCACTCTCTTCACGTTGGATCGCCGACGACAGAGCAAAGTTCGCGAAGGGGGCACACTTTCCACGTCAATCGCTTGGAATTCACTTTCACTTTGCGTAATCAACCACAAGCAATGGATCGTCTGAACGCAACCATCCGAAACCATCTCAACATCTCTGACACCATCACCTCTTCCATCGGCAGTCTTTCCTTTTCCAAAATCAAAATGATATCCGGCCTCGCACCGCTGAATGGGCTCGACATTCGTTCGTATATTCCCGACCCGATACAGCCGTTGATCCTGCTGTCGTACCCTATCACCATGGCCGGGGAACTAGTAGAGAGCGGTATGGGTGCTCGCAACGGGGGAAGCGTCCCGGCGCACTGGGCGGAAGCTGTGGATTCGGGACTTGGCAGCCCTTCGTCCATACTATCGCCGGCGTCGACGCCGTCTGCATTGCGCAAAACGGTCGCCAAGCTGCTTCAAGAGGTACCACTGTTGGACAAGGTGTTTACTTCGACATGGCTCGACGCGGGCTCTTCTTCGGCAGTCGACACAGCCTCAAACCACTTGACACGGGCGTACGGAAAGGGTCCGAAAGACGCTCTCTTTGTCCTCTTTTGCGCGATCGCGTGGACCCTGCTTCGGGAAGCCACGATGCGCTATGCCTTTCAGCCCCTGATGCGCCAGCGTCTCAATCAGCTGGACGCGAGGTCCAAGAAGGACGAATCGGAGAAGAGCGTCAAAGCAAACGGCGGAGAGAAGCAGACGGCTTCCTGGAAGCGGGAGCTGCGACTGAGGGAAAAGACAATAACGAGGTTTGCCGAGCAGGGATGGGCATTCTCGTACTGCGTGACATTCTTCAGCCTGGGAATCGTGAGTTGCCGCGGAAAGAGCAAGAACATGCGCTTACGTTTTTGCAGTGTGTTCTCCTCCAATCCAACGAATGGCCCTTTTCATCAGCATATCTATGGCGAGACTACCCCAACACCCCGCTATCGCGCCTCACAAAATTCTACTATCTCGCCCAACTCGGTTTCTGGTGCCATCAGCTGTTCGTCATCAACGTTGAAGAGCGGCGCAAGGATCACTGGCAGATGTACACGCATCACTGCATCACCATCCTGCTCGTCGTTGGCAGCTATTGGACAAACTTTACCCGAGTCGGCGGAGTGATCATGGTGTTGATGGACTTTTGTGATATCCTGTTGCCCGTGAGTAGTCTTTCGCTTTCGGTCGCATGGTCCTGACCCGTCTCCAGCTGGCCAAGATGTTCCGGTACTTTCGCTTGCCCGCCGCGACTGTCGACGCAACATTCGTGATTTTCCTCCTGTCGTGGCTCGTCACACGGCAGATCGGGTTCTTTGCCATCTTCCTTTCCTGCCTGCTTCGTGGGCCGTGGGACCTGCCTTGGGGCTGGATTCCATCCGAGGGACGCTACGTCAACTATTACACCACGACCACATTCCAGGCGCTTCTCGCGGCGTTGCTCGTCATGAGCTGTATCTGGTTCTACATGGCGTGCAATGTGGCGTATCGGGTGCTTCGCGGGCTCGGCGCGGCGGATTCCAGGAGTGACGACGAGTAAGTGACTCGATCGATAACGGCGCCGCGGGTCTGACCTTGTTCCCTCTCAGAATGGAAGACGCGATCTCGGACGACGACAAACCGACGATAGCGACCGTATCACCCAACGGAATTATGCAACTTCAGTCGTGCTGCTCGCAGGGAGACAGCACGCCAGAGTACTCGCCGACCGGGTCGGACGTCGTAGGGCAGAGTGTCAGGAAGAGGCGGTGACTTAGTGGAGAGCTTGTAGTTTCGTTTGGATGTATTTCATCATGTCGGCAGATAAGGTCTCACACGGGATGCTCGATCGGCACTCATTCCCTTGCCTCGAGGTGCGGAGGCTCTCATTCTCCTTTGGTGCTTCTTCAATAGGGGATACTATCCCGTGCTTTGTAAACCCGGGCAGCTGTCCCTATTCGATTCACCCGCCGGCTTGGCTTCTGTGAATCTCCTATCCCTCGATCACGTCTATGGAGTCGCCATTGACGGTCTGCCCAGCTGCCTATCATTAAGGCCCTGGGTCTCATCAGTATGACAGGGTAATAGCCTTGTATCGTGTAGTAAGGACCACGACATAGAAGCAAGGGCCAAGCAGGGGCAATGCAGATGGCAAAAGCAATGCAAAGGCAAGATGCAAAACAAGGATTGGAATCATGGCCGGCCCACTATGGACGATGTACGTCTACACCTCTGTAACTACAAACAGCTGATTCTAACTAAAGGTGCGGAGCGAAAAGCGAAGGTCGAAAACAGGGAGTCGATGAGAGCCATGGAATCTGAGAAGGAATGGGTTAGCATCGTGATTGTGTAGCAATGTGATTGTGACTCACGACTTAAACTTCCTGGGAGGTAGCACCGGAAGCCTTCTTGGACTTGGCAGTCTTTGCGGGCAAGAGCTCGGAGTGGATTTGAGGCAAGACACCACCCTGGGAGATGGTGACACCGCCGAGCAACTTGTTGAGTTCCTCGTCGTTTCGGATGGCGAGCTGCAAGTGTCGGGGGATGATTCGGGACTTCTTGTTGTCTCGGGCGGCGTTACCGGCCAATTCGAGGATTTCGGCCGACAAGTATTCGAGGACGGCTAGAGGGAAAGGTCAGATGATGTTGATCGGGGCAAGAGAGGATGCTTACCAGCGAGGTAGACGGGAGCACCGGCACCGATTCGCTGGGCGTAGTTTCCCTTCTTCAACAATCGGTGGATACGACCGACGGGGAACTGCAAACCTGAGAAGGGGATGAGGGTGAGCAAAGGCTACCAAGGATGAGGCAGCTACTTACCGGCCTTGGAAGATCGGGACGCGGACTTGGTAGCGGGTGCGTCAGCGGACTGAGCCTTGCCTCCTTTGCCAGACATTGTGTAGAGTTGTGGTTGTGGTTGAGGGGTTGGGTGAAGAAAGTGGAAGTGGTGGTCTTGAAGACGCGAGTGTGTGTGAGTGAAGATGATGAGGAGGGGAAAAGGCGTTGGAGGTCGAATGAACGAGTGGATGTCTATATACTTCTCGACGACAGGTGATGGTCCGGTGAGAGTCTGACGCGATCGCTCCGTCGACGCGTAGCCGATGCCAGAGTGGGCTGGCGTGACTTGTTTGAATGATCACAAAGAGATGAACCTTGATCATTTTATGCAGTGGGCGCACCTGTGTACAGTAAATACCAAAACAAATGATTTGTGAATGACGGAAAACAAGCTTTTTAGCGTGATATCCGAAGCTGATCAGGAAGGATTCGCTTCCGCACACGGGCCATCAAGCCTCTTTGCCCTTCACGCTGGGGGGACATCAGGCTCATTCCGAGGCGGCCGACGCGTAACGCGTGTACCCTCCAACGCTCGTGATCGGTGAACGATGAATATATAGGTTCGACCGGTTCTTACATCTCGCTTCCCCTTCGTTCAATATCTTCATCTACCGCCTTCCACACACCACTACCACCCACTACCACCACCCAAACCAACTACTACCACAATGGCCCCCAAGTCTGCTGCTCCCGGTATGTTTTGTCTTCGTCCCACACCTCGCAATTCCTTGCTGACTTGATGATCATCTCTAGCTTCCACCGCCTCCAAGGCTCCTGCCGCCAAGGCTCCCGCTGCCACCAAGGCTCCGGCCAAGAAGACCGCCGCCCCCAAGGAGGCCGGTGACAAGAAGAAGCGATCCAAGCGAAGGGTCGAGTCCTACTCGTCTTACATCTACAAGGTCCTCAAGCAGGTCCACCCCGACACTGGTATCTCCAACAAGGCCATGTCCATCTTGAACTCTTTCGTCTCCGACATTTTCGAGCGAATCGCCGCTGAAGCATCCAAGTTGGCCGTCTACAACAACCGATCCACCATCTCGTCGCGAGAGATCCAGACCGCCTGCCGATTGATCCTTCCCGGAGAGCTTTCCAAGCACGCCATCTCTGAAGGTACCAAGGCCGTCGTAAGTACCTTGTCTTTTACAATGCAGACACGAGCTGACCATGGCCTTCTCTTCAGACCAAGTTCTCTTCTTCCACCAAGTAAAGCATTGGCTTTGTCTTTGCCGCTCTTGTCCACCTTTCCGCCTTCGCTTTTCGCTCCGCTACCTTTAGTTAGAGTCTGCTGTTTGTAGCACAAAGGTGTAGACGTACATCGTCCTTCGAGACCAGCCATGATTCCAATCCTTGTTGCATAACATTGTATGTCCGCATAAACGTTGCGCTTTGTCAACCCTTTCGCTTCTTGTGTGACAACTCTCTTGCCTGGAACTCGCTGGACTAAAGGCCCACGTAGACCGTATGATATGCATGCCTTGATATACCTATGCCGTATGGATACAATGACACGACTCTATACCCACTTCTCGGAGACACGTCCTATTCGGTTCTTAACGGTTCTTGGAAACACCTCCTATCGGACGTCAGCCACGAGACCCCGCCATCTACGACTCCAGAAGCCCCTGACAAACGGCCTCGACGTCCACGATCTCTTTGGGCGCATGCGACGACAAATTGAGCGGCCCGTCCTTGGTGAATGCGACGTCATCCTACACGCTCGAGAGATCAGCACTCGGTGCAGACGCCGGGGCCATGACGACGCACCTCGATTCGGATACCCAGTCCGTGAAAGTGTTTCGGGTAGGACGGGTCAGACGGGACGTAGCATCCCGGTTCGATGGTGATCACGTTGCCGGCGACCAAGGTTTCACTTCTGCGAAAGGCGTGAGCGGTGATCACTATCACGGCGACAAGACCTACAGGTTGCTCCGACCGACGATGGGGCAGTCGTGCAAGTCGCTTCCGAGGTGATGGGAGATGTAGTGAGGATACTGCGGAGAACGATCAGCTTTCCGTCGAGGGCGGACTATGCGACTGACTAGTTTGCGCTCGACTTCGCCCGAGGTCAATTTGAACCCTATCTGCCGAAGCTCCTGTGCCATGTGTGTACAACCTGACCCAACGTCAGCCTGGTCTCTTCGGGATCGCCTGACCACTCACTGAGTCGATGCAGCTCGGCCATGCTGACTTGTTCCTCGACCGTACACTTTTTCAGACACTCCTTCTGGACATTTAGCACGGCTTGATATATGTCCTTTTGCGGTTCGGTAAACTTGCCCGAGACGGGAAAGGTGCGTGTAATGTCCGAGGTGTAGTGTGCGTACTCGCAGCCGGCGTCGATGAGGACGAGCTGTGCAAGAATCAGCAGAGTTCTGATTGATTGGACCGCCACCCACCTCGTCCTGTTGCAGTTCGCAATTGTTATTCGTGTAATGAATCACCAGAGCGTTGGCCCTGTCGACGTCGTCAGCGCAAGACGGCAGGGAAACCCAATTCAACTGACCCAGAAGCCACGACAGGCACATATGCCGGCCTCTCCGCGCCCTCCAACGCACAGTGAAACTCAAACACCGCCGCCAACTCATCCTCCCTCTTGCGCTTCTCCTCGCCCGTCCGCTTGGATTTGCGTACGCCTCCATTCGCCGCGGCATACCGCATCACCTGCGTATGCGCAAACGCGGATATTTCGCCGGCCGTACGCATCAGCGCGAGCTCGGCGGGGGACTTGATGAGCCGGAGACGTTCGACGGCGGGTTCCAACCGCGAGGCGCGGCCGGATTGGAGGGCGGCATGGAGGGTCACGTGTGGTGGCTGGAGTGGTCGGGACCAGATGCTGCTGCCTTCTGTTTCCGAGGTGAAAAGCTTCGAGAGCCGTGAGCGACGGCCCTTTGATTCCGACGAGGAGAATCCGTTTCCAGAGGAGAACGGCATGGAACTGACGCTACTTGACGGGTTCGGGGGAAGCTCGACGTAGAGGTCCGTGCCCTCGCTCATGAACGCGCCGAGGTGGGATGCCAGGCTGGAATTGTGGTATGCCGCATCGGCGCCAAAGACGTCGATGGCGCCTTGGGTTCCGGTTCGCGCGCCCTCCCATAATTCGTCGTGGGCGTCTTTCGGAGGGACGTAGAGCGTGTAGTAGTACCCGCGAGGCGATGATGGTCGGGACTCTAAAAGTGGATTAGCCATAATACGGAAGAAGGCAGGGGAAGGCGTACCAAGTATGAGTGTCGCATCCGGCTCGTCGAATCCTGTTAGATAGTGAAAGTTTGTGGCTGCGCTCGGGGTCAACAGGCATCACAGCGTGCGACCGAAGAGACGCACATTGCCTGAACTTGTAGCTGTTTCCGCGGAATGAGTGCAAAGCGCAAGAGGTGACTAGAGCGGAGAGGGACGTACAATATTTCTGTATTCGAAGCGAAGCCGCGCATCGTTTGAAGCAGTGATAGGATGGGAGAAGGAAGGTATTCCAAGCATGAGATGACCCGCGCTAAAACTCCCGGCCATCACTCACGCTGCGTCATCAGTCTCACTGTCCCGCCCATACAAACGACCCTACTCCCCTCGGGCAGACACCGCATCAACCTGCGTCTCCGTTCTTCATACTCGGCGCCAGAGATGCCGATTGTCAGGTCGCTTCCCTTCAAAAGATGCGGGTGCGTCGATGGATGAGGTTGACCGTAGCGTGCGGGTTTCGTTGAGGATGTCGATGCAGACGAGGTGGCATAGGTGCGTGAAAGTTGTGCTGTGAATTCGAGAATGTCATCTGTGCATCTCGGTAGACATGAGATACACTCACTAGCAAGGACGCCGCGGGATGCTCTCGGCGCATAGTGCCCAGGCAGTAGGCTCCTCAAATGTCCCATACGCATCGTTATGGTATGAGATCGGTTGTATCAGACCAGGGAATAGCTTCAGCCCACAGCGAGAAGACGACAAGGAGATGAAACAGCTGGTGAATCCGAAGGAAGTTGAAGCGTGATCGACTCGTGTTCCATTTTGGTTCCGCTCTCGATCGCACGTCGCCTAACCCGTCTCATCGTATGAAGCGTGTCGTCTTTTGAGCCCAGGACAGGCACAGTCTACGGTACACAGCCAAAAGCCAACATCTTCCAAGCTACACACTGCATCTTTCCACAGACCACCAACATGCTCGACCACGTCTCGATCTCCCACGAAAGCAAGTTCCTTCTTTTCCCCCACACCATATGCTAACACTACCCCACAGGCGGCCTCATCCTCTGGTCCCGCTCCTTCAACCCGACCTTTCTCAATCTCGAGTCGACTTCGCGTTCGCCTGTAAACTCGCTCGTGAGAGATGTCATCATGGAAAACAAGGCAGTGGTTGCCAAGGGCGAAGAGCAGGGATTAGACAAGGATGGGTTTAGTGTTCGTTGGACGTTGGAAAATGGTTTGGGATTGGTGTTTGTGGTGAGTCGGTGTCCTTCCTCACGCAAGGAGCTCTGTTAAGCCCTACCAGGTCGTCTTCCCGGCGCTTCTTCCCCTGACGTACATCCCCGATCTCCTCGTCCGCATGAAACAACTCTTCATCACGCTGTTTCACCCATACATCGAGGCACTGGTCGCCTCGCTGTCGGACAGCACGGCGACCGTCTCGGACACTCTCCTCGCGCTCCAAGCGCAGGGCAAGTCCGCCCTACTTGCGCTCAAGGAACAAATCGACCTGGAAAAATGGGAAGTCATCTTCGAGCGATGCGTCAAGGGATGCGAAGAGCGCGCCTCGGGCGGTCACAAGAAGCCCAACACCAAGCCGATCGGAATCTCGAAAAAGGCTCGAATCCTCGCGGCGGAAGCGATCGCTTCTCCCGCCGGGGACACACCGTCCGCCACCTCCGACACGGAGAATCAAGGCCAACCCGCGCTCTCGGCCGAAGAGATCGCAAAGAACGTGCAGGCCCTCAAGGGACGGCTCAAGAAGGGCGGGAACAGCGGTCGTCGAGGGGGCACGCCGTCCCCTGCTGGATCGCCTGCGAGGCCCGGCAAGGCGAGCTCCGCGACGAGCAAGGTGATGCGCAAGTGGGCAGATGGAAACGGCGCAGGAGCCGTGACGCAGGCCGAGATGGATTCGTTAGACTTCTCGGGTCCGGATGGACAGCTTGATACAGCCGCTTCGGCAACGGAGACGCCCGTCGCTGTGGACCTGAATGCCCTAGTGTCGACCAGTGCGATGGGCAAAGTCGGGAACGACGGGTTGTACGAGGTCGCGGATTGGGATACGGGGAGGAAGGAGGATGGGTCTGGAATCGCGAGTGAGGATGAGATCTTGGCCCGGGGGAGAAAGGCGTACCCGGCATTGTTCGGCGCGGCGGAGCAGACTCCCTTGGCGGCGAGTGATTCCGGTGTGGTCGTTCCGGAACCAAGCAAGACCGGCAGCGCGCTGGCCAGTCTCTTTTCTCGGTTTACCGGAGTCAAGGTGTTGACGAAGCAAGACCTCGAGCCCGTGCTTGCCGAGATGGAGAAGCACTTGATGAGCAAGAACGTCGCCAAGGATATCGCGGAAAAGATTTGCGATGGTGTGGGAGCTGCGCTGGTGGGCAAGAAGCTGGGGGGACTTACGAGTACGCTCATTTTGCATCCTCGGGACAAACGCTAAATTTTCCTCAGGCATCAAGTCCCAGGTGAATGCCGCGCTTTCATCGACCATTACCCAAATCTTGACATCCAAGAGCTCGACCGACATCCTCCTCGACATCAAGCGCAAGGCATCCCGTCCTCAAACAGACACGACTTCCCCGCGGGAACCGTACATCATGACGTTTATCGGCGTGAACGGCGTCGGCAAATCGACCAACTTGTCCAAAGTCTGCTTTTGGCTTTTACAGAACAAGTTGCGCGTCTTGATCGCCGCTTGCGATACCTTTAGATCCGGGGCCGTCGAGCAATTGCGCGTACACGTCAAGAATCTCGGTCTGTTGGGCGAAGAGTTGGGCCGTAGTACGGGTCACGGTGCTGACTTGCCGAGGATCGAATTGTACGAACGAGGGTACGGAAAGGATGCCGCTGGGATTGCCAAGGACGCCATTGCGTATGGTGAGTGATGGCCTCCTCGTCGCGGACCGACGCTGACCCACGCACAGCCAAGGAGAATGCGTATGATGTCGTTCTCGTAGATACCGCTGGTCGAATGCAAGACAACGAACCATTGATGCGAGCTCTTGCCAAGGTATGCGCTTCCGCCGTCTTTTCCGCTCCTCTCGTCTGACGTCTATCGCAGCTCGTCGCCGTCAACAACCCGGACAAGGTCATCTTTGTCGGTGAAGCACTGGTCGGCAACGAAGCCGTCGACCAGTTGTCCAAATTCGATCGGTCGCTTCGGGACTTTACGTCCTCCGCCTCTAGCGGAGCCGGTACCAAGGGCAAAGCCAGGGGAATCGACGGGATGATTTTGACCAAATTTGACACGATCGTAAGTTGAGGCTCAATAGCGTCGGTTTCGGCGGCTGATCTTTCATATGCCTCAGGATGACAAGGTCGGTGCGGCGCTGTCCATGACGTATATCACCGGTCAACCTATCCTCTTCGTCGGATGCGGACAGGTACGTCTTGTTAAATGTCATCCGTTTTCTTCTCTCATGCCCCATTGCAGACTTATACCGACTTAAGGCACTTGAAGGTGAATCACATCGTTCAAGCGTTGTTGTCAGAGTAGACTTGCGGCTCCCCTGTACAGTATTCTGATGCGATATTATAATAACACAACGACAACCGCCACAAATGCTCCGTGAGCCGTGTCGTCTAGCTCATTGTTTCGTCGACAAGAACGAGAACGCCTTGTACCAGATATCCTTTGCTCCGGTGTTGATCACGTTTCCATGGCACGGAATCATCCGGTCGAAATCCCAGCCATTCACGACGGCCACGTCCCGGGCCATAGCACTGAATGACTGAGCAGGTCAGCAAACGGTCATCTGGTCGGTCCACCGTACATACGCCTTGTCTTTACTCGTCATGTTCGGAATGAACGGATGGCCCGCAACCGCTTTACTTTGGAAGATGCTCAACGGCCAGAACGCCTTTCCGCTCGACGATGCCTTGGCGTATTGTTCGGTGCAGGGAAGGTTGAAGATCAAGTCTGCTTGGACCAGTGTCCGTGTCGGGATGTGAAGGACAGCGATTTCCTTGTTGGTGTGGCCGGGAAAGTACTGCAACTTGATCTGGGACGACCTGCGTTGGCAAACTGATGCTTCCGATGACGGATGGTGCTCACCTCGTCTTCGAAACCGTAGGTCTTCGTCTCTCCACCTTGACCCATGACTCCGTCCCACTTGACTTCCGGCTTCTTTTCTTTGACGCCTTCAACACCAATACACTTTGCCTCGGGGTACGCTCGGTGCCAGTCGGCGATACGCATCGTATGTTCCAAATCCGGCGCGACGAGATACCTGAGGAACAGCTTGCATCAGGACCTAGCGTATTATACGTTCTGTTTTGCACTCACGATACCGTGCCCAAAGTCGCCAGCTTTGCCTTGGTCGGTTCATCGCACGGACTACTGACAACAACAAAGAGCCGGTCCCCACTGAGCTTGAGGGAAGTACTGCGGTTTCCAATCGGAAGGATGCCGAAACGGCTGAAGGGGATATCAAAGACGGTAACGTAGTCGTCCAGTCGGCGGATGTCGAGTTCAGGCATTGCGGACATTTCGATAGAGCTTTGAAGAATGAGGTGAAAGCGCGCAAGTGGTGACGGATGAGAAGGGCAGTATGTTATTATAGTCGTCGTGTCGTCGTACAGCCGACGTTTCAGATCAAAGCCCGGAGTCGAGTGATCATCAATCAGGCTGCTGCAAGCGAGAAGCATCGGCCGCCGACGACATAAGATCTAGATTACGTGGACAACTCCCGGCTATAACATGACGGCATGACGGCGAGACGCTCTAAATTGTTAAGTCCGGATTGCTAGATGCAACAAGTTGCCGATTGTCAGCTACCGTCTCCACTGGGGCTCCTGTCGTGGGGAAGAATCCGCTCCGTTCTGAGACTGGAAACCGTTTCAAAATCCCAGGCAGCTGTAGTCGGAAGTAGGAGCCGAATGCAAGGCAGAATGGACGCGGTTGAGCACCGTTGATCTTTCGAATGTGACAGTCAGGGATAGCTCGAGCAGCCCGGCAGGAGTAAGGGTTAAGGCACTTCCTCCGGATACAAGGCCCCCGTAGTTAGCTTGCTAGCTCACTGATTCCACTACGGAGAGGCCCAACTGTTTCACAAGTCTGGGTTTTCTCCACTCTATAGCGAGAGATCAGCGCGATGCCATGAGCTGACCTTTCGAGGTCAGTACCACGATCTACGAGTTACGATTTCAATTGGTGTCCGATAAACCGGATGAAGTCGTTGACCCTCTCGCCTGCCGGCAGGTACCCGCAAGCTTGCCCTGTGTCGCGGGCCGATGGTCTATCTTACCAGAGGTTAGATAGCACGACCGTTGTATGAGGGATCTTAGCACACGTTGGTATTACTTGCGTTATCGAATGGGCTGATGTTATATACCTGAGGGGAAGACGAGGGTAGCAAGTCCTCGAGAATTCTTGCACTCAAGGTAGCTCCGTGAATTAAAAAATCAATGGGTGAATCAATAAGAGCATGGTCTATTACAACGGGAGCGAGTGCTCCTTATATACCTGTCCAGACTGGCCGCAATAGCAGTGGAGAACACTGTCGAGCAATTACCCTTGGGTAGCTGAAATGTCCATGGGCAGTTGGGAAGTGTCCATGGGCAGCTGAATTGTCTATAGGCAGAAAGATGTCCATGGGTAGCTGAATTGTCCATGGGCAGAAAATGTCCACGGGCAGCTGAAACGTCGAAGGGCAGCAAAATATCCATGGGCAGCAAAAGTGTCCGTGGGCAGCTGAAGTATGCCCAGAGGTGAAGGTATTGCGAGACTTGTCGTTTCTCAAGTCTTTTCCTATCGCATAGTCTGGACGGACTGTCCAAGATAAGGGTGGCCATTTATATCATAAGGCTGGTATACCCGCCACTAGGGGGGACTATCTAGTATAGCGGCTATGATTGTACTTCGAGGAGGGTTCAGGAGTAGTGTGAGAGGGCTGTGTCTCTACACCCTGAGAAGTGGATGGTGGCTTTGTTCTCTGATACCCTCAGCAGGACTTGCTTTGACCAAGCACAGAATGTCTAGGGCATGCCGTTCAGATACTGACCATCCATGCGACTGAGTTGCGTAAAAGCAAGAGAATGGACATTGCGCCGATAAAAGTGCACAGCTACCCCTAGACCCCAGCCGATACGTCAATCACAGGACGAGGAGCCGATAAGGGCTTCAGCGCCTTTCGGAATCGTGCGCGGCCGGGGCATCCTCCAAGTGAGCCCAACTTAGGTTCTTAGAATGCTTGAGCGCCGTCAGGTTTCAGCGTAGGCGACACGCTCAAGGCCACGGTAACGAGCTCACATGAAGTCCTTCGACGGGCGCCACCGCCCTGTTGTCTCAAGACGGTTGTTCGAGGTTCTGAGGACTAGCGATTAGCGGGCCTCCTCAAGACCTGAACTACAGGCACAGACCGATTGTCCTGACATGAATCACAGATACTGGAGACCCAGGCTCCTCTTCATTCTTGATTCGCATGGCAAACAAGGATCTTGTCAGGTCCTGAAAAAACAGAGAGGAATGTCAGTTCATCGATCGTAATTCGGGGATGTTAAATCAATACTTACACTTCCATCATCGAACGTCTCGGGAGTATCCTAGTCGTCATCGGAGTTCTTCTGGGCAGCAGCCCACTCCTGCGTGGCCCGCGATGACTAGTATGCAGCCGAAGGAAGGACAAGAGCGTCAACCATTGGCTAAGTCTCGGACATACGATGGCCATACCTCCTGAGGTGGCTCACGCATCGCGACGTCATCCTGGGAAAGTACACGGTACGACGCAGTCGCGGCTTGAGAGCTACTCTGAAGCGATTCCTTCTTCTCGGATGAAGGGCTGAGTTCAGCGAGGAGGGAGGCGGCAAGAGTGTAGTGGTCGTTGGGCAGAGTCGTCCAGTCATCCATAAATTGGTGGATGTCGGTTCTTTGGTCGAATGGGTTACTGGCGAGGTGTCTTCGAAGCTGGATGCTGTGCCATGCAAGGGCGGCAGTGGCTTGGGCTGTCGTCGGATGTGGTTCCCCCTTTCTGAACCAATGACAGAATGCAGATGATGAAATGTGTAAAGACCAATCAGCGGGTCGTGAGTGTTAACAACTGAGCGATCGGGACTCAAAGGGGCTGTGACGCATGCCCAGGATGTTCGGGATCCGAACAAGCGGTCATCGGACCCATCGGACCTTGAGGGCGCTGACACATTCATAGGCTGCGTGACCCAGATAGGAAAGCTGAAAGGAGGTGCGAATACGGAAGCAATATTCACGTTTCTGGCTAATCACAGGAGTGCCCTGATTACTAAGTCACCATTCCGAACATTCCGGATCTGGCGTCCCATATTGTTGGCCTCACAAAGAGTCACCTGACCAAGTAGGGGCGCTTGCTAGCGCTTGTGTAGCCAACAACAAATCAGGCTTAGATCGCAGCCAAGAAAGTGATATCACTGTGGGGCTATAGCCTTTGTCGATATAGCTCTTGCACGAAACCAACACGACCTTCCCGATATTGCCCAAATGACCGACACAGCTGATCGATTGATGGCGGGCCAAGGCAACGTATACGAGGCCATAAAACATGCGAGCGTTAGCGACTTCCAAGTGGCCAGGTGCATCCTTGCCGTTATACAGAGCTGCCTTTCCTGCCTGTCTGACATTGTTGCGGGTTCGGGGCAAAGTGCAAACTCGGGCAAGCTCGTTGCAATGGTCTTGCCTCTTGCCAATTGCTTATATCCTTCCTGGCCTCAGATAGTTTTTATATTTGTATTCTCGATAGTGACTTGAAGTCATTCTGCTCGTGTTGATCTAGTAAGCAAACCAAGAGGTGTTGTACTCGAGTAGCTAGTCTACTCGTGATTGTGACCATCTCCCCGTGTAACCAAGTAGCCTGTCTACTTGACGTTGTAACTGAGTCGCGACTCTCTTGTGATGGTCATGATGCTGTTCTCCTACTGATAGTAAGCTCTAGTAGCTTCTGAGATGTTTGAGAGCAAGTCGCATGAGTTATCTCACGTGAGTATTAGTCCAGCGACAGAAGGCAGAAGCTATGTCACTTGACAGAGACTCTGTCACTCATTGACAGAACCTCTGTCGCGTCCCTCTATAGCGCCTATAGGTAACAGAACCTCTGTCACTTCTGTATAGCGGATACAATTTCCCCCTAGGGAGCCCTTGGGTACGACCATATTCGCCACTCATTCGATTCGTCTATATAAGGAAGCCCAAGTTGTACCCTATTACGGCTCATGAATATGAAAACACAGTTGATCTCAGCCTAATAGCTGGCAACAGTCCTTGACTATTCCATCCCATCCCCTCTTCCCTATCCTACTCTATCCCCTTACCTGATCGTGATAAGCATAATACTTTACTCGCCCACGTTCAAGGTCCAATCCTGTAGCTGTTAGTCGCATTGGAATCCTATTCCATAGCGTCTATATTCTACAACGAGCATTGCGACTCTTACACTCGTCACTTCCAAGCAGCAATATCTGAACATGGTTCGCAACTTTCCACCGTGATCTTCTCCAGGTGGCTGCCTCGTTGACCCCAGGACAGATTCATGGATTCATCGGGATGATGATGGCATGTGGTCTTCGAGAGGAGGTGAGGTGGTTTCATGTCATCCCTGATCATTTTCAAGTGTGTCGAGATTGCGCGGACCCGACTATGCCAGTGTGCATCTTTTATTCGTGTGTTCGCCGACCTTTTGAATGCCCCGTCACCATCCATTGCATACAACCATCCGATCAATTTCGAGGGGACAGCTCACACTGCTTTGGCACTGCTTTGGCCAACCTTACCGCAATTCCCCAAACTCCACTCACCACTGTCCGATCTACCCCAGTGGTAGACGACGATTCGCTGGCGCGCCGCGAAGCGGTATGACTGCGGCCCTAATGCCGCACATGATGCGCCCCCAGCGTCGAGCACGGTCCGACGCTGTAAGAGTCGAACGTAGCGTTGTAGTATGTAGACGTATGATATGATTATACGTGCGACTAACTACAGTACGAGACCTGGCTGGGTTCCAGTTTAGAGTATTATGCTATCGCTATCGAAGGTGACAAGTACGTTGAGGAGGGCGGAGGGAGTCAAGGACGAGTGCCAGCAACTAGCTGAGATCAAACGTGATTCATAAAGCATGGAGGCGAGAAAGGCACAACTTTGGCTAGTATTATATAGAAGAATCCTCTGTCACCGATGAGCGGTGGCGACTAACGTAGAGGAGACTTTTCAGATACAACAGCGCTACATAGGAGAGGGTGACAGAGCGCAGTGACAGCGCCTATGTCACCTATGCAGCGCTTCTGTCACTTGTACCCCTGAATAGGGCAAAGTGACAAAAGTCCTTGTCACTTGTTACCCAATATAGGGATAAGCGACAAAGGCGCATATCTGTCTCTGGACGTCACTCATGTCACTTGTGGCTTGGAATAGCAACTAGTGACATAGCGTACACCTAGATTACAACTACTAGACTACTCACGATCAAGACACAAGGCAGGCGATCCATATTATAGTGCAGACGTTTTACTAGGCTAGACGACGCGATAGAGTACAACATGTTGAGATAGTCGCAACGAAGTGGAGGACGGGAGGAAGGGGAAAAGAGACTAGAGCATGGAGGTGGATCAGGAATGGTGAATATGCAAGGTCATTGCAATACCCTCCTCACCATTTAAGCGGAGTCCTCTCGCTTCACCACCTGCTCCTTCGTCATTCCAACCTTCCATTCTGCCAACCTACCATTCTGGTGGAGGTAGTGCAGTGCCTCTGATTCGTCGCAGGGCAACTTGTTCCAGATGGCGGTGTTCGCGAACGGGGTGAGCGCGACCAAGATGGATCGGACGAAAGGAACATTGATAGAATGGTGTTTGGATCCGTACCAATATTCGGTGACCCTTTCATATGCTCCTGCATACTGGCGAAGCTTGTGCTCGGGGAGCCTGATAGGAGGTGCGACTCGAGGATCGTTCATGATTTGATAATGTACAAGGTAGGTAAGGCGAGGCCTTCGAGTTCGAGTGCCCCTTCGGGCTTCGTGACCGCGAATTGTGCCGACAGATCGACCTTCTCGGTAGGCAGGAGGGTTGAGGTCATTGGCCATCGGGTGTCGAACCGAGTTGACCAAGCCAGCATACCTAGTCAATCCACCAAGAGCAACAGCAGCAGGGGAGCTTACAGTGTGCTCAGCAGACCACTGGTTGACATGGCTGATATTGTAAATGGATAAAGCATAGACCCAACAGTCGTGACAGATATCGATGGCTTCGAGGATGGCCGAAAACTGTCCGAAAGGAACGAGTTGCATTGGCTTCTCCACGTCGATCTTGTAACCAATAGGAAGACGAGGCAATGCAGGCACGAAGCAGGTGTGGGCGGTAGGGGTGTTTTGCGCCATCGCGATAAATCGGTACGATATGACAACGGGAATGGATAGAGAGTATAGAGGGGATCCGGAGCAAGCACGTAACATGACTGGAGGACTATATAGACCGATTTTGCCACTTCCCAGCTGATATCCGCTGACGGCAAATTGTTCTTTCCTTGAGCCTTCTAGGGGAAGGCAGTTATTCCAGGCGCTCATTTTTGGCAGGTGATAGGCGCTGTGTAAGATGACAAGCGGCATGTCACCTGTCGCTATTTTACGATACATTTTTGATTCCGTGTCGGATACTGATAGGAAGCGGACGGATGCTATTATGTTGTGGGGCAACTCTCACGGGGCAATCTCCCAGGTCGTTTCGCGCCCTCAGGCATATCACGCAAGGCCGTGCTCACGCTTGTAGGCATTCAGCAGTTCCTGCGAGTTACTCAGATTCGCTTCCGGCTCATAGGTATCGTCGAAGTCCTCGTAACCAGCCCAATGACAGAGGAGACGAAGCTTCCCATTTCTGTCAAACTTGTGACCCCGAATTGCTTCCAGTTCGTACTCTGGCTCCTGATCCTCATTCAAAATAGGCTCAGGCCTAGGCTCTACTCCACCGACGAATCGAGCTGGGCTTTCGTGGAACGCTTTTAGATACTCCACATTGATTACAGGATGGATTCGTATATGAGCAGGGAGGTCCAGCTCATATGCCGTGGGGCTGATCTTGCGCATGATTCGGAATGGGCCGATGTACTTCGAACGAAGTTTCTTGCTACCTTTACCTTGCAAGAACGGCGGATTGGTATGCTTGGTGGAGAGTAGTACTAGATCATCTTCCGCGAATTCCTTAGCGTTCTTGGTCTTGTTGTACTGCTCGGCCTGACTGGTCTGGGCCTTTTGCAGTCTTTCATAGGCGCGGTTCATCAGTGCATGTTGATGCTCGATGAACGATTCCGCCGCTGCCACTTCCAAGTCAGCGTCCACTGTATGAGGTGTAACAGGGTGATACCCCAGGTCAAGCTCGAAGGGCGTAAGACCAGTGGAGGCGTTAATGGAATTATTGTAGGCAAATTCGAGAGCGGATAGAAGTTGAACCCAATCTTTCTGACTATGGCTCAGATAATGCCGCAGCATTTCCTTGAGCGTACGGACCATCACCTCAGACTGTCCGTCGGTCTGCGGATGATAACCGGAGGACATTGCTAGTCGAGTTCCGAAACGTGACATAAGGCCGCGCCAAAACATAGACGTAAACTTGGTGTCACGGTCTGAGACGATTACTCGTGGCATTCCATGCAGTCTAACCACAGAGTCGAAAAAGCGTGAGGCGGTATCAGGTGCTTTATCGGTGTTCTTTGCGGGAACGAAGTGCACCCGTTTCGTCATCTTGTCCACTACGGTCATGACCATATTCCATTCTCCTTCGCCTGATGCCATGAAGGGACCTGCGAAGTCCATGGACACGGTGTGCCATCGTTGGGGAGGAATGTCTAAGGGCTGCATGAGACCACTGGGGCCATTGTTACTCCGAGCCTTGTTTCGCTGACAGGCTGTGCAGCTCTTACAGTAGGAATTGACATCACGGCTTAAGCCATCCCAGAAATACCGTTGACAGATAGAGTTGAGGGTTTTACTGTACCCCAAGTGTGCAGATGTTGTCGCATCGTGGAAGTCATGCAAAATATCAAGTCGAAGATCCTCATACGAAGGGATATAGATGCGAGGCAATTTGTCACTTGGTGACTGGAAAAGCAGAATTCCGTCGTCGGTGATGCGAAAAGCCTTCAAATGGGGTGGCGGGCTCTCTGATCGTAACTGTTCCATAAGCTTTTTAGTACGCTCATCATGTTCGTACCCGGTGCGGACCTTGTTGAGAAACGTGGAGTCAATTTTAACATGTGACATGCCGTTTACGGTAGGCAGTGGTGCTCGGGACAGAGCATCGGCGTTTTGATGGACTTTTCCCGCTCGGTACTTGATTATCATATGTTCCTTGTACGGTTGGAGATTCATAGACCATCTCAGCAATCTTTTGTTCGTGCCAGAGAAGTTGAGTATCCACTGAAGGGCGGAATGATCCGTTATTATGTCAAAGGTAGATCCATCGAGGTAGGGATGTAACTTCTTCAACGCCCAGATGATCGCAAGGCACTCCATCTCAGTAGACGAGTAGTTCTTCTCTGCTGGCGATAGTGTCCTGGACAGGTATACTATCGGATGTTCTTTGGCCTCTGCGTCTTTCTGACCAAGCACTACGCCAAGTCCAGTCGTGGAAGCATCGGTATGGACTATGAACGGTTTCGTATAGTCGGGATGTGCCAAGACAGGTGCGGTAGTGAGCTTCTCCTTAAGTTCATCCATAGCTTTCTGATGTCTATCTTCCCATTTCCACTCTGTATCTTTCTTGAGGAGTTCGTAGAGGGGAGCGGCAATTCTGGCGAAGTTTCTCACGAACTTTCTGTAGTACACGGCGAGTCCGAGGAAACGTTGCAGAGATTTGACGTTTTGGGGCCTGGGGAACTCAGTCACGGCGCGAACCGTTTCTTCCAAAGTACCAATACCCAGGTTACTAACTCGGTGACCAAGAGCTTTGATGCTGTGGTGGGCCACATAACTTTTGGAAGGAGATAGAGTGATTCCAGACTTCCTGACGAGTTTCAAAATGGTATCGACGTCTTGTACATGCTTGTCAAACGTTTTGCTATAGATGATGATATCGTCTATGTAGACAAGCGCAATTTGCCATTTGTAATGACCAAGGATTCGATCCGTCAGTCTCTGAAACACGCTGGGTCCAGTCTTGAGACCGAAGGGCATCCGTTTGAACTGGTGAAGTCCGACATGGGTTCGGAAGGCGGTTTTTTCTCTGTCCTTCTCGTCCACCTCCACCTGGTGGAAACCCTTGTTTGCGTCGAACGTGGTGTAATAGGCCATGCCTGAAAATTGAGTCAGTATATCATCGACTCTCGGGATTGGGTACTGGTCAGCCTTTAAGACGGTGTTGATCTTTCTGTAATCTATACAGAATCTATCCTTGCCTTTTTGATGCACGAGGATAGCTGGAGAAGCCCAAGGCGAATCGGTAGTTTCGATAACGTTGTCCGAAAGCAGCTCTGCTATGGTCTTTTCGATTACTTTTCTCCCATTGGGAGAAGCATGATAAGGAGGGGAGGAGATGGGTGCGGCATCTCCCGTGTCCAACGTCATCTTGACAAGATTCGTCTGGCCAAGCTTTCGTGAACCATATGCAAATGCATGGCGATTCTGGAAAAGCACTTCCTCCATTTGCTCGCGCTCGGTTGGGCTCAGTTCGGGGTTGATGTTGAATTCGTCCAAGACGGCAGTGAACTCTCCTTCGTCCTCGGTATGAAAGCTAATATTGTTTACGGTAGCCGTTGAGCCTCTTGTATCAGAGCCCCGTTCGTAAGTAGGTCGCAAGACCCCAATAGGCTGACCGGGTTCCAATACAACGGGAACGTCGGTTGTGTTCATCACTTGAGCGACATTGTCAACGGAATTCGACCATCCAACAGAGCGTGCAACCATGACAGGAGAGTTGAGCTCGGGATCCGGTTCCAATAGATAGGATTCCGAGCTCACATTGCCATCCAGCTCCACCGTGACTAAAGCCATATGTCTAGGAGCGATGGTACAAACGACTTTTACGCGGGCCATGGGCAGATCCATCAAGTCCGCAGGCATGCGGCAGGCGATACGGATGGTTCCATGTACTCCTTTGAAAGTCAGGATACCATTATGCATGTCGATGTTGGCTTTCTTTGTGACAAGGACATCATTTCCCATGATGACAGCCGTATTACTGGTAGCTATGAAAAACTTGACCTTGACCGGAATATGTTTCACGCTATATCTGATGCGGAAGTATACGGTGACGGTGAGGCTTTCAGTCACTATGGCATTGCCCAAGCCTCTAAGCTCGAAGCTACTACACGGTTCTCGAGTGAGGTGAGGGAAATGTTCCAAGGCGAAATCCTCGTCCATTATGGAAATGGATGAGCCAGAGTCGATACAGACCGGATACGTGAAACCACCTGGATGTTCAAACTCGCCGCAAGCTAGAGCTGGTGTCTTATCCTTCCATGCGTCCCCTTCACTGTCTCGAAACAGCGACTGAGGATTATTTGGGAGACTGGAATCAACAGGTTGCTTGTCCGAGTTCGAGCCAGTAGGTTCTTCGTCAGCGATCGGAGCATTATCGACTCTTGGTAGCTGATCAGGCTGATTCGCCTTAGCCTGGGAGCGGGTTCGGATCGAATTTGTGGACTTGGTAAATTGCTTCCACTTATTACCATTCATAGGTGTCCTGTTACTCTCACTGATGGAGTGACTAGTGTAGGTCCGGGTGCTCGGAGCATTGCTTGAGTACTCTCGAGGCTTCGGAGGATGAGGGCAGTCGCGACGCCAGTGATTTCCTCCGCAATTGAAGCAATTATTACGGGGAGCTACACCCGTACCGGAGGTAGACGACCCAGAGGAGGGAGGATTGTACACAGGCTTGACAACACGAGTTTGAGAGACCGTGGAGGTTCCATCTCTCTTCTCAGCCCTCTCGAAGTGGGAGACGGAGATGTTCCTGGAGGCGCCCGGGTTATAGGGAGAAACTCTCCGTCCTCGAAGACCGGGTTCAAGGTCGATAAGGATTCTGCGGAATTCTTCGAGAGTGGTGAACCTGGAAACGTTTGCTTTGATGAGAGGTTGCATAGACAGGGGAATGCCCTCGATCATGTCCTCAATCAACTCATATGTCGGGGTTGTAGCGGGGAAGACGTATGATTGCAGACGCTTCTTCTCCGAGAAATAATCACCGAAAGATTCATTCCCTCGCAGGGTACGGTAGAGGCATTGTCGTCTTAAGTTGGCGCGATGATTCGGCATATAAAACGCATTACGAATAGCAAGTTGCCAATCGTGCCAAGTCTTTAAGGGATGTCTCTCTTTACCGAGCTGAGTAAACCATGTCAAGGCATTGCCTTGCAATACTAGAGGCAATGGTTGAAGAAGATCCGAGTCATGGACACCGGAGTATTCAAAGATTGCCGAAACCTTCTCAATCCATTGATCGACATCTTCGTTATCTTTTCCATAGAATTTCGGAAGGTCGGAGGCCTTGAGCTTAGGTCTGTTGGGCGAAGAACTAAGGTGTGTAGGAGCATAAGAGGCTTCTCTGTATGAAGGCCCTCTTTCGAAGGTTGCATGACGCTCATGTGTGATAGGAGTAGAAGGATCGTACTCTCCCAGCCGAGTTTGGAGGCGAGCAACGATCTCATTCAATCGTTCGACTTCTTCTGCGGTTGCCATACGGACTTCGGGAAGATGGAGTGCTTGTGGTTCTTCTGCTCGATGAGCAGCCCTGTGTACCGGCGTAGGAGGTGCAGGGGTCAAAGACTCATCGGATCGACGGGATTGATCTTCGGGAGCAGGAGACGGAGTTGGAGTTACGGAAGGTGCAATAGAAGCAGGGGTGCTGCTAGACCCTGCTTGTGTGCTTCGAACGGTGCGAGGAGGCATCTTACCTTTCGTTGCTGACACTAGATGTCTCGAGATGGCGATGTTCGTTCGATGTATCAGCTATCCTAGATCCTACTAGGCGATAGTGACAGGTCACCCTAGGTCCTACTAGGCTGTTACAGAGCTCTTGAGTTCCGATGCAATGCATAGGAAAGTTCAACCAACTAGTTGATAACCGGTTGTTGGAAGGTGAAGGATCTTTGGTTTCGTCCGACGAAAGATGTAGTTGGTGTTGCTTGACCCGTGGACGATGAATTCCAGTATCACTATTGATGGCGATGAAACTGATGTCCCCAAACATACCGAACTTTTCGGCCATGATGGGCAAGGCGTCCCATGAGAGAAGCTTGAACCGAAGACGATGGAGCTTGATTGACCTGCTGACCTTGTGCCAATACGCCAGCTCAATCAGGATTCAACAGGTCTCGCCAAAATGTGAAGTCGACGGTTGTACAGTCAGTTGCGCTTTTCGGCAAGGAGAGTCGGAGACGCAGCGAGCTATTGGGAAGCTGATGTCTATCCGCCGTAAAGTGTATGAAGAGACCGCCATTTCCAAGCTCGACTGGCAGACTTCGACAACGATGCGGAATGTGGTAAGTCGGGCTGTGTCCCAGTCTCAGAAGGTACGTGGATCACCGGGACTCATCGTATGGCGCTGTAATCGAACTGCTGCATGAAGTATGCCCCTCTCCTTGAGTGATCTTACGCCGTGCGTATGCGTACATATACCCGCTGAGCCCTGACCCATACATCTCCGACTGATGGCGAGAGAACGGAAGGTGCAGTGATGGTTTGTGCACCCATCTCAGCAAACGCCCATTCATCTTGCCTCTGAGTAGGTTCAGCTTCTCCCCAGTAGCCACAATACGCGGTCCACAGCCCGACAACCGTCATTTACGATCCAGGCGTCTTCTCGAATAACGAAGGCAGGAGGGTCGGAACGGGAGAAACGATGTAACCTATATATGAGGAAGAGAATCGCGACAGGCAGAGGGTGGCTGATGGCGAGAATTCGGGGGCCGAGCGAGAAAGCATGCAATTGTGGGCGCACCCCGAGTCCTCAACCGATTCGTGCTTCACGTCTCCGAGTCTCGATTACAACTTGAAGGCTGCCTTGAACCACAGCGCTGTCTACGAAAGGCCCATCCCCTCATACCTGCACCTGGCTGAAATGGCAGAATTGAGCCAACAGGCGTCCGCCGTGTCGGCTTCGCAGCAGGTCGAAGACACCAACATGGACATGGATATCGAGGAAATTGAGGACAGCAGGCCAAATGATGCCCAAGAGAGGACCATGGATCTGCATACGAAAGGGCAAGTCGGATCAGTTGCGATGGATCGCGAATGCAAACTAATGATTCGACGCTTCCTGCTTGCTCTACAACAGGGGGGAAACGGTGGAAATTCCTATAGATCAACTCAACGAGTTGGATCATGACATGTCGGCGAGCATGTTGGAAGACATCGACGCACAAGCAAAGTCTTGGCTCAGGGTTGCTCAGGAGCATCTCAGGGAGGGAAGAGTAGAAACGGCACGGGGATTGTTGGAAAATGCGGTCAAGTGTGAGTTGTGTTTTCCCCGGCTCTTCGTTCGAGTGTGCTGAGCGCTGTTTGCTCTGACAGCGGGATTGCGGAGAAAAGAAGGTGGCAGACAAACAGACGATTGGGACGGGCTTTGTGACGCATATTCTTTCCTCGGCCACCTTCATCTAGTGGCAGCGAGAGACGCGCCGAAAGTCATTCTTTCGGATCCTAGTAAGCCTCCTCATCTTTCGGCATGGGAACCCTGTTTTACGTTTCGACTGCACTGTGTACAGAACAGGACGTTCTGCCTTCAGGAACCCGTTCCGCGGACGAGTACAAGAGGCTTGCGGCTGAAGCCTTTCAGAAAGCGGAAGAGGCACTGCAACGCGTGGATGCGAGGCAGGGCTCGAGGCCGAGAATGCCGTTGCTGATTGGACGAGGTGAGTCCACTATAAATTTGATATGGATGCTTGCTGACTGTTCCTCCAGTGATGATGGCCCTGATGAACCGGGTTTTTCCCGATGCCGAACGAGCGCTGCACCAAGCGCTGCATCACGAACCCAGCAACCTGATCGTCCAGATGCTTCAAGGACGGATGTATTTGCAGTCGAAACGACCGGACTTGGCCCTGCGGGCTTATCAAAAAGTGCTACAGTCAGCTCCGGACTTTTCGCCTGATCCGCGTGTCGGCATTGGACTCGGATACTGGTTGTCAGGCGATCATAGACGAGCTCAGATGGCGTGGAATCGCGCTCTGAAGAGGGTGAGTTCATTTGTTGCCTAGTGCATCTCGGATTTACAATGTCTTTCAGGACGCCAACAATCACGGTGCACGATTGTTACTGAACGTCGCAGAAGCGAACGAGGCCAAGTCTTCCGCTTCCAAGTTGTCCGAGGAAGAACGACAGGACAAGCTGATCAGCGCTACCCGGCAAATGGGTCAACTGTTCGTGCAGACGCACCAGAAATTATCACCGGTGGCATTGTCGTTGATCAGGAATACCGAGGTTCAAGGCCAGCTAAACAAGGTGAGTCGAAAGAGCTGATGCCACACGACCCATATACTGAATCACGATCACTCAAGGCTGTCAAATTGGCGGAACGAGCTCTGCAATACGCTGATACAGCGGCTCATTCTCGGCGCGCGGTGTCAGAGAGAACGCGTTTGGCCTTCATGACAGGCGACAAGGAAGATGTGGAGCAGTATGCAGCACGGCTGCGTCAGGAGCCGGTGCCGGATATCGTGGTGGAGATCGTGCGAGCGCAGAACGCGATTGCGTCGGGTCAGTACGGCGCGTTGACTAGAATACCCACACTGACACTTGTTTCTCACGACAGGCAATCATCGTGAGGCATTGAACATTGCCGAACTCGCTGCAAGAAAGATCGGCGTCCAGGCACCGGTCGAGCTCAACGTCATCTATGCGCTCTTGTTGGCTTACCCTCATCCCGGTATGCCCTCAACGGAACTCGCCGCCAATACCAAGCACGGCCGTGATATGCTTGACGGAATCCACGAGACATACAGGAGGGCAAAGGGGAAGAAGGAGGAAATGGCTGCCTTGCGCGGGGTAGCCAACGATCCTTTAGTTTTTGTTCAACTGGCTAAACTCTGGCAGACTGAAAACCTGGAAAAGGCCGTGGCCGCGTATCAGACCGCCATCGAAATCCATTCACGGCTGCAAGCGGGACAAGATCGGGCCGACGACTTGGCTGGTCTCAAAATGTCAAACAATTTAGCGACGCTGTACATGTTGCAGGGCAACGTGGATGGAGCGATGCAAATGTACGAGCAAGTCGTCGCTTCTCTCGGAGAGCCTGTCGGCAAAGCCCAAGAAAATTTCCGGACGACCTTGCTCTACAATCTGGGCAGATCCTACGAGAATTCAAACGATGTCGTGCGGGCTTCCGAGGCGTATGAAACGTTGCTAGCCAGTCATCCGGAGTACGTCAATGGTAAGTACCGAGAAGGAAGCGCGGACGGGACCGAGAACTGAGTCACGCCTTTCTAGCCAAGGTGCGCCAGGCCAACGTGGCTCTTACGCTCGGACGTGTCTCGGAGGCGGATCAACTGCTGAAAGAGATCAATACAAGCCATTCATCTGATATCGAATTCCGGTCATACGTTTCCCACTACCTGCACTCGCAGGAGAAATGGGTTGAACTCTCAAAATTCGCGACAACGACCAGGAAATCACATCCCGACGATCTGCACGCTTTGTGCACGCTTGGATCATACCACTATCATCTCGCCAGGGATTCAAAAGCCGGCGAGTTTGACCGTGCCAAGGATTATTGCCGAGCGGCCGAAGCCTTTGCGCAGGCGCTCTCTCTCGATCCGACGTGTACTGTCGCCGCTCAGGGTCTCGCCATCGCGATTGCCGAGGACACTCTCCCTCTCCGCACAGACGGGGTGGCCAGCAGACCGTCAGATGGTGCCGCCAAGCTGCGGGGTCTCGAGATCGCTTTGTCGATCTTTACCCGTATCAAGGATTCCATGTTGACATCTGCCGTCTTAGTCAACATTGGCCATTGTCATTTCGCAAAGGCCGACGAGGAACGGGCCATTGAAGCGGTGAGTCTCAGAGAGGCTTGAGCGGGGATCTTGCTAATCCTCTTCCGATAGTACGGCGCCGCATCGGAAATGACAAAAAACCAAGATTGGCAAATTTTGATGTATCTGTGTCGAGCTTATTACGCGTTTGCGATGAAGACAACAAATTACGCAGCTATGGGCAAAGCACTAACATACGCGCAGCGGGTGAGTGAGCTCTGATGGGGCTGTGTTGGCGGTCACTAACGCTGTAGAATGCAGGCCTGCCAAGTGAAACCTCACGACAAGACGACATTATATAATATCGCCATGATCCAACAAAAGGGCGCGGAAATCGTCTTGAACCTAGAGCCCGATCAGCGATCGTTACAGGAAGTGCAGCAGGTGTTTGGGCAGGCCAAGAGTGCCAACGAGTCAGTAGTGTCGCTCCCAACCGCGTCATTGCGCTAATCTTGCCCACGTAGTCTCTTCCAACTGCTCGCCGGCTTGCCGAAAGAAGGAGCTTCGTATGACCCAGAGATGGCTGGCTACCGAGCCAAATATGGCGGATCCTTATTGCGAAAAGTACCCGAACAAGTGGCAAAGCAGGAACTATTCGAAAAAGAGCAGTCCACAAAGCACGAGATTGCCAAGAAGCGGAGAGCAGAAGAAAAGGCTCGACTCGATGAGATTCAGGCAAGTCGCTTGCCGCCTCTCCTTTTCTCCGGAACTGACGCGTCTGTTTCTAGCGTCAACGTGTCGAGGCTGAAAAGGCTCGTCTGGCAGAAGAGGAAGCTATCCGTGAGCGACAGCGCGAGGAGGCGAGAAGCTGGAGACAGGAGATCAGACAACAAGAGGAAGAGGAGGGTATCAAGAAACAGGAGCGGGCCGAGGGCCGAGCTAGGTCGAGAAAGGATAGGGAACCGGCGGGCAGCGGTGAGGACGCCGAGCGCAAACCTCGACGAAAATCGAAAAAGAAGGCCAAGCGTGGCTCGGACGACGAGATGATTGACGATGAGGAGGAAGCCCATGCGATGCATACCGATGATGACGAGGTTGAAGTCCGTGCGCGGTCAAAGGTCAGTACCTGTTGCCCCCGAGTTGAATGTGTACTGATCTGCGGACGAAAGACACCCAAGCCGAAGAAGAAGCGTGCTGCGGTGGTCGATCCTGATGGAGATGACGCCGGCGAGGATCGCCCAACGAAAAAGACGAAATTGTAAGTCCATTGCACCGCTTCGAATGCTCGAACTAATATCAATCCCTCGCAGCAAATCCGTCGCCGTCTTGAGTGATACCGATGAAGAGTAGACGCGACGTGTGTCCGAGAACGGTGCACGAGGCGAGACAGGGGATATCTGACCGAACCGCCGAGAGTATGAGTGTACTTCGGTACAAGGCAATGCTATGTATCGGCTCTATATGCACAATGACAACCTGTTGAAAGTCCTACAACGACGTACAAACTTTTACCTCATCCAAACGGCCTCATGCCCCCTTCAAGCAAAGTTGACGGACGAAGTACTCGTGAATTCGCAGATCCGGACTGAGTTCTGGATGAAAGCTCGTCGCCAGCTTCTTGCCCTTTCTCACCGCAACCACTCGCAGCGCCTCCTCGTCCGCCGGCCCAAGATGCGTATCGGGCGAAGGTGCGTCGGCGGACAGGTCGGGTGGCAGTGCACAGAGAGGCTGAATGGTGGATTTGGCGGACTTGCCAAAAGAATGGATGGCGGGCGCTCGGATAAAGATGGCGGGAAAGGGAACTTGGGGGTTGCTGAGTTCCGGCATCTCGAGTTGTGCTTCGAAGCTATCCAGTTGACCTGACAAACGCGGTCAGCTCCAGCTCATTCCCGGAGCGAGCAGTAGTGACTCACTTCCGTAAAGATTCCTCCAGACCTTCATCCCAGGGATCGCCCCGAGTCCCTTTTGCGGCTTTTTCCCACCCGCCACACCATCGATATCCGCCATGAGAATCATCCCGGCACAGGACCCGTACACCGGTTTCTCCGGATCCTGACAG
The DNA here is from genome assembly GCA_001599735.1 of Naganishia albida. Lineage (NCBI taxonomy): Eukaryota > Fungi > Basidiomycota > Tremellomycetes > Filobasidiales > Filobasidiaceae > Naganishia > Naganishia albida. Next base: position 372,490 of record BCHV01000005.1, read on the forward strand.
AATTCCGTGAGTTCCTCGAGGAGGCCTGGGTGACGCGAGGCTTGGGCGAGCATGACGGTCGATTCGCCGCCGCAGAGGACGAGGGCGTCGCACCGCTGGTGAAGAAAAGGGGTCAGCTGGGTGATGAGTGCGTCGGGGCGGGTGGGACGTACCTGTAGCTCTTCTGTTGTTCGGACCAGCGTGACGTCAAATTCTAGATCATGCTGAGATTTCACCCTGGATCAAGGCGTTTAGCGGGAATGTCAAGTTGAGTGGAACCATACTCACTTGTTCAGATGGGTATAGTGCTCCAGGAAAGCCCCTTGTAAAGCTGCAAACGACTTGAGTTGAAAAGCCTCGATCTACGGCTGAGCGAAACGTACCCAAGACTCCAATCAACATTGTGGGTGTGATAGATCCAACGTGGTTTGGTATCGCCGCTCTCCTCTTCATCTCTTCCAGTCAACATGCACATGAGCCGGCCACGCCGATCTGAAATAAATTGGATCCGCCGATCATTTGTTTCATTTGAGCTTTCATGGATGGACCCCCTTGTCCTGACCTGCTTCATCATAACGCTTCACCGCCCTCGGGGCTACTGTGCCTCCATCACCTAGTCTTGCCCGCCAATCCGCCATCCATGGTATCGTCAGTCACATACGCCTTCGTCACCCGCTGATACCAAGGACGACAATCGCTGCGGTACAACCATGGCAAGCCGATTACTCGATGCTCGTCAGTTTCTTCGCTTGCAATCTCTGCGATTGTCTCGCCCATTCGATACTCCAGCGGCCTGTCCGAAGCCCAGCTTGCGGATTCTGAGCTCTTCGCGCACATCTTGGACGGATGCCGTGCAACGGAGTTGCAGTACTTTGGCTCCATGGAACCATGTTTCTCATGGATTACTGCCTGTTGGCAAGAGCTGTAAGTTTAACTGTCCTTCCCGGAGAGGTAGAGCTAAGGAGTATTCCAGCGAGGACTCTTAGCGTCTCTGGAAATGTTGAACAGTCGGCATGCTTTTCGACGACCAGGCAGCGGCAGAATGCCCAAGCCGCATTCCAGTCCGTAACCAGCGAGGTTGAAGATGCCGACATCGACATCGACAAGGGCCTCCGCAGAAACGCCGTAGGTGTTCAACTCCTATCGCCTTCTCTCCAGCGTCAGCTCTTTCCCGAGGAGCCAACGCAGAGACCGCCCGACACCATTACCCAGATATCCCTTGACCACCTCCGGGACAATGATCTTTCACCGACTGGCGCGGCAGTCCTGCCGGAAATCAACTTTGACTTGCCGGCATTACAGGGGAAGAACATTCGCGAGCATTTCCATCGACTCGGAGAGGACGTCGCAGAGCCGTACCTCGGTTTGGCGAAACAGTTTGCGGAAGTGGATCTGCCGCCTATGCCGGAAGCGTGGTGCGTCGATCAACCCGGATGGTATCGCTACGATCGGGAAACAGGCAAGCCGGAACCAGTGCAAGATCTCTCCGATGAACAGCTCGTTTGCTTCGACGTCGAGGTTTTGTACAAGATCTCGCCGTATCCCGTCATGGCAACGGCCGCGACTCCCAACGCATGGTACTCCTGGCTCTCGCCGGCGGTCTTTGCCGCCGGGGACGATGCTCGGGCTGGCATACCGTCCACCCTCATTCCGTTAGCGCGTTCCCATCCGGATCAACCAAAGATTATTGTCGGACATAACGTCGGATACGACCGATCCAAAGTCCTGGAGGAGTACCACGTAGAGCGCACTCGTAATCGTTGGCTCGATACTCTGGCACTTCACGTCTCGACGAAAGGTATCACCTCGGTGCAGCGTCCAGCATGGCAGCGTCGGAAAAGGGAAAAGCGGGAGGCCAAGGAGCACCGGTCACAGTCCGAGAGGATAATCAGCGAGTATGAAGGGGCCGAGCATGATGAACCCGAAAGTGGAGCCGCGGCCAAGGGCACAGATGCGTGGGATGATGCCGAGCGTTGGGAAGATATCACCTCCGCCAACGCCCTTTCAGAGGTCGCGAGGCTACATCTCGGTATCAAGGTTGACAAGGCAATTCGCGATGAATTCGGAAACGCGGATATCACCTCGGCTGCACAGCTTCGGCCGAACCTACAGAATCTGCTCGCCTACTGCGCAAAAGACGTTGATGTCACGCACAAGGTCCTTCAAAAAGTCTTGCCGCTCTTCCTATTGTCGTGTCCGCATCCCGCATCATTCGCGGGCGCATTGACGATGGGCAACCCCTTTCTACCGATCGACAAGTCGTGGAAGGAATATATCAGGAACGCGGACAAGAAGTACAGAGAATTGGAGGGCGGGGTGAAGGGTGTCTTGTGGGAGTTGGCGTACAAGCTGAAACAGCGGGGAAAGGTGGAGGGAGACCCCTGGTCGGAGCAGTTGGATTGGGAGCCCAAGAGCGCCCGATGGGCGGACCCTTTCATCTCGGAGGAAGTGCCTGATGTCGCTCAGCGTGCCCCTGCGCGTCAGGCGGAGGTCGTCTCCGAGGTTTCGGCTGACGATGCTGCCGTGAGTGACCGACGCATAGATCCAGCGGGCAGTGAAGACCCCGAAGCGAAGCGGATGACAAAATCGCGTGCATTAACAAATGAGGAACGCGCGGCGGAGGAGACGCCTAAAGAGGAACAAGGTATGCTGGACCTACTCCACGAGCATCGAGCCACAGGCTGATGAGAATTACTCAGTCGCAGAGTCGTCGTCCAATCCGCGATGGCTGGCCAAGGGTAGCACATGGCTCAAGGGCAAGCCTTCTACCTCGAAACTGGGAGATATTCTCCCATATATCCTGCGAATATCCTACAAGGGCCATCCGCTCGTCGAGTCTCGCGAGCACCGCTGGATCATCGCTATTCCCAAAGACGGCACTTCCACAGCTGCAGATCTCGGCGAAAATCTTACTTTCACCCATGAAGATGATCATCGACTTCAAGCATTATCGGATGAATATACGTTCCACCGGCTTGCGACAAAGGCAAAAGTCGCGTCCCCATTCACAAAAGCAAGACGGGCAGATTGGGTGGCGGGTATCTTCAGTTCGCCCTATGGGGAGTTGTGTATGTCCCTGGTGGCAGGAGATTTGCGGGGCGACCGCGTGAGCGACATCAAACAAGCCGTCGAAACCTTCCTCGAGGAAGGCCGTGACTCCGTTCAAGGTCGTATGCTGGACTGGAGAGATGCAAGCGCGCCAGTACAAGCAAAAGTGGAGCCGGCGGCCCCAAAACCTCCTCCTCAAAAGCGGACGAATGGCATTCACGGCACATGGCCGAAGTGGTTTTGGGATCTGGTGCCCGGCGGAGCCAATGCGCTTCCTCCTGGCGAACTCGACTTGACAGTACGAAAACGGGTTGCACCTTTACTATTACGATTGCAGTGGAAAGGCTTTCCCTTGTTCTACAGTCGAGAGCATGGGTGGATCTATCGCATTTCGAAACAGCATCGCACCCAGGACGACGACATCGACGTCGTCAGTTTTACCAAATACGCTGCCGATGCCGACGCCAAGCTGACTGCCGATCAACTCGGTGTCTATGTGAAAATCCCTCATCATGCAGGAAAAGACGCCAATGTCGGTAACCCACTGGCAAAGACCTTTTTGAGGTATATCGAGAACGGTACCCTGGCGTCTGCCCCGGCCGAATCAGGGAGCGCGGACTACGGGATCGCTAGCGCAGCCAGCGATGCCATGAACATGAACGCGCAATGCAGTTATTGGATCTCTGCTCGCGAAAGAATCATCGACCAGATGGACATTTACGCCAAGGATATCGGAACTATGGGGTTCGACGGGGCAGCTGAAAAGGCGAACGATGTTGGCATCATTCTGCCTCGAGTTATCACGATGGGTACAGTGACTCGCCGTGCGGTCGAAGCGACGTGGCTCACCGCCTCCAACGCAAAGAAAAATCGGGTTGGCTCCGAACTGAAGGCAATGGTCCGCGCTCCTTCTGGATACGCCATTGTCGGTGCCGATGTGGATTCGGAGGAGTTGTGGATCGCCAGTGTAATGGGCGACTCTCAATTCGGGATGCATGGTGCAACGGCAATTGGCTGGATGACGCTGGAAGGGACCAAGGCCGCCGGCACCGACCTCCATTCAAAAACAGCCAAGATCCTGAAGACGAGCCGGGACAATGCAAAGGTGTTTAATTACTCTCGTATCTACGGCGCCGGTATCAAGCACGCGGTCCAGCTGCTGAAACAGAACAACGCCACACTGTCAGAGGAGGAAGCCATGAAGCTCGCCACGAATTTATACGTCGCGACCAAAGGCAAGAAGACTGCAGTTAACAAGTGGAAGCGAAAGGAGCCAGGGGCATCCGAGGAAGCTCTTAAATCACTCTGGCACGGGGGATCCGAAAGCTATCTCTTCAACACATTGGAAAGCATCGCCGCCAGTCCCCTCCCTCAGACTCCCGCCCTGGGGTGCGGCGTTACAGATGCGTTGAAGCGGGTCTATCTCCCCAGAAACGGTCCCTTTGGAACCGACTATTTGCCTTCACGTATCAACTGGGTAGTGCAGTCTTCTGGAGTAGATTATCTGCACTTGCTCATCATCGGGATGGAGTACTTGATCAAGAAATATGGCATAGCAGCACGCTATATGATCTCGGTACACGACGAACTGCGCTATCTTGTTGAAGAAAAGGACAAGTACCGCGCCGCGCTCGCTCTTCAAGTCGCCAATGCGTGGACCAGAGCATTACTGTGCTACAACCTTGGGATGCACGAGTTACCCCAGGGAGTTACATTCTTCTCCGCCGTCGATATCGACCGATACCTTCGAAAAGAAGTCGACATGCCCTGCGTGACACCATCACAGCCGGTGCCGCTGGAACGAGGAGAATCGTTGGATATCGAGGGCTTGTTGAAGATTACGCATGGTGACCTGGGCCCGGTAGTGGACTCGTTGGCAGACAATACACGGGGCGGAGAGGTGACTTTGACCCAGGTCGCTCCCCCTCCAGACCTGAATAGTAGCCTCCACGAGGCATATCTACGCGTTCAGGCTGGAAAAGACGAAAAGGCAGCTTCAAATTATATCAAGCAGCACAACGCTCGCCAGCTCAATTCGTTGAGGCGAGACATAGACGACAAGGAAAGTCCATCTCGCCAACGATATCGCACATCAGTCGACTATGAGGACTACGATGACATAGAGTAAGGAGGCGGAAGAAGAGTATCGTCGGTCGGGTGATTGGGTGGCAGCCGAGAAGTTTGCACCGTCCCGCCAGAACGCAAAGTCAAGTGTCGAGAGTCGAGGGCGGAGGCTGCATGTTGCAAGACACCTGTATACTAATTTGCTATTGCCGTCATTGACTTGAGCCTGTGAGCCTGAGGGGGCGCATATGCCTCGTTGATGGCGAACGCCTTCAAACAGGTCTCTGCAGCTCGATAGTCATCAAGGACCTTGCTACTCGCTTGCACAGCGGCCTCGCCTGGTCATTGTCATCCCCGACGAAGCGCCTCGAGGACGGAGGCTCGAAGATTAAGATAGGTGTAGCTGTTCTGAACCATCGGCGAAAGTGTAGAGCTGATACGTCAGTCTGGACGGATCCTAAACTACCTTCGATGCTTGATAAGAAGAATTCGTCGCTGCGATAGAGTTCGGATGATTTCGTAAACGAAGCCTCGATAGGCGCCACTTCGTCATTGAGCGCTCGCCGCCAAGCTGACCATCTGCCTGTGGTAGCTCCTGTCATACAAGGCCGTACATGTTGATGGTATAAACCGAGCGATGCGACGGAGGCGCCGAGACCCTATACATGTTTTGTCGTGCACCAGGTGGAAAAGTCGTCGAAAGAAACCAAGGCTCAAGGCCAACAAAGCGTAGGATAGAAGAGATGGTCAGAGGGCTCAGTGGAGTGAGAAGCTGAGGAGGAATGCATTCTACATTGAAGAAGAAACCAGATCGATACGGACTACAGGGTCCACACCTCGGGCGATTAGCTGAGCGGGCCGAAGGTAACGCGTTTTTGATCCCGGCTTCGAACACCTGAGGTTATGTATATATCAGTCGATCAGTCGAGATCAATGGTAGTCAAACATCCGTTGCCATACGGCCGTCGGCCGCGCTCGCTATATATCGGAAATCAGCCCCAATATCTTCTGCCTTGAAATCGTACGTTGAATGCTTAGACGGAGTGGCGGGCGATGGCCACTGGAGTGCTGTTGTGCATCGTAGGTTTGGTTCTTGCGCGCGATACGTGACTATCTCTTGGGCCTTTGGTGGCTTCACCGCGGAACGAGTTAGTCACCCTTCTATTGCGCAACGCGTCGAGTATATGCAATGATAGCAGAGTGATAGCAGGGCATGCATGGAAGTAAGATTCCATTCTGGTGGCGGGCCCGCTTCAAGGGGTTGTCATGAAGCCATGAGCGCCGTGGTGTCTTCCCCTCCTGATCATAGTCGGTACGAGGTAGGAAACAAGATGGACAGGCAGGGCAGACGGCGGGTTTTTCTCATGCGAAGAGCCTTATTACTATCCGCAACCCCCTCACGAGGAGAACTGTAGGCCTGACCGAAGCTTTCGATCAGCGGACGTCGGTCCCGAGCAAGGGTGTTGACCCAAGCAGCAGAGCCAGGCCAAGGTGAAGCGCGTCGCTGTTGAAATCCAGCCAGCATGTCAGACAACATTCCGGTCTTCTGTCGTCGCCGGCCGTCAACGCCGTACGACTCTGCTTCGGTAGTGGCTCTCCACATACAGGAAAGGCAAGAGGCGGCGACGTGGAGGAAGAATCCTGCTGAGAAACAGTTCTGGATCGCCAATGCAGCGGGCCGCTGGTGGCCGGTCTTGGGCAAGTCTCGGTCGTCAGCAGAAGTTGACAGAAGTTGACAGAAATGGAGTGTCATCTCGTACAGTATGGACCGGAATATGCTCTATCAGATCCCATCAGCGGAGACCAAGCTGCTCCCCTCCTGCCTTCGAAGCGAGATGTCCGTCAAAGCCAATGGGGATGGGGACTGATCGTAGATCGCGCTGACAAACACCTTGATCAACCTGATCAACCGTTGTTCCCCAACCCCTTCCAAGCAGGTCTTGGATCTCCAACTTGGGCCTATGGGCCCACCTGCTTCGAGCGTCAGAAAAGCTCTGGGTAAGCCTCCGCAAAAAGGTCTTGGCAATATAGGTACAGAATCAGAATAGCTGCGAAGAGCAAGCAGGGGATGGTGGAAGAAAGTGTACAAACTCCATGTGGGCCCGCGTTGACTTCCAGGAACGGGGAGAAAGAAAGCGCAATCGGGCGCTTGATGGAACGTGTTGCGGGGAATCCGGGGGATCAGCTACAGACACGCGGGGACCCGGGGTTTGGCTGAGACGTAAACCTGGAGACTAATGCCGCCGAGGAATGCATTGTTTCGCTGCGTCTACCCTCCTTTGGCAATCCCGCTGTACTGGGCAGTACAGATCGTGGCATCGCGAGTCCCAGCGAATCGTAAGCTTGTCGAAGACACATTATGCAGCGCGGTATGAGATCTGGCAAAATGACTATATAGGTCAGCCCTGATCCTGTCCCAGTAGGACGTGACGCTGAAGACCACATCTCCTGGGCCACCACTTTTCCCAAATCTCAACTCGCCTACAACTCCTCTTCAGCCTCCGAAACCTCCCAAGCACCATGGAGAAGCACGAAGTGAATCACTTCGAGGAAAAGGTCGTCCCAGCCGGGGAACATGTCGAGTACCTCGACAGCAGTGCCGCAAGCATCGAAGGCGGCTCTAACATTAACGAGAAGGCATTGATCCGAAAGACGTGAGTTCAGCCGCAGCTTTATTGTCCCCGTTCGCTCACCATACTCCCTTCCGATAGCGACTATCGACTTGTCCCGTGGCTCTCCCTGCTCTACCTGCTGTCCTTCTTGGACCGTTCTAACATCGGCAATGCAAACTTGTTCGGCCTGTCCAAGCACTTGAAACTCTCGCAGAATGAATACTCTGCTTGTCTGGCTGGTGAGTCGCGACTTTCGGGAGTCACTCAGGGAAACAGCAGCTCATACTCGAATTTTAAGTGTTCTTTGCCTTTTACGTCCTGTTTGAAGTGCCCAGTAACATGTGCATGAAGGCCTGGAGGTACGGAGCATTACAGAACCGAGAAATTTCAAATATTGACCGAGTTACATCTTTTCCCTTTCCTGCCAATGGTTTGTGATTCTATATTTGCTTGCCGCTCCCAGACCTTCAATGTGGCTGCCTATCATCATGTTGGGCTGGGGTGTTGTCATGGTCGGTGAGTTTTCGGTAGCGCCTCTTTTCACCGAGCCCGTCTCTGATCCTCAACTCAATCGTAGGAATGGGCTTCGTCAAAAACTTCGAGGGCCTCCTCGTCGCACGAATCTTTTTGGGTATCACCGAAGCCGGTCTCTTCCCCGGTGTCAGTTTCTACTTGACCCAGTGGTACCGTCGATACGAAATCAACTTCCGAATCGCCTTGTTCTTCTCCGCTGCCACGGCTGCGGGAGCGTTCGGCGGTCTTCTTGCGCGACTCATCAATGAGATGGACGGCGTTGCAGGCTACCATGGATGGCAATGGATCTTCATTCTTGAAGGTATCGCTACTGTTGTTGTCGCTGCGGCTTCCTTCTGGATGCTTTACGATTATCCCGACACCGCCAAATTCTTGAGCACCGAAGAGCGACACTTCATGAAGGCGCGACTTGCGCTCGACAATGATGGCTGTTCGCAAGCGTTCAAGTACAAGTTTGTCAAGGATGCCTTCTTGGACTGGAAGGTTTGGGTAGTGAGTTGGAGCGAAAAGGCTGTATTGAAACAGTACTGATTCGCTCCCAACCAGTTCGCCGCCATGTTCCAAGGGGCTCTTATGCCCGTCTACTGTTTCTCGCTCTTCGCGCCCACCTTGACCGCCAACTTGGGATACACTGCCGCTCGCGCGCAATTGGTACGTCCACTTGCTGCAGTCACAAAATAGACCGCTTACGCTTCTGTTTAGATGTCGACCCCTCCTTATGTTCTTGCCGCCATCACCACGATCGCTGCCGGTTACATGTCAGATCGTCTCCAGAAGCGAGGCATCGTGGCGATGATCTTTGCCACCATCGGCGCCCTCGGCTTCACTCTCTTGGTTGCTACCAAGATTCCCGGGGTCAACTACGTCGGCATGTTCTTGGCTGCTGCCGGTGTCTACCCTCTTATCCCTGTCGTCGTCTCTTGGGGTTCGAACAACTGTGGTGGCTCGCTCAAGAAGGGTGTTGCTACCGCTATCATCGTCTCCGTCGGTAACGCCGGCGGTGTCATCAGTTCCTTCATCTACCCCGCTGTCGACAAGCCGAGATACTTCAAGGGCCACTCCATCAACATAGCCTATTGTGTGTTCGTCGTCGTATCGAGCGCTTTCATGACGTGGTACTTGGGCAACGAGAACAAGAAGAAGGATGCCAGGAACGCCGCTCGTGACCACCCCTGGACCGAGGCCGAGCGAGCCGAGCACGAGGACCGAGGTGACGACGTCGACTGGTTCCGATACACCCTCTAGACGAATGAGCTCTTGCATTGAACTTCTGTATGGACTGTGTGATATGTGTTTGAGAGATTAGCATACCGTTGTATAACAATTAGAACGTGATCCTCAATGGGACAATGAGCTCGAAAACGTATGGCATTGGTGCCAATGTCGAAGGAATCTGAGCCCTGCAGAACGGCACGAATGGCTTGACCCTCTCTTGACCGCGGATGTAGGACCGGTCGTGCTTCAGCTTCGCAAGCTGAAGGTGAACACCTCAACGCTTTTTCCAGGCGAATCTCTTGATGCTGGAGTTGTAGTAGATCCTCGCGTTTGGGGATAACGTGGGTTGAGGCCTAGGCGGACTGAGCGTGGTCCGATATGTGCAACCGTAGTGAGCTTGAGAACGCCGGTCCTTTGAGCCACCGCGTGGGCTGGACTGAATGGTTTGCGCAGGATGCGCATATGCGCATATGGTGATTCGAATGATGGTGCGCCCGCTCTCGCGATCGGCTTCAAGCTGAAACGACGACCGACAACGAAATGAAACGGTGACGAGGCTGCCTTGAATCAATTCGTCATATCAACCAATCCTTAACATCCATCTCACCCAGAGCAGCCCTCCGCTATCAACATGGACACCGCATTCCGCAAGATCGATATTGACCAGTACGACGAAGACCGCCTGGCCCCGCAAGACTTGTACGACCCGGACCCGCGAGGACCTGACGGAGTTTTGGCGGATGCACGGAGCAGGAGCGGAGGGGTCAGGAGCCTGCTTTCAAGGTAAGTTCTCGCAACATATGGTCTTACCGGCAGATCCCGCCCGGGGCCTTCGGACTTTCGCGCTCTGAGACTTCGACGAGGTCGAATCCGGGAAGATGTACATCTGGCTCATTATTACGAACACTCACCCACGAACTTCGATTCACAGGGGCGACGCGACAGGAGCTCTAGCAACTATCCTGATAGACTGTCCTTACGGCGAGGGTGTTGATGAGGCCAAGGTGAGTGAACCGCCGTTGATGGTTCGATTACCGCTTAAACTGTTTTGGCGCAGAACTTGACAACAGCGGCGGTCTTGTCTGTCCTGAATTCGACACGGTCGGCGGATATCCCGGCTATACTGAAGAACCTCGACGGAGCTCAGCAAGACAAGTTGATGGCATACTTATACAAGGTCAGTGCGGCTTAATGGCTTAAGCGGAATTGGTAATACTGATGAGCATGTTCGCTATGACGCAACATTTACCGCGATTCCCCAAATCTGCTTTTGATTCATCAGGGAATGTCAACTCCCAGCGAAGTCAGCGGATCGGTCCTATTGAACTGGCATGAAAAGGTTTGTCACGGCCGAGCCTGTGCATGTGTATGTTCGAGGTCTTCACGAGTGTCTGACATCGTGGCTGTCTCCTTTTCCCTTTCGTCTCCAGTTGACCGAGGTTGCGGGAGTAGGATGCATCGTCCGCGTTATGACAGATCGACACGTCGTATAACCCCCTATCAACGAAAACGCATTCAATACAGGTTGTAAATGTAAGAATTTGAACAAGTATGTTGACTCTTTATCAGAAGTGGCTTGTTATATGCCAATGACTAGAGGAATGCGACCTGTATCCTGTCCCGTTATCATTCGAGGGTTCCGATCTCATGCCCACCGGAATCGCCTGCGCCTACAACGATTCGACACGGGCCGTCAGCAGGAACGACCGTGCGGTTTTTCGACATGTTTGGGAAATGGCAACGACTGTTGATCATATCTCGAGATCGTCAGATCCCTATTGTAGCATCACAGCTGTCAATCACAATGTGCGCGGCTGTTTACTTTGGCCCATCACCGTAAAAGACAAAGGTTCAAGCGCCCAAGAACATGGCATTGCAGTCAGGCGGAGCAGCTTGAAAGCTCCGAGATGCGCGCCTTCCGACACCTGTCACTCTGTCCAACCGCCTTGCATGCAACAACTGTTGCTTACTTCAACAGTTACGCGCCTCAGCGACTCTGCTCTACGACCGTGTCCTCAATGCCCTTCCGCTGTCTCTGTATGCCCATATCACTATGCCCATTGTTCGAGAAAGCGTCGCAATTGGAAGGCAAGCGAGTTTGAAGCTTTGATGAGACGGTTCAACATTACACCACCGGCGTCAAGGAGTCCTGCACAGACCGATAGACGCATGAACCGGATAGGTAGCCCACGCAATATGGCGGACAAGAGTTGCTTGGGCACCGCTCTATGGCTTCGTCTTTCGTCATCAACGACACGTGACGAATCGAAAAACGAATTGGGGTTGTTCGCCCGAGTTTCAGCTTCCACGACGTATGCGGTGGTGGAGTGGTGGAGCTGGTGCTGGCCAAGCCCCATCGGTTGATACCATCGCTGCGGTCCGTCGTGTCGACCACCTGTATACATATATCAATCTGAATGATGTTTGCCCGTTCCCTCTTGCGTCAATCCGCCGCTTTCAAGCCTACCACTTCCACCTTTAACCGATCTTTCCATACAACACTTACCAGAATGGGCGTCGAAGTTCAAGTATGTCCGGACGTTCTCGATTGTGTCAAGTAGACATCTGACGTCGCGCTCTCCCTCCAGACCATTTCTCCCGGAGACGGAAAGACCTTCCCCAAGAAGGGCGACACCGTTAGCATGCATTGTGAGCACAGCCTGAACCTCGCAGACTGCGCATGCTCATTCTCCGGCCTATCTTTCCAGACGTCGGTACATTGGCCTCCAACGGTTCCAAGTTCGACAGCTCCCGAGACCGAGGACAGCCATTCGTTACCCAGATCGGTGTCGGTCGAGTCATCAAGGGCTGGGATGAAGGTGGGTTTTTTGCGCTGAAACACGAGGCTGGAATGCTCAACTCGATTGTGTGACTTTCAGGTGTTCCTCAGCTCTCTCTCGGCCAGAAGGCCAAGCTCATCTGCACTCCTGACTACGGTATGTCCGCATATGTCACGTTATTGATGATACTGACCTGTCATTCCGACATATTTGCAGCTTACGGAGAACGAGGCTGTAAGCAAAGTTCTCTTTTTGGTCCCCTCCCCTGCATTCACTGACGCCTGCTTCTCTAGTCCCCCCTGTCATCCCTCCCTCCTCTACGTTGGTCTTCGAGGTAGAGCTTTTGAAGATCAACTAAGCTGTCGCGGTGTAACGAAACAAAGAAGGAAAGAATATACAATCCGTGAATGTCATACCTGCCGGCGCAAGATCGCTTGTATCACATTTCTCTTGATCCTGGGTTGTTGGAATGGGCCCAAGGCTCGCCTCGCTATGAGGCAGCGCCCCGGCTGTAATGCCGCACCTTCTCGGCGAACAGCATGCAAGCCCAATGTTCATAGTAATGCGCCATTGCGCAGTTACTTTGTCGGGTACGGGTCGGATCAGATCTCCAAAGGCGGTAGGAGCTTAGTGTTTACTATGGTTGACTGAATACCTTCACTGCTCAATGCATGGGTGTGGAACGCATTCGCTGCGCGGTCGCTACTCTACAACAAGTTGCCACGATACTAGATACATGCGCCGCGCGACTCCTCCGCCGGGTTCAGTAACCACCTCTAACATTCAAACAAGCCCAGATCTTGGAGTTGAATCTCCTGCTTCATACGTTAGTGCTCCTCGAGTTCGCTGTCTGTTTATGCCCTATTGACAACCTGGAAAGAAACATCGTAAGAGAAATGTCACGCGTAACGACTAACGCCGCCGCGCTCACCTGGATCTTGTACTTCTTCTGGAACGCCTCAAAATCTGTCTGTTTCGCCTTGTACTGCTTGATCAAGATCTCCAGCGTTGATTGGATCTACATCCGGAAACAGCAGAAGGGCACGTCAGTTGGCAAGATCTAACTATGACTGCCGCATCGAGTTGCTCACCCCTTCCGTATTTATTCTGAGCTCTGGTTCTACCTCTTTTACTGTTCGTTCCACAAGGACACCGCCTATCAATCGAAAGCATTTCCGCTTGGGATCCGTCTCGAGTAATGGCGTAAGAGTAGATAGGACGAGACTGGAAAACTCACGGCGCTTAGCGCATACCCCACTGCCGTAGATTCGTGAGTGGACACTCACTCATGCTCCTCAATGTCGTTTTCCAATTCGCCAATCTTGGACGCTATAGCTTGCAGCTCATTCTTGAATCGGTTGTATTGAGCCTGAATATCTGCCGGGGCGGGTACCGGTTGTGATTGAGCTTTTGTAGACATCCTAATGAGCTTATCTATGCGAACGTTCCCGGATTTGGCGGATAGGCTGAGCTGTAAGCGGTGCGACGTTCAGGCTTGAACACCAACATCAGCAACATCAGCAACGACCTGTTGAACATACGTACATGCAAGACATTCAGCTCGATCACCAAACCGTCGATCACGACACGTCATTTTCCCCTCTGAATGATCTACAACAATCAGTTGAATATGGTTTCTCAACGCCATCTTTGCCTTCTTTGAGCGAGCGAACGGCATCGTCCCTAGCAGAATCTTTGCTAGGCCGATAGACCATACCAGCGTCGATACAAGCTATGGTCATGCTCATCCGAACTGGTTCTGCAGCGGTTCCGCTCGCTTTGCTTACTAATCCAGGGAATATCGCTGGTTCGATTGGCTCGCCTGGACTCGGTCGCATTCGATCTCACCGGATTCTACAAGTCCGTGTTACGCCGGCCGTACTGTCAGCTCAAGGATGAGTTGGTCGATCCTCTCGATATCAATCTGATCTTGGGAACGACCAACGGGACCCCCTCGGATACCACACGATTACGCCAGCATGTCTTTCAACGTCCTTCGACCTCACGTCGTCAGCCGAACCGGCCTCGGAATGATGAGCCTCAGGCAGCTCTCGACCTGTAAGTTCTGCTCCCTTGGGCAAATCAGAAAGTCTCCTCTGATTGAATCGATTGTGCCCGCTATCTACAGCTCGAGCAGTGGCTGTTCAGGCATCAAGGAGGGCGTGCGCAGCGGAAGGCATTAGTGCAGATGATACCGCTGGTTTCAAATACGTGCCGGGAGGACGTAAGTTGAGAAGGAAGATGTCCGATCGAGCTCATCTGACATGCCTCGGTCCTCGTTCCCTCTCTTCTTTATCGCCCCATCCGCACGTCTCCTCATCATCAATACGCTCCGCGCATCGCGAACACTCCGCCTCTGACTTCCCGCCTTGCTCAATATCTCGCCTGACTCGCCTTTTTGGACCCTCAGCCATCTTGCCCGGAACCGTGAACGATGCCACCAAGTTCCCCCCTCCCGACAGGGCACACGGATCTTACCACTGGGCGTTCGAGCGAGTGCTCTCCGCTGCCCTGATCCCGTTGACCGTTGGCGCCGCCGTGACCTCGGGTACCGCTCATGTGAGTAGCTGTTCGGTGCGGGAACGTCCTTAGCAAAGGGGAACGAGTTCATCCATTGAACGGAATATGATAGGAGGTTGGAGCTGGGGGCAAAACGGGAAGCTGGGATATCGATCAACAGCACGCTGACTCTATCTTTGGTCATTCTCCCTTAGCCCATCCTCGACGGTATTCTCGGTGTGTCCTTGGTCGTTCACTCGCACATCGGTTTCGACTCTGCCGTTGTYGACTACTTCCACCCGCGTAAATTCCCCGTCCTGGGCCCGTTCATGTCTTGGTTACTGCGGATCTGCACTGGTCTCAGCGTTTGGGGAGTCTACGAGTTCAACACGAATGACATCGGTTAGTCCGATTCGCTCCAATACATTTATCTCTTCAGTTTCTGACGACAGTCCCTTAGGTATCACCGAATTCGTTCGACGCGTGTGGAAGGCATAGACACCGATCACCTTGCGCCTCTGAATTGTATTCGTTGTCTGGTTGTCAGGGAGTGGTGAATATGCATGTATCATATCTGTGAGGTGTCGCGGCGCGCTCGGATCCCGCCTCGCCGACCTGGAGCTTTTGCGTAGCGGATTTGTTGGCGAGTGACATGGAGGAAGAGCGGGGGTTGAGCCAGGTAGCCGCGACGCAGGGTCGGGTGTCAGTTTCGTCTGGTCATGTGGAGTGGCTTGTGGAGTCAAAAAGGGCGGGGACTATCGTCAATGCTCACATCTCCTTGTTATCCTTGCTGTCTTCGAAGCTCTCCGATTCGCAACGCCGCGTACTATGGTCACATGCCTTAGGCGGCAATTGGGGCGCTCACATCCTTGAGATATAGTTCGTCACGAAAAGCCCTTGACCTGTATATGCCCGGCGACTGGCCAGGACTCATCTTTTCACGGATGGCTGCCTTTTTCGATATCACACCCGCAGAGCTTCCCTTGCGCATCCTCGCACGACAGGAAGAGTGTCGCCGTGCTTCCGCGCGCTCGACAACAGCATATTCGTATCGTATGTTCGTCATATCAGTATACCGCGCGACAGGATTCGTCAAAGCCCTTTCCATGGGATCGGCTATGCGCAAAGATGAAGTAGTACTGACAGAGAAGACTGGACGAAGAGCAGCTCGACGACGAAGCAGGAACATGAACCGGACATGGTGAACGCGCTCGACTTGTTTGTGTACCTGCCGCGTGGAGCGCCTTCTGGGGTGACAATTATTCACGGCGGGAGAAGCAGGCAAAAAGGTCTGCGCGCGAAGTGAGCGAGACTTGGGCGGATCCAGGTACAGCTTGGAGTATGAGCAAGCACACGCTCGGACGAATGGGAGCGGAGCATCAGCTGCGAGCTTGGTGGGGCTGGCCGAGTGTCGATGCCTATTCCCTCACCTGTCTATGATGCGTTTCATGTAGTTAGTAGACCTCCCCTTGCGTTTCATCTTGCATCGCATACCATTGCATCCATCAAACAATCCTCGCGCGCCGCTTCACTTTGGCGACGATTCTCCCATCAAACGTCATCCACTGGACATCTTCACAACGCTCCAATCGAGACTGTCAACAACTCGTCCACTTGGAAGCCATTCACCGACGTGTTTCCATCTACACGGCCGCACCTCCTTTTACGATCGACCGTCACTGCGCGCCCTAGGCAGAACATCCTTTGAGGAATAGCGCTCCATAGGGGACCTCCTGTCAACGTCGACTTCTCAGAAACGCGCATCTCGCATTCTTTGACGGTCTTCGCCCAACAGTCGAAGCGTTACCTGCATTCGCCTTCGTAGCAAGACCCATAGCAGAGACGGGACAAAGCAGGAACTCAGAACCTGCCCGCACTTCAGTCAACGGACGACGCGTCATCAGCAACCATCACCTTTCACCCATTGTCTAGTCAAGCTCGTCGTCTACAATGAGTCACGTCAACGGTATCAAGATCTCTCGTGAGTAACTGGCTCGAGCCCTTCGGTCGTGCTGTCGAGGGAGTGGTGTGGAGATGGCGGCGTGAACACGGCCGTGAACACGGCCGGACTGTGAACACGCGCTGCCGCGGTGGAAGACTGGCTTTCCGGATGGCTTCGGATTCGCGAGGTGCTGAAGAGACGCTGGAGAGGACCTGTGCTTCATAGCAAGACATTCGACACTAGAGGGTACGGGCCGGGCGTTCTAGGTCAAGCAGATGGCCAGGCCAGAGATGTGAGCGATGACACGGCGGCAGGCGGGATCTATGAGGAGACCAGGATAGAGATGTCAAGCCGTAGGGTTTGAGGCAGTTCGGATGCTGTCCAGGTGTACCGGCAGAGTGGAAAGCTGCGAATTTTTCCGGTATCGCTTCGGAATCTACAGAGGCGATTCCCTAGTTGGAGTTACACCATCTCAACTTCCGGATTTGAGAACGTCGAACTGACCACCGTCTGCGACCCACAGCTACGGATGACCCCTCTCGCGTCGTCACTGTCGCTGCTTCTGACGGAAAGAGCGGCAACGAACGCTCCATCTCGTACACCAATTGCAAAGTCGTCGGAAATGGAAGCTTTGGTGTCGTTTTTGCGGCCAAGATGCTGGGCGAGAAGCAGCCGGATGGGACGAGTACCGAGGAAGAGGAAATCGCTATCAAGAAGGTTTTGCAGGACAAGCGATTCAAGGTACGCCAAATCCCCTCGTCTATCAAGTTCCCGGTTCGCCACGACTGCACACCACGTCTGCCTGGTGCGATGTCGGATGTGGTCCAAGCCCAAATTCTGACCCTGTCCTCGATGTGACGTGCTGATTGATCCTCCCGCCCTCTGGCATCTCTAGAACCGAGAACTCCAGATCATGCGACTCGTGTCGCATCCCAACGTCGTGGAATTGAAGGCATTCTTCTACTCGAACGGCGAAAAGGTAAGTTCTCGTGGCTCGCGGCTTCTCGCCTAACTCGAAGAATGCGTACTAACAAAGGCTTGCTTCTCTTCAAACAGAAAGACGAGGTTTACCTCAACCTGGTTTTGGAATTCGTCCCCGAAACAGTTTACCGAGCGTCTAGGCACTACGCGAAGCTTAAGCAGGTCATGCCGATGTTGCAGGTCAAGCTGTACATGTACCAGGTAAGTGACCAGAGCCGTGGGCCGTGGTCCGAGGCAGTCTTCATCCACTATCTTAACTGTTCCTCCGTTTCTTTCAGCTCTTCCGATCATTAGCATACATTCACTCTGTTGGCATCTGTCATCGGGACATCAAGCCGCAGAACTTGCTGCTCAACCCTGCAACCGGTGTCCTGAAACTCTGTGATTTCGGTTCAGCCAAGATCCTTGTCGCCGGAGAGCCCAACGTCAGCTACATTTGTTCGCGATACTACCGAGCACCCGAATTGATCTTTGGAGCTACCAACTACACGACAAACATCGGTATGTCATTCGCTCTCGACTATCATCGGCAGAATCCTAATGTTTCGTCATCTTTCAGATATCTGGTCAACCGGCTGTGTCATGGCCGAGTTGATGCTGGGACAACCATTGTTCCCTGGAGAATCTGGTATCGACCAGTTGGTGGAGATCATCAAGGTTTTGGGTACCCCTTCGCGTGAACAAATCAAGACCATGAACCCGAACGTGAGTTCTGGGTTATTCTCAGTCGGTTGGCATCCAACCCAAATTTACGTCGCAATCTACAGTACATGGAACACAAATTCCCTCAGATCAAGCCTCATCCTTTCAGCAAGGTGTTCCGACCGCGAACACCCCAGGATGCTATCGCCCTTATCACCAATCTGCTGGAGTACACGCCCACAGCCCGACTGACGTGAGTGCTGCCAATTGACTGCCAAGATTGGTGTACTCACAATGCGCTGTCCTTCGCATCTTTCAGAGCTCCCAAGGCTTTGTGCCACGAATTCTTCGACGAATTGCGAGTTGACGGTGCACGATTGCCGAATGGAAAGCCCATGCCCGAGCTTTTCAACTTCACACGGGAAGGTGAGTGTCTCTCGTTTTATTCAGGCAAGTCAGGCATCCTGATCCAATCCCGCTTCTTAGAACTTTCGACCGCACCTGAACTTATACGCAAGCTTGTGCCAACGCACGCGGAAGCGGAACTGAAGGGTATGTGGTTCAGCTCATCGCAGATAGTATTGTTTCTCATCTTCTGTCTCTGACAGCTAACGGTATTGACGTCGACAATTTCGTGCCAATCCCTCTGGAACAGCTTCGAATCAGTCTAGATGTGAGCAGCGCCTCGATCAGTCGATGGCACCGATCTGACTCCGAGTATTTCTGTCTGTGTTGCAGTAATGACTACCTCCACTGCCGGTCAGGTGCCTTCTCTACGACATGCAAACACGATTTCCACCTTTTTCCCAGCCCTGCGAAGAATGATGCAACAACGAGCAACCGATCAGCCGCACATTCTATGATTTTCCTTCTCGTTCCACCTATCCCTGCCACCGGACTGTCCGTCGCAGCTTGAGTCACGGCCCGTCGTGACTTGGCGATCTGATATCCGGTTACGCGCAAAAGGATTTGCGCAGCGATAGGCTCGGGCTACAGTCATCTGCATATCATTCTCCTCGCTCCCCTCCTCATTATCTGCTTGCATGTGTCTCTTTGTGTGATCTGTCTGTACGCTGTATCATGTGCTTTATGATAAATAATTCGTTACGCCTGATGATTGTGCTACCACCCTTCATCTTCATTCATCATGTCCAGATCACTGCGCACGATAGCGCTTCGCTGCCGTTCCGCTTCAATCTCTTCTTGCGTCAATGCGATCTTGACCTTCTTTGCATCCCATTCCGGAATACCGATTTGCAGAGTTCGACACTCGAGGTCGGCGGAGGTGACGTCGACGAGCGTCACAATACCGGTATCCGCAAACTTGGGCAAGAGCACGATTCGTGTGTGTTGACCAGGTTCTGTGAGGCAAGGGATAGATGCGAGCTCAGTCATATGAACAGCCGATACCGCTTTTCGCACTCACCCCCCACCAGTCCTGTCTTGAATTCGGGCTGATTCCCTACAAAGTAGACGTGAGGTCTACGCTCTATGATGAAAGGGTCTTTGTCCGCAAAGGGGAAACACCCTGTCCGAAGGCGTTGAGTTCAATTTAAGTGTCTCCTGGATCAGAAATCGCTGCTTACAGAGAGTGTCGGGCGCAGTAGGGGCAATATGACGCCATTCAAGAGTTCTACGAGCCATGCTCAAACGATCATCTGTCGGCAAGTATTTGTAGATATCGTCCAGTGTCTGACCGCCGGTTCCCAGGAAGCTGAGATCCGCAATGCACACTTGAGCATAAACGCATGTCGACGAGCGACTCGGCCACTCACCTCTTTCCGTTCAACTCAAACCAAGACGGGTTGGTCAGCATACGTAGAGCTTCTCCTCCGCCCATAGAGGCATTCCTCATCATGGCCCGAGGGAATGGCTGTTGAGGCAGGGTGATGCCAACCGGATCTTCCCCACCAGGCAAGATTTGCACCGGTAAGCCAGAAGAGAGGACGTCCGTCAGGAAGGCATCGAGCGTTTGGGTGGGATTAGGAGTGTATGTCGAAGCGTCGTAGCCATAACGTTTCTGCAGAATGATTGACAATCAGGGAAGAGTCTTCATGCCTTCTGTGCAGAAATTTCACTTACAGGTTTACGATCATCTTCATTTCTGACAGGCTGGGAGAGCGAGTTGCCCGCCAATATCAAGCTCGCCACTCTGGCCCCGTCAAGCTGGTCCTGTTTTGGGCGGTCAGGAACAACGCGCAGACGTCACATCTCAGGCCCAGTACTCACCTCCATTCCACCTCCCTCTCCCACAAGCCACTCTACCAGCAACTGCGTCTTCAAATCCTCCGGCACTTCCGCTGAACCCGCCGAAACGCCGCTGATCAGGGCCACCCATTTTGGCTCGTTGTCCCCGGACTCATCGACGTCCATCGGCTCTTCCTGCACGACCTTCTTTACAGGTTCCTGCTTTGCTTTTCCTTTTCCCTTCGCTGTGGTGGTCTTGTCGGGGATGTGGTTGCTGGGATCGCTTGCGAGCGCTGCGATTGGTGGAAGACCAGCGTAACAGAGGTCGATTACCTCAAAATCCCCTGATGCGGTTTCCATTCCTAGGGCTGCTACCACGACACCTGCCGAGGGAGGAGTGCATCACGCGATGAGATGGAGCACACATATATATGTGTATATGGCATGCGGAAGACTTACCCGTTACCAGTCCTCCCCCTGGCTTCTCAATCTCCTCTCTCAGGCGGTCCCCGACGAGCGTTACTCTTCCCCTTTCGTCTTCCAGATGAATCACGTCATTTGGGGAATAGAACTTTGGTCTCGGAGGCGGCGGGGCAGTCCAGTTCTGTGGCATGATGGTCAGACAGACAGTTCCGATACGCGAATGAGCAGTGTGCCACGAAGACGTACGTCTCTTGCCAAATCTTCCAGAATGTTGGGTTTCAGAGGCATCTCCATATAGATGGTACCGATGATATAACCCAGCTTGGATCTTTCCACCTTGAGGATGTTGGGCAACAATTGAGGGGATCCTGACCCACAAGCGAGAAGCTTCAGTAAAAGAGGACCGATGACATCCAACCCCACAACTGACCTTTGACGTGAGCCCACCTCTTTCCAGCGGCGTCTGCAACGATCTTGCGCAATTGCAAGAGACGCTGGAAATAGATGTTGGAGTACTGTGCCTTGTAAGTCCTCGTGAGAGCATCATTAAGGACGAATGGCTGATTCAAGAGCGGGAGACCAGCGTATGCTGCCTCGGCTCGTTTGGACGGACCCGCTTCTGGCAACTCGAGTCTGTTTCGAAGGGTTAACTTGCGCCACGAATAGTAAGGGGTACTCACTCTTCGATGGACATGGTGTGCAAGGCCTCAAACAATGAGTGTAATGGATGAACGGTCCTGAATAGCTGACCTGAACAAATCCAGAAGTATGAGGACTCGGGCTCATCGCGTCGTCACATTTCGGAGGAAAGCAACGCGTTTCGAAGCGCGCGAATGGAATAAGGGAATAGGGGAAAGCGATGTAGATCCTGCAACAACTTAACCCCCTGCACCTTCGACCAATCTTACACACACATTCAGACACCATGCCAGTGTCCGTCGGAGACCTCGTCGCGCAGTACCTTCCGCCCAAGGCTCCCCTGGGCGGTGCCTTGCCCTGGTGGATTGCCTTTTCCACCGTACTCGGCGTGTTCAACACCGTCCAAAGTTTCTTGTCTCCTAAGTTGAGCAAGAGGGTCTACAGCAGGAAGCCTCAGCAAGGTGAGTCGCATGGATATCTACTGAAGATGCAACCTTGCTGACGACACCGGTCTGCTCGCTGCCTCGACAGTAACACCCCTGGCATCCCGTTTGTTCGGGACCTGGACGCTCCTCGCCGCTGCCGTGCGACTCTACACAGCCTATCACATCCAAGAGAAGGGGTGAGTCTGTTCACAAAAACTCACACTATCCGCACCGACGCAAGTCTTCCCAATTCCCCATGGCAGCCTTTATGATCTCACCCTCTTCTCCTACGCCCTCGCGTTCACCCACTTCTTCACGGAGCTGTTCATCTTCCGCTCGGCCTCCATCGGGCCCGGAGTCTTGTCTCCCTTGATCGTAGCATGTGAGTCATTCCCTTAGTTGTTTCACCGGCCAAGCGCTCAGGCATACATATACCTTTAGCTGTCAGCACGTACTGGGCCTACACGCAAAGGTCGTATTACCTCGGCCTGCTTTGATCAACCCGATCACTAAGCAGGTACCCCGTCGTGTTGTCGACGCGATCAGTATGGACAAGGTTTTTGAACAGAAGCAAGTGTCGCGAGAGTGAGATTTAATCATATACATGTATCTTGTGTCAGATACAACTAGTTCAGTTACAATGCGTTTCTTTCATGCTTCGTATTTCGAATAGACTTGATTTGTTTACAGTTCATCGTTATATTGTCCATCAAGCCACCGGAGCCGTAAAGACATCCGGAGAAGTGGCTTCCACCGCCTTGGACGCCACAGCCTTCACATCCACGTCCTCGATGATGAAGCCTGTGCTCCTGCGGATCCCGGCCGTGAAAATGTCCAGATCCGTTCGCTCCACGGCTTCCAGCATGTACGGCTTGATGTCTACGTCCTCGATTACCGACCCGTCCTCGCGCCGAATGCCCGCGGTGAACACATCGGGGTCCGTTCGCTCGACGGCTTCCTTGAGATAAGGTTTGATGTCGACATCCTGGATTACACTGCCAGTCTCCCGGACAATGCCCGAGGTGAATACGTCTGGGTCCGTTCGTTCGACGGCTTCTTGGAGATACGGTTTGATATCGACATCCTCGATAAAAGTGCCATCCCCTCGGTCGATGGGAGCAGAGAAGACATCCGGGTCTGTGTTCGCAACGGCTTCCAGTAGCAACGGCTTGATGTCGATATCCTCGATCTTTGATCCGGTCGAGCTGATAATTGGAGCCGTAAAGAGATCCGCATCCGAGGCTTCAACTGCTTCAGTGGCCACGGACTTGACATTCACATCCTCGATTTTGGAACCCGTCTCCCTTCGGATCGGGGCAGTGAATACGTCGGCGTCCGTCCGCTCGATGGCTTCCAACATGTACGGCTTGATGTCTACGTCCTCGATCACCGTACCATCTTCCCTGGTGATTCCCGTGGTGAAGACACCGGGGTCCGTTCGTTCCACAGCTTCTTGAAGATACGGCTTAATATCAACATCCTGAATCACGCTGCCAGTCTCCCGGACGATGCCCGAGGTGAATACGTCCGGGTCCGTCCGCTCGACAGCCTCCATAAGATAGGGTTTGACATCGACATCCTCGATAAAAGTGCCATCCCCTCGGTCGATCGGAGCAGAGAACACATCCGGGTCGGTGCGTACAACCGCCTCCATGAGCAGCGACTTGACATCGATATCCTCGATAAAAGTCCCGTCACCCCTGTCGATGGGAGCCGTGAACACGTTCGGATCGGTGGCGACTACGGCTTCGGAAGCGACAGGCTTGAGATCGACATCTCCCACAATGCCTTGCATGGCCGGTTTGCCTTGGCTCTGTTGCGCAGGAGCAGCGCCGGTTTGGGACTCGTCTGCACCTTTACCCTTGGTACGCCTTTCAGCTTCTTGCTTTCGGAAGACCGCACTTCGCTGCCGTTCCATCTCGGCCAATTGCTGCTCGACGTCCTTGACAAATTGCTTTCGAACCTTTCGCACTTCCTTGTCGCCCTCGCTCGAGATGGCGTCCGCCGCGACAAGCAAGTTCAACAATGCCTGAGCGTGTGCATGGTAGGGCGCATTGTCATGCGTAAAGGCAAGAGGAGGAACAGCGATGACTCGCTCATCCCCATCATGCGACGCGCCGTCGACAGGATCAAGTGAAGGCGTGTTCAAGCCGGACTCGGGATCCTGGAAGTCGAGGTGGGCGGGGAAGGTGAAACCGCCGACGAGCTTGTTCAACTTGGAACGAAGGTTCTGAAGCTTCTCGAGACTCTGGAGCTTGGCATGGTGCTTGCGGTACTGCTGCTGAGCCAATGTTGCGGCATTCTGAGCTTTGGAATCTTGCAGATCCGCAGCACTGGAAGGAACGTCGTCATCTCCGAGAGGCGCATCCGAGATGGAAGTGGTGTCATCGGTGAACCGCTCTGCGACTTCTTCGGTAGCTGAAGCGTCGGGCTCGGTCGCTTGGGGCGCGGCAGGAGCTTTGACAGGTTCTGGCGCGGCTTTGCTGGTGTCCTTGGCTTCGACCGGAGCGGAAGGAGCAGTAGTTGGAACGGGCGTTCCGACCGGAGCGGACGGAGCGGATGGAGCGGTCGGAGTCGAGGTCTCTGCAGGTGCTGCTGCAGGCGCCTGGCTGGAGTGGACCGAAGCATCCGTTGCAGTCTGCTTTTCCTTCTGCTCCGCCCCGTTCTCATCCGCCACCCCAAACACCTTTTCCAATTGCTTGAACACCTGGTCGACCATCTCCTTGAATTCGTCGCTCACTTGGGTCTCGGGCTCTGCGGCAGGAGGCTTGACGTCCGCCGGAACGGGCTGAGATTCAGGGGAGGGCGAAGCCGGTCTCTTGATCGAAGTTCCGATATCCGTTGATCCAACAGCGGCGGATGCTTGTTTCGTGGCGTCCGAGGTGGCAGGCTTGTCGGCGATGTTCTGCTCTTCGACAGGTCGAGCAGATAAGGGAATACCAAAGACTGCACTCAACAGGTTACTGAGCTCATCGACTTCTGGGAATCGAGCACCCTCGGCTTCCTGACCGGGCTTGGTCGCTTGAGCGGATTGAGCAGGCGGTGCCGGAACAGGCTTCGCTCCGGAAGCGAGAGCATCATTGGCGACGGGTTGCTTGGCTTCGGATGGCGGAGCCTGCGTCGGAGTGGCTGTCTTTGGGCCATGAGCTTGGGGTCTGGCAACTTGTGGAGTCGGGATGCTAAAGAACCTGAAAGGACAGAGTCAGTATTGGGCATTGAGGTGAAAGACACAGGCAACTCACCCAGACAAGAACCTCTCGAACGCTTCCTGGTCGGGATCGATCTCTTCTTCCTGTTGAGCTTGAGCCGCTCGAGCTTGCTGCTGAGTCGAGCTGGCAGACTGCTGTTGAGGCCGTGGGACGTATTGAGGTTCGGCGACTCGACGAACACCCTGGGAATCAGCGACTCGAGGTGTCGGTTGCGGCTGGGCGAGACGAGGCTGCGCTGCCTGCAACAAAGCGTATTGCTGTTGAGCCGGTCTGGCCGCGAGACGAGGCGGGGCTGCCATAGGTACATCGCCAAACAACCTGATAACAAAGGATGTCAGCTTGAAGAAACTATGGAAAAGGCCATGAAGCAACTTACGAGTCCACCAATTCACCCATGAAGATCCTCCGCCTGGCCTCCTCCCTCCTTCTCTCAATTTCCATTACCCGCGCTCTTTCCTCTCTCTCCCTCTGAGCAGCTTGAGCCCGCGCAATGGCCCTCACTCGTTCCTCATACTGTCTTTGCCTTTCTCTCTGTGCCTTTTCGGCTTCAGCTTGTGCTCGCGCCCTGGCTTGCGCTTGCATATAGGCGTTGATGACGGCCTCTTGGTGTGCTTGTCGCGCCCTGGCCTCTTCCAGGGCTGCGATCCGCGCAAGACGACGTTGCTTCTCGATTTGGCGTTCTCGGGCGCGAATGGCTTCAGCTTGCGCCTGCCGTTGAAGATGTTCGAGGGCAGTGGATTCGGCTTGGGCATAGGCGAGAGGTGACGGCTGAGATGAGAAGAGGTCTTGAGTGTCCCGGTTGGCGACCGGGAATGAGGAAAAGATGCGAGGTCCGGGTGACGGAGTGCGGTAGCGGTATGTTGATGGTTGGTAAAATGAGTTGTTTAGCATGTTGGGTGGTTGTTTTCTCTGTTCCAAAGTTGTACTCTGAATGCGTATCGTCTTGGAGGAAGATTTGTGACCTCATCCTGACCAAAGTAGTTATACTGTTCTTCCCCGGGCTCCGTTGTTCTCGTGTTCGTCAGCAATCCACCTGCTGACATCCCCTGGATTATTCCAGATGACAACCTGTCATTCTCGACTGTTCGTGTCTCAGGCACATTTGGATCCGCATCTTTCGCGAGAATTCGAGAAGGAGCCCCGCCTCCTTTATCTCTTTCGACCTCGTTCGACAACTTTCGCTACGATTATCAACCAGTCCGGGCGAATGTTCCAGCCGTATGGTAAAGCGGACGAAGCATCGGTAGCCTCGCAAGCCAGGGATTAGCAAGCGATGGATCGGCGCGAGGTGATAAGATAATTCTTCATTGCGGTGAGAGGCCGTATATAACCTTGAAGGTGAATCCTGTTCGTGATTGTCGTCTCCTCGATATCAACTTAACCATATAATCCCACACACTTTTCAACATGTACCCTTCGCACTTTTACCAACCAGTCTACCACCAATCCCCACGCTATGACGGGCCTGGCCGCTCGCAACCTGTCTTCACCGGAGGACCATGCCGTGGCTCGTACATCGACTACCAAGATGTCATTCAACACCAACGTCAACGAGCTGCAGCCCGGTGTCAGCGCGATGCCGAACGTCGCGCGCAAGAGCAACTCCGTGCCGCGCAACGCCAACGCGTACGAGAGGAGCAAGTCCTTCAGCTCCTCGCTGAACGCGAACGAGCGCTGCAACGTGAATCCCGACGTCGTCTTCTTGCGCAGCGGGAGTACGAGCGTCACCTTGCTAAGAAGAGGCGAGAGGAGGAGGCGGTGAGGTCTTGGTACGCTACGCGGGTAGCTGCAAGGCGACGAGCAGAGGAGATCGAGACGGAGAGGGAGGAACGTGGGTTTGTCGAGTTTCTGGATTCGTAAGTAACGCCTTTTTCCGAGTGCCTTAATTGTCGCTCATCGTGTTGTTTTGCAGGTTATTCCACGCATCAAAGTCATCACATGCGAACCCGCCATCGGACATCAGGGAATCGTCAGCGCCTGATTATGCTGAATCCGCGAAACAACATGCTCAAGTGTTCTCCGACTCTGAAGCTGCAGAGGATGAGGAAACCGATGATGGCGACGCCAACGACAAGTTCTTGAATGCGTAAGTGTTTATCCCCATAGCTGCAGACAACGGTATATTGATGACCTTTCACGTAGTCTATTTGAAGGTTTTGCTCTACAACAGAGTTCCGCGTCGACCGAAACGGAACAATCGACGATTGTACCTGAGGCAGCGGGTACCGAGACAGTACCTCTACCGAGGGACGAGCCGCCATCATATACAGCAGAACCTTCAGCCGCTGCGTCATCGCCAGACTTGGTGCCGTCTTCCGACCTCGACGACGTACGAGAACGATATACAGCTAACCTCCTTCGCGTCGAACGCCTCGAGACGCTAGACACCCTCTCTGCGAAACTCGATACCCTCATAGCGGACTTCAGCTTCCCATCAACACTCGATTTCGAAGATGTCCCCTCCAACGACGAGACAGCACCTTCCATTCCGGCACTCACATACACCACCGCCAACGTGTCCTACCATTCGCACGCGCAATCCCTGCTCAAGCTACTGGTTGATGCGGATGCGGTGGAGAGTAATGGTGACGAAGAGGTGCGAAGGAGACGGAAGGGGTTTGTGAGGATGGTCGAGGCTGAGTTGGATGCCTTGGAGAGGCGGAAGGGGGAGGTCTGGAAGGCGCAAAGGGTATGATGGTTTGGCGTCGAGACCAAGTGGCGGTGTTCTTGTGCGAATGAGTTCATCATTTGTACGCAGAGGGTGTTTGAAGATATTGAATTGCATGGTCACATCGGTGTTCCCGGAGAATCTGAGGGTTTCAACTTGGCAGTCATTTGGGCGGTGATCCTCGAATGGGAAGCTTCCGAAAACTGATACGGAGTTCGTGCAGCAAGGACGAGTACGTTCCGCGATGTCTGCAACGTATCGCGTCAAGCTTTCTTAAGCGATAACAGTAACCTATCTCCCCACTCTTCAATGCGCCATGTCGAAAATCCCAACAAGAACTGCATCAAGGACTCTACGCTGTTCTGGCATTCGCCGGTAACTGTCATGTACGCCTTGGTCGCGATTCAACGTTGCGCATTGCATCGCCTTCTCGCCAATGCGCTTCATCTCCGACAAGTCAAAGCCACGGTAAACGCTACTAAGCGACTTCTTCTCGGAGCGTCATACGTTGCTGTCATCTCGTACTGTTGTTTCCGATACATGTGGTTGAAACCGCTTTTCAATTTTGGCGGTAACGAAACTTCCAAAGACACCTCCATTGAACGTGTTTGGAAACTTCCAGTCAAAAGCGGTCTGTTGGATTTACAACTCATGAATGGAAAGAGGGGGATTAAAGATGAGCGAGGCGCGTGGATGAGCGCGAAGATGTAGCTGACGACGTATATATATGCGCACAAGCAGTATACTTTGACATCATCCGCATCAAGCAGGATGATGTCAAGCGTTCGTATACGTGCCAGCTCCCCCCGACCGTTAAAGTAGCTTCGCATATACTAACTTTGAAGCAGCCTCGGGAAAAGTCGCAGGAGCGGGCTGTGGGACATTGCTAATAGAGAGTGTGGCGCAGCCGGCTATCTGGCGAGCGTCGTTTCCTGCGCGACTCGACAATGGTTCGTTCTGCTTCGAGTCGCCTGATCAGATCACCAGTTACGGGAAACCGTCCACTTCGGTTGTACTACTGTGAGTCGCGACATCGCGCTCTGATTGTGGCAGCGCATACCCGACATCTTCGGACTCCTCACATCTGGTCGTGTAACTGCTGACGGGTCGTTACTGATCGCAGCCCTGCTCGACTCATCCTCAAACTTCACCTTCACGGTGATGTAGCTCATTGTCGTGTGTTTTCAAAGACGGCAGAGTCCAGTCAGAAAAGGAAAGCAGAACAAATATCAGATGTACGATAGCCAGTAATTTCCTCTCCCAACTCCTATCTCCGCCAGCGTCATCGCCCCCCTGATGCGCTTGCCGAATATGAAACGGGTGATGCGCCTTTGATTACTATCGCTTGGACCTGCGACTCAATCTCGACTCGTAGATACTATATAAAGACTCAGCCCTGGCATCGCCTAAGATGTGTCTAGTGTATAGTGCATGGTTTAGCGATGGACTTTCATATGATATATTCATTTTTCACTGTGATAGTATTCACGATACTCGTTGGAAGCTGGATCCGGCGATATAGAGTAAGATCTCGTGATGTCCATTGAAGGCCTGGCTGTGTACGTTCTGTCGGCAGATCGCCCTAAATACCATCCTGCCCTGGCATCTGAGTGACACTGCATTGGCATCACCAAGTGAACGCCAGATCCATCAAGTCGTTGATAATAGTCTCTCTGTTTGTGCCTATCGGCGTTACCAGATCCTTTTGCTTGTCGATAGGCAAATCGACGAAAGTTTGGAGCAAGAATCCATCGAGCACTCCCTTGTTTAATGCCCGAGCTTGATAGCGATTGGCGACGTGTCTATGTCGCGCGGTTCAGGTGAGCTAGAGCACACGATTGCGAGAGGCAAACACCTTACCTGTAGGCTTTAGGATTAAGCCCCGCTACATGCTGAACGCTTCGCGTAAGCTGCCCTTGCAGAAGCTGAAGCCTTTTAAATCTAGCGGCTTTCAGCGGCACTAAAGTCGATAGCCCGCCCAAGCTGTCGGCTACATCGGGGTTTAGCAACGTTACCAGTCAAAAACAGGAGGCACTAACCATATACGATTTGTGTCTGCGGGGCCACTCGATCCTCTGCTGTTTTTCTTCGAGCGACCATTACGCTCTTTACAGGACAGGGTCCCATGTGGTATTCTGTTCTGCGAACCAGCTTGGCGACCTCGTTCGTCGATACTTCTATTTGCCCAGTATGGTTGAGTCGGAATGATTCGGCAGGGAACACGCGACTCACGCTGAGGATCGAATTGCAAAAGCCGCAGGTCTCCACGGTCATCCGCGGCGCCAAAGGTTATTGCGCCTTCCGACGACAGGAAATCGACAGAGACGATGGAAGCATCATACAGGTCTTTTGCTATTACGTCCAGCTTGAATGGCGATTCCTGCACGAAGTATTGCATAAGTACGAACGACTTAGACATGCAGCTCGCCAGACGGCTTACCTGGAATACCGCCAGCCAGACACTTTTGACCATGTCGCCGAGAAGGAGAAGATTCTTGAATGTTCTGATGGTGGTGATATACGGAGGTACATCCAGGAATGCAACTGGCACTAGGTGATCCTCCTTGTCAAGCGCTTTGACGTAGACCTGAACAAACATGTCAGTAACGCCCAGGCCAACGATCTTTCATCCCACCTTTTGCCCCATAGCTTGGACTAGATACTGTCCGACATTTGCTATGGCGCTGACCGGTCCCTTGGCCTCTTCCGTGCAGACCAACCGAAGTCTCCACTCGGATCCCACAACTTCGATAATCTCGAAAACATATGTCTGAGAAGCGGGTTGTCAGCCAACGGCAAGCGTCTATGAATGTAGGGCCTGCTCACATTTCCTTTGCTCGACATGTCTTCTCCCCGATTCACACTTGTTCCGACCACCAAGAACTTCTTCACCCCAGCTTCTGTGCTAGTGGCTTCCAGCATCATGTGTTCCATGCAGAGAACGACTTCATTTTCATCGAATTCGTACCTATTGAAACAGTTATCAGGCGACAACTTTGCCGGAAGCGCAACGGACTTACCCATCAACAGCCGTCCAGGTGTATGGATCTATTAGCTCAACGGTCGAACGTTCGATCAGAGCGGGTGTCAGGTTGGGCGCTGCAGAAATGGCAGTCAATCGTTAAGCGAATCGGCGCTGGATCGGATATGAACCCACCTTCGGGACCAGGTATGAGCTCGCACTCATCACTGTATAACTGATAAGGAACCGCAATCGCGGAAGCTCCGATGTAGTAGCTGGATCTCGCATCATAGTTGAGATGGGTATACGTTCTTTCCAGCCGCTTTCTACGGATCCGGAGGGTGTCATCCTTGGCAAGAGGTTCCACTTCAAGCAGTGCGGCCTGCATCAACGCAAAACTAGTCAATGCTGCGATTCATGACTGATGATAGAGTGTGACGACCTACCTCGCTGGAAATCATTATAAGTTGCTGTCGTCCGTCCAACTCAAGTGCTGACAGATCATTTATTGATTCCGGCCAAGAAGAGCACACAAGGCCGTCGACGTCATCTTCATACAGAAAGTGGGGATGTGAACCTGTTAGACAGGCTAGATGGCGACCGTCAAGTCTGATTGCCCGTATTGACCGGGGCATGCGCGGGCGACCTAGTATCCTCGTCAATGTTTTCCGGAACCGTATGGCCAGTGAATCACGCTCGGTTCTTCTCTCTTCGGATTTCGATAGGGTTTGAAGCTCGTACACTACAAGCATGTCGGACGAATAGAGAACCTGCACGGCGACAGTGAATTCGCTTCTTGGCAATCAGGCCGGACGACTTACTGTCATATAGGGACGACTGTATTCCTGCTGTCCCACGTTAGCGATACAGATCTGCTCTACCTGAATCGAGTCCTCGTCTTCACCCTCTTTGTCTTTGATGCCATCACTGGTGTCCATCCGAGTTGACTCTGACATATTCTCGACGCCGTCGTCTATCAAAGTTTGATCCGCATTTCCCAGGCCATTGCTTCGGAACACAACGTTCAGCCCCGGGACGCTCCGGATCTGGTTCATAAAGGCCAATTAGCCAAAGAAGAATCGCAAAAAGGACAGACCACAAGCACCACTTACTTCCAGATCGCCACCCTTGTTAGCCAAGACGAGCCATTGGAGCTCTTCTGACTCCGGCTGCTTCCCATTCGCATTGCTGCTTTTGTAACGATTCAAGAGGTTGCCAATGAGCTGGCAAGAAGTCCAGGGGCGAGTCTATCCCATACCAGAAGGTTCAGCGTGGTCAGACGACGCAGAGCGATTGGCACGTACGGATCGCATCGGTACAAGCTCTGTTTCGAACCGTACGCCGTCTCCCTCCGGAGCCAGACGCAGCAGAATGACCTTGCCGCTCTTCCGCTGCAAGACAACGGTTGCATTGCTAATATCCGCATCCACGGTGGTATCGCTGCCGTCCTCTGTGTGTACCATGTCACCGAGATTATATTCGCTTAGTGTCGTCCCGTCTATTTGGCTACGCGTGAGCTCGAACCCATATGCTGAAGTCTTTCCATCACTGCTTACCGGAGTCTATCACGCTAACTGATCTCTCGCCTACTCGCACGATGTGCATGCCATCATTGCAGCTTCCGGCAGCGATCGTGTTGCCTTCGTAGGTCATCAGCACTTCCTGCAACTCCCCAGTGGAGGAATCGACAGCCCAGAGCTACGGCACGAAACCCCGATCAGCGAAAGACCAGCTGGATTAAGAAGCTGCTCACATAGGTCGAATCTGAATCATCCCCTTCGGCCCTGTTTGGCACCTGCAACAGTCGGTTGACTGTTTCCGTCGACGAATCGTCCGCGACGACCGTTACAGAAATCGCCCAAACTTTGGAAGATCCGGCGAGCTCTTCATACTTTCGCTTTCTCGACAGTTGCAGGCGGGACTGAGAAAGGAAGGCATCAGCGGAGCATTCAAAACAAAGCGACCCGACTCACCCGCAGCAAGTTGACGGTTGATGCAGCTCTTCCACATCCCTGCAGTACCGCCAATTCAGGCTCCCTCTGAATCGGAAGAGTCTAGACCCAGATCAGCGACTACCCCATCATTGCAACTAATATAGCTCACCCCTTGCTCCTTCGCCGCCGGATGTTGCGGCGTAACGCCAAATGTCATATCGGAGATATACCCCACGCCGGCAACCTTGCCGACGACCTTCAAATGTGCCTGCATGACTTGCCGCTCAGCCATCGTCAATTCGGATCTGATGACGGAATCTCCATAAAGGTCTGACGGAGAAGTAATGAATCGGTTGGACCGGGCACATGGAATGGAATATGGAAGAAGCATGACATACCATCGTCTAAATCTACATCCATCTCATCCTTGACCTCCTTTTCCTTGTCTATCGTCTCCTCTAGAACCATGTCGATCGCGACAAGATGGGAGTCCCCCACAGCTGACGCGGCAAAGAATGCGTTTCGCATCGAACCATCTTCGGCGGTACAGGGCACCTTGCATGCTGCAGTGGGCTGGTTCAGCCCTACTTCGAGCGCAACTCCGACGGCGAACCTATCGCCCTTGGGCGCAACCAAATCAATCCCGACCACAGATCTCCCCTCGACTTGTAACCTGGCCTGAACGACCTTTCCGTCTCTCAATAACACAAGGAAGTTGCCCTCATCCGCCCACACAACCCTCGACCCATCCAACTCGAGCAAGCATTCGTCCCGCTTCACCGTCGGCACCAACGTACTCGTCAACTTGAACCACCCGTTCGTGGAAGTCGTCACGAACTTCCCGCTCTGATCCACGTGCAAGATAGCAGTGGCGGTGACCAAAAGAACCCCGCCGACGCTCTGTGGACAGGGAACGAGGTATTGCGCGTCGTATGGAAGATTGGAAACGCTGCTGATCAACGGGTAAGTCTGGGCGAGCGGGTCCAGTGTGCGGATCTCGAGGTGAAATGTGTCCCTTGGCGAGGCGGTACGTCCAGTGGCCGTCGGGAGAGGCTCAGAGAGGATTGCGAGTGTCGGGTTGTTGAAGCCGGGGAGAAAGACGAGGTCTTTGATATTCCTTAAAGAAGGGGAGAGCTCGGGAAGGGGAAGAATGAAACTCGGCATATACGGCACATCTCTTTACGATTCGTCAGCGCTGTTTCCGACCGGGACCACTAAACACCCACCTTGCGCTCGAGTTTTCAAACCCCTCGAATTCCTCGAGGTCCTGTACGAGTGGGATCATCGCCAAGCTGTCCTCTGGCAAGAGATTCACGATCAATTTGTTGCCCGGATCTGTACGCAGGATGGGAATAAAATCTTCTGGGTTCGCGTATAGCTGCAAGAGAAAGGGTAAGTATAGCCTCCTGAAAGATGTTAAAGGACGTACGACTTGTGGGGCACGCTCGAATGTGTGCAGGGAGACAGTAGAGATTTCGCCGTGGCTCCATTCGAGGATGGCGAGCTGGAGGACTTGGGTCAGCGCTCGTTCGAAGCGACAATACCGACACCGAGGTGGGATGTAAGAGGAATTCCTTTCCGTAGGCGCATTCATCGACCGGCGTGGGATGGGCACGCTGTATCGCTGATGACGGCAGATGGGGAATTACCGATAGTACGTATGCAGTGACGCAACGATTGTTCGTTGTTGAATGTCGTACGGTTAGCTGTTCGAGAGCGATGTGCCATCAAGCCGGGGTTCTATGCATTCCTCGACTGTTCGTTGGAGGCTGATTTTTCGTTTGGCCCACTTTCCTGACTCGCTCCCCGAATACCCCAGAGCGATACTTCTACTCCATACTAGCATGAATAGGCTGCTCCATCCTTCACCGCTGCATTTGTGTCTCCCGCTTCAACGCTCCTGTCCGTTGTTGCTCGTCCCATCTTGACTGCATTCCAATCGTAACCTCGACTCACTTTTCCACCAAAGCCCACGACGCAGCCTGCTCTACCTCCTACCAGCTTGACCCCCTCCAAACCCCTCACCTCCCCGCCCCAGCACTCATCATACATCCTTCTCAATGTTGCATCATACACTCTGACCCTTCCTCCGCCTGCGACCACCAGCCCGCCCTGTCCATCGAGGAAATCGGGAATCCATACGGCGTGTGTGATGGCTGTTGGCGCTACCAGTGGTGCGTGGATTGCTTGCATGTCGTTTGGGGTTGTTGATACGGAAGTTCAGGTCGAGTCTACGGTTGAACTTGTCCATATGACAAGTCCGGAAGTCGGCCGCCGACTAATCCCATTCCGATCACGTGACACCCGCCCAAATGCCGCGGATCCAACGGATAATTTTCCCTGGCTCGTTCATTCGCCAGCGCATTCGCCTCGCCACCACAGAGGCGCGATATAAGCAAATCAGCGCTTACCCCGGAATCCCTTTCCCTTTTTTTCCTCAGACCTTTGGTTCCACCCTCCTTTCCTTTTATCCTTGTACCTATACGCTATTCGCGGGTACGCAAAAGACGATCAGTCACAAAAAAACATATCCTCTGTGAGTAGGATGGACGATGCTGGTTGCGATGCACTAGGCTGACGCCCCGTAGACCATGACTTTCGACGTCTCTACCCTTTTCGTCGCCGACAAGGCTGAACGAACCGGCGCCGCCCAGGCGTTGGCCAGCCAGAGCAAGAACGCTGGTGTCACTCTCTTCAAGGAGATTGGTTTGGAGCAGGCTATTGTCAAGGTGAGTGGCGAATGCTCTACGGGAATGGGAATGGAAAATGCTGACTCGATTTTTCGCATAGGCTTTGACTGACAAGAAGAACCCGGCCACCCGTGAAGCCGCCGCCGAGCTCATCACCACCCTTTGCGAATCCGGCGCTACCCAGCAGCTCGAATGCTACATCGTCTCCTCGGCCCCGGGATCCGTTCTCCCCACGCTTCTCGAAACCTTCGCCGACAAGACTCCTGCCGTTTCTGCCGCCGCGTTGAACGCCGTCAAGACGTTTGTCAAGTCCATGAACCCGTGGGCTACCCCCGTCATCCTCCCCGCCTTGTTGGAGCAGGTCAAGACCGCCGGTAAATGGCAGGTCAAGACCGGATGTTTGAGCGTCATCGACGACATGGTCAAGTGTGCTCCTGAACAGATGGGCAAGGCCATGCCTCAGATCGTTCCCGTCATGGCCGACGCCGTCTGGGACACCAAGTCGGACGTCAAGAAGGCCGCCAAGGACACCTTGAAGAAGTCGACTGCCCTTGTTTCCAACAAGGATGTCGAAAAGTTCATCCCGGCTTTGATCAAGGCCTTGTGCAACCCCGTCGAGGAAGTCCCCAAGACGATTCAGCTCTTGTCCGCCACCACTTTCGTTTCCGAAGTCGATGCTCCTACGCTCTCCCTCATGGCCCCGTTGCTCTCTCGAGGTCTCGACGAACGACCCACCGCCACCAAGCGAAAGGTCGCCGTCATCACCGACAACATGGCCAAGCTCGTCGACAACGAGTACACCGTTCGTCCCTTCATCCCCAAGATGTTGCCCGGTTTGATCAAGATCTCGGAAACCATTGCCGACCCGGAAGCCCGAGGTGTCGTCAACCGAGCCATCAAGACCTTGCGAGAAGTTGCCAACATCCCCGAGGGTGATGGATCCAACGTTCCCCCGCCCAAGATCGCCGAGGGTCAGGCCCTTGTCGTCAACTTGATTGCCGAGTACAAGAAGCAGAACGCTTCCGCCCTTCCCGAGTCCGACAACGCCGCCCTCGTTTACGCTGGTGTCTTGGCTGCCGGTCTCGTCAACGCGCACAACTACGACCAGGCGACTTGGGAGTCCACCCTTCCGGCCTACCTCACCTTGGCTTTGCCCAAGGTTGACCCCTTGCCCGTCGTCCGAGAGCTTCTCCAGAAGAAGGCCGACGAAGAGGGTCAGGATGACCGAGTCTTCGACGACGAAGAGGAGGGTGAGGACTTGTGCAACTGTACCTTCTCCCTCGCGTACGGTGCCAAGATTCTGTTGAACACTGCCACTTTGCGATTGAAGCGAGGTCACCGATACGGTCTCTGTGGTCGAAACGGTTCCGGTAAATCCACGTTGATGAACGCCATCGTCAACGGCCAGGTCGAAGGTTTCCCCGACCCTTCCGTCGTCCGAACTTTCTACGTCCAGCACGACATCGACGGTTCCGAAGCCGACATCTCCGTCGTCGACTGGGTCTTGGCTGACAAGCGATTGTTGGCTACCCCGTCCGAGATCATCAAGACTCTGTTGGACGTCGGTTTCGACGAAGACAAGCAAAAGGTTCCCATTGGTGCCTTGTCCGGTGGTTGGAAGATGAAGCTCGCGCTTGCCCGAGCCATCCTTTTCAAGGCCGATATCTTGTTGCTCGACGAGCCTACCAACCACTTGGACGTTGTCAACGTCACCTGGTTGATCGACTACTTGACCTCGTTGACCCACTGCACTTCGATCATCGTCTCGCACGACTCCGACTTCTTGAACCGAACTTGTACCGACATCTTGCACTTGAACCGATTCAAGATCAAGCGATACCCCGGTAACCTCGAGGACTTCGTGCGAATGGTGCCCGAAGCCAAGTCGTACTACACCTTGGAGGCCGCCGAGGAGTACCAGTTCAAGCTCCCCAACCCGCCCATGTTGGACGGTGTCAAGACCAAGGAAAAGTCCTTGCTCAAGATGCGAAAGGTCAACTTCCAGTACCCCGGTTCGTCTGTGCAGCAGTTGTACGACATCTCGCTCCAGGTCTCGCTTTCCTCCCGAGTCGCCATCTTGGGTCCCAACGGTTCCGGTAAATCCACCTTGGTCAAGTTGCTGACCGGTGAGACTGAGCCGAACGGCCCGAACGGTCAGGCACCCGGGGAGGTCTGGAAGCACCCCAACTTGGTCATCGGTTACGTTGCCCAGCACGCTTTCCACCACATCGATCACCACTTGGACATGACCCCCTTGGACTACATGTTGTGGCGATACCAGACCGGTGAAGATTTGGAGGAACTGCAAAAGGCCAACCGACAGATGACCGAGGAGGAGATGCAAAAGATGAAGGAGGGAGCCAACGTCATCATCGAAGGTGCCAAGCGAGTCATTGACGAACTTGTTGCCCGAAAGAAGCTCAAGCAGTCGTACGAGTACGAAATCTCGTTCAAGGGCATGTCCTCGACCGAGAACATCTGGATGTCCCGAGACGAGTTGATCAGCCGAGGTTTCGAAAAGAAGGTCATGGAGCTCGACACCCGAGAGGCTCAGCGATTGGGTATGATGCGACCTTTGGTCCGAAAGGAAATCGAGCAGCACTTTGCCGACTTCGGTCTCGAGGCTGAATTCGTCTCGCACAACACCATGCGAGGTCTCTCCGGTGGTCAGAAGGTCAAGGTCGTCCTCGGTGCCGCCACATGGCGACGACCGCACGTCATCTGTTTGGACGAGCCGACCAACTACTTGGACCGAGAGTCCTTGGCTGCTCTTATCGAGGCCTTGAAATCGTTCGAAGGTGGTGTGTTGGTCATTACCCACAACCGAGAATTCTCCGAGTCCATCTGTTCCGAAGTCTGGGCGATGCGAGACGGTCGATTGGAGGCATCCGGACACAACTGGCTCGAGGTACGTACACAAACCACTTCAATCGTTTCCAGAATGCTAACTCTTCTCGTCTACAGGGTCAGGGAACCACCAAGATCGAGACGAAGGGTGATGACGAGGACACCTTCGACGCCATGGGTAACAAGGTCGCCAAGGTTGAGAAGAAGAAGAAGCTCTCGTCCGCCGAACAGCGAAAGGCCAAGAAGGACCGAATCGCCAGGCGTAAGCGAGGAGAGGAAGTCTTCACGGATGAAGAACTTTAAACTAGTCGGCAAAGCTGGTTTATTGTATACCCGGGAAAGATTCTTGTTTCTTATAGACGTCAGGAGTGCTCGTTGCGTCTACGCTCGTTCTCTTTGTAATATCTAGGCGCATCTACGCATAATTTCGGATCGGAACGCGGTACCTGGGCCGTTGCACGCTGTTGGCTGAGTCGTGGTTTGCATCTGCTTCTATAGACCGCTCCTAGTCAGCTCCGTTGTCAGTCCGCGAAGCTTCAGGTCGGTAGAGATTCAGGCACTTGGTAGGCTTTACATGACTGTGATTTCAGCTACGTTTGTCCATTTGTCTATATGCCTTTGTCCAGCTATGCAATCAGTATGCCATCATGGAAACTTCATCACAACGTGCTGTGTGCTACGCGTTCACAGCTCTCTTCCCAGAGCTATTCCCAGCGTGCGGCTTTCCCGAACGTAAGGCCGCTGACGACTTTTGTACTGAGACACGTCCAGGTGAAAGTGCAACATGCGAGGCTGACATTACCCATGAGTTATCGTCTACTGGCCCTGGAGCTACTGGCCGTCCATGTCAGCAGTAACATCTCTATTGGCCATCTACTCAACTTTTGGCCATTCCTGAGTGCGGTTTGGCCATTCGTGAATGCGGTTTGGCCATTTTCGCCACCTTCAAGCAAATTCACGTGATACCAGGCTTCAAGGCTTCGGCTTACGCGGGTGAGACAGCCCCTATCCCTCAACGGTTCTGCGCTTTACCTCCACCTCATCGAGTTCATGTTTTCGCTATCGGCGGTCTGCTGTCGAGCGAGGCTGGGTCAACTTGGTGTAGTGAGCTACGGGACGAGTCACACTCGGGTGGTATATAGGTATCAAAGGCAGTCGACAATCCGTCGGGAACGCCTTTGGCTCGCGCTGCCCTAATACCAGACCAATGAAGTGCGTTTCGCAGATACCCGGAACCTCCCGTCAAATCCTATCAACAGTCACGCGGCAGACTGGAACCCTCGCGCATTACCATTCCTCCTCTACCAACAACCTCGCTCGAGTCAGTCCAAGTCGCGCATTCAATCCTTCTCTCTTCTTCAGTGAACCCGTTCGAGCGGCAAAGTTGACTGCCAAAATGGACGACGGCTATGGAAACAGCACAGTCGGGTCGACAATCAGTGTCGAGTCAATGCAGCCCGGCATGGAGAGCACGATCAGCGGACCGTCCGGTGTAACTGCGCACATTGGAGGACAGGCAAACGTGCAAAGACTGGCAAAAATTTCGAGGGATTTCCGAAGTGAGTCAAACACTAAGGTCGATGTTGCAGAGAGCTCATTTGGTATTCCAGGTGACACTATCACGATACCCACCGATGCGCAGTTGTTGGCTGGTATGCAAGCCAGTCGAGGTGACGACGTCTACCGGGAGGACGAGGCAACGATCGCCCTGGAACAGCGAATAGCGAGGCTGACCGGCAAGGAAGATGCCATGTTTGTGATCAGCGGAACAGCGAGCAATCGTAAGTCAGCTTGTCGAAAAGCCCAACATCCGACTGACAGTCTTGGTTGCTTAGAAATCGCCATACGGACGAACCTCACACAGCCACCACACAGCGTTCTCCTCGATATCCGAGCCCATGTACATAAATGGGAAGCAGGCGGCATGGCAGTCTTCAGTCAAGCCACGCCGCACGGAATCGCTCCGGCGAACGGGAAACATCTCACGCTCGAGCACGACATCCTACCAAACCTGGAACTCGGCGAAGATGTGCATATCGCACCGACGCGCCTGATCTCGCTGGAGAATACGCTCAGCGGAATGGTGTTTCCGCAACAGGAGATTGAAAAGATTGCGGCCGTGGCGGCGGAGCATGATATCATTATGCACTTGGATGGTGCGCGAATATGGGAAGCTGCCGCCAAGGCGTGCGAGCAGGAGGGGAAACAGGGCGAAGAGGGTCTGCGTGAAGTGTAAGCTTGGTTGAGCCCCTGATACGTTCTTTCGCTAAAAGAAAACCCAGTTTGACCAACCTTTGTCAGCCATTCAAGTCGGTATCATTGTGCATGAGCAAAGGACTTGGTGCCCCGATCGGCAGTGTGCTAGTCGGTCCCAGGGACTTTATCAAAAAGGCAAGATGGTTCAAGAAGATGTTTGGCGGTGGTATCCGACAGGTGAGCACTGGGTTTCACGGCTTGACGAACGCCTGGCTGACCATTCATCAGTCTGGCGCCCTCGCCACTGCCGCCGATTGGGCGCTCAGTAATACATTCCCTAAATTGGCTCACACCCACAAACTCGCCGCGAAACTCAACGACGGTATCCTTGCACTGGGCGGACGCCTCCTCGTCCCAACGGAAACTAACATGGTCTGGCTCGACCTCTCATCGCTCAACATCCG
This sequence comes from Naganishia albida, assembly GCA_001599735.1. Taxonomy (NCBI): domain Eukaryota; kingdom Fungi; phylum Basidiomycota; class Tremellomycetes; order Filobasidiales; family Filobasidiaceae; genus Naganishia; species Naganishia albida. Next base: position 413,430 of record BCHV01000005.1, read on the forward strand.
CGCCCCCGAAATGATCAAGCGGGGACGCGAAATGTTCCCGGAGAACCCGCTGACGGTCGGTGGCGCTAGATTCGTGGTACACCATCAGATTGAAGAAAGGGCGATAGATGATGTTTTGGCACTGTTGAAGACGTTCAAGGAGGATATGGTTCGCGAAGGTACCGCCGTGGAGGATTCTCCGGTCAGCGAGATCAACGAAGAGAGGCCGCAGGAGACGCTGTCGAGGCCGTTCCCAAAGCTGGGTTACTAGACAACTTGGGTGGTAGATTCTGGGCAGACTGGCTTTGACGGTATATGGAGTATAGTATACTAGTCGCGCTCTGAGCAGTATAGTATGCCATTTTGGAGTGCACTCTGCGTGGCTCGATCTGGAACTCTTTTTCGTCGCCTTCCCTCGTCACTCCCCCGGATCGGCCATGCAGCTTTCAACTTCAAACCCTTGTCTTGTCGCCTTTAGCCCCAGGATCCCCTGACATTCGTAACGGAAGGAAGTGCTAGAAGATAACACCCGTTTAGAAACGCGACCCTTTGCCTATTCAGGCAATCCGCTCGGACAGTAGACTTGCCGGTCGAATGGCACAGCGGCGCTATCGAACGCCCTGGCGCTCGCACGAGGACCGACAGAGGAACGATGAGTGCCGGAGCACGGAGTACAGCCACTCGGCCCTCTCGTGCGCGGTCCCGCTGTCCTCCCGACCGTTTTCGTTTTACGTTCTACCTGGGCCTGTGGTCTTTATGAGACCTTAGGAACAATGATCGCGCTCGACGTCATGAACATACATGTGCATCGAACGGGATACTGCAGGTCGTCCTTTAATTCCAGGCGAAGCCGGTAGCTGCGTTGACGTGATCGGCTTCAGCTATTTCCTCCCCCTCTGCATGTGCAAACGTTGGGATTGCCGAAAAGCGATCGCTTAGCTTTTGGTCGTGCGAGATGGGCTGACTGGTGAGCTCGAAAGAAGGCCGATAGTCGCATGTGTACCTAAGCTGGGCGATGCACATCCAAAGTGGCGCTTGGACTCAAACAATCTGTGTATACCCTGGACGCTATGACTCGGGAGGCCTGCCTCTATAGCAAAGATGCAGTATTCGAAGTAGCAGGTTCAGTGATTCAGCTCCCCGACATTCGACATTCAAACGCGATGACTTCCGTATACATGCCCCGGGAAGAGCAAGTAATAGACCGTTAGAAATCAGAGGCATAAGATAATCCTGCTCATATCGAAGAGGTCTGCTACAAGCTGAGAGAAAGTCTCACATGACAACACTTTCGAAGAGATTGACAATGCAGATTGCAGCCGGTCCCCTGTTCTTCATGTAGGGTATAGTCGAGAGTAGTCAATGCTAAGAGCCCTCCGGCGCTCGGCAACTCTACAGTCATACTGCTTGCATCAACCTTTCGGATCTTGGTCCTGTGTTGCGCCAACCTCTGCATACCATCGTTATCAAGCGATTTGCGTCATCTGATGAACCATTCGGTCGGCGGAGGGCTTGTTCAAGGCTCGGGCGCTGCCTGGTACGGAGACTATGCTGTTCATATGGCTGAGAGCCCGGTATGATTCATGTCTTGACATCAACCCAGTGGCAAGTCGCGAGAAGCTCTGGGCATGCACATCGTCAAGACGCCATCCGGCAGTGGCTGTCGCACATCACGGCAGGTCCAGTCAATGTCAGTTCATGTTGACTAGAACAAACCTTGTATCTGCTGTAACATCTCCGAGGCCATCTTCCTATGAACCAACTATACACATGACCGGCAGTGGGGGTCATGTTGAGTACTCCGGGAGTCTCGTCAAAGTCATTGAAGGATTCTGCAGCCGCGCGACTCGAGCGCCCGGCAAATGGCACGTTCTCCGTACCCATCCCACCATGTTGCCTGTGGAATCGGGATTCCCCATCTGCCAGCCCAAAGGGTCTCAGGTGGTCTACGGGAAGGCATAATGCCTCCGGGTTCGGCAAACAGGAGTCAACGATGGCTTTAGGCGCGAAGGGCGATCAGCAGACCCGGATGACCGAAGCTCTCCTGGAAATGCGTAGATCTTACCGATGGAGGACCGGAGACCGATGATCTGGGTATCTACAGACAGCGCTGACCCAGGAGAGCATGATCCAAGCCGTCCAGAGAGCAAAAAGGCAGGTCAAGGACGACAAGGGGGAAACGTGCAGATTTCGAGCATTCGGAATTCGCGACGCCGTAAAAAGAACCAGTCCGAAGACCTCGTTGAGGTCGGCCAAAAAGTTCAACCCGATGCGGGGCTCGAACCCGCGACCGTACGATGCCTAAACACTAGGTGAATAAGAGTCGTACGCTCTACCGACTGAGCTAACCAGGCTGTTGATGCCTACGTGTGTTGTTTTTGATATCAATGCCAAAAAGGTTTAGACTACTGTTTTCCCATCCTGAATTACATTGCCCTGGTTGCGCTTACACGTAACTCTCTAGCTGCCGTCTCGCTTCATGAGCGAGACTGGCATTCGAGTAATGGACCAAAGCAGCCGACCAGACGAGTCCCTGTCGTCCGATACTAGCAGGGGCATCAATTCTTGCCCGGCCTGATCACTGGGGTGCAAATACTAGGGTTCATCATGCTTGTGGCGATCAACTTGGAACCACCGCCGCCGCAACCTCTTCGCTTGGGGCTGAAATCGTGGTCTCCATAGCAGAAAAAGCGTGGCATGTATCAGGTCATCAACCAGGCTTCGATAGGGGCGATCATCGGCCGTTGCGCGTTCATTTGCGCCGCTGAAACGAGCGCGTCGGCCTAGTCATGACGAGGTCCACGTACCCAAGCTCTGGGGACCTTGAGTTTCTGTGCAATCTGGTCATCATAGTAACCTTATTTGACATAGGGGCCACACAATCCGCCTCGGGATCATAACAGCTCGATCCGCCGTTTGTAACGGCTTACTGCTCTTCAAAGCATAATCTAATTCTACATTGCAATTATAATATGTTTCCTAATGTTGATCCATACACTATGCGCTCTGCCTCTGCTTCCTCTCCTCCTTCTCAATAGCCTCCCTCCCATCTTTCTCCTCATCAAACCTGAAAAACGGCAAATCGAACAACAGCCAAGTCTTTACAAAACGCGGCAGCGGCCGATAAATCGTCGGTGGAATCGGAATCAGAATCGACGTCCGGGCGAGGTAGTCCTTGTAGTTGCGCCAGATGGGACCGCCGTCCGCGCTTGAAGAGTTGGGGGAATGGGACATGAGGAAGTACTTCTCGGCGGTGGGCTTTTCCGCGGTGGGGATGCCGGAGCCGAAGAGGAGACTGTCATAGTGGATTAGTAGGTGGACAGGTGGGGGTCGGGGAGGGGCCTACAGGACCATGGTGAAGAGAGGGGCAACTACGGAGCCATATTGTGCGCTCTTCGCGCCCCCTGTAACACTACCATTGGTCGACGGGGAGACTGTGACGGCGCGAGCGTCAGCGGAATTTCCATTTGCGCGATACTCGAGCGCGGTAGACCTACTGGTTAGAAGCCACAATCCCCAATGGACAAGTATTTCTCCAAAGTACGGCGGATGCCTATGAAAGAACGGAGCTGAAGACAGATCCCTGCCGTGCCAGTCCGAACATACCTGGACCACTTCCAAACCCCCACAGCGCAAGGTTTTCCCTTGGGCGGATGCGTACTCTTGTATCGATACTGCACCACCACCAATAAAGCCATCAGTCTCATCGTACCTCTCTTCTCACGCGACAAGGACTAACCTTCTGGATATCCGCCATGCTCTCAATAGCGAGTCCGATAGCGAATATAATCAGTCCGGCGATATCACAGCCCGTGCCAAAGGGAGGGTTGTCGCCACCTCTGGCACGATCGGAGACTGCGGGCGAGTTGAGGATGACGGTCGGAAGGGCTGCAGGATGGAACACGTTGGCATGACGACGGGTAAAGGGGAGGAAGGTGGGGAATACATACAGACGACCCAGACCTTTACGCGGGAAACGCTAGGTATCAGCCACGGACGGCCAAGATCTACTGCCCTTTCGTCCTTACCCAAACGATCTATCGACGCGGAACCCAAACATGAGCACAATTCCCAATCTCGGAAAACCCAACATAAACTCACCTGCCCAATCCAGAACCCGGCAAACTTCAAGAAATGACTCCGAATATCATCGAACCTCGTATCACCTGTGCGCCACGCATCAGGAACGCCCTCTAGGGGAAGGAGACGGGGACATACTGCCCGTTTTGAGAACCCGGAATAATAGGAATCCCGCGAGCCTAGAGGTGACCTGTGAGTTTGGGTACTTTTTCATGACGGGGGGAGGGGGGAATAGCGTACCGCGCTGCCCAGAGTATGACCATGACAGAGGCGCTGTAGGAGAGCGAGGTTCAATCTCTGGAAGGTGAGTCTACAGTGGCGCAGGGTTGCGTACACGATGTTTCGAGCATGGAAGGCTATCCGGGATGAAAGAGTGAGATTGGGAAATACGGAAGGAATAGGCAGAGGGCGACTTACTGTTTCCCATCAACAAGGTAATCAACGCTATATTTACAATGCATAGTCAGCAAATGCCCAAGTGCGATGAATTGGATGGGGACTTGCCGAGAATGAAAAAGTTGGATCCTCCCTGCACGAAACGTTAGTCTACGAGCCACGGGTTTGATGTAAGGATACCAACGGTGAAGCTATGCACGGTAATGTTAGTCCTACGTGTGTCATGGACGACAGGCTCGACTTACTCTGTAATTTTATCGAACTACAGGCGGACAACGTGGATCAATTCCCGTCGTATCCTCTCTAGTCTGAATGAATGAGAGACTGACCTGCAGCGTCCATGCGATGAAGAAGCCGCCTGCTTGCCATCCCAAGGTTATGAGGAATGTGATTACCAGATAGTACCGGTCAATCACAAATGCTGTCGCCATGTTGCCTATCGTTCAGTCTTTCAGCTGTGCTGTTGCTGAGTTATCGTTTCAAATTTTCAGCTCAAAGTTTGCTACACGGGAACACGGGAAACGCTTGAGAGAAGTTGAAGAGCATGGTCTTATAGGTTGTTTCCTAACAGCTACGACAACGACGTCTTGGCTCTCGGTCAAGAATGCCCATGAGCGACGCACACCCAAAGGCCAGACTTCAGCATCAACCACATCATCAACAGATCGCGATTAGTCATCGAGCGATCGGCCGGGTTCGGCGTAGGCAATGTGAGTGAGACATGGATTGGCGAGGAGGATGAAGAATATGCATGGCATGCATTGATCAGCGTAGGTGGCGGGGTTAGGTGGCGGGGTTAGGCCCTCATACTTACGCAGAAGAAGAAGGAGGTTCGTGTCCTTGGCGTCGACGGTCCAGATAGGCAACAAGTCTATCAAGATGGCACTCATCAACAGATTCGAGCATCTCAGCAAGAAACCATACCATGAAAAGGCAGAGTACGTGTTATCATTGCCCTCGCGAAGCGCGCCCCGGAAGACCCGCATGCTCATGGCTGTTCACCCTCCTTTCAGACAGATCCTGCTCAAGACGGCTTCGTTGGTGAAACCTATCATGGTCAAGCACAAATGGAAAGTGGGAACCCTGGCAGAGGTGAGAATACAACTTCGGATTTCTCGCTCTGGACGCTTACGGTTCTTCCCTCCCTCTTCGTTGAATAGATGTTTCCGGACAATCCAAACTTGCTAGGTACGTTTCCCCTTTCCGTTTTCTTGTCACCCCTGAGCCCTGAGAGCCTTCAGGTCTCAACGTGAATCGCGGCGCAAAGATCCTCCTCCGTCTTCGACCACATCAAAGCCCAGATACATTCTACGACCAAGACCAGCTCGTTCTCGTCATGCTGCACGAGGCAAGTCTCCACTGCGTTAACGAACCTAGTTCAAAGTTTGCTTACGTAGACCGCGGTAGCTCGTACATAACGTCCACGGACCCCACGACGCGTCCTTCTACAAACTTCTCGGAGAACTCGAAGAAGAATGGTACGAACTCAAACGCAAAGGCTACTCCGGTACGCATTCCGTCGTTTCCTCCTCCCCTCCCTGCCAATACTAATCATCTCTACACTCATAGGCGACGGGTTCCAATCAGACGGCGCACGACTGGGCGGATCCCATGGCATTCCACAACATATCGGCCGAATCAAGGGGCTCGAAGCGGCCGAACGACGCGCGGCGAAGAGTACGTTGATGGGCAAGGGGGGACGATTGGGTGGCGCGGTGCCCAAGGGAAGCATATCGAAGAGTCCACGGCAGATGGCAGTCGAGGTGCGTACCATTCTTTGTTCATCGTCGCGCGCGCGATCTATGCTGAGGGTCGGCTCCGTGTCTGTTGTAGGCCGCGGAAAGACGACTGAGGGACGATAAATCATGTAATCATGATTCCCCCGCGGCGCTGCGAGAGGCGGAGAAAGCAGCGCAGCAGAGTACAGGACACGATGCGGTCGATCTGACGTTGGATGGTCCGCCTCTGATATCGCCATTGAAGGAGAATCCGGGATCGAGGAAAGAGGAGGGGCAGGTGATCGATCTGGTGTCGGACGACGACGAGGATGCGCGGGACGGGGCAGTGGCGCAAAGCGCGGTGTTCCCTCCGGCATTGGCGGACACCGAGGCCTTGGCAAGACGGGTACCTCCTTCCACGGTATCGGCCGACAAGACTATCAAGGCGACGCCCTCATCCGCTCCCAAGCGCGCTACTGTCAATGGAAACCGGGATCAGGCGGCACGCAGACCACCACTGCCCAATCCGGACCTCCGTGCCGATGGCACCTGGTCCTGTCCCACCTGCACGCTCGACAACCCGGCATCGGTTAATCGATGTGAGGCGTGTGAGGGGTTGAAGCCGATAGACGAGTCGGTTGGGTGGAGGTGTCAGTTTTGTTTCGAGTACGGGAGTGAGCATGGGTTTTGGATGTGTCGGAATTGCGGGGCGATCAGGAGACAGTAATAGATGTAGGATGAAATCGAATATATATACTGGTGTAGACGTTTCCCACATATTCAAGTTGTATAAGAGTTGTATCCAGAGAAAGACAATAACGCATCATAAATGGTAATTTCCACGATTGGGGCAAAGTATACAGTTATAGTGCAAGACTAAACTCGAAGCTGACTTCAGGCCGAGCGGGACCGAAGATTGGGAACGCCCCTCCTACTCTCCATGGAAATTGTCCACGCTTGACATGCCTTTGCTTTCTCCAGACCCGAGTCCGGACAGCGGCTAGACGAACCTAGAGGTTCTCTTTGCGTGGCATTTCGTCCTGCCCCTCGATATATGGTCCGGTCACTGTCGAGACACCGTCAGGCGCATTTCCTTCGTCCTTCTCCACCTTCGCCTGTCGTGCGTATCGCTGCCGATTCCGCCTTCTCAGCACGAGAACAGAGGAAAGAAGAAGAATTCCCGCGATCAGGATATAGCATAGCGTGATGTAGATCACCTGTAAAAGCCTGAAGTACCGTAATTGCACTCACCAATTCAGGAGCAGTCGTTTACACTCTCCAGGACAACATACCGGCGGTCTTCCTTTGCACGCTAGAGGTTTAATTCCACCGCGAGATGGCGTGGGTTTTCTTTCAAGCTTCAAAGGTTTCCCGCAACCCTTCCATTCGCAGTAGCGGGGCATGATTTGCCGATGTCGTCGATATGCCATCTTGCTTTCCTTGTGCATAGGTGATTCCTTCGCACTCTTGTTCCTGTTTCGATATCGCGCCTTGGGCATCTCCATCGAAGCTTCCTTTGAAGACGAAATATAGCTCATGCCTTCCATAAGGGAATCCACTGGAGAGTGCCGATCACGAACCACTTTGTCATTACGAGCATGGTCTGCTAATGGCTGGCGCTGGTTCGTAGATGGCGTAGGCTTATAGCTGGTATGTGCTTCCGTGAGCATTGACGACGGACCACCGAAGGTTCTGGGAACCGAATTCTGGGTTCCGGTTGTCCTGCTCGCAATCCTTCCTCTTGCTGTGAATGGTTCCCGGATGGTCAAATGCATGGGAACGTCATGCTGCCGCTCATAGACGTGTCTTGTTGAGGAACATCTTGTACATACAGTGAACAGCGTTACATACGAGATGCGGTGATCAACAATCAGGCCAGTAAGTCGAGTCCAAGGATGGTGCACTCACTGAGACGCTTGTGAGCTTATACTGGCGGCCATTCCAGGTTGCAGTGCCTCTATCCGGGAAATCATGCTACGGATGGACCGCAGGCCGGTGACGCCCCACCAGTCATCAGAACTGCCAGAGGTCGACATGCCGCTAAGTATCATGCGTCAGACTCAATTCTATCGCTGTCAAGAGCCGCAGATAGTGAGCGGATTCGATGAATGTCAATAGGGAGGGGCGGGTTTTATATTATTGTACGCCCAGCCAGCCAGCAAAGTCAGCAATTCGTGACAAGGAAGAAGATTAGAAAGGAGGAATGGACCTAGCTTCTCTAGTGAAAGAAGCGGTCATGCTATAACTGCTGACAACGGGAAGCGCACGACTTGGAAGGGAATCCCGACAACGACGCGCCAGGTGCGGAGGAGATCATCTGCTTCTCGTTCTCGTCCTCTGATCTGAGCGGAATTCTGCGACAACGATGACAGGCTCTGTCAGTAGCGGTAGCAGCATGGCAAACGGTCTTCTGTTCTCGTATAGACGCTCATGCGTTCCAGCACGTTCGGACTGTTACCGTCAGCATCGTTGGCGAAATAGTCCGACTGACAACGGTGACATCTTCATGACAGATTAATCGGAAAGGCCGTGACTGGTCTTGATGCGGCATCATAAGCAGTGGTTGATACTGGATGCCTTGTTCATAGTCCAATGCACAGGGGGAACGGGGAGGGACAATGACCTCGTCTGCGAAAATTATTCACCTAGAATCGGGGAAATATTTATACTTTTACTTTGTTACAATACTTGATTCAGTGATCCTCCTAAACTTCGTTAAACGGCAGCGCCGGTTCGTCCGATAGCCTTGGTCGCCGTGCCTGTTAATTCGGGCAATGACTTGGCGTTTGCGTTGGCCGGGGGAGCGTCCAAGAACCCTGCTCGCACGAGCCAGGCAAGGTATCGACCCATTTCGCCATCTCCTACGCCAGCGCCCGCCTTTTCTCCATGGCTAGTCGCCAGGTTTTGTGAGTTGGTGTCGTCCAGCTCCGCAGACTTGGTGCTGGTTGGCAAGTCGTCCAGTACAAAGTGCAACAGGGGGAACAAGGCGTTGTCCTGGACCTCGAGTACATGCTGTTCGAGCTTTCGTCGCCAGGTGAGGTATTCGCATCGTTCAACCGGGTATCCGTAAAGGGGCAAGGCGGACAAGAAGTCGTTGAAACGGATCTTGGGGTGAGCCGTGACTTGGGCGACTGCGAATGACGTTTCCTTCGGAGGCGAGATGGCAGACAACGAGGACAGGAGTGCGATGTGATCTACCGGGACCATGTTGATGGTGTTGTTGATGTCGGGTGACAGACCCAGCTGGATACATCCCTTGACGAGTCGCCAGATGAAGTCATCGGTATTTGTTACTAACAGTAATAGGCAGAAATGAGTGAGCGGTCCACCGACTTGCGACTGCGCCAACTTACCCGCTGAGATCGAGTCACCAACAACATATGACGGCCGAATAGTCCATCCTGCCAGGCCGCGCTTGCCCGCTTCCATGAGCAGTTTCTCGGCAACCCACTTGCTTTGACCGTAGCCGGTGGTGAGAGTAGTTCTGCTCCCCTCCAAGTCGTCTGTTTCGGGCAAACCCTTACCGCCATGCTGGATGATCATATCCGACTGCTTCACATAGTACTCGGCCTCGAGAGTGGCGGTCGACGACACAAAGGAGAATGCCTTGGGATGGTCTTCGGTACAGAGCTTGAGAGCGGTGATTGTCGACACGACATTGGCTGCCCGCAATTTCGAGTATGGGTAAACCCAGTGGACCTGCAGTAATGATCAGCCTGCGCCTAGAGCCCAGCAAACGGAGCACCCACGATGGCACCATTGTGCAAGACAGCATCGGCTTCCTTTGCAATGCGAGACCATTCCGCTGCTTCCAGGCCAAACTTCTCGTCCGCCAGATCTCCCACAACAGCCTCAACGCGACCTTGCGTTTCCCAATCCTGATTCCATACCCCTCGACCTTCGCCACTCTCTCGCAATCGCTTCATGGCGTCCTCCTTGGACTTGGCACGAACCAGGCAGATGACCCTGGCAACGCGTTCGGACCGCTTGGCGAGGAGATCGTTCAAGATGAACGCTCCCAGGAAACCAGTAGCGCCGGTCAAAAATACGGTCAACTTCTTGGTGGCAAAGTCGACCGGAAGCGGTGCGAATGTCTCTGGCAATGTTGGCAACAAGACATCTACGTCTTTAGCGTAGTCCATTTCGACAGCAGAGGTCGTCCCGTTCGTAGGTCGACCCTCATCCCCAGCCAAACCGAGATCCTCGTTTCGCAACGAATCAATCTTCTCGGCCAGTCCACCGATAGTCGGACGCTCAAAGACGAGGCCGAGGGGAACATCGACGACAAAAGTCTTTCGCAATTCGAAAATGAGTCGCGTGGCGAGAATGGAATGCCCTCCGAGATCGAAGAAGTTGTCCTCAGTGTCGAGCGACGCGGGAGGGACTGGCAGGAGCTTCAGCCAGATATCGTAGATAGTCTTCTGAGTCGGTGACAGCTTGAGTGCCTTGCTCGACGGGGGAGGGGCAAGCGCAGTATCGGGGAAGGGGAGCGCAGGCTTGTCGATCTTTCCGTTGGGGTTGAGCGGCATCCTCGAGAGGGGGATGAAGACTGAAGTATCGCGAATCAGCTTGAGGAAATTCCCTCGTTGTGTCCCACTCACCTGTGGGGACACTGTAAGACGGCAGCTTCTTCTTTAGATGCTCCTTGATATCCTTGATGAGCTTTCGGTATCGCCTCAAACCTCGCGCGATCTCTGCTTTGACGTCCTTCTTCCGAGCGCCTTCTTCCTCGTCCTCTCCATCCTCGGCGTCGTCACCGTCGTCCTTTTCGACTTCGCTCGCGCTGACCATTGCGTCGAGATCTTGACCGGAATTCGGGACGAAATACGACACAAGGACCTTTTCCTCGTTCTTGTCTCGTCGCACAAGGGTCACATTCTCTCGTACAAGCGGATGCCGGCTGAGATGAGTGTCAATTTCACCCAACTCGATTCGGAATCCACGGATCTTGATCTGGTCGTCAGCTCGACCGGTGCACTCGACCGTTCCATCAGGCAGGTATCGTCCGAGATCACCGGTTCGGTACATTCGGTCTCGGATACCCTTCCAGTATTGCGCAGCAGGGGGTGGGGCAGATCCGTCAACCGGATGAGCCAAAGTATCGGGTCGTTCGACGCCTTCCCCGAACCAGTTTTGGACAAACTTTTCGGCAGTCGCAGCGGGATCCAGGTAACCCTCGCTCAAGCCTCCGGATCGAACGTAGATCTCTCCGATCTCTCCAACCGCACAAGGGATATCTCGTTGTGCACGGTTGACAACCAGCAGCTGCACATCGATCATTCCCTGTCCGGCGGGCATGATATCCTTTTGGTTTTGTAAGAAAGTCGAATCCTCGTTGACGGGGGGTATGGCAAAGTACGAGACCGCGCGTTGGGTCTCGGTCGTTCCGTACATGTTGATGATTCGTACATTTTGAGCGAGGTGCTGCAGCCTGTGACAGTCTCGCTTGGTGAGGACGTCACCGACGAAAAAGGCGTTGTGAAGCGTCGGGATCTGCCGCGTTGCTTGAGCGGAAAGCAATTGACCCATGGCTGGAGAGCAGGTCAGACTCTATTCGGTATCGCTGAGAAACTCCGACATACCAGGGGTCAAATGAGTGACAGTGCATTCGCTGTCTGCCATCCATTCTGCGAGGCGTCCAGGAGTTCCGATATCGTCTGCTGTCGGAACATGCAATTCCGCGCCCAAGAACAAGGGCGTGAAGACTGGGAACAGGAGTATCAGCGAGGCTGTCGTAGGCTTCACAAGAGACTTACTGTCTCGTTGAATGGGATCGTGTGCAATACCACTCAACATGGTGAATCTCTCCGACGGCGACAACCCAAATCGTTGACTCATCCACGGGAAGAAATGGGTCAAACTATAATGCCTGCCCTTGACACCCTTGGGTATGCCGGTACTTCCACTGGTAAAGCTCAGCGTCGCATGGCTGTCCGGTCCCAGGACGACACCGGCAGGGGTCGTTGCGAAAGATTGGTAGGCATCGAGGATGTCGCCCGAGGGGGAGGCACCGCCGGACAGCAACCCGGAGGGAAGGAGGCTGATGGAGGGCACGAGGAGGCGAAGGGAGAGGGAGGAGGAGATGTATGATTGCACGGTGGCGGGAAGGGTTCCGGCGGAGTTGATGATGAGTAGAGCTCGAGGAGACGATACTTGCAGGTAGACGGTCTGTCGCGAAGGCGGGTATGCGGGATCTATGAGAAGATGCTGTTAGGTAAATTGACGGTCGAATGACCTTGCCGAACTTGACTTACCGATAACACTGAACACACCACCGGCCTTCAAGACACCCATCACACAGACCACCAACTCAACACTCCTCGCAGCGTACACCATAACGACCTCGCCCCGCTCAAGTCCGTTCTTCAACAATGCATGAGCGAGGACGTTTGACGCGCCGTCGATCTGCGCATAAGTATACGTCTGTCGTTCCGTCGACGCTCCAGAACCGAGAAGGTCAGTCGCAGACGATGCCGACGGCAATGACTGAACAACACAGGGCTTGTCTGGGTGTCGAGCAGCGTTTGCGGAGAAGATGTCCGTGATCGCGCCTTTGAATCCGCACCAGTCGAGGTCCGCCTGAGGGTCAGGGAGAACTTGTGCTTGTGCTTGTGTCCGTAGGGGAATGATGGCCGTTGGCGTTGAAGGGTGTGTTGCGGCGTGCGTCAAGAGAGACGCGAGCGATGCGAGGAGATGGGTGACGCGCGGGAGAGAGAAGAGAAGAGCGTTGTAGCTGACGGCGAGGGCCGAGGTCGCCGGCGTGTAGTGCAGCGTCAAGTCGGTCGTCAAAGACGTGGAACGAGTGAAGGTTTGCTCGGACGCGGTTGATCCATTCGTGGGAGCGTCGTCGTGAACGATATACCGAACGCGGAATAACGGGCCTTCTCCATCGGATCGGAGACCCACTAAGGCTTCAATGTCCACAGGATCCTCCCGTGCCTCCTTGGCCTTCTTCTCGACCTCCTCGACTACACTGCCAAAGACAGCCTTCTCGTTGGACATGTCAACGAGCAAAAGCGCCGTCTTGGCAGGGTCAGAGGTAACGCTCGCGCATACCGCTACACTCGGATCCGGCGTGTACCGGTGCAAGAGCACAAGAAACGCCGTAAGGATTAGTGTCGCATCGTCGCTGTCGGGATGTTGTTTGGCGAGGGCAGACAGGGCGTCTTGCACTTCCGTGGGCATCGACTGTTCTTGAATCGCTTCGACCAGTCGAGCGGGAGTTGGCCGGGGGTAATCGGTTGGCAGAGCCAGAGATGAGGAACTGGCGAGTCTGGCGGCCCAGCGCTTGAGAAGAGCTGGATCTGTCATGTTGTGAGGTGGTATAACGTAAAGAGTCGAGGGTGTATGATACCTCGACGATATATCAAGCGACGACTCACTTCGCATCGACCGAATGAGTCACTTTCCAACTTTCGGGTCAAAATTCCGAAACACGAATTCAAGTGCCGACCCACCCAGAGTTGGCAGTGAGCGCGTTTTCGGGCGCCGGCACGTCGCTTTGAACGGACGGCGGGCGATCTTTCATCAGCGACCTTGCACAACAAGACGATATGGTCAAGTGACTGTCTATACTTGAACAATTACCATACCACCGTATACTCAGCGGACAGCAAGTATGACGACTCGTGAGTAGAGTAAATGCCGCAATCGGGAGCGTGATCTCGAACTAAGGCAATCCGTCACCTCGCGTAGCCGACATCTCCCTTCAGCCGCCGATGGATGGCCTGAGCTCGCTCTCATGGTCCGGCGACTCTTCGAAACTGCTGGTCACCAGCTGGGATGGGGTAAGCCTGCGGGACTGAGCTTTATTGGTGCGGATACTGATAGAACGTTCTGTTCAGTCTGTGCAAGTACACGATACTTCCTCCCTTGCTGCAGGACCTCGGCCACCATCAGTGTTCGTGTTCTGCTTGCCTCTGTAGCCTTTTGATCTCCTGACGCTCTACACGTAGATATTCGACACAAGCAGCCATCTTGTCTGCTACCTTCTCTTCGCAAACATCGAATGGCAAGACTGCCTATTCCGGAGGTCTGGATAAACGTCTACGTGAATGGGACTTTGAGACGGGTCAGAATCGAGTACTGGGGAAGGGGGATGACGCCTTGTCCACAGTGACGGCGTGTGGAGACAGTGGAACGATCGTTACCGGCTCATGGGATTCGAAGCTCCGAGTGTGGGATCCGTATGTCTTTCCCTCTTCTGCAGAAACACGCGGATGGATTTTGACAACCTATGTGTTTCTAGACGTGCAGCTAATGCTCTGGTCGCAACACACCAACTCCCGTCCAAGGTCTACTGCGCATCCTTTGCCCCCGCTTCCTCCTCCTTGGTCGTCTCCATGGCTCACCGAAACGTACACGTATACGATGTCAGACGACTCGACGAACCGAAGCAAAAGCGAGAGAGCGCATTGAAATTCATGACCAGAAGCGTAGCTTGCATGGCGGATGGCAAGGGTAAGTGTGGGATAGCCCTCGCTACGGTCATGAGGCTCATCACCACGGGCGCTGTCATAGGTTGGGCCTCGGGATCCATCGAGGGCCGTATAGCCGTGGAATACTTTGACGCGGAATTGGAGAGCAGAAAGTATGCCTTCCGATGTCATCGACAAACCATCGATGGAGTAGATTGCGTCTACCCCATCAACGCATTGGCATACCATCCGATGTAAGTATCTCCACGGCTCATCAACGGTCGGTCCTTGATTCTTCGCTTTGCAGCCACAACACCTTTGCATCAGGTGGTTCGGACGGTACCGTCTCGATATGGGACCACAACGCCAAGAAACGAATGAAGCAGTACCCGGCGTTCCCGACCGAAGTATCATGCCTCGCGTTCAGCCCAGATGGGGAAAAGCTTGCCATTGGAGCAAGTTATGAGCATGATAACGGGATTGCGCAGCCCGATCAGATGGGCAAGACAGCTCTGTTGATCAAGACGACGGTGATGGATGATTGTCGAGTAAGTCCCGCAAGGTGGTTCGGACGGGAAACTGGCTCATCGACTGCTCACCTCGAAGCCGAAAACCAAGGCCGCTTAAATCTAGGCGTACTGGTTGTGCTAAATGCGGATGACTGCGCTGGGTTGACCTTGCATAAAACCCTGCACGCTTTTTATATCGCTCAATGAAAACCTCGGTCCAAGAGGATAACTTTTGGCACTAGTCTTCACTTTTGCTCAGGTCAAAGTATGCGATGCGATGCTGAGATATCCTGCTACTAGTTTCCTGAACTTTATATATCCTTCGCAACCTACACAAGACCCCCTAGACCCAAGCCCGCTATGACAGAAGCCATGAATGCTGCTGCCGAAGTTGGTGTCGCGGTCAATCCAAACAACGCGTTGCCGGCATTGACCACTGACGGCAGGAGGCACGTGCCCGTCATTCCCCACCCGAGTCCGAATATTGCTGCGCCGACAACGAGTCTGCTGTCGATCTTTGCGGACTGAATCTTGTTTGGGAGATAGTACTTGACAGTCCTCTTTGTCGTTTCGGCCATCGCTTGGTACCCGCTGGCTGACGATGACCCCTCGTCAGTCTTCTTCGCCTGCGCGTCTCGTTCCTGCTCCTCTAGCGATGGTCGAACCTTGAATTGATAATGAATCGCATTCGGCACAATCCCACCCAGAACCACCATGAACAGACTCGGGTCCCACTCTGCGAGGTCGAACACGCCTGGAATGGGAAGGTGCAGGAAGCGAAGGACCTTGATGGGGCGGGCCATGCCGGATAGTTGTAGTCCCGTTGCGAATGTCAAGCCGGAGAGCAGGGCGATGAGATGCTTCTTCAGTGGAATTATTCGCGCTGGCAGACGGGAGACGGTGTAGTGCGACGCAAAGTGGGCGACGAGCAGGGCGACCAGGATGCCGAATTCCGAAGCGGTCGGTAGGACTGGAGTGTATGATGGGGTCGCGCCGTCGAGAACGGCCGGTCCGGCAGATGATGCAGAAAGGAACGCAGTGAGGACGGCGATAGAGAAAAATGTCATGGTGGCTACCAGGGATCGAGGCGACAGGCGGGACACGCCGCAGAGAAAGTGACCGCTGGTACATCCTGATCCGAGCTATGAGGCAAGACTCTGTGTCAACTAGCGACCAGTAACCATGGCCAGGGAGACCCACCTTGCTTCCGAATCCAACGAGACAGCCAGCAACGATCAACTTGCCGATAGACGACTCGACATCGGGCACAGGCTCTGCCACACTGGGCGCATGTGCCAAGAGCAGGTCCGCCAAAGGTCGTACGACGGCATTCATTTTTGGCGCGATCAACATGCCACCCAGCAGGATCCACCGCCAAGGGGCGTGGTCCCCGTAAATGGCTTCGTAGAGGATCGAAGATCCGCCAAAGACGCGACCGTTGTTGTCCAGCAGTGAGGCGGTGGAGAGATGGAGCAGCAGACCGCCCGCAAAGGTGTGAATCGGTGTGAACATCGTGGTATGTCGGGTATCAATGGAGGTATTGGATGAGCTGCGAAAAGATGCATCGTTGAGCGGTGAAAGCGACGCAAGTATATATACTTTGGGCAAAACACGACCGTCAAAGTGAAAAGCACCGGTGATTCGGAAGAGGGAATGCAAGAAAGAAATGCGCTGACTCATGCGATTCGGAAGATCTACTGGTGATTCCGATCGCTTTCGAGTTTGAGCCGTATGAGCTGCCGCTTGTCACATGCAACACGTTGCCGGATTGTCCTTGTGGGAGGACTGGGATTGTCATCGCCACCTCTACCAGCTCGTCTTCGCGCTTCGTAGAAACACCGCATCCCGTGACGAGCTGGTTCAAGGGTCTGGGTATAGACCTGAAACGACCTGAAACAATTAATGCCACAAGTGGAGGTCCATGTTTCGTGCGGCGACGAGTGATCGGCTCGAGTTTCATGTTGACACATCTTCTACTTTGAACTCTCTCCGTTCTCGCTCACCTCGCCCATCCATCTCCATTTCTAGCAATGCTGCAGTTTCCCACCGCCAGACCAACGGGTCATCCCCCGTCGCAAAGTCAACAATCCCTCGGCAGCTCCCGCAGTTCCCCCGTCAGACCGCCGATCCTCCCCCTTCACGCACACGATAAACCACTTCCGCCGTTCCCACCAGACCGATCGTCTCGGTGCACCTTCGGATCAAGCTCGGGAGAAGATACGCAGCGTGGACTGAAAGGATGGTGGAAGCGGAACAGACAGAGGTCCAAGGGGAATCTGAGCCCGGGTCAAGCAGAGTTGGGTGTGGGATCAGAGTCGAAGACGTCGCCAGCGAGTCAGAGGACACGGTATGACGTCGAGGTGTTGACGAAGCAGCTCGGAGCGGTGAGCTTTGGAGATGCGGCTACTTGCCATCCGCCGGGACAGAACGCCGACGTCTATGCAACCCCAACTCCAAGAGCTTTGACTGTCGAAAGTTGGGCTGCGGTACCCGGACCATCCGCCAATCCCGAGCGATCAAGGCGTCTCCACAGGCCTCCCGTGTACGCACCGCATGTAGCATCCGAGCATCTTACACACTCCGCATCAGCGCCTCAACTCGTAGCGAACACATTTGCCCAAGTCGCTCCGGAAGATACCCCCAGTGGAAGGGCATATCTACACAGCAACTCCCGTATTCCGCGTCATGATAATACCGCATATCGGACGACGACATTCGAACCGGACTCGAGAGCACTTGAACGCCTTCCGGATCGGCCGGCGACGTACATGGATGTTTCTCGACGTGTTCCAAGCAGACCTCTGCCGCAGCCATCACAATCGTCACCGTTGTCGCTTCCGCGTCCATTCGCACAACCGTACACTTCTCTCCCACTCACGCCATCCCGAAAGCCAAATGCCTCGTTTCAAACTCCCCAGACGCCGACATCGGGCACGACATCAGGCGACGACAAGCAGACACCCTCGTCGTTCGATACTCCGGAATCGCAACGGCGTCAGACCACTAGGAGCCCAGGATCCAGCACACCAACAGGGTCCAGCACACCAACAACGACGACCCAATGCGCAGGCTTCACGCAAAAGGGTCAACGGTGCAAGAAACGTGTCAAGGCCGTTGCAGCTTACTACTCCTTGGGCCACGCCCAGCCATGGCTCGAGGATGATGCTCTGGTTGGTTGCGGAAGCAATGGAGAGCGGAGGTTCTGCAAGCTTCACGTTGGCCAAATCAGTAATACGGATGGGTTTTACAGAAAGCGAACGGAGTCTGGAGTATCGGACAGGGAGAAGTATATACAGTTCTCAGGTGAGCGCTGCCCTGTCCAAGATCGATGATACGTATTGATTGATACTCTATTGTAGATTATGTTCCAGACGATCTGGATGAACAGACAAAGATCTTGTTGCGACTCACCATGGAGAGTTCTTTGACGGCGAACGTGAGTCCCCTGCCGGTCAGGGAGATAAGTAGATGCTGAATCAGACCAAAAGGAGAGCTTCGGATACATCTATGCGTATGAGTTGAGGGGTATGTAGGATGGGCCGCTCACACCGATACGCGATTGAGATTTCGTCCGGTTGTGCAGACCTTGCAACAGATCAAGTGGTGTACTACAAGGTCGGCAGGACGGACAATGTTCCTCGTCGGTTGAACGAATGGACCAAGCGTGAGCCTCGTTAGCCTCTGCAGGGTAGATGTCCCACGACTCACCGATTTTCTCCTTAGAATGCGTCTCTCATCGTCCAACACTACGTGATATCTTTCCTCAGCGAGGTCGAGCGCTGGACGATGCAAGTACACACGCGTCACAGTCGGTCCTGCCAGGGGCGATTGCGAATCAAGGTGATAGGTGTCATGCAGTGAAGCGCTTGGAGAGTGAGTTGGGAAAAGCTCCCTCGTAATGTCATTGTTGACGCTGTTCCTTTGTAGAACTGATCCACATCGAACTATCTGCTCGCCAAGTATCGCGTCAACCCCTGCTACCCTCTGCCAACGCACCTTCCGTCCTCCATCGCCCGTTGGATTACCTGCAGACTGGCCGCCCGTGCTCAGACTGCTCGACTACGCACCGGGAGATTTTTGCCATTCCGCGACAAATGGCAGCCGAGGGTCGAAGCGAGTACGAAGCGGTCGTTCGTCCGGTGATTTTGCGATGGCAGCGTTTCGTCGATGAGATTGCGCCGTGAGGGTCTGGCACGAGAAGAGCTTGTAGTGCACAGCAAGAGCTTGGGTTGTGACAGCGAACAGAGCGACTGCACCATCATGGGTCCGGTGTAACCTCATCGATCTATAATGCACCCACTGCTACTCCCACCCGACACCGTACATACATGCATACAAATTTGCGTGATTCAGTTTCTCTTCCTACAGATCCTCCAAGACATGCTCAGCCATTCCCATCACCTGCACGCGCCTACTTCTGAGCTTGACCGGTTCGTCCCTGCTGACGACCGCCTCGCATCCCGCTTCCACCCTGATTCATCCTGTTCTGATTTTGATTTTGCTGGTTCTGGTGCTGGTTCTGCCCCTGTCGTCGCGGACCCTGACCCTGGCCTTGAGCTTGACCCGTCGCCTGCGCCTGCGGAGCAGGAGCTCCAACAGCGGGCGACCCTCCCGCGGCGGCACCCGACTTTCGCTCTGATTTCTCCTTTCGACTCTCGACGATGATCCTGTGTCCGCCATCGGTCTTGATTCCTCCGCCGCCACCCTGCGAGGTCAGCAGACTTGCGATAATCGCCCGTCGTGCGGCGTCCGCCTTGGCGAATTCGACAAACGCGCACGCCTTGTCGCGCACGATTTCGACCTTGGTGATTTCCGATGGGGCAACGCCCGCCGACTTGCTGAGGATGTGACGGAGTTCTGACTCGGTGATTTGTTCGGTAGAGTCTTGTGCCTGCCAGTTGTTGAGCTGCGGGAAAGGGTATCAGCTTTATTCGCATTATCCTGCAAGGCGAACACGCACCTTGACGAAACAGATAGGCGTCTGCACAGCCTTGGCGGCCTCGACAAGCGGGAACTTTTGCCCACCACCAGCCTGCGCCGCGGGCGCGGCCGGCTTACCCCCCTGCTGCGGTGTCTTTTGCGCCGAAGCCGTCCTCTGTACACCAGCCGGAGCGGCGGCGGGGGCGGCAGCAGAAGCCGACAACGCTTCCTTGGTCGCCAACGCCGTTCCCCATGCGTTCGGCTTGGCGGCGGCCGTCGAGGCCCACGTACGGGGTTTTGGCGGTGCCGCCGCGGCGGGAGTAGGAGCTGGAGCCGGAGCTGGAGCCGGAGCGGATGCGGGAGCGGGTGCCGATGCGGGTTTACCCTTTTGCGCGGGGGACTGACGGTCGGATGCGGAAGGCGTCGGCTTGGTTTGCGGCGCGGCGGGGGTTTCCTTTTCGGGTTCTGGCGCGGCGGCGGCGGGAGC
Source organism: Naganishia albida (assembly GCA_001599735.1). Classification (NCBI taxonomy): domain Eukaryota; kingdom Fungi; phylum Basidiomycota; class Tremellomycetes; order Filobasidiales; family Filobasidiaceae; genus Naganishia; species Naganishia albida. Next base: position 433,936 of record BCHV01000005.1, read on the forward strand.
AGGGGTCTCGGCTTGTTGCACGGGTGCCGGCAGAGCGGTTTCTTCCGTCGTCGAGACGGGTTCCTCCTTGGGCTCCTCCTTGTGTTCACTCACGAGCTCTGGCTTTTCCTCCGCGACCGGGGTTTCCTCCGCCTTCTTGGCCTCGACTACCTCCCGAGCGGATTCGTCGACGACGGGCGGGGCGGATCCCGCCGCGATCTCCGAAACGGACGGAGCGGCGGGCGCATCGACGATCTCGGCGGGGATTTTGGTGGGTTCGCTCGAGATCGGTTGCACATCGGCCTTCTTGGGCGGCTCGACCTGCTCCGCCGGCTGCTCGTCCACCTGTTCGGCCGCAACGGTCTCGTCCTCCTCGTCCTCGTCCTCGTCCTCGTCCTCGTCCTCGTCCTCATCATGCTCCTCGTCTTCCTCCTTCAAATACCTAAAGATGTCATTCAAGACAAAGTACCCGTTCGGCTGTTCGGCCAGGAAAAATGTCTGCGTGAATTTCCTCCAGGGCCCAGAAGCGTTCGAGATCTCGCCGATGACTTGGAGTACAATCCCGCCGGAAAAGGAGGGCTGCGCGTCGATGTGGTGGATAAAGGCTTTACAGTTGGAGAAGCCGAGTGAGAGGACTCGTTGGTGGATTTGCTGTGGGCGCGGGAAGGAGCGTCAGTCTATGCTATGGAGAATATAAACTGATGTGCGGACGGCGTACCTGTTGACCATACGACGTCGGGACGTCTTCACCCTCTACCCCATGCACAAACGTGGATTTCTTGTTATAAAAGCAATGCAAACGTTCCGGCGCCTCGTTGAGCATGGTGCTATGCCATCTCCGGATCAGCGCATATTCCTACTCCCAAGAGACCGGGCAAGACTCACTAGTATTGCGGCACAAACTGCCATCCGACATCCGCCGCCGTGTTCTTTGATTTCTGAGCGGGTTCGGGCGCGGGTTGGGCGGTGCCGTTGGTCGCGGGTTCGGGGGCGTGAGCTGGGGATGCCATGGTGGTGAGAGTGAGAGGGCGATAGAAGGGAGACAGGGGATACAGGGGATACAGGGAGACGGGGGATAACTGAATTATGGGAAACGAACGAGGGAAGCAGGTGATGAATCGGTCACGGTCGACGAGGACGCGCCTCTGTTTGGCGACGCGCTAAGGGAAGAGGGAAGGAGGGGAGTACAGTAGACTCCCTCCCCTCCTGTAGCCCCTTTCCCCCTCCCCCCTCCCCCTCCTACAGCCCTCCCCTGCAGCCCTCCCCTACAGCTACACCACAATGCACACACCAACACTCGACCCCGACGCGCCCCTCCTCGTCGCAAAGGCAACAGGCACACTCGCCCTCCTCGGCGCCGCAACAGGCGGCACACTCGCCGTCCTTCGCGCCCACCCTTGGCCGCTCGGGACCGTCTTCACCATGGGCCTGAACGGTGCCGTCGCCGGTCTCTCGTTCTTCGGTGCGTCCCTTCCCTTGACCTGGGGCTGTATGAGATATGATATGCTCACGCGTTCGGGGTAGGTAGGACTCCGAGAGTACCTCGTCTCGCCGCTCCTTGTTGCAACTCTTGATTGGCCATCATACACCCGTCGGCGTCGCGCCCCGACCGACGCTACGAAAATCGACCCAGAGGAAGAGATATCGTTCATACGGAACGAAAAGCTGCTCGACTCTGCGTTGGCGGGAGGTATCGCGGGTTCCTCTATCAGCGGATTAGCTCGTACGTCTTGCCGATATATCCTTGTTTCCGTAATGCTGATACTTGTCTTCTAGGTGGAAGACGTACCGTCCCCGCGGCATTCATCACCTCGGCACTTATAACCTCGACCCTGCAATACACGATGAACAACATTCGCGTCGCGCGCGTCCAAACCCTCCTCTCCACCCACCACTCCCCTCCGACCCCTTCGCCGGCCCTAAAAACGCCGGAACCAAGCCTAAAAACGCCGGAACCAAGCCCAAGCATCCTCGCCCGCGTACAAGACACCCTCGGCCGCTGGTCCCCCGTCCGCAAGTTGAGCGACGAAGAGTACGCCCTCATCCTATACCGGCAACGCGCGCAAGTCCAGGATGCGCTCGGGCAGTGGGAAGCGTGGATCGCGCGCAGCGCTGAAGATCGTCCCGGTGGGGCGGTGAGGCCCGAGATCAATGTGGAACAAGCGATGCGCGAGTTGGATTCGGTCGAGCGCAAGATTCGGGTGTTGGAGAGGAAAATTCGGGAACGTGGGAAGGGCGGCGGCGGCGGCGGCGGCGGCGGCTGGGAGGAGGAGAAGGTGTAGGGATCCATCCTGCGCGCGTTGCGAGGGAAAAACAAGCGTCGGTTGTATGGCTCTGAGAGTCGGATATGATCAACCTCTCGCTGTGGGACACAGACGTTGGGACGTTGACGTACCAAAAGGTACGCCGTGAGCCCATTCGTCGCCCCGCTGTGATACGTGACTTCCATGCATCGCCACGCGTGGAAGGAGTTAATGGAACGGCGCGCATTGAGTTCTTTGTTGACCGTGCACTGTCTGCTTGAAGTCCCAAAGTATGCGATTTCAGGCTCAGCGGGTCGCGCAAGCTCAAGCATCAGACACCGGCGACGACAATGCCCGACGGTTCACAACGGTACGAGCATCTCGTCGCCTCCCATCCCCATGCTCAGCCGCATCCCAGGGCTTCATGAAGAGGTTCGCGAACTGGTAGCTTGACGAGGGTCGTCCCTCGTGACAGGGCTCGAGCCGACGCTTGGTCTCACGCGCCTTTTTGCATCCGCTCCTGTCTCCTTTCCGAAGCCCAGCCGAAAGCTTAGCCGAAAGCCAAGTTTGATCGGCTCGAATGCCGATAGAGGCATGTTTCATGTTCGTCACGAGCCTGGAATTTTAACGGGGGGTGACCTCCCTCCCAGATCTGCAGGATCTGGGCTGAAACTGGGTTGCAAGTTTTGGATAGCGTCGAGGACGAAGAGGACGGCGGCAGCACAAGGCCTGAGTGATAGATAGCTCGTCGCGTCCTCCCAAAGATGAGCGATCACACGCTCACCCATCGACGACCATCCCGCGAGATCGAGGTCGTGCCGCCGCCGCCGCCGCGTGACCATTTGAATGGGCACGAAAGTACTGCTCCGACGTTCCAACCGGTCAGGCTTGATTCGAGCGCTCGACAGCCCTCGACTGCGTCCTCGATGAGCAGTAAGCGGGCGAGCAAGGTCGTCCCCCTGGCCATGCCTCCGTTGGGCGCTGGTGGGACGGAAATGGATTTGATTGCGGCCGCGGAGCCGGTAGCGTATACCCCGGCGGAAGATAAGAGAGTTGCGAGGAAGATAGACAGGGTGAGCTGGATCGGTATAGCTGTTCGAGCAGGGGTCCCTTCTCATCGCTGTGCTCCATCCCACAGATCCTCATACCCTTACTCATGAGCGCATATTGCCTCCAATACGTCGACAAGTCGGCCATGTCGTACGCCGCCGTCTTTTCATTCCGGCAAGGTAAACCTGCTTCCCCCAACCGTCTCTACATAGGCTTGACCATCTTCTCCGACCGCCGCAGATAATCACCTGACGCCAAGTCAGTACCGGTGGCTTGGATCCTGTTACTACCTCGGATACCTCTTCTTCGAGTTCCCTGGAAGGTAAGCAGCACCCCGGCCAGTCCAGCCAATCCAGCTCATGGTCTGTCCCCTTCCGATAGCTATCTGCTACAGCGACTTAAACTCAGTCTCTACCTCGGATGCATGATCGTCGTTTGGGGCGTGTACGTATCTGACACCGGCGTCTTCGTCGATGACGCTGATCAGGGCTTGCGTCCCCGCAGCCTGCTTCTATGTATGGTCGTACCACGCAGTTTTGCCGGACTGGCGGTCATAAGGACACTGCTCGGGGCGGCAGAGGCTTGTGTTACGGTACGTCTAGTTTTGCAGAACGGTTGAGACAACGGTCCTCTAATTGATGCTGTTTCTCTCGGTCAGCCCGGCTTTGTCCTTTTACTCGCACGGTTCTATAAACGAGAGGAACAGCCTTTCAAGTGAGTCGTACAGTGCCGCCTAGACCCGCGGAAGACATCGGTTGACGTATGGGGTACAGGGTCGGACTGTTCTATTGCTGCAACGTATGCCACTGGCAAGCTTTCTACGTCATATCACTCACCTACCCATTCACGCAGGGCATCGGTTCCGGCGTAGGAGCCCTCATAAGCTACGGAACAGGCCACATCGGCACCCTCGGCCGGATACACAACTACCACTGGATCTTTCTCATCGCCGGAATCCTCACCCTCGTCTGCGGCGCCGCCTTCCTCGTCCTCTGTCCGGATCAGGCCGAGAGCGCATGGTTCCTTTGTGCCAGAGAGAGGCAGGTGGCGACGGAGCGATTGCGCGCGAATCAGAGTAGTTTGTCGAGCAAGACGTGGAAGTGGGCGCAGTTTGGGGAGGCGTTTGCGTTTTGGAAGGATCCTCAAGCGGTGCTGCGTGAGTCTTTTTTTGTTGCTTGATACGGCACCGAAACGACGATATTGATCGATCGTTGTGGGGTGATTGGCAGTCTTTCTGATCATCCTCTGCTATACGATCCCGAACGGAGGCAAGTGGTTCGATATCAGTTGGAAGACGCAGAGCTGACTGCCTACTTTGGATGGCTTCCAGGGATAGGCAACTTTTACCACCTGATTCTCCAGTCATATGGCTTCGATGCCTATCAAACGATCCTCCTCGGTCTGCCAGCTGCCGCAATTCAGACTTTTTTCCCGCTCTCGTCATCATGGGTCGCTCGACGGTACAAGGACTCGCGCATATGGGTTATGGTATGCCTAGGTATCCTTCTTGCCGGCTGTGCAGCTGATGTCGTCCGTCTAGGTCGCTTGGGTTCTTCCCTCATTACTCGGAGTCGCCCTACAATACGGGCTCACCCAAAGGGGTGCGAGATTATTCGGTTACTATATCATCGGGAGCTTTGTTGGATCTGTCGGTCAGGGATTTGCTATGCCTGGGGCCAATGTCACGGGGTATACGTGAGTTCTGTGCGTGGAGTAACTGTAGTATACCTTGAGAGCTCACAAAGGTCATCTACTAGGAAGAGAATCACTGTGGGGGGAACCATCTTTGTCGCATATGCCGTTGGGAACCTCATAGGTAACCGAATGCCATTTGCACTCACTTGACCATCCAGCTCATTGGTGCTCATACAGGTCCCCAGTTATTCGACTCGACAGAGTCGCCAGCATATCGCTCAGGAATGCTGACGTGCATCATATGCTTTTCAATTTCGATACCATTATGCCTGAGTCTAAGGTGAGAAGGCCTTCGAGGTCTGCGCGAACTCTGCTGACGATGACATGAGCGTCTTCAGGCTCGCATATATTCGCGCAAATCGCCAACGTGACCGCATACAGGAATCGCTCGGCCAAAAACATGATCCTCAGGCAGGAACATTCTTGGATCAGACGGATACCCAGAATATCGTAAGTTTTTGTTTTCTACTGGAGTGGCCGAAATACCCCTTGTTCATGCCACTTCGTTGCCGTAGAATTTCCGCTATGTGCTTTGAGTAACTCAAAATGCGAGAATCGCTGGAATTCTCATTCGTTGTAAACTGTTAAAAGATTGTATCGAGGACGTTCTCTCTGGCACCTCCTTTAGTAGTTGGTTGTATACGGTATTGTCTATCAACTGGTGTGTGGCCAGGTTACCCGACTTGGCTGATGCTGAGCCGAGCGTTCATCATAGCTCTTCATTACCGTGACCGTTGCGACTGTTCTTTAGGGCTGGTCGTATAAGGCAAGTCGCACAGAATCTTCCTTTCACTCTTTCACGATCGTCCGGCTCGACTGACCGCAACGTTGGACAGAGTAATCGCGTCGTCCCTAGGATCTGCCAGGCAAGGTGTGGGGATTAGCAAGGATTGGCTCTAGTCTCCGATCCGGAGCTCTCCAGGTTTCCCGCGAGAAGGAGATGGCAACAAGCAGCATAGACGAGCTCATACGCGTTGGTTCCAGGGCGACATCAGCTTGGATTACTCCCCGATGGTGCCTTGCTGCTTTGTATATTCGTTCGAAACCCGACAAGAGGGCCTCGCCATTTGTGGGTGCCCAGAGCTGACAGGAAACCCAGATCGATGTGTGGGAGAGTGAATCCCGTCCCACGATCCTACATGGTCGTTGTTTCCCCGCCGAAAGAAATCCTGCGAGCATGATCTGTTTCATCCCATCCCCGAAAACGGGATCTTGGGGTGGACTTCAGGGAACAAATCACGGAAAGTCGCAAAATATGTGACGAGATTCCTCCCGTTCGCTTTCCCTTCCGACAGGGCAGATCTGTCCTTCATCTCAGGTACAGCGGGTGGGAACCTTCGGCCGGGTGGTGTCTGCAAACCACTTGCGGGGCTCGCATCGAGCTGCCCAATCTTCCGCTCAACCGCAACTCGGCGTTGCCACCTTCTGAGCATCTTCATCGGGGCCACACAACGCCTTTAGCGCGCAATATGCGGGGCCAGTCTGCATAGTGGCTATAGTGGAGGTTTGGGTATAGTAAATTAGCATTGCGAGACGCATGAAGCAACAGCGTCTGCTTTTCTTCCCGTCCGATGGGCCAGATATAGAGGCTGGAATACTGCTGGTGCAGCACTTGGTTCCTGTTTCACCGCCGAATGGTGATCCAAGGCACGCTTGGACCCGTCACATCGCGTACGGGCAAGCTAGAACTCGCTACTATGTTGTGCGGCCTCGACCTGGCATTCCCCGTTTCAACGCAGGTCGCCCAGCTCGTGACCTATCGGATCAGTTATTGCATAGTATGTCGGAGCTAGCAGAGGTATTTGCGACCGATCGTCCTGCCAGTCGGACTTGACAAGGGATGGTTTCTTCGAGAGTGTACTCTAGCATCGTCCACCTAGACATCGCTTCCGGGCCAAACACCCAAATCCGATGGCCGTAACGGAGAACGTTCCCTGAGAATGGGTGGCAAAGGTGATGGTCAGACTCGTCAGTAAGTCATCTGTGAGGTATATAATGTCCACGACGTCTGATTCTTTACCCCTCACTTTCCTTAGTCTCAAGCCTCTTCCGGTAGACCAACTGAACCGCGACGTGCCATCCCTCAACCGCCCTTCGCTCTCCAACATACAACAATGCTTTCCTCGACTACCTTGTTCGGCATCCTTTCGGCTCTGGCTCTTTCCAATGTCCAGGCCAGGCCCGCCGACAAGGATTCACTCGACTACTTGGCCAACAAGGCCGGCAAGCGATACCTCGGAACGGCTGTGCAGGCCTACCAGCTGGTGCCCGATTCGGACTATGTCCGCATTCTGGAGAGCCAGTTCGACGCCATCACGCCCGAGAACGAGATGAAGTGGGAGGTTATTCAGCCGACTGAGGGAAACTTCGATTTCACTGGAACGGACAAGGTAAAAAAATGCGCTCCGCTGAGCTGATTGATACTGACCTGGATCTTATGATAGATTATCGCTGAAGCGAAGAAGACAGGCTCTATGGTTAGAGGTCACAACATCTGTTGGGACTCCCAGGTAAGTTTTGACCGGATCTTGGGGATTAGACTCTCTGCTAACTGTTTCGTGACTCGGTCGCATAGACCCCTTCCTGGGTGACCAGCATCACCGACCCAACTCGACTCAAGCAGGTTCTCAAGAACCATATTCAGGGTGTCATTGGTCGATACAAGGACGATTTGGAGTACTTCGACATCGTCAATGAACGTGAGTTCGCTAAAGGGAAGACAAGTCATGTGTCATGCTCAAACCACACCGTGTCCGCTTTTCGGCGCAGCTATCAACGAGGATGGCACATACAAGAAGAATGTGTGGTACAACGTACTCGGCGAATCCTACATCGAAACCGCCGTGAGTTTTTTCCGGTGAGACGTCGAGGTCTCGTCTGACCTTGACATCGTGCTTGTCTAGCTTCGTTACGCCCACGAAGTGGCTCCCAAGATGAAGTTGTGTATCAACGATTACAACATCGAGTCCGTGGGCCCGAAGAGCAAGTCAATGGCTGAAATCGCACGCAAGTTGCTCGCCAAGGGTGCTCCTTTGCACTGTATCGGTACGTACACGTCTTGCGCGTCTAGCAGGATTGTAATCTGATTATCTTGTCTTTGTTCATCAGGTCTGGAATCGCACTTCATTGGCGGATCCACTCCTAAGGATTTGCCTGCCGCAATGAACTTGTTCAGCGACCAGGGTCTTGAAGTCCCTATGACCGAGCTGGACATCCGAATCCCGGTCAATGACAACGATCAGGCGGTCAACGCGTCCATTGCCAAGATCCAGTGAGTCAGAACGTGCACGATGATGCTTTATCGCATCGGAAACTTACCCTACTTGTGTTGCTAGAGCCGACGAGTACTACTCGAGCGTTTCTGCCTGTCTGGGCAACTCTTTGTGCCCCGGTGTCAGCATCTGGCAATTTGCCGACCCCACCTCATGGATTCCAGATGTCTTCCCTGGTACGTCTCTCTACCAGTCTGATGATTGAAAGGGCATACATGCTGATCTCTCGCGTATCCAGGTACTGGCGCTGCTCTCATTTACGACGCCGCATATCAGCCGAAGTCGACCTACTATTCCACCCAACAGGCGTTGAAGGACGGAAAGAAGACTGCCAGCCAGTTTCACGGTGTCAAAATCTAGACGAAGCGTCCCTTAAGGGAGAGGATCGCCGAAACTCAAAACGAATGTCGCTTAAGCAGATCCATGCCAAATTGCCTGTTACCCTTGTATATATCCTCCGGGAAAGAACTGAAATTGAAACAATGTACCACAGAATTTCCGTAGACACATGATCGTCTCATACTGTATTCTCTCGTATATTGTTATACAATCGTCTATATGTCTTTGCCGTATGACTCTGCAAAGTGCTGGGAAATGCGACTTTCGTACACCCCAATGGCGATAAAGGGTCTCGGGGCTGTGCCAGTGCACGTTGAGGCAGGTCAAGGAGGCAAAAGTGCGAAGTAGCGTCTGTAGCCATGACAATGGACCTGAATCTCCCAGCACATCTTCCGCAGGGATCCTATGAGGCAGTGGGCGGGATCGGAAGTCGGCGTAGCCTCTGTAGGGAAGGAGACAGGTTTTTCCCTTCCGGATACGCTTGCAAACCGGGACTCGCGTTGGCATCGAAAACAGAACGTCTTACAAGATGTCTTACATCTTGGCCGTACTACACATAGAGCACTGTGCGGTTTCCGGCCGAATTGGAGACAGCCTCGATCCGCGACGGCTCTTGATCGCAGAGTGACAAGACCTCAAGGTAGAAACGAACCTCAGCGTGAATTGGAAGTATATGGAGAGTTTACTAATTTTGTAGGGAGCAATATGCTATCAGAGCGCAGATGTAATGGCAGAAGCTTGAGGGTTGCAGCTGGGGACACTCTATGCATCATATGCAGTCGGAGATGGCTTTACCCGTCCAGCAGCGTGTGCGTTATACCGAGTGCGTCGCACTGGGCGAGATATTCTATTGCATTATGGACGGGAATTGTAGGAAATTTGCATCAGTATACCCCACTCGTGCGTTCATACTGGCTTGACTGTCGCCCTCCCATAGCTCTTACCAGAGTCCCGAGGTCAGAGAGCCAAGAGCGAAAAGCTTGAAAGAGGAGAAAGAGGACTAAGCAGGCCCCCGCGAAATTGGTGCGCCCCATGTCACTTGCTGCACTGTGAACTCTGAAACTTGAAACGTAGATCCGTCAGTCAACTACTCTGAAACCGATTAGCCGGATCAAACCTGCTCGTCCCGGCGCACTTGCAATTTCACTGCCATGTTTGCGCAGTCGACAAAGCACAATCGTCTCGCCGACGATGATTCCGGCAAGACAAGGGATCGCTCCGCTCCGATGGACTTTGCATTCGAGAAGCCGCGCGATCCAGGCGTCTTCGGAGTCGTACCCCATAAGCGTGAGTTGATTCCATCAACCTGGTAGCCGGGCCTCCATGAGCTGATGTCTTGTGCGCAGGACAACACATTGAGACTGTGGAGGGTCATTCCACGTGGACACCTGGCCCTTTCTCGGACTCGGCCCCGACAGCTGCACCGTTTACTCATGCCGGACCCATGCTCTTCACCCAACCGCCAGCCGTTCGAGAGCAAGATGCAGGGGACGTCAGTATGGGCATGGATGTCGACACATCTATGCGGGAAGATTCCGTGGACGTCGACATGTATAGCGACAGTCCTGCCAAGGTGACTCGCAGCACCGATCAAGTCGCCACGCCAAACCAAGAGCTGCAAGCTCCCAAAATCGGCGAGTCTACCAAAACGACGTCTTCGAGCTTGCTTACCAGCGTGCTACGGCCGATCAACGGCAACGCTGTTAAAAGGGTTGAAAAGCAGCGGAGCAAGGAGCCGCAGAACAGGGCAGCGGAACGAGCATCGCGAAGTAGTGTGCATGCAGAAAGTGCTTTGATTCTACGAGAGAGTTCGGAACGAAACCTGGAGGCCGAGGGTGAACTGACCGATGAGTCTTTCGATGGAGATGAGACTACACCTGTAAGCATGGGTTGACCTACTGAAAGATTCGATCGTGAACTGATTATCTTTACAGCTGAATTCACACACGACTTCCACACCCGCTCTTCGGCGTCGCCGGCCCCAACACGATATCTCGGATCAATCGTCGGGTAACCGGTACACGCTAAATGTGTTTGGCCACAGTGGCCAAAGCGCCCTGGGTGTTGTTCCGTCTCCGAGCCATCTTCAGTATATGCAGGATAGCAAGGGGAAAGTCAATCATTCGGAGTTGCCGTACATCTTGCTTGGGTGAGTCTGTACGGTAGGTTCGGCCATAAAATCGCAGCTGACGATGTAACATGCATCGGAATCAGGTACCTGCAATTTGTTTTCAACGCTTCGATTGTAGGCGTATGTCTGTATCTGGTGCTCATGTTTCTGTGGACCATACGGAACGACGTCAAAGAACGTATGGCTACGTATTCCTCGGGTACGTATCTTTCACCAAGCTTCTCTGTGGGGGTGCTGAGGAGAATCTGCAACTCGTCTTCTCGCAGAGATTCTGCAGGAAATTTCAACTTGCACGAATCTGTATCTCGTCAACCGATGCGAACCGGCGACGAGGATACCAGCCATGTAAGCCCTTTCATTGCTACTCCAGAGTCTTCCGCTAACGGATCCTTGTCGCCTTTCTAGGGAGAGCTCTTGCCTCGAATGGGAGCACTGCATGAACAGAGATCCCACCGTTGTCGGACACGCCAAGGTCGGAGCGGAAATGTTTGCCGGTGTGATCAGTGGCTTTGTCGATGAATTGAGCTGGAAGACCATCGTACGGGACTTTTCACTTGTCGCCCTTGGCACCTGTAGCTTATTTCCTCCTTGCAGTTCTTCCTACTCTGCACAATGACCTGTCTGGTATTCATCACCAACTCTGCACTCTTCACCATTCGAGCAAAGCACGCCCAGTCGCACAATACGCACAATATGTCCGGCGGGACCGCTCACCATTATACCGAAGGCGGATACCCAGGAGCGCGACCGCCACAAGTCAGAGATTTCGAGTGGCCACCCGTGCCTAATGGTGTAGCAAATGGCGGACGCTCGGTTTCCGGCAACAGCGAGAAGCGCTAGCACTTGATTGCTGCCCTCCTTGACGAAGCCCGAGGAATTTCCATTTTTGCCTTAGGGCAGGCAGGGAGCAGAAATCAGCGGAGATGTCGCTGATTCACCCGATTATTCAGCTTGTCTCGGAAAGACGTCCGTCATCCCTATATTCCACTGTATCGATATGTTCATAGGCACATTCAGCGCAAGTTTCGTCGTAATGCGGCTCGCACTACCCTCTCATTCGGTCCATTGTGAATCATGCCTTTCTCCGACTCTTTCAGGCCACCCGTGGGAGACGGGTGAGACGGTCAAGTCGAACGGCCATGTCCTCCAGAGTCGGTTCGGCCGAATCGGAAGCGGGAACCTCAGAAGATCTTGAGAACAATCACAGACTCAACCAGAGGTGTCCTCTGCGGGCTCCATGGTCAATCCGCATGATAGTCATCTGACTTGTATCTGAGCGATGTTATCAATCGCCACAGCATGCCACCGGTGTCCGTTATGAATAATAACCCCGCACTGACCCGGAGCAGAGTTTACTAGCATTCCTCGAAGGCCTTAGGCGCGAACGCGCTTATTAGCTCGAGGTGCGCCCGAAATCAAGGTCAGCACCGCACGTCACTGTGTGCCAGCCTTTGTCGTTGCAACCATCATTCCCATCATTACACAACGGTGATAGCGGTGCTCCGAGTGCGATTTTCTTGAAGTCGGCATAGCTGTTACGTCAATCTCGAGGTGAGTCTCGCTTTCTGTATCGAATCTTTCCCGCAAAATCTTGAGCGACGTGATTCTGATCAACGTTCTTGCAAATTTTGCCCCTTTGCCGACAATTCCTGTCGTGTGACCTTTACAACGCTCGTCCCCATCCAACACCGCTCCTCGCGATGGTGAACTCTCCTCTTCGGCTCTACACCACTGCCCATCGCCTTTGATCGGTCACCCGTAACACTTGAATCGATAACCGATCAATTATACTCGATTCATGTATCGTGGAACCCGAAATGCTCACGTACATCATCATCGCCCTCACTTTCGTGCAACTCGACATGTTCTGTGCTCTGTGAACGTTCTTGTGGATCTTTCGACCCATCGTGCAGTTCTTCACAATGGCTTTGAAGCGAATCAACAAGGTTAGTCACCACGGAAAATCAGAGAATATGCTCGCAGAATCTAACAATATGTTGTCTTGTTTTCCTTCTCTTCCGCTCAATTAACCCAACGCACATGCTGTTACTCAATCGGACGCACAGGAACTGAAAGATCTCGGACAAGACCCACCGTCGTCGTGCTCCGCTGGACCGGTTGGCGACAACCTCTTCCAGTGGCAGGCGACTATTATGGGTCCGGGTGACAGTCCTTACGCAGGCGGTGTCTTCTTCCTGTGAGTTTACCTTCCCGAAAGAAGGCGGCACGAAGCAGTGTTGGTGTGTCAGAATGGGCGCGTGGCGGGGATCGAAGTTTGACGGGAGGATCGAGAGCGTGACCAATCGCGCGGGGAATCTTCGTGCGGGTAACTGATTGAACTCTTTTCACTACAGGAACCTCAACTTCCCTACCGACTACCCCTTCAAGCCTCCCAAGGTCCAGTTCACAACCAAGATCTACCACCCGAACATCAACTCGAACGGTTCCATCTGTCTAGACATTCTGAGGGATCAGTGGAGTCCGGCGTTGACGATCAGCAAAGGTACGCAGAATTTTATATCTCTCGGTAAGTCGATGCTAACGCCATTATTTTTTCGCTAGTACTTCTGTCGATCTGCTCGATGTTGACGGACCCGAATCCCGATGACCCTTTGGTGCCGGAGATTGCCCATACTTACAAGACGGATCGAGCTAGATACGAAGCGACTGCGAGGGAATGGACGAGAAAGTACGTGTGGAAGTCATAGAGCTTCTCGGTATCTGGGGTCCTGATTCCTGCCACTTCCAGGTATGCTATGTGATGGAACATTCAGCTAGAAGAAAAGTGATGACTGGCACGGCGATATGTCGGTTCAACTCTTGCAGTTGACGACCACAAGTTGTAATCCCATTCGCTCGTCTCTCTGTCCTTTTGCCTATTTGCGGGGTTTCATTAGATGCAGTGATTCGTTCTTTTCCTTCCGTCTGTCATTTCTTGACATGTCCGCTTCCAAATCTCGGTTGCCCCTTCCACTTGTGAGCGCCTTGTGAACCTGACTTTGCCCGCAGAAAGTGCTATATCGCCTTCGAAAGGCGTGTCCGAGCCACTACAATATATATCGGTACCGGTCCTACGTCATCACTCGGTGCAATCGACGTGACGAAGTGCAACATCTTCCTCTTTCAACATCTCCCTAAGATGACCGGGACCTCGACGTAAGTCCACAAGCTTTGCAGACAGTGCAGCAAGGCCGTACAACGATTACCAAAGATCAACCGTTCCAACTGGTTCCGTAACATGAGCGGACTCTTCAACAGCTTTCGAACCTCGGCGCGTCCGGTTGCGTCCCTCGCCTTTGGGCTGTTCTCCTCGTCGACTCTCACAAGAGGTGCATCGACTGGTGCGGCAGCGAGATGCACAAAGTTCTTGGTGCGGAACCCGAGCGAGACAGCTCCACGGGAATGCCCGACACCTTTGATATTGTTGCGAGCGAAGGGTATCGCCAATGAAGAAATGGACGCAGAGTAAGCTTGCGATGTGTCTGGACCCAGATCCGGAATCGGCTGACTGATCAGCGATAGCGGCCCTGACAGCTCTTCCTCGTGGGCCACAGATTGGGCCGCAATGTTCGCAGAGAGGGGCTACACGGCGGTGGAAGTGGACATTGAACCCGGATCTTCCAGTGGAACCGCATCCGAAAAGATGAAGGGGATGGTCTCGGGTGAGTTTTTTGAGCTAGCAGACAGTGGCTTCAACATTGACGGTTCCAATCCATTCCAGAACTCGCCCACCAAGTGCGGCTGCTGGCAATCCCCTTCGCACCGATCCTCATCGCCCACTCATCCAGCACACTTCTGACACAAGCCTATATTTCAGATAACCCAGCTTCCGGCATCGTCCTAGTTTCGCCGCCCGTTGACAACGCCTCCGTCGCTTCAGGTCCAGATGATCAACTCCCCGAATTCAACTTCGAGCCTTATTTCCCGGTTCTCGTGGTATCGTCCACGGTACAGGCAGAAAACCTCAAAACAAATAACCGACTTGTCCGTGATTTCGCTCCCCAAGGTGTAGGGCGGGGTGGAAAGGGAGTCTCGTTCGAGGTCGTGGAGGACCCTACGAGCGAACGTGCAAGAATGCAAATCGAGCGATGGATGGATCGCTCCGGCTGGTAACGGATGGTCTCCGTATACATGTATACATCGCTTTCGCTGTTGTGAAATGATATCATAAATGCAGTACAACTGTGAATAATGACGGTGGCAATCAGCCTTTGTATCGGAAGGACAGCAATTTCTGCGATCCACTCAAAACAGATGGCGAACTGTGACTGTGTTTCAAAGGCGAAGAGTTCTGGCTCTGCGGTGCGAGAACGCGCTCTTCCGGCTGATCGACATTGGTTCTATCCGTCAAAGCCCGACCTTGCACCGCAGGCCGGACGTCGGCACTACCTCTGGTCTTCTTGGTTGCAGGTGTTTCGTCAAAGGCTTGCACATCCATTTTCCGCTTGTTGGACTCGGAATCTAGGCGATTTCTTGGTGTGCGGCCGAAGCCGTGGGAAGCATTGTGAAACGACATTGCTGCTCTGCTAATCTGAGGGGCGGACCTCGATTCCATTGATGCAACAGGTCTGGACGGGACCGGTGTCGTATTCTCTTTCTCGTCGGAGGGCTTGCGTCTGAGCGAAGCATTTCTTGGTGTCCAGCTGGTGGTTCGGCTCTAAAGGAGAGAGGACAAGCACCTGTAAGGATGACGCGACGATGTCATTATTCTGCTGGCTTACGATTCCACTGAAGGTATACTTCGCCTTCCATCCCGCGGCCACCGCTTTGATCTTCTTCTCTTCCTGCTCCACTCTTCTGGAGATCTCCTCCATCGTCTCCCGTTGAGTCTCCTCAACGTCTGTCTCTATATCTGATACCACCTCTATTGGGCTTGTGACCATATCGTCTTTCGGGTAGAAGCGGCTAAGGTCGATCTCCTTCTTGAGCTTTTGTTCTGCTTCATGCTGAGTTGGTGTACGTTCATCTTGCTGCGATAATGCTCCGACGTCTGGTGTATGAGGCGCGATACCACCGCTACCGTTGGCGTCATTCGAAGGTGAAGGTGTCGGGGGATGGTCGGTACCTTCAGCGTCTCTGTATATTGCAGGCGGGTGGCGCACTTGCTGGTCGCCCTCGAAGATGTCTAGATTCTCTTCGGGCGGCGAAGTGAAGCCTGCTGTTGAACGCTGTCTACCGTCATGTCCATTCGAGCTCTCCGGCGAAGAGAGCGGCGAATCCGCGCGTTCACTCCTGGCTTTCATCGGGGAAGAGAAGATGGTCGAACAGACCGGGGATGGTGGCATACTGATGCTGACCGATGCCGTCAAATCTGATGCCGTTGTGCCGGTTTCATCTTGCGATGATGCTTGACGCTCGTGCACATTCTTCTCCGGCGGTTCGTCCTCCAATACTAGGTCAACAACTATCGACTCCGTTTTCCGAGCCACCGCTGTTCGTCGAGACTTTGACTGGAAAAACTTGCTGGAACTAGCCCCAGAAGTGCATTCCTCTGACTGGACTTTCCGCGATCTCAGTTCGGAAAGGCGGGTGGCACCAAATTTGGATTCGCCGACCGGTTTCGGGAGGGGCACCTTAGGCTTTGAGATCGGAACCGTAGAGCCTTCTACAGATGGCGAGAAAAGGGTCCGTAAGTTAGTTCTCAGTGATTCGTGGGGTTCAAGCCTCTCACTTTTGATCCAGGCATCAAGTGGTCCACTAGCTGCTTTGCCCGATGGTGTATTCTGCTTTGTAGATGTCGCCAACTATAATTGAACGTTACCTTCAGCGCCAGCCTTGTGACAGCTCTAGCTACCCTACGACTGTACTCACAGGACCTGAGCGGTTTAGCGGTGTCGCAGAGGGGTCATGTTCTGGCCACAGGTCTTCTAGAACGGCCCGTGTTTCTGGATGAAGTCTCCCTTCGGCTATGCCTGCGGCGTGCTCTGCCTCCATATCCCTATGGGGCACAGGCTTGATCAGCCCAGTCGCAGAACTGGGGAACAAACGAACTCACGCTCCAATATACGCGCATTCGACTGGTCCCAATGACCCCTCCTCCGTGGGGAAGAGTGTGACGAGCTTGCGCAATCTTGGATCGTATACCCGCTGATGAAGGAAGACAAGCTCTGCAAGCCGAAATTGCGGAATGTAGTCTCCTGGCACTATCGAATTGCCTTCCAGCCTGATCATTTGAACCACCTGTTGCCCGCCAATATTTGGTCAGCAAGACGGTCGCGAAGGAAGCATGTACAAACGTGACGACTTGCCTTTTCTACCGATTTGTGCTTTCGAAGTAGCTTGTGCGCAGTTTTGATCCCAATGCCGGGTATCGAATCTAGGTAATCGCATCCGGCAAGAATCTGTATTCCGTCAAGAATGCCGTGATGATAGTCAGCCATCCGGATCTTCACAGCACCGTGGAGTGACAACGTACAGCCATCCGCCGAAATTCGGTGTCCGTCCATCCAGAAAAGTTGTACTCCCTACAGGCCGCGAACCGGTCTCTCGAAATCCAAGTACACGCGCCATTGCTATCCAACTTGTAAATCACCTATGTCAACCAAAATTGTCAGCGTCAAAGGCTTCGCAAGCAGTCTGAGGGCAACACACATTCCGGCATCCGAAGACGAGCATGTCTGAATCTTCCGTGATGATTCCGTCTACCAGCCCCTCCCGCTCCATGAACGCCATCTGAGCATCTGCCTCGTACGGCGCGACGATGTAATCCACATTCTCGGCTTTCAGGGCCTGACCAAGGGAAGATATCAGCATCGAAAAAGTCGCGCCTGAAGATCAAAAGCCAACCTTGATCAATTGCAATGCCATCTCGGGTGTGATATCCACGCATTTCGTATAATGGTCCCGTGCTTCCTTGTGTCGACCCTGAGCAGCCAGAGCATTCGCTTGACCGAGGTGTAATTCCCTTCGACTATTCAAATTCAGGACAATGTCAGCAACATGGCATCTGCAGTATTCTAGAGGAAAATATTTACTTGGCTCGGTCCACCTCTGTTCCCTTCTTCGCAGGGAGGGGTCCACCATCAAAGACGATGATGGGCGTGATTCCATGGTACTTAAGCAGTCTGACGCGATACATTGCATAGTCGACGAATCTAACGCAATTCAAGTCAGCTCGGAACAGCCCTAAGATATGATCGGAAGTGAGGAACTCACTTCGTGGTGCGCACACCCTTGACGAGATCTTCTGCGCATCCAAAAGCACCTTTGTGCAACCATACGTACGCCTATATCCAAATAACAGCAAGCCATTAACATGTAGCGATTGCCTCCCACTGTTCTAGACGTACGTCAACCGCAAGCCTATCGAAAGATATGCATCAGCACGCGTCGACCTGTCAAACATGATCGTTCTACTCACGTCTGGCCCTTGAATTCAGAGATGTTCCGCTGAACCTGAATCTCTTTCAGCAGCGGTAGCAAGCCCGCGATTCCCATCCTGCTCGCAATCGAGCAATATGGCTACGAAAGACCTGCGTTCTCCTAGTGGGCTACAAGTCGGACGCAACTCAAACCATATGCTGGTGCCGGATGTCGACAGCTGCCCTCGATCCTGGTCGCAATGTCTGCTGACCGAGGAACGTGTTTGATCCGGTGTAAGCGATGTTGCGGGCAGGGCTTTCGGGCAATGAGATGAGTCCACGGTGGACGAGGGATTTCGTGAGATCAGGTGGATCGATACATCGGCATGCGGTCGCGAATAGTCGATCTGATGTGATGTGATATGTGACGATTTTGGACGACGAACGCGAATCATTCTTCATGTGACGGTCCACCGCGTTTCATCTGTCCATCTGTCCTGACACTTTGTAAATAGTTAGGTAAGCACTGCAGATCATTGTCTCATATCAGGTGAGTATCTTGATATGATCCGCTTGAAGTAGCTACTGAAAGCTTCCTGAAGGAGCATTCGTCTCATCTCGACAGGACGGTTCACGTCTACGGCTAAGCTCCGAGATCGCAGCTTTTTCATTCAACGAATCAGATACGACACTGATGACAGCAGCAGCTGATTCTGCAAGGACCAGTGCCGTTCCGCCCCCAGCGAGTATCTTTGATCTGATCCATATCGTTCATCGCGCTGTCAAGGTCAGTCAGATGCTTCAGGCAGCCCTTTTCTTCACTAACGCGAAAGACATGACCAGGTCAACGTCGGTATGTTTGACCACATATGGAAGATAAAAGGACTAACCGACTGGGCGGCATCGAAAGATACTGCCTTGACATGGGAGTGAGTCTCAAGAGGAACATCACCTGAATTCCTCGCGGCTTCAACCCGCATCTGACCCATTCGGCTACCCACTTCTAGACAATTATCTTCTCCAGAGGTGAATTACCCCGTCACCAGACCTCTCATTCAGCGGTTCTCCAAGGACAAGAACCCTGCTATCATCTATGTTCTCATGGTCAACAGGTAAGAACCTCATCATACCGAGAATCAGGCTCGGCATGGGCTCTAAAAAATATCTCTTTGGTATGTGATAGGGTCCGTTTCCTTCAGCTCGCATCAGGCGATCTTGCCTTCCAAGCCTTGAACACGTCTCGTGCAGCCATGTGTGAAATGCTAGCTAGTAAGTAATTCAGTCTATCTTGCGCTTATCCGCTGAGTTCACGCCATGATTATCGTATTATTGCAGTTAAGATGTTGCGGAACTTTGCAGACTCTGAATTGGAGCTTGTGAGCGTTCTGACCAAGGGATACTGCCCGCTGGAGGTAAGTCTGCCCTCTAGAAGGGGAGTCAAGGCCGGACTCATGGGTCCTCATCTGCGTTACAGGGTGCTCCTGACATCGTCTGGGAAAGTATGGGCGATGATCGAGAAGATATCGAGGATGAAGTTGGCAACGCGCTTGAGGTAAGTACGACCCAAAAGCCTTTTCGGGCCGATGCTGAACGTATGTCGTGACCAGATGTCCATCGTTTCTTCCGCCAAGCGATTCCTCGCCACTCCGCTTGCGCAAAAGGTCATCAACCTTATTCATTCGGGCCAGATCGTCTACACCTCGCAATCTTCCCGATCAATCATCAACGACAGCTACACCTCTGCTCGTCGAGCAGCAGCTTCCGCAACGGGATTCATGTCCCGAACCCTAGGCTCTAACGAGCTTGGTCTCGTTGCTTCCAGCGCGGCACGTCTTTCGGAAGGCAAGGACGTCGGGGTGTATGTCTACGACCCTCGCGCCGCCGGATGGCTCGACCAAGGTCGTCTCAGAATCCCGAAATATCGCTCCATTATCGAGTTTATCAACTTTTCAGTTCTCACCGCGCTTTTTGTGCTTGCTATCTCACAGAAGAATTACAGTCGGATCAACGGGTTTGAGCTGGCATTCATCATCTACGCTCTTGGTTTCGGCCTTGATGAGTTCGCCACGACGAACGAGCACGGCTGGACCATATACATTGCCAATGCCTGGAACGCATTCGACATCACCTTCATCTCGCTCTTTGCGGCGTATTTCATCACTCGAATCGTCGGCCTTCTCACGCACAAGCCAGACTGGGCGGTCTTTGCTTTCAACCTGTTGTCTACAGGTGCCTGTATCCTCTTGCCCCGCCTGTGTTTCTTCCTGATCAAAGACAATGTCATAATCATCTCCGTGAGTCAGCGCGAAGTTTGAGGCGTAGATGCAACGGATCAGACGACTGACAAAGCATTTCCATCCGTTGCACGTAGCTCAAAGCGATGATCGTCGATTTTGTGGGTTTCATGAGCCTAGCCGCAGTTTGTTTCTCCGGATTCCTCTTCACACTATATACGATGGGCAAGCAGACGTGGAAGCTGAAGGAAATTGCATGGTTGCTCTTGTATGTGTGTTTCGTATGTCGCGCGACCTCTGATCTGATTCGGCTCTTCCGACAGGCAAATCTGGTGTATGTACAACACGCCTGGCTCGAGCAGATATTAGTCCTGTATCACTGACGCATCCCGTTTGACTGCGTACTAGTTGGAAGTTCTTATCTACGCTTCAGCGCCAGTGCCTCTTTCGATCCCGTTTTTGGACCAATCCTCTTTGTCATCTTTGCGTGAGTAAGAGGCAAATCCCGCCCCCCTCGATGTTGTACCTTGATCACATTATATGCTCCCTCTCAAATTTACGGAATAGCGCGTAAGCTGTCTCAGACCCACAGCACTTGGAAATAAAAGCTTATCACTATTCCTGACCGACAGACTCACCAACACTCTGCTCGTGACGATACTCATCTCCATCCTGTCGAACCGATACGCAGCGATAAGTGCTGTAAGTCGTCCAGTCGGAAAGCCTCTCTTGACGACGACTGACTTTTGGCCATGATCCGCTTTTCCAGAACGCTAAAGAAGAGGTGAAAGCGCCTCGGCCCGAGGGAGCGACGATCAGACCGACTGATTGCTTGTGTCGAACAGCATCTATTCCAACGCGCCATTAGTACAATCGAAGGTGTCAAGGCAGATAGCATCTTCCTCTATTTGCCACCGTAAGCATATTTTCACCTCTCCAGAATGCTCGTTAAAATCACGCTGTGACACGTCCAACAGGCTCAATATCGTTGCCTTGGTCGTCATTTCCCCCTTATCTTGGGTGTTGAGCGCACATGCATTGCATCGCCTAAATGTTCTCGCAATACGCGTTACCGTGAGTCTTTTGTATTCTGAATATCCACTGAATCTAATCGCTTCGCTCGCTCGTAATTCCGAAGTCCTTCCCGATATTGCTGGCGATTTCCTCGTGGGAGCGATATCAATCGCAACTTTCGGGCAAGAGTGTGCGATTGAGAGACGGTCGGGTTCCGAGGAGTGGCACAAGACAAGCATTGCTAGAGTGGGTGGCTCCTCACGACTCAGCCTCTCAATCGCTGATGCCGCCTCGTATAGCGGCTTCCTGGGCTCGACTTCGGAGACTATGATCGCCAACCTATTCGAATCCGCGCAGGGGATGGGTTCCGACATCCAGCTTCGACTCGATGAAATGGGACCTGGAGATGCGGATATCACAAGGCGGGGAGCATCTGCAGATCTTACTCGAGTTCAAGACGAGGGATCGCCAGGCACCAACAAGAAACCTGCCAGTGCGGAGACGACTTCTCCTACCTTCACTTCCCCTCTCGGCAAGCTCTTCTCGAAAGTCACAGAACAGGAAGGACAACAGGATCGTTCCCGTGCAAGCCATAAAAAGGGCGATACTGCGCATACGTCCGGCGCAGATTTGCTCCGGACGCATGCCGAAGAATTTGACGATCTCAGGCGGCAGCTGGATGCGATGAGAGATGGGCAGGACAGGTTGGAGGCGATGTTGCGGAAATTCATGACATCGGCAGATAAGAAGTGGATATAGCGGTGTATCACTCTGGTCCTCGAATTAATATGTTGTCACATGATTCGAACAGATCTATACGCTCATACCCGGCGAACCTCGAAGACTAGCTATGCCAGCTGCTATGCCTTGTGCACCCATCATGGCAATCTCAATACGCTACCTTCCTGAAATGCCTGCTGACGGCGCAAGTCGCGTCCCCTTTGTTTATTTTGTGGAAATCAGTTGGCATTTTGCCTCGCTGGCGGTGAACAAAAGTATATTCTGATCTGGTTGTCTCTAGCCGAGAAGCCATCCATACCGTACTTTCCACCACCCACCAGCAGACGGACGCTGCATGACCACACGGAGAGATTGGGACTCATCTCGCGCAGCAGTAGACACACGTTCCCTTCGTCGCCGCGTGATCCCGACTGTCGCCAGCAAACCGTCTTCTCTGAGCTCGTCCTCATCAGTCTCATCGCTCAAGAGCGAAACCGATAGCCAGTCACTCGTTCCGGATACGGCCAGCGTCATGTTCACTTCGAGGAAATACCAGTCACTTCCAACGTCCAGTGGGGGACAGCCGCGAAGGCGAGGACCTTCATCGTCGAGAAAATACCTCATCCTTGGCGGGCTCGCGATCGTGGCGTGTGTCCTGCTACTTGGAGGGAGACATGTAGCTACAACGTCGTCCTTGTCGTATGGAAAAGAGAGCACTTCAATGGGCGGCGAAGCCGGCGATGAAGGACTCGAGAGCATCTGGGGTGAGTTCATTGACGTCCATAGCTGCGTCTTTTACGCTAACGCCGCCCTCTGCCCTCGCCAGACGACGATGGACAAGAAGAAGAGTCGGAGGCATTCCATTCGCCGCCTTTCAACCCCGCGGGATCAACATCCGATGATTACGCTGATGAGATCGCGCAGGACGAAGACGAGGAGATGTTCCACATTCTTCCCGTTGAGGACGTCGATGAAGCGCTGAATTCCGGCTACAAGTTCCAGGGATCCGAGGACGAATCCGAACCGGAACCCGACGCTGTTGACAATCAAGATCCACACCATGAGACTCTTGATGGCCAGTTTGCAGACGAGGTCGACGAGTTGGGATATACGGAGGGACACACGACGGAATCTATCGACGAGATCAACGAAGAAGAGTCTCAAGAAGGACTGACGGCCTCTGAAGAATTCACCCCCGCCACGGGACCTACATCTTTCGAAACTGATCCTAATCCGGAACACACAACCTATTGCTCCGAGCCGTATTCACCAGAATCTCCTATCATCCAGTACGCGCTCGTCATCGACGCTGGATCCACGGGCTCTCGAATCCACGTATACAAATTCAACAACTGTGGACCGACACCGCAATTGGAATACGAGACCTTTAAAGCTGTCCAGCCAGGACTGTCTTCCTTTGCACGGGACCCGACCGCGGCTGCAGCATCCCTTGACCCATTGATGGAAGAGGCCGTACGAGTCGTTCCGGAAAGCTTACACCATTGCTCTCCCGTCGAGGTCAAGGCGACCGCCGGTCTCAGGCTGTTGCCTGGAACAGAAGGAGAAGCTATCTTGGAGGAAGTCCGAGTAAGGTTGGAGAGCGACTGGCCGTTCGCGTTGAGTAAGGAAGAAAATGCTATCGAGATCATGGACGGCAAGGATGAAGGTAGGTCTGCTGTTCGGAAGGTTCGAATACGTGCTGATAATTTCTTAGGTGTCTACGCTTGGATCACTGCAAACTACCTGCTCGGCAAGATTGGATCCGGTACCAAGGCTCACGCCGGACCCACTATCGCCGTTATGGATCTCGGAGGTGCTTCCACTCAGATCGTCTTCGAACCCTTGTTTGCGCAGGATTCATCGGTGCAGATGGCAGAAGGCGACCACAAATACCATCTCAGCTTTGGCGGACGCGATTTCCAACTCTACCAGCATTCTTACCTCGGCTACGGCTTGATGCGCGCTCGACGGTCCGTCAACAACCTGGTTGCATTCACCTGGTCCTTCCTGCAACCTGGAGGCGGTGATGTCGAATGGGATGAGTTGGAGGAGCAAGTGCAGATCCCGAATCCCTGTTTCGCATCCGGCAAGAGCAAGAGGGTGCTACTCGACCCGCCCGGACGACAGCAGGTGAACGTTACCATGGTCGGTACCGAAGGCGGGTTCGAGGCATGCAACAGGGTAGTCGAAATGGTCATGGCCAAGGACGCGTAAGTAACCTATATGCCCATCGGAACGTTGTACCTGACAGAATCCTATCACAGCGTGTGTGAAGTCAAGCCCTGTTCTTTCAACGGTGTCTACCAGCCCTCGATCCTCGACACCTTCCCGTCCGGTCAACTTCTCGCTCTTTCGTACTTTACCGATCGTATCCAGCCCCTTCTGCCCGCCTTCACTCACTCCAGCAAGGCTCACAATGCAGACGACGAAGAGGAGACGACCGTGAGCGTATCCGACACCAAGACGCTCACCCTCTCGACTCTTCACCGAATGGCCAAAGAGGTATGCGCGGGACCGAAAGCGTGGAAGAAGAGATGGGGCAAGGACAGACAAGCAATGGCGGAGCTGGAAGATCGCCCAGAGTACTGTCTCGATTTGACGTTCATGCACGCTCTGCTCGGTCTCGGTGAGTCTATCAAGCTTTGTATCCGAGATATCCGGAAGTTGCGCTGACATCGCTTTAACCAGGCTACGAACTGACTGAGGACAGAGAGCTTGTGGTCGAGAAGAAGTTGCGCGGTGTCGAACTGGGATGGGCATTGGGCGCCGGAATCGCGCTTTTGGAGAAGGCCACTTTGACTTGTACCGCATAGACCCAGCGTCACGGCCAATGCAATGGAGTGTACAGGTATATAGATGATCATTTTGTGGATGTATAAGTTATACCGGTATCGAGATCTGCATCGAATTTCCACAGCGTCGAGATTCTGGGGCCATCGTACCGTAGGGATCATTAATGTTCTTCAGTGCGCCTCTCTTGCAACATTGTTCTAGGAGTGGAATGGCGCGAATCGCAAAATGACGATAAGATATCCGCTATCCCGGCAACCCAAGACCAAGGCGACCCACCGAATGCTCCGGAATCGCTCACGACAGGGCAGAGCACCGTGTGCTGTATTTAGACATGCTTCACTTGGATTCGTAGGCAAAAGGCGAAGACAGAAGAGAGCAGGCCATCCCCTTCAGTCAAATCGACCGCCTTTTCTTTGGTGCCCAATGGAGATGCCTGTAGGACCGGGCCTCGCGGCCGTGTGTCAGGACCATGTTCAATTTTTTCCTCTTCTCACCATTCCCCTGACGGCTTGCTAGACGTCTTCCACTTTGTACAGTACGAACGCAGTCACCGTGTCATTGAGTTATCGATCTCTACCAACTGGTAAACCAGTCGTTTGGCTGTTGAGTTCTTTGCTTTCAGAATTCAATCAGCCACGCAATGCGTTCCGCCCCGTGACTCATACACCCACAAGCTCATCTCCTCACCGGCATCCCCAGTCTCCATTAGCTCAGTGGTCAGTGTGCGAAGGCTATTCTCGAGGATAGCATTTGCAGAACTCTTTACCGCCGCCCATTATTGCGCGCTTTGCGTATGTTCCGGGCCGCTGATATCGCAAGCCAGGAAAGGAGGAGTGCGATTTCGCTCGACTTGGATGTATTGTTATCAAGACCGGCTGATCGGCGGAGGTCTCTGCACTTGCGCATCGCCATGCATCTTATCGATTCTATCCCCTGGTACAACCACTCACGACTCTGTGCGATCCTGTTTCCCTGTATCCACCTTTGACGAAGCGCTTGATTCTTCCGTTACTATCGGCGGAGGCACATCGTCCCGCCCTGCACGCTCCTTGCTCTCGTCCGTAAGCATGTATGCTGATTCGTATGACGGCTCCTCGTTTTCGGTTTCGCGTGGCCGGAGGAGGTATGGGTTCGGGTGGGTGTTATGCGTTGATCCCAGGGATGTATACCTTGACAGCTTTCAGCTCGGTGACGGACAGTGGGGACGGACTAACTCACCCCTGATCATATAACGAGCAATACGGCACTTCGCATTCCCTCAGAAACGCCCAGACATCTGTATACCGCCAGTCCAGGATCGGATGTACTCGCATGAACTGCGGCCAGTCCTTATCCGTCAACGTCCGCACGCTCAGCCTAGAGCCATGTGGGTCGCCTCTCCGTGTCCCCACCAGGAACGCACGGACGCCCCGGCCCTTGGGGCAGGCTTGGAATTCCGCGAGGGCGCGTTTCATGCCGCCGCCGTAGCGAATGAGGTCGAGGTGGTAATATGCTGCAGAGGTTTGAACAAAGGATTCTAGTTCCGGGAAAGGCGAGGGTGCCGTAATGTAAAGTGCGATGATGGGTGCGTATAGTGGGCCTGCAGAGCGATGCCGATGCCGTCGATATAAGCATGTTGCGAGAAGGTGAATGAGAACGGTGCCTGCACGGGATGTCAGTCCGCGGCAAGCGATAGAGTCGAGGAGCGGCTCACAATCCTTGCCTCCGTTGAAGCTCATGGCGACGTGTCCTTCACTGTGATCAACATCTAAGTTGACATACACCGAAGCAGCAGAACGGAACTCACCCATAATCGTCCAGTACGCCGTCTATGACGGCGAGAGCCTCGCGTATCTCTCCCGCCAGACGATCGTGGCCTTCCGAGCGATCTAACACGCGCTGTAGGTCGTCTGGTGTGATGGCCATGGCGAGGATACGTGGCATGAACAGCAAGAGTAGCAAGATAGAAGACGCCGCAACTCGTGATATCATCTATGCTCATACCCGCATCTAGCCGAATGAAGCCTCGGGCGCGCTCGATCGCCGATTATACGATATCGCATTTCCATTTCGCCGTGTATCTCTGTTGTTTCTACAACTTGAACAGCCAAACAACTACGCCACTAGATCCTTGACACCCTGCACTAGCCCCTTGACACCTCCCTCCTGCTTGGCATGTCCCTTGGACGTCCTTCGTCGCGCCTCTTTACGCTCAACGCTCGCACTCGAGTCCCAATCGACGTCCGACGCCATCAGTTCCGGGTGTCCGTTCTTCTCCAGCTTGGAGTCAAAGAAGCCGTCTCGGTAGCCACGGACGATGCGTTCGAGCAAGTCCGAGGTGGAGATGCACGGTGTCCGGCGGGTTGGGAGGAATCGGCCTAGAGATTGCGGAATTAGCGTAGATAGGACGTTGTGGCACAGACAACTCACCCTGCTTCTTGACGAAATCGTACACGTCGACAACACCCTTGGTCGGGTACACCATCTCATCGTGCGCGACATAGTCAATCCGATACCTGTCGATGAACTCTTGATCAATCTGCCAAGGCGCATCCGGCACGACCTCATCCGCCCATCGACAATGCTTGACACCCTCACACCGCTCCGCATGCGTCATCGCTGGAGCCGACTTGTGTTCGGCGCACAAGTCATCCGAGCAGACCCCGACGAGCAAGTGAACGTTGGTGAATGACAGCTTTGCCTGTCGAAGCTGCAGCGCGTGACCAAAGTGGAACAAGTCGTACACGCCATCCGCGTAGATCCGAACAGGGCGATCACGCGGCGGCTCATTCGTCTTCCAGTTCCTGACGACGCCGTCTTCCTGTCCACGACCCTCGACCGCGCGGCGCACAAAGGCTCGAATATCTTCTTCCGGCAACAGGCGCGGCGGTTCCGTCATCTTTGGTGGCCCTGCATCCGATGAGAGTCGCAGCGAGGAGATTGACGCCGACGGCGGTGCCGAGTGGTCCGTAAGACGGGAGCTGGGAAGGGGATGCGAAATGACGTCCCGCGGGACGGGATGAACATCGTTTTCCGGATCCGAGGCCGCACTGAGGGGCACGTTGGGGGACGTCGGGGGTTGTGATTCATGCGAGGCTTCTTGCGCGTGGGCAAGGGCGCCGTGGACTGAAGAACTCTCGATATCCCCGTCGTACCTGCGACCAGGTTCAGTTTTCAAGTCGCACGCCCCCGAACGATCAACTCACGTCGGCGAATCGACAGCCTCGCTTCCATACGTGTCCGCGTCACTTTCCCCACTTATTCCTCCAGCCGTGACATTTCTTCCATGACTCAACTCGACGAGGCGTTGATGCGGAGCATGAGGAGTCGACTTGTGAGAGTGGTGTAGAGGTGAGGTCGGATCCGCATTTGAGGCGGCCGTGTGAGGGGATTGTATGTATACAGTTGATGCTGCATCATCCGTCTGTTCCTCGTCATTGTCCTACAAACGGATATCAGCGACAAACGGCGACCCTGCTCCCGGGCGTACTCACTTCTTCGCTCGCGTCTCGTGACGAATTGGAACTGAGCTGTCCGCCTGGTCTGTGGTGGGTATGTTGTTTTCTTCGCTTCGGAACGGACGCAGCCGTCGGTGCTGCAGATTGTGGTGCAGACATGGTGTCGAATTCAGTCAAGGTCTGAAAATACGGTGGGGAAGGCAACAAGGACAAGAATGCTGGGAATACTGGATTGAGCAGATGAGCGAATGGACGTCATGATTGGCCGAAGCGGAAGCGGATTCGGATTTGGATTCCGGGAGCACCATGCCTCATATTGCGCCGAGCAGTACTCTCCGTATCTTATCGCCTTCCATTTCCCGCTTTCCCGCTACCGTACAATGGCCGAGTACGTTCAACTTGTCAAGGATCTCGTCCTCGAACAAGACCCAGAAGATCGTAGGTACATACAACTTCAGCAGTATCCTGCTCATTCGTCTCAGCAATCAAACGCTGCGGCAACTCGGCCATTTGTCTCCTCGAAAGCAGCTTCTACGATCTTCTCGTTTCGTCATCGAGACCTCAGTACCGAACCCGCGATGCATTCGCTACGCTCCTACACCTCGCTGATGAAAAGATCAACACGTTACCCTTTCACGCCGTCGGTGCGGAATGGCTTCGACTCTATGTAGACGCAACGGTAGGGCTCGTCGTTGCAGAAGTCCTTGTGAACGAAGACAAGGCGCCGTGGAGGGAATGGATACGCAAGCTTGATATGGCGATCATTGTTGCCGGAGCTGTCGGGAAGGGGAGGGACGAAGCGATCCAGCGACTTGTCAAGCTCGTACAGGCCGACTATGCAGCGGATCACCTTTCGCGGTACCGAAGAATCGCGGAGCAACAGCCATCCACCCGCGGTCGAGAAGACGGACCTCGCAAACGCCAGCGTACGACGGGACCCGGGGGTCTTCACTACGCCCCGAACGCCGTCCACGAGCTAGCTTCACCCCCATCATCCACCGTTTACCGGGCCACGTATAGTACCGAACCATTCATCATCCGCCGCTTCGCAAACCCGTCCTCAAGCCCCGCCATCTCGCACTGGCGATCCGCCGCATACCTCCTCTCCCTTGTCGGTCCCGGTCGAGTGATTCCCGTTGAGATCGGCGCGTCCTATACTGCAAAAGAATGGGGCCAACGTATTGTGCCGTTCGAGCTGTTCCTCTCGCGAATAGGCTATGACCTGGACGGTCTCCTCACTGATGAGGAAGAAGAGCTTGTCCAGGCGGATGACATGCCACGCGGACAACCACTGTACCTCGCCCAACATGCGCTGCTCGACCAATTCCCAAGCCTAAAATCCGACGTGGGCCCGCTGCCGGATTACCTCTACTCGGAACCCGGTTCAGAGGGGTATGCACCGCCGGGGAATGAACAGGGATTGATATTGAATGTCTGGGTAGGCAACGGGGCGGGTGCTGGGCATGACGAGGAGCTCAAGATGAATAAAACAAGCGGAAGTGCACGTCCCGTAATCAGTCCGGCCCATACGGTACGTCCTCGCACATCCGCACTGCCAAATACTCATTCCATATCGGCAGGACCCCTACTTTAATTGCTACCTTCAAATTCTCGGCGAAAAACGCGTTTGGCTCGCCCCGCCGGACGTCTCGGACTCGATGTACGCCTTTCCAGAACTGGAGACGCAGGGCTCGGTTGCGGAATCGGACGACGCAGAGGATGAGGACGAGGACGATACGAGCTCGACGGCTTCCGGTCTGGTGACCTCGTATACGACCAACACCTCGCGGGTACCGATCTTTGAGAATCCTGATCGCTTTCGGGGTGAGGCGTACGAGCGTCGGTACGAGCGGTTCTATCAGCGTGCGTACCCGCAAAGCCGGGAGGCCGTGTTAGAGCCAGGAGATTTGTTGGTCATGCCACCTAAGTGGTGAGTGGACTGGAAAAGGAAGTCTGATTCCGACTCGCTGATCATTGGGTTCGTTTCATAGGTGGCATGCAATGCGGAGTGAAGGGAATGGAGTAGCTTGGAGTCTCTCGATGTGGTATTAAGAGGCTGTACTATGAGGCTGTACAATCAAACGTATTTATGTCGAAAATTTCGTATCATATCATACAACTGGTCTTTGCCGCCATCTTTTTACCTCATCAAGCACCGAGTTCATCCGCATCAGTGGGCTCCACGGCGTAGCCCCCTGTATCCTGCTCGTCATGTTCATGCCGGGCCGCCTGCTCCGTAGCCTCTCCTGTTGGCAGATTTTCTGTCATTCCCTCTGTTGTCTCGATCGCAAAGTCTTCAGCATTGTCCAGCGTATCATCAAGCGCCTCATGATCTGCGCCCGTATGATCTCCCTCCGTCTCACCGGCGAGACGTCGTCGCAGGCGGTCTAGCTCGCTTTGCAGGCTCGCCGCGCGGTCCTCTGCCTCGCGCCAGGCCAGGTCGATACGCTCAAAGTGCGCATGTTCTTGCTCTAACCGTGCCTGAGTGAGCTGTAGCTGCGACTGTGAATTGGGCCGAAGTTAGCATCTCCCATAAACGAGCCATCTTGTTGTACGCACGCGAAGATCCGCGATATCCTGCTCCAACATGCCCTTTTCCTCTGCCCAGCTGTTGGTGTTGATTCTTTCGTTTTCCTGTAGCTGCCGTATGTACTGCGCGGCTTGAGCGAGAATCATGCCCTTTTGCTTTTCGTTGGTCGGCAAGACGGCTGCGATTGCGGCCACGCCCTCATTGATAACCGCTCGACGTTTGCGTTCTACTTCTTTCTGTGAAGCATAGGATCTAGCTCAGCAAAGGATCGAGCCATCGTACGCGGGTTGGCTTACGTGAACATCTTTCTTCAACTTCACAGCTTCTGCCGGGACAGTCTCCTTGGTCGTGCGCTTCCTCTTCCTTCCGCCGTCCATCATCCTCCCACTCGACCCGGTGGAATGATAGTCGTCCATTCCATCGACTCCATCCATCATATGTCCACCATGTTCTGCAGCCATCAGCGCAGCATGCTGGGCGTCTTGCGCAGTGGCGTATATACTGTTGTTAAGTCCCGGATCGAGAGGATAACCATTTTCGTCCAGCTGACCGGCACCGTGAGCTCCGCCTTCCATATTGCCTTCTCCGAGAGTATCAACCGTCTGCGCTTCCAACATCCTGGAAAGGTTGTCCTGACTGGTATAGTACTCGTTGTTACCGCTCTCATTGGCGAAAGACAGGAGACCTTCGGCATGACGGAGATGTTCTAGGTTTTGCTGATCTAGGGCTTCGGTCATCGACGGCGGAAGATGTTGCTGCTGTTGTTGCGGATCGTGTAATTCGGGATCCATTTGATGCTGATCTATCTGATGCTGATGCGCCTCGTGCTCTCGTCCTGATGAATGCGATTCAGCGCAGTGCCAACCTAACCTGTGTGACGGGACTTACCATTCAAATCATGGTGCTGTCCGGGGTTCTCGGGTTCATAAAGTCCGTGATGCTGTTCGTTTGCCTGCAGATTCTCCACCGAATGTTCTGCCAAGATGGCAAGTCTATTCACCGTCTCACGTGTCTAAGAGGAAACCTGTCAATACCTGATGGAGTTGTTGCTCCGACAGGTTCAGACTAACCTCATCACTGACGTTGTGCTCTGGATGGTACTCCGAAGACGATAAGGGGAAAGGTGGCGCGGTTTGCTGTTCCTCCATTTCGAGCTTCTGGTATGGCCTGATCTGTCGACTCCGGTGTTGAACTATTGGAACGAGTATGCAAGTCAGCCATTTGAGACTAAAGGACTCGAACGCGACGACATGAATAGCCATAGACATGATGTGAAGGCGAATCGGAAAGATATCGACGATCCGGAGAGCAATCTCCCAGGGATATCAAGCTGCTCACATACCAGTGATGTTAACAATCAACCAGACCAAGATGGCATTCGTCCTTTCGAAATAAGGAGTCCCGGTCGTGTTTCGTGTTGCAGGTCACCTGACCTGATTCGGCCTCTGGAGAAACGTGACCAGTTTAAGGAGGGCGGGACGGTTGAGTTGCTGCTTGTACCAGATTGAGTCGAGATTCAGTATGCCGTTGTGGAAGTCGTTCCGCGAGAGTCTTGTGGTGTTCCTATGGCAGAGACAGGCCTGTGCTGTGTCTGGACGTCTCTTCCGTGTATAGTAGTTGACGCGATGCAAAAGGCAAACAATTGATGAAACAGATTCAAAATGCGGAGACTTGACTTGTTGCATTAGGTAAGCGTTATTTCCGGATCGAGCAAATCCGTTCAGTTACGCATAGCTTTCAGTCAGGTCGACCACGCCGCAACGGTAATGATATGTGCACTGTTATCGCACTCCCTGTCAGCTATACAAAATCGTAGCTAGTCTACTATACAACTGTGAAAATATGCCTCGAGTCTGGGTATTGTCGTAAACGAGTGAGAGCCCCGTACCCATATGGTATGCTAAACGTGTTGTCGTGATATCGTGGTGAAATGCGGCGTCACTTGCGTATTACAGAGTGCCGGTGGGGAAGGTCTGGTCGGTTTCTCGAGAATTGTGCCGAGACGTCGCTGGACGAGAGCCTTTACCGAACGTGAGCGGAGCCTATTTAACATGTGATCCTATTAGTCAAGAGCCTGAAGAGTCTACAATACTCCGACATACCTCGCTCGGAGGAGCATCCGCTGGCGATACGCTCATCGGAGGTGGGTCGGCAGTGTTTTGATGATGGATCAACGGCAAGTCAGCCATTGATAGCGAGCTGAGTGTCCGCACCAGCGGTCGGACAGCCGAGGATGTCGAGGACGTCCGCGACTTGCTAAATCGATGTTCTATATCGCCGGATATCGAGGCTCGAGTGCCATGGCCTCGTGGCAGGGATGCTGAGATGCCTGGGCCTTCGCCAACGGCACCTCCGGCCGCCGGAATACCTATGCTGCCATCTAAAGCGGTCATACCAGACATACCCAACCCGAGACCAAACATCGAGACGGGGCGCCTCGTGAATGGGTCTGTAAGACCGCCCGAGGAACGCCGCCGGCCCATTCGCATGCTTGATGACGATGGCGGTTGACTTGATCCCGGTGCACGACTGTTGTCGCCGCTGACGGTGCGTGGCGAAATCGCCATATTCGGAGTGGTTGCTGGCTTTTCGGATACCCGCTTGGCAGGGCTGGGAGTATTTTGCCCAATGGAAATCGATGCGCGTGGCGTCCCCTGTAAGGATGCGTTCCGTGATCTGTCGGGTGTGGACGTCCCAGTCTCGGAAGAAATTGCTCGCGGATCCTCCAAGTCTTCGGCCGATCCGGTATTGCTCTCAGTCTCCTCCTCAACTTCGGCAATGTCGTCGACTCTGCTTCCGTCATCCGGCTGCACTTCCCATTCCTCTACTGTTCGAACTTCTTTGCGGAACTCTTCCACCTCTTTTTGGATGAACCGCTTGAATTCGTCAAGTGTATGTGTACCTTCCACCTCCTCCCATTTATCGAATACGGAGGGGCAATCTGGCTCGTCCGTCTCGTCATGGTATGGTGCCAGATATGGATGTTTGAGCGCTTCCGCGACGGACATTCGTTCTGCCGGGTCGAACCGCAAGAGCTTCTCCAGCAAATCCAGAGCTGTTGCCAAACATCGATGAGCAGATATCTATGGGGCCCCAGACCTGGACGTACCTTCTGGATCAGCATTGGGGTACAAACGATCGAAAGGCACTTTCTCGTAGAGGGGCAATGTTCGAATGTACGCGCAGGCCTGATCGATGAATTATTAGTGGCGATTCGTCACCTCCGCGAATCGAGGAACTCGCCTTCTCGCTGCCTATGCGCATAAGTGTCTCGTCATCTGGCATGCCCAAAGTCTGCAGTATCAGGTTCAGCTGTTCGATGTAGCTTTTGCGCAAAGCATTGTCAACATCAAATGCATACAAGCGGTCGGGGAGGCTTACTCCTTGCCCTTGAAGATTGGTTTTCCGCCCAGCAGTTCGGCAAGAATACATCCAATCGACCAGACATCGACTATAATGGACCGTAATTAGCCGTTGTCCGATGGGGGAGGAGCAAGCTGTACGTACTTCCAGTCGAGTATCGCTTGTACGACAGCATGATTTCCGGTGCCCGACTAGATGTGCTCAAATCAAAAGACTGGAACACTGTCTGCGCGCGTATCACTTACTACCACCGCGTAGCAACGTATTCTGTCATGGGTCCTCCTGGTGGCATGGAATTTGGGTCCCATTCTGTCGGATCTGGACGGAATCCTCGAGCCAATCCAAAGTCACAGATCTTGAGCTCGCAATCAGCATTGACTAGCAGATTGCCTGGTTTGAGATCTCGATGAATGACATTGGCAGAGTGAATGTACTATGCGGGTATGAGTTGTTAGACACAAAGATCGGCCGACATGACGACAACTTGCCTTCATGCCCCGCAGAATCTGGTATAAGAAATACTGGATGTGCGAATTTGACAATTGTTGACCGGAGCGAATGATTTGGTGGAGATCGGCTGAAGCAAGGTTGAGATCCGGTTAGCACGCGGCGGAAAATACAGAAACCATGTCTCTCACCTTCCATAGGCTAGAGCAAGTCGAGGGCAAGTATTCTGTCAGGTCATTTGACCCAGGGTGAATTGTCATGACCAGACTTACTTCGATGAACATGTATCTAAGGATGACGATCAGAAATCCGCAAGATCTGACGATGCTCACAAACAACTTACATCTCGTTAAAGCCGTCGACAACTATGTCCAAATCGATCAACCCCGTAATCTGGAGGGATCATTGTCAATTCCCAGACACTAGCTTCAAAATCCTTCACTTACATTTTCATGACCATTGAGATGCCGCAACAACGTGATTTCCCTCAAACAACGTCTGCCAAGAATCGCCTTGTCAAATACCCTTGTGAGCATCTTGATTGCTATTGTTTCGCCACTGAGCGAATCTTGTGCTGAAATGACGAGGCCATAGGCGCCTTGTCCCAGTTCGCGCAATCCAGACCACCGGTTTTCCAGATGGAATACGTGATTGAACAAGATGTGTGATCGATAACCCCTGAATGAGGCAATGAGGATGAGCGCTACCGCATCTTCTCCTATCGTACCAATAGGGGTTCACCTCTTGGCCAGCGCTTTCTCGCTCAGGGGATGATCCTCATCCTCGCCTTCGTCGTGACTTCTGCCCTTGTCTATCGTCATACCTCGCTTCGCCATGTTCGCGACGGCCGCCTGAGCCAGCCTACTTGCTCCCGGTTGAGATTGCGCATAGAGATCGCTGCCCAATACAGCTGAAGTGCTGGTGCTCGAGAGAAACTGCTGAGCCTTTGGCGGGAACTTGCCAGACAAGAGTGCCGCTGGGGTGGATGCAGCCGTATTGTTGACACTCGTGGGAGCTGTGCTGTATGCTGTGTGGGCTGCGGTGCTGTCCGTCCCACTTCGGTATCCGCTAAGGCATGACGATCCCCCTGCTTCGGATCCTGATGACAGACCGACAGCACCTGGCGACACTGGTTGCTCCAGCACGATGCCCGCGCTCATGTTGGTTCCGGCCGAGTCCAAGACTGGCTGTGCTGGTGATTTAACTCGCCTAGGTTGAACTTGTTCTGCCGCGGGCTGAAATGATGACACGGCCGCCAAAACTGGGCCGTCAACCGGTGTGCCTTGCGGGATAGTTGGAGTCGAGGACGCCGTGGATGCTTTGGCAAAACTGCGCCGGATCTGAGCTCGACTGTGAGACGATGCACTGCTCCTGCGGCGCGGGATAACGGCTCCCTGAGGCTGCTCGATGTCGAAACCGACGACTTGTACGATGGGCTGAGAGGGGTCCCCGGACAGGTCGTTGACGATCCTATCCCTGCTTGATGCCGGGTCGATGAATTCCGACATGTGGGCTATGTGTTGTATAGGATGGGCACCGGCGGTTGAATGAGGCGGGCTGATTAGCTGGCTGAGTGGGACTGAGTTCTGATGCCGTTTGATGTTGAGTCTAATTTCACGCTGATACCCGGAAAAACCGCGGGAGTTCAGGGCGGGCCGCTAACCAGAAAAGACAACAAGGAATGCTTGCGGTTCTTGCGACTTGGCTAACGGTAGCCAAGGTTAGAATAGTACGACGGTGGCCTCTGCCGTGCTCAGAACGGGAGAATATCGTTCAGAATCCTATTGCAACTATTATCTCTTGGAAGGAATTCGATGAACTCGCTCAGCGACTAGTACTGCGGCTGCAGGATAGCGGGAAGCATTGCGATCGAAAAATCAAGTGTAAAACGCCGGCGGTATCGTACGCGTTAATCCGCGTGGATTGGTTTGCAAAGCCAGTGTCGTCCTCAGTTGCTGCATGTCCCTTCCGCATATTGCATATCACGCTGCCTTGATAGCTGTTCAGGTATCAAATACCACTCCAGCTTGCCCCACAAGAGGTCGTCATGTATGCTTCCTATCATATTCCATCGATAATTGAAGAGCTTCCAGTGGAATGCGCGGGGCTCAAACCTGTCCCCCGCTAGCTCCCCGCTGGTTTCCCTTCACTCCCTCGCTCCCTCAATTTGAGCCAGCTTTCGAGCTGTTATGGAGACAGTGATATGGCTATCGATACCCTGTATCCTCTGTGACTATCTCTATCGCGACTGTTGAGCTAGCTGTCGGGCTATGCTCTTGTCTGCAGCCGCGAGAGTCCGCCGGAGGCTTAAGCTCCTTACTCAAATGGTCGCCCAGCTGTCACGTTGAGGGTCTTTCTCTGGCCGTGATCTAGCTCGAAGGCCAGGTCCAGCCTGATCTCTGGGTGCATGCGTGACAGATGGATGGAAAGCTGGGCGGAGACTGTGGAATTGCCAACTGCAGTGCACCCACCGTCCCGGCAATGACTCARCTCGCAACTCCGTTAGCCAATCTGTTGGCCACTCCCATTCACTTGTCGTAGCTCTTGTGGTGCGAAACTGACATGGCACCATTCTAGGCACGGGCTAGGCTGCATCACCTGCCTGTCAGCTGACAAGCATGAATCAGCTCATGAAACTCAATCACCAGGCAGAAGTCTGGCTTGACAGGTACGCAGCAGCAGCAGCAGCAGCAGCAGCAAGGAGGAGCGGGGCCAGTGTGTCACACCGCGTTTTCCGGGGGACGCGGGATGCAAGCACGTTTCTGAGACATTGAAGCGCAGATCCCGTGGCTGATCACTGGCTGATCCCCTTTTTTACTTCTTCGTCCGGCCTTGCCACGAATGCCTCGTCGGCTTGCTTCCTGGACAATAGGTATAGACCTGAGTATAGCAGCAAACAAGCCCGACAACTATCAGACCTCCGCTGGCACTCCTTCCGGCAGTGCTGGCATAGCCGTGTAGCCGTGTCTTGCCTAACGCCTACAATAGCCCCTCTCGAGGCATGATGAATCCTATCTATTGGCATACTCATCATACCAAAAATTCCGTCTGAGACTGCCGTGTTATGGGAGATCCGTACGGACGAACCGTAGCTTTTATGAGACACATTGATTTTCTAGGGTGATGAGCGAGACGGATCATAACATGCAAGCCTAAATCGATGAGCAGATCAAAGTCCTATACCTGGTAGCCTTCCTGCGAGGAGACTAGTCTTGGAGCCTTCCTCCAACTCATTCGAAAGGGGAGGACGAAGCAATTCAAAGCATACGACCGACGACGCATATAGCAGATACAAAGTGGTTTACAGAACGATACATGGGCACGACTCTTCATCGCAAACCTCAAAGCCGCCCTTCTAATGACTTGCCTGACTCGCTCTCAAGCCTTCCGTTGGCCTCCCCTCTCAGAGCCTTTCCGAATCTCCGCAACTCACGCATGCATGCCCGTCTGATAGTCCCTCAGGTTCTTCGGCAACGATACATCCCTCATCCTGCGTGACCGCGCTCCTGCATCGGCTTCTCGATCGGCACTCGAACTTTCCATCTCCTCTGGCAACGGATCATGCGACAGAGTTCTGCGGAACGCCCTCCCTACGCGACTAACGGCGGGATGTAGGCGGGACTGGTTTGATGCACCATCCTCGAACGAATCGGATGCCGCTTCAGGCGGTGAGTTGGGCGCGGATCTTGTAGCGTATCGTGTTCCCGGTCTGGTAGCTCTGGCTATTCGCTTTGGGCTTCCGGCCTCGAGAGGAACAGGACCCGCGAGCGGAATCGATGAAGTCAACGCACGTCGGAGTCGTTTCGAAACGTCGTCCTCGTCCGCGCCGGCGGTAAAGCTTGGCCCTGCGCTCGACTGTCGCCTCTTGGTACCACGCGTGACATGGCTAGCCGTATCTACCGCCATTCCATGGCTGGAGCTTCTCGTCATTGGTGTGTCCGCCACGAGATTGTCGACCGCCTTGTCTTTGCCCTTTTGCGTCTTGTCAGACAGTCGAACCGGTACAGCCGATTGCCGTAATGGAGAAGGAGGCGGGTGCGAGTGGGCTGCATGCACAGACGGGGGCGGGACAAGCGAGGACGACTGCTTCGGCCCAGACCCATGTTTGGTGGTTTGAGCGGAATCAGCAGCAGAGTTGATCGTCGATTTAGTGCCGGAAGCTGCAGGGGGACTGGTCTTCCTCGAAGCTGTAGCGGGTTCTGCTGATTTATTGCGCTGTTGCCGTTGCTGCGATGAGTTGCGGGCCGCACGTTTACTTCGCGCTCGCGACTCTTCCTTGATTTCTCGAGCGTTGGTTCTGCGGTTCACAACGTGATCAGACAAGTGATGAACGCTCTGTCAGATACGAACTCGCCTTGAAATGCTTGAGCTGCAATTCGCTCCGACCTTCTTCTGATTCGGCGGCTCCTTGGCAGACCGGTCGTTCCCCTTGCCCTTCCAGTCCCAGAGCCCCGCCGGACCCTTTGCGCCACCGCTCTTCCCTTTACTGGATTTGGCCGAAGAGCTGTTTCGTTGCGAAGGATTGTCGCCGTTCCGAGGAGGAGACCGGTTGGGAGAGCCGTCGTGCGACTGGGCGAGCATTTGACAGGCATTGAGGATGAATCCGTAGTTGATAGTGCCGACGTAGGCGAGAGGTTCTGCAACCACTCCGGCGAGAGGTCGAAAGCCGAGGGATGACCTGCTTGAGCTGTTGATTGACTTGTCATCAACAGCAGGGTGGGCTGAATCTTGGGGTCGGGTAGGCTCAAGTGGCGGAGATCGGTACGCCTTTCCCTTTCTTCTAACTTTCCGATCCACTGATCCGCTGTCGACGACGGGAACTTCTTCACCGATATTCGCTGTGAGCGGGTTCTGCTTCCCAGCGCCTGGAGAAGAAGCGTCAGAGGTTGTTGAATTCGAAGCCGACTGTGGAGTACTGTGTCCGCCATGTGCTGGGCGCAGAAGATATCGGTAACTCGGCTCCAGACATCGCACCAGATCGCAAGTGCGTGCGGATCGGCCGGAGCTCGTTGTAGACGAGGTCGAGGCCGTCGATGATCGACGTTGCGGAGGGACGACAAACTCGACCGGAATGAAACTGGCAGGTAGCTTGCCTGCGATGATGGAGGTCATAACGATGTCGCCAGTGCGTTCAGGAGAGATCGAGGACCGGTGGGCAGTGGTGATGTCGATGCGAAATGCGTGATGTGATTTGGATTAGTCTCCGAAAGACTCGAGCGTGTGGTGCACGTTGTCTAAGTCGATGATCCGTCTTGACTGGTCAAAGCTCTACGTCGCCCAGAGTCTACAAATTAAAAGTGTCATTCGGCTCCTCAACTTGAATCTCCACCTTCGGATATCCCCGGACGAGACTTGCTGCGTCACTTTTGAATCGCTTCAAGTTGCCGTAGCAGTACAAAGGGTCAACTTTTGGCAAGCATGAGTCGCTCGTGATCAGTCATAGATTTGCTGAGTATCTATTAGCACCCAACAAAGGGAGTACTGGCGTCCCTCTTGTCAAAGCGACCCTCAAGAGCTCTTTCAAGACGAGCAGGGTGAACACGAATGACGGATCAACCCCGCGTCGTACGTGTCATTTTCCCCCGCGTTCTTCAAATCGTAAACATCACGATATCGATATCGCGTCGAACCAATATGTTGGAATTATTGCGTCAGGTTCGTCTAGGTGTCCTTTCCTGCACAAGTCCTTTGCATCAATCCCACATCATCGCCAGTATCTAGCATACAGTCCGGATTCATGGAAGCAGTCTTGCCAGAGACGACGGAATAGCGCGAATCCCTCCTGCTGTCAAGATGTCAACCCCCGGTCAAGAGATACCCACGTACGATACTCGCGGCCAGATTGGCGATGCTACAGAAGCCTTGAGCCTGCCTGCCTCGAGCTCGGCGAGTAGCAGTCAGCTTAATCCATATTCAGAAAACGAGAAGAGAAATGGACTGGACGCGACATCTCTCGCAAAGTGGAACAGACTAGCTGCAAAAGGAGGTATCGGGAAGGCAGTAGCGTAAGTTTGCTTTGCGATATCGTCCGACGTCAAGCTGAGCTCTTCGCCTTTATTTCCTAGCCTGGAGGATTGCATGGCGAATCGTAAAGGAGACCTTATGTTCCTATCTGGAGACGAGATTACAGTCCTCCGTATGCTGACAGAAAATATCTTTCTTGTACGTTATCGAACCATCGTCCCTCTGCGTAACCGCCGCGGCTGATCAACAACGTGACCCGTCTCAGGGCCATTGTGAGGGGGTGATCGGTCGCTTTTATCTTCAACATGTTCGCCTGCCAACCGGATTATCGAACACGGCTCCACTTAACAGCTCGACCTCGATGTCCCGAGATCCGCTTTCAACAAGCTCTTCTGCAGATGATTCCTTTCACTCGCTCCCTCGCCAGGAGGCGTCTACGTTAGATACGATTGCGCCAAAAAGGGGAGCGGAGCCATCGGGTATGCCTGAAGATATGTTAGGGGTAGCGAAGAGTTCGCCCGTCACAGATACGAAAGATACCGTTGGCAAGAAAACCCGTCAAACGGAGACATCCGATGACACGCAGCCTCCGAACGCTCCTCAGCATGTCGAAAACACAACTTCACGTTCATCGACGGCCGAACAGCCAGAAGAACTCTTTCGTAAGATGCATTCCTCTGCATCGTCAATCTCGTCTACTTGGTCGAATCACTCGAACCTGGAGGCCCAATCTGAAGGACATTTGACCGCCGCGCAATCCGTAGCGGTCGCTCTGCGAGGCTTTGCAACGGAATCCAAAGATCGCATCAATGAAGAAGAATCCGAGTTCGGCCGACGTTACCACAGCCGCGAATCGAGCTTGCACGGTTCGGAAATCAGTTGGTCCAGTGCGCGGGAGAGCGATGAGGTCTCAGAAGGATCGATCCGATATCCTACCACGGTTTCCCTCATCGAACGAATGAAGGCGATGCGCCTGCCGGCTTCTTACCAAAGTACGGATGCTTCTTCGCCCGGAAGTGAAGTTCCCGCGGCCGACGAAGCCGCTGAACGGTCGCTCTCGGCCAATGTGAACCGTTCATCTCAAAGGGGTTCCGTGACGATGGCGAAAGCCATCCTGCTGCCAATGTCTCCACCGGCAAGACCGGAGAAGCATCGGCTGCGCAGTCAGCACTCTGGTGGCAACGAACAAGTCTCATCGATCTCGGAAACCGAAGCGGTGGCGGCGAACGTGGAAATCGAGCGCGGAGAGGAGGTTAGACACCGCGCGGAACTAGCTCAAGCAGAAGCTCAGGATCATGTGACCGTTGCGGACGTTCAACAGGAAGAACCGGAATGTCAAAAGGAGGCTGCAGCAGAGACTCTATCTGTCATGACCGGGGAATCAAACCCTTTCGAATTCGGCACCGGTGTATCTGCAGCATCTACACCGAATGAGATCGTCGGGCAGGGTCCGGTCCACCGGACGACTGCAATTCCAGTGCCGTCTGATTATCCGCAAATTCAGAACACGGTCGACCCATCCGATGGCACAAGACACGTAGATGATGATCTATCAGCCGGACCGGTTCAAGGCCACAAAGCAGCATCGAGTTCCCTCAGTGTGATACGAGAATTGGCCAATCGCTTCAGCACGGCTTCTGAAATCATGCGGAAACATCATGTGGATGATGGTGGTGTGCAAAGTTACTTCCCGGGCATCGCGGAGGGGGAAACTCCTCCACCGGCGGAAAAGGCGCTTGAAGTCTTTTGCACTCCTCCGATGGCAGCATCGCAAATCGAATCAGACCCAATCGAGCCCAAAGATGGACCCCAGACTGCGGGACCTACAACGGTAAAGAAGAGCAACATTAACGAGTCTTCAAACCCCGTCGTACTTGGTGATACGATTGGCAGCGCACCGATGCCGACAACGCCCGAAGAAACGAAGATCAAGTCGATGCGGC
This sequence comes from Naganishia albida, assembly GCA_001599735.1. Taxonomy (NCBI): domain Eukaryota; kingdom Fungi; phylum Basidiomycota; class Tremellomycetes; order Filobasidiales; family Filobasidiaceae; genus Naganishia; species Naganishia albida. Next base: position 476,391 of record BCHV01000005.1, read on the forward strand.
ACCAAAGCAAAGACGAATGGAATATACTGGATGACTATGTAGCGGGCTTTACTTCTCCCGAGCCGCAACTCCCGGAAGCGTCGCTTAGTCCACCCAAGTCGGTATCCGTCTTGAGTGATGTCACTTCGGCATTGAATAGCAAACCGATCAAAGAGACTCCCGAACCAGTGAAGAAGAAGGTTAGCGGCATCCTCAAGATCCGTACTGCCGTCAACAGTCCGCGCACGGAACAGAATGAAAATTCACCCGGGGCGGTGCGGACACCCACAGACCTCACTTTTCAACACGGTTCTCCCGAGACGTCAATGTCACCTGACACGAAGCGATTCCGGGCCTTTGCAATGCACAACGCATCTCCGACTGTTACGCCTACAAAACCAGGATCACGAGTTCAACCGCGGTCCATCTCGAGTGCATTCGGTTCCAAGAGTGCCGAAGCGACTAAGCTCGTCCAAGACGACACCTTACATGGTCAACTGACCATGGATTTGGCTAGTGCACGCAACCCTGTGCCCATCAGTTTCTTGCTTGGACAGCCCAGCGGTAGCCCGCAAGCGGATTCCAGCCCTCAACTTGGCTCACCGTCAACGTTGAGTGAGACGCCACAACAACACCGAAGTGCAGCTTCCCCTTCTCCAGTGTACGGTAAACACTCGCCGAAAGCCCCGTCATCGCCATTCTTCCCTTCATCTTCGGCAAAACCGCGCTCGAGATCATTCTCGTCCATCGAGGTGCCCCTGCCTATGCATCGCAGCGAATCCTCGGACTCTTTGCAAGTTGCGTATGCCGGCATTCTGCAGAAAAGGCAGGTGCCTGAGAGGCAAGTCAAAGAGGAACATGAAGTGAAGACGAGGAGGTCGCTCTCACGTTCAGGCACCGGCAAGCTGTCTGCTCTCCGCAGGAAATTATCGCTCAAAGGAGGCGATTTGCGACCAGATATATCTGCAATGCTAGGCGAACATCAACCTCCCTTACCGGACACACCTTCGATGCGCTCGCTCAGCAAGCGCCGCGAAAGTCAGCAGATGTTGCCTGATTCCCCAAGAACGCCGCGAGCGGGCGCAGAAACAGGAAGCGGGGGACCTCCTTCAATTGCGACAATGCCCGCCGTTAACGGACCGCACGAGAGCATTCAAACTGCTGCTCACAGCTACAACCTTCCGCCAATCACCCATACAGATACACCGCCCAGAACTGATACGGTACAAGGGACCCCTACCAAGGGATTGCCGACCGAAGGAGGTGGAACTTCACAAAGCCCTTCTGCTCCTCTGTACGATGAATACGGATATTCTGCTTCGCACAGCCCGGTACCAACGTCATTCACTACCGCACGGTCGCCAGACAGAGAAGTTCGCAAGCTGGAACAGACATTGGCAAGTATTTGCCAATCATGATCACGGATGCATGGCTGATTCGTCCTATCTTTCCAGCTTGCATTGACCGAACAGGCGCCAACCGCTAGCTCGGGTAAAAAGGTCAAGATGCTTGTCGAGACCCAATTGCCACCGTCTGTTCGCGGCCGAGTGTGGAAATGGCTTCTGGCTGCGCCTGCCATACCCCATCAGCAATACCAGAATTACGTTGATTCTTTCGATATACCCCAGCTGGAGATAGATCCCAGCTTGATCAGGTACGCACATGATCCGAATCGTTGCCTTCCCCGCCGTCGCTCATTGCGATGTTTTTCCAAATAGGCGGTTTAGCGATCACAGAGCCTTCATGCACGGGTTCCAGTCAGTGCAGCAGATGATGTTCCTCTTCATCACTCGACATCAGAATGCGCCTCCGCCCCCGGATACCATTTGGATCGCCAGCGTGTTCCTCACACAGTCGTTCCATGAGGCAGACGCTTACGCCTTGTACGAGTGCTTCCTGGAACGCATGAAGGAGTGCTGGAATAACCAACAACTACGAAACTGGGCACAAACACTCCAGGAAGTGATACAGGCTCACGATCCCGCACTGGAGAAACATCTCGCCTTGTGCCCCGACCTATGTAAGCATTCAAAGTCATCTTCGGTTCGAGGTGGACTGGGAAACTAATTGCGATGCTGGCCATCTGTAGATCACACATTGATGCGCAGATGGACGCTCACCATGTTCGCAGAAGCCATACCCCTTCCAACCTGCCTACGAGCACTAGATTTGATCATCGTGCAGGGCCCGTCAACTATCCTCAAGCTGGCGGCGGTCATCATCCTACTCTGCAGTAAACGACTGCAGGGTCTCCCCAATCCAGCGGATATCACGCTATTCCTGCTACAGCCTACCCAGGGATGGCTGTCGCCCGACACGGTCTTCAAAAATATGGGCAAGATTGCGTTGCCGAAAAGAGGATTCAACATTGGGAAGCTGGGCTCCCCGAGAATGTAGGCCTATGGAAGGGAATGGGTTATTACGGGGCTCTCGACTTCATTCGATCCGCCCTTCGCGAACGCGGCTTCCTCGACGGGACGGACTCGTCCGAAACGATACGATCATCCTTGTAGACAATAGTTTCCGTGTTCCTCTGACGGGTGACAATACTAGTAAAAACTCTAGAGGATAGTCGATCAGTCGACGCCGCAGTAACATGATATGCGTTGCGCGTGTTGCGTGTTGTGGAACCACTGCAAACATTATGTTGTGGATATTGGTGATGACGTCAGAATTCGAGTCCGAATTCTGGTCACATGAAGGCCCCGATATGTCGATTATGTCAGTTATGCGAGTTACTTCTGCGACCGTACTCCTCATACCGTCCTAGACAAGTCAGACATACAGGCATCTGCGGTGCCAGTCGACAGACTTTCATTTCCTCTAGAGCGGCGAGCGATCATCACATATCGTCGACCAGTCACAAGTCCTGGCCCATCCCTCAAACATGTCTGAGCTCTTTTTGCACGATCAAGGACTCGATGGGGTGGAAGGAGGTGAGTGCTGTGAAGGAGAAAGAGTAACGTCAAGCTAATGCCTTCGCCTCTTCAGCTCAGATTATCCTGAACAGCATGGATCGCGAGATTGTCGAACTGTCTGTGGGACACAACCGCCTTAGATCGGAAGGATGCAACTATTTATTTCAAGCGCTGACGGCTGCCAAGGCTGGGGAAGGTTCGACTCTGTACAACCAGATCAGCAAGTCCGTAACAGTTCCACGAAGGCTTGCCGGCTTCCGAGGGCTCAAGAAGATCACCTTGTCGGCGAACGGAATCGAGGAGGACGCCTTGAAAGTCATCGCCGAGTACCTGGACGGAGATGAAGAGCTGAGGGAGCTTTACTTCACGAACAATTTGATTGCTGTGAGTTTATGATGGAGAGGACCTACAAATTGTACTTCAATGATGGAATCTACCATAGGGACCAGAAAACTTGAGGCGACTAGGCAAGGCTGTCTCACGCAGCAGACTGGAAACAATATCCTTCAACACCAACCCGCTTACAGCCGCTGGGCTCGAGAAGTTCCTGGAAGGGTTGGCGGAGATCGATAGCGAAGAGGAAGATGGCACAGCGGAAACCTTCAGACGGGACAACACCAGTTCGAGGCCTTCGCGGAGCCCTTCCCGAACGCAATCCAGATCGCGATGGAGGCAATCTATAACGCAAACAAAAGGCCATTCCCTCAAGCAGCTCCACCTTTCGAGCTGTCCGTTAGGGCTGGAAGGCGCGCAAGCCGTAGCCGATTTCATTTCACATCCGGAACGTTCGGCCAATCTCAACGTCGTCACTCTCAACGATTGTGAACTGGGATTACGAGGGTTGAACATCGTCACCCGCGCAGCCGAAATGTGGAACTTTACGTTACTGGTGCTGGAAACACACCTCAACTTTACCGTGGCAACCGAACTGGACCCATATCAGCGTATCATGAATGGTAATCCCATATCTCCAACGTTACAAGCGGAACTCAACGGACTCACGGAAGACGAACGTATGGTCGACCAAGGCATCAGCTTTCGCACCGGTGCAAGAATAGACCGAACTCGATACCGCCATCCCAGCTTCACGATAGACCGCGAAAAGTACAGCATAGCTCGTCTCCTACATGCCCTCACGACTGCCGGCGGCGATGACCCCTATCTCCAGGCCGCTCGAAACGAAGGCATACGGCGAGGGCTGAGGCATCATCTCAGTGCCCGGGAAGGCGAAGTCATTAAACGCAATACAGGAATCAGGGAAGCCGGTCAGAAGACGGCTTTGCAGGCGATCCCGGTGGCAAGGGTTCTGCTGACTGCCAGGTTACCGAACCCGGCCGATGTGGGTACCGAAGTGATGAATCTTATGATGCAGAAGGCGCATCTGACGTATCTTGGCGACCAGCATCTCTCAGACTCTGCGACGGCGCAAAACAGTCTTTCCCCCCACTTGCGCTTTCCTCTTATGGACCTTCCGTTTGATGTCGTCCCGAATATCATTCAGCAAAGCACTGACACGCCCTCCGCCCTGTCCGATCTTCAATGGGACGCGGTGTATCGCTATGCGGAGTCGCGAGAAACGCTGGAGGCAGAAATCGAAAAGCTCGCGGCATCCCAACGCAGCGGAAAAGAAACGTACGTCATCAGCACGAACCCAAATATGGCAGTCATGGGCTCGGGTCTATCAAACTACCGCCCCGGTCCAGGTCATCCTGGGCGGTCCGAGTGGCTGAAGTCCTTGGCATTTGGAATGACCACCAAGGGCAAGCTCATGCCTCAAGAGGAGAAGGCGGTCATGATCAGCATATTGGAGGAGGTCGGGTGCAATTCGTGGGACTGGAGGGAACAGCCGAACAGTTCGGACGATATTATTGGCGACGCCGCTCTCCTCTTGTCGTCCACCTGCGCAGTATGATTGCAATATGTATCGCAAAGCTGGTCTCAATCACAGCTTTTCCGTATGATTTACAGTTGTGTGTAGCACCATCTTATACAAAGAATACAGTCATCAAACCAATATGCAATACAGCCATCAAACCAATATGCAATACAGTCATCAAACCAATATGCGCAACTACCGAAACGGGACGTTGTCAATGCGCACTCGCTGCTCGTACGCTTGACATTGATGTCGAGTTTCACTTCATGAGCCAAGTCAGGGCCGAGGGTCGTATTCGCGATAAAAGCGCTTCCATGATCAGCTTGGCCATCGCTGCATACTCTCCAGGCACTCCGGCATCATCACCCGTGTAGGCCTCATCCCTACCGCTGATGAAGCCTCGCTTCGCCAAGCCTCCCACCACAAGTTCAAATCTCGCTGCAATGGCGGTATCGATTTCGCCCTGCGTCCAGCGTTCCCAGACAAATATCTTGACGGGTAAAGAGATCAACGTGCCTATGCCTAGAGCAAGAAGGGACGATATATGAGCTGTGCGTTTTCACTATCATCGCTCGAAAAGCATACCTGCAGATATCGGCTGTATGAGACCTCCGAAAGGAGGCGCGACAAGGAATCCAGCAGTGCTCGACAATGATGTAGTTGCGTTCAACATAGCTTGAAGCGAAGTCAACGATTGCTCGGTGTGTCGGTCGACGTCTTGTGCGTAGCATCGCATGGCTCCATAAATGCAGCCGTCGCGCACCGCTGCCATTTTTGAATAGAAAAAGGGATCGTCGAGGCCTTGTATCGGTTTGATGTTGATCAGGCGGATGAGCTTGAACGTGACGATTTCGGCTTGTCCATGACTGATGATTCGAGGATGGTCGTTTCGACCGAGATGACAGACGAGAAGGTCGGCAGCAGTGGACATCAAATGTATTTGATCTGGCATAAAGTCCAAACTCGCCAACTCGGAGAAGATACAGGATAGCGCTGCGCGGGTCACTGCCGTTCCGATAGCTTGACCCATTCGGTACAGTCTGAGATCTGTCGCGATGACAATGGGCGCCAGCGAGAGGACAAATATGAAGGCTTCGATATCTCCAAAAGCCCTCATGATCAGGGCGATCGACGTCAAGGCGGAAACGTGGCAAGAAGACTGGAACGGTCGAGGAAATGCCACCTCTTTCCGTCGCGGTCCTCCACCTCCGGTAACCGTTTCTTCAATCCAGACATCCAATCGAACTCGAATGGTAGCGAGCATCCCGGCCAGAGCGCGAAACTCCTGTGTATAGATGTCTTCCGGCACGATCCGACTGAGCCAAATCCGTACCATAAGATTCCGATTCGGAAGTTTCGGTCGGGGGACTTCCAGGATGGCGGGGTTGAAGCGCAACTCAAGGCCCTTGTAGCCTTGAATCGAATCGTTTGTACGGTAAACGTTGATCAACTTTGGTGTGCGGTCGGCGTTCGCAGCTGCCATTTCCCCCACTACGCCGTCATCCTCGATTTCCGGCACGAATGCAGATCTGCCGAAGGCGGGTTGCAGGAAGATTTGGCTAGGAGTGAAGCTCGAAGGAACTCGCCAGATGGTGAGGCGCTGATTGGGAGGCCGGAGGCTGATGAGAATGTGGTACAGCCCCGTGGAGTCGAGCCAGTTGCGGAACCAACCGTGTCCGTGGGCATAGTTGCTTTCGTGTGACGGATCGAATAGCCGCACTCCTCCCCTCTTCTGAAACTCGTCCAACGGCTGAGCGTGTGGCTGTTGCAACTCTTTCAGTCCGCTGTACACGCGATATGGCGATGCCGTCTTGCCTCGAGGGTTGATACGCTGAATGGATGTCGAGCTGTAACGAGAGGCGAGATCGATCCGGAAGGAAGGGAACGAAGGTGGCATGATTGGTAAAGGCATGGTGGAACGGCGAGGTAGCTCGAGAACATTCCGATCGAAGTGCGCCTGCGAAGGTAAAGGCGTGAATGCTGCAGCATTCGCCGACAAGGGTCGTCCATTCCTCGTCGGCGGACGCGTCGAGTTCGGAGTAGCGACATTGGTGTTTCGAGGAACGCCCTCCGTCTCGTTGACTGATTCCAAAGGGATGTTGTAGAAAAGTGTCGCCATTCTGATTAGCTCACACCTTGTTCTGATATCTGCTTCGGCGTCAAGAACGGTCTGGCTGTCACCGCGGGTCACTTCAGTTCACGGGAAATGATGTGCGGCGTTCTCATAGGATGTCACTGTAATACAGGCTAGACAACTCAGCTTCACAGTGCAACGAGTGACTGTATACTTACGAATCACAGACACCTCGCCGCACAGGTTCAAGGCAATCTTCAAAGACGTTCCGTGGCGGCAGGGGCTCAGCGCTATGTGGCTTCCGGTACATACGCGGTCGGAGGAAGTCAACGCGGACCGTTCGAACTCTACCGGTACTGATGCGGTGGTTTCCACGAATCCCCGAGGAAACTTTTCCAATCCTTCGCAAGGAAGAGTCTTGTTACAGCTGCAACGGACGATAAAGGATGTTTCGAGATCTGGCCAGAAGTATCGCTGTGGGGCTCGACGATGCCGGAATCCGCAGGCTGTATGTCAAGGAGTAAGCTGCTGCCTCTGAGATCGTTCCTTAGCTGAAGAGTCACCTGCGAGATCAGAATGGCTCTTTCATCGATGGTTCGGAAGGTTCTCCTATCGGCTTCAATTCGGCATGGGCAACCTGACCGCGGATGTCTGTGTCCTTCGGATGGCTGGTATCGGCCATTGACAGTAGGCAATGCGTGCGGGATTGTTCGATCGTCGGTCTGTGACAACGGTACTGTACTCGTGGGCTGAGAACTGGCAAGGAGAGGCGGCGCCATGGTCGATGTCGCAGATCAGTCGTGAACATCAACGAAGACCACTCAACATTTGTTTGATCCCGGAGAAAGCCGCTCGATCACCTCCCAGCATTTCGACAATCTATATCGCTATCATCTCGCTAGCGACCTGGCTCAACTCCGTACCACTCTCCTCACATCTCTATCCCCTGGCGGCCGACATCGAGCTACTACGTCCACCAACGGCTCCTAACGCAATGGCCGTCTTTGGTTCCCAACCGCTTAACCCGACTCCGTTCCAGCGAGCGGTCAAAACCCGTCTCCAGCGTCGACCGTTCATGTACTTTGGACTCCCGTTCATCGGTCTTGTCATCTTCAGCTCGTATGCCTTGGAAAGCTTCACGAAGACACGGTACGATTATCAGAGTACCAAGGTGCAGAGCGTGACGAAGGAGGAACAACTGAGAATGGACAAGAATAGAAAAAGGGTGGATTTGAAGGAGGAATACTATGTAAGTCGCTCGTAAGTCTCTGGCCTGTCGTTGAAGCTGACACAAACGTGTCTATGCACAGCGCCTGCAAGGCCTGAACTCGGAGAAAAATGTAGACGACGACTGGGAGAATGTCCGAGTGCCGCGTCCAGCAGGTGTCCCTGAATGGGGAACGAATACGACGATAAACGCCGATGAGCTCAAGGCTCTCCGGTCGACGTCTCGAAATACAACGTCTAGCAGCTCGAAGCCGGAGGAACGTCTGGTGTAGGAAAAGGACTGAATCGCGCGAAATCCATCGACCCGAAAATCCGCTCGAACGTCATTTCCGACTTCCGAGATCCCTCCCAGACTTTCCGACACTAGAAGATCCCGCATCAATCGTGTCGCAACACATTCCCCAAAGATAGCCTACACATTCGACTGCACAACAACATCTAGGCCGATGCCTTCACGACGGGAGTATCCAGTCGACTGTATCATCTTCGCCCATGGATTGCGTACTATGCATATAATCCGCATGCTCCGATTGTGGTCCTTGCGCCGTCGTGCAGGACAACTGGATGCGTAACGCTTGCGGGAGACAGCTCAGGACACTTGGGTACAGACCTAGAAGCGCGTGCAAGGCTAAGACGTAGCCGGCGGTTTGCGATTCCCGTCTTGACACGTTGTATACCAACTCGCTTTTCGCTAGATCTCGCCCATCGCGGCAGATTCCCTGAGCGGAATGCTGGATCGCATGACACAGTCGAGGGCGAGCTAGGCTGAAAGAACTGAAAACTGGAGCTGATATAGAGTATTGACGCGAACTTGCGCGCTGACATATAAGGACACCAAGGACGCGTCGTGCCTTCCAGATTGCTTGATCTCGGGCCCTCTTCCTCCGCTGCTGCCTTCTGAAGGACGCGAAACATCGCATCTCATAGTGGCTGCTGAAAATTATTGTGGGCAAGCGGAGTGACCACATGCAAACATGTCCTCATGGCTGAAAACGGAATCACTCCAGATTCAGAACGGGATCGAAGCAGGACAAGCGCAAAGACGCGGACGCACCGGCTTTCTCCTGTGCAACGAAAGGAGAGCGGAGAGCCAATGAGATTTCCCTCATCGCAGATCCTTTCACCCACTCTGCCTGGCAAATGTCGCTCAATTGCTTCGGATTGGAGTAGACTCGACAATCCGCTGTTCGGAGGAGATGAAGCAGAACAGGGTCCTTTCTGATCAATCTCCGCGTTCTGCGCTGAAAGATGAGACAAAGCGTGTGAGCGGTGATGAATGCCTACCGTTGTGCGTTTGAGATACCGATGCAAGCCTCTCAGAAGCTCTTCCAGCTGACGCGCCTTGGGGAAGCTCAAGCAGCGAGGAACTTGACAAGCAATCCAGTCGGTCCGCCCATTCTTATCTGGGATTGTGGCTGAATTTCGGAAAGGCATAATGCGCAGCGTGATCTTTTTTCGCTTGGTATGAAGCGTCGCATCTTCAGATCCTGAACACTCGAACAGACATATAAAGGGAGCACCCGAAGAGATTGTCCTCCTTGTCCGATGTTGGAAAAATTCACCTTGATTCGCCGAGTCAGGACCTTGATCGTTCAGCTTCAAGTTCGTTACGCTATCAATCGCAAAACCCCTGACAAGATGACCACGTCGAAGCAACCTGTTGAGGTGCAGGAGGCGGATACGCTCTCAACCTACTCGGAGACTGCTCCTCCATCCTATACCAGACGAGCGCCCAAACTATCGCCCGTGCAAACAGCAGCTTTCGCCTTTAGTTGCCTCGGCGTCATCTACAGCGACATTGGAACCTCCCCGCTATACGTTCTGTCTACGATCTTCCCTTCGGACAACGGAGCGCCTAGCAAGGACGATGTCATAGGCATCATATCTGCCATCATCTGGTCTTTCACCTTGCTTCCTTTGCTAAAATACGTGAGTATCCCGCTGGGGGTGTCGCCGAGACTTCAAGCTGATCCGCATGGCCCAAGGTTGTCTGTGCCTTGTCATTCGGATCAACGGAAGGGGAGGGAGGCCCTTTCGCCCTATTCCTCCAGATATTCCCCCGCCGAAGTTCCCAGGAGGATGCGGATGACGATCGCGAACTCACCAAATTTGATACCAAGGATGTCGCGCTTTCTGAGCAGGGCCAACTGGACTCGGCGTCATGGCTTGCGAAGATTAGGTGGCCCCTGCTCGTCTGGGTATGTCATGGAAAGTTATCCCTTGCCCTAATCAGCATGGCTGACATGTCGGGAACCTTTGTCCATCGCATCGACGACAATTATAGACGCTCTTCGCTACCTCGTGCACTATGGCAGATGGTATCCTTACGCCTGCCGTGTCAGTCACTTCAAGCGTGGGTGGTCTCGCAGTAGTAGCTCCGGTAGTCGGCGAGAACGTTCGCCCTATTTCTATTGCTTTTCTGCTTGTGCTGTTTCTGGGTCAAAGGTTTGGCACGCAAAAGCTGTCTTTCCTCTTTGCGCCTTGTAAGTAGCATACTTGTACAGCACTGAGATCAGTCGCATAATTGCTCACTCGGCCTTCCCGTACTTTGGTGGACAGTGACTCTGATCTGGTTCGCGCTCCTCCTCGTGTCCGGGTAAGGGTTCGATGGCGGGAATACTACAACAACCAACCCTTCTGACACGCACTCGACTTGCCTTTTAGGATCATCAACGTCGTCAGTTACCCAGGAATCTTGCGATCTTTCGATCCCTCGAGGTCTATAATGTGTATGCATCGATGCGGCTGTCAAATGCCGTCTTGCAATCGCGACTCATTACCTTTCACACACAGATTTCGTTCGAACGAAGAATTATGATGCTCTGGCAGGCGTTTTACTGTCTCTGACGGGCTGTGAAGCGGTGTTGTAAGTCGGAACCGAATCACAATGGCATCATCGCTGATATGAGCGATTTCCACCTAGTGCCAACTTGGGACAATTCAACTCGGCCGCTATCCGACTGTCCTTCATCACCATTGTCTATCCCTCCCTTGTCTTCGCCTACTTGGGTCAAGGTGCTCGTCTAGTGGTCGACGGCGAAAGGGTTATCCAGAATCCGTTTTACCTGACCATCCCAGGAGGTGAAAACGGTGGGCTCTGGTGGGTCACCTGGATCTTTGGTGTTTTCGCAACTTTGATCGCCTCGCAAGGTCAGTTTCGAGCCGAAGGACTTACATGCGTTGAACGTCTCACGACGGCGTACTGACATACACTTTTCCTTTCGCTGTTCCCTAGCCATGATCACCGCAACATTCTCGTTGATCCAGCAGTTGATAGGTCAAAAGTGTTTCCCAGTAATTCGCATCAACTATACTTCGAATATCACGGCTGGTCAGGTGTACATTCCAGCAATCAACTGGATCCGTATGTCGATTGAGAAATCTTACAGTAGTTCCTGCTGACGCCCTTGCTCCATCAGTAATGGCAGGCACCATCATCACGGTTGGCATCTTTGGGTCATCTTTTGCTATGACTCTGGCCTACGGGTGAGCGACTCCATGATTCCTTGTCATAGCTCGACGCTCACAGCCTCTTCGTTCCTCCAGTTTTGCCGTCGCCGTCGTCATGTTCATAACAACCACCCTGCTTGCGATGCAAATCCCGCTCATTAAAAAATTGCCCTGGGTTCTCGGCATTGCCTTTTTCCTAATTTTTGGTTTCCTGGACGGTACGCTCGATCCGAAAGCGGTTTCACCTTATTATAACTGAATCCATGCACAGGCTTATTCGTCGGAGCCGCGGTCAAAAAGATCCCACACGGCGCTTGGTTCCCTCTAGCCATCGGATCGGCACTGTACGCTCCTTTCTTGGTGGTGCCAGACGGTTACACGACTGACAAGCCCTACAAACAGGTGTTTATTCATGGTCTTCTGGACCCGTTGCAGAGTAAGTTTGAAGTCGAGATATGTATGTCGGAACCTGACATTGTGCTTCCATCAGGAATTGGAGGACGCATTCGACAAAGAAAACAGGCGGAAGCTGACTCGAGTGGTCTTGAATCAAGGAAAGACAACGGCCGCGCAAGGCAGTCTTTTACCGGACGACAAGAAGATATCTTTCATGCCGGAAAGGGAACGAGGTCGCAGCATATCTCCCATTCTGATATCACACTCATCCCGAAGCCCTGTGACGCATCACAAAAGACGCGATGCATCATTACACGAAGACGAACACGGCGCTTTATACGTCAAGCGCTCCGACTCCGAGGACCTTATCAAAGTGCAACGTATCCCTACTCTGGCCATTGTACACAAGTTGAGTGAAGGGAAAGGGGTTCCCCACGCCTTTTCAGTATTCTTGCGGCAGGTTCCCGCGCTGCCGAAAGTGGCGGTAAGTTGAGCAAGGCAGATATCTTCCTGGATACTGACGCAGTCTTGATTCCTCGCCTTTGACAGATATTCTTATCTGTGCGGGTCACCGCCGTTCCACATGTACCCATTCATGCCCGTTACTTGGTCAGCAAAGTACGCTCGCTGGACGGCTTCTATGGGGTCGTTATGCGCAAGGGCTATCTCGATAGCTTTTCACCAGAGATGGAAGAGATCCTTGATCGGATTTACGAAATCGAAGTACAGTATTCCCCGATGGATCTGGAAGAACGATTGAAAGCCATCAAGCAGGCTTCCCTGACCACGACGCATATGTAAGCCAAATAAATCTGGTCAAATCGCGGGACTCAGCTAACGTCAACATCGCAAATCGCGCCTCTACTATAGCATTCCCAACTATAACATCAAAAGTAGAGTTATCAGAAACTCAATGCTGGACAAGCTCAGGCGAGTGATCGTGGAGGAGCTATACGGAAGACTGCGGGTGATATTCCCCGACGAGTCGCATTTACTGGTTGATTCGGAGAGGTAGGTCTCAGACTCGCCACTCGGAGCATATCTCTCTGACAGGCGAACTATCACTCAGTGCTTTGAAGGTCGGGGTGACCGCCCATATATGACATGCCAGCGCGGGTTGTGTTTTTTGGCCGAGGACATGCTAGGTGAAATTGTATTGCGTATACCCGATGATCATGACGGAAGGCGAAATGCTGCGCATCTCTTTGAGCTCTTTGGGGGGGCCAAGGGCTGGAAGGGTTCGGATGAACATGCTGTCTTCGATCCGGGCAAGTACTACCCGGAGCCCAGTCTGAGAACTGCATTTCGATCTGCGGTATCAAACATGCCCTACGTTGCGTCGAAAGACTTCCAATTGAGCAAAGGTGAGAAAACCCAGCCTGAACCAAGACCAAGTCTCGACTTCTCGCCTGCGTGAACAGTGTAACGTCTCAACTTCTTCGCCTCGCCCAAACCTCGCGGGCATCCCATGCCTGACAAGCTGTCGGAACTTCAGCGAAATCAACTATTGTCCATACGCTAGATACGCCCGAAACACGATATCACAAAGCCTGCTTGCCCTGGAAAAACTTGACAAAGACCCTGTACATTGTCTTGATGGCGACTTCCATCTCCTCGTGGCTCGCCATCGAGAAACTTAGACGGAAGAAGCCAATGTCTTCCGCCCCTTCGTGAGCCACGCCTGGCTGGGCATCGAAGAAATAGCCGGGGCAGATGAGGACCTATAGACCAATACGATGCAATCAGGATTCCGCGCTGCCTTTGCCGGATATGTCACCTACGTTGCTCTCCGCAAGTTCGGTCCAAAGATCATACAGCATCTTGTTTACTCCGTCTTTCCCTTCGTGTTGTTTGATTTGCGCAAATTTGGGGTGACTCGGAAGGTGTACCGCTAGCCAGACAAACATCCCCGCAGTAGGAGGGACGAAGCTGATGACGGCCTTCTTCGGCTTGAGGCACGCCTTTTCGTCCATAATTGCCCTAGCTGTCGGGCGTTCGTACGCGGTGACCCACTTGATGTTAGAAGAGAATGGAAGTGTCTGGTCAAACTCCAAGTGGAAGACAGATTCGAAAAGGTCGCACTATCGGAAGGGTCACCCTGATCAGCAGCCGTTGCCAATTGCCAGTATAGCTACGTACCATCCAGTCTCGACGCATGGCGTATGTAGCCTTGATGCCTCTCAGCCACCGAATGTATCCATCATACTTCCAAGTATCGGCCAATAGCTTGCCGACCATAGCCTGGGAACGTCTACGATCAGCATGGACGGCCTCTGCAGCCGTGAGGGTAACTCGCCTGCGCAATACCACTTGGAGCCTGCGTGGACGCTTCAGTAGCGCGCAACAGTCGCTCGGCACTGTTCAAGCGTGAATGTCAGGTCAGACCGTCTTCGCGGGTCTTCATTAGGTAGCACGCACAACAGCGGGCTACAAGTAAACCACCCGAGTCTCGAGCCAGGGCAGATCGTCTTTGAGAAAGTCTTTGGGGAGGTGCGATGCGACCTTTAGTATATGTAGGTGAAACCGAAGCAAGGGTAGTACTCACGTCCATTCGGATCACCCGCCCCTGATAATCAAACTTCAGATAACTCGGCGGCAGCTTCTTCAAGAATTCCTCATCCGTGTCCTTGCTGTCCTTGTGGTGTTCGACATCGGCGTAACGCGCGCCAAACTGCTTGGGGTGTTTTCGCGAGACCCAAGGATCGGCGTAGAGCGCATAGTAAGGTTCATCTTCGACAATGATGACATCTGTAGAAGGGTGCAACGTCAGCCGTCATTGACTATTCTGGTTGGAAGGCAAATACTCACCGTATTTGACGCAAATGTCGTAGATAATCTTCTTTCGCTCCGCCAACATGGTTGCACCTACGTTCGGTCCGATGTCAGTATTCTAAAGAACAGCGAGTGTCATCATACAGGAGAGTACTGACCTGTCGGGTTCTGCCCCGTCGGCACAGTATAGAGGACCCTGGGCCGCTTGAAACCTCGTTTCCCTTCATCCCATTCCTCCAGAACCTTGTTCATATCTTCCGGGATCAAGCCCTGCCCATCGACCTTAATGCTATTGCCATGAAGTAATGGATTAGCGAACGGCGAAAACCTGACTTGACTAGCACTACTTACGAAACCTTGTGGGTTCCTAGGGGATTGGCCGTGCTCATCGCTCCTGGGTATGACCATTCCTCATACAACACTCCATCTCCCGGCTCGAGCAGCATGAACACAACATGACTCCAAGCCATTGTCGCACCCACGTTGAGGAGAACATCCCAGTCTCCGAACCCGGGCTGATAGACCTTTGCTACGAATTCCCGAATGAAGGCGACGAGTGCTGGGTGTCCTTGGGCAGACGAGTACTGCAGCAGAGTCTGTAGATTGATATCCGTCGGAGACGAGCTCGCTGGCCCTTTCGGAATCGTGATGGTTTCCGTATTCTTCTTGCCAAACAGCCAGGAGAGGAAAGACGGTTTCTTCACCATGCTCTGCGCATCGTGCGCCTCTGCGGTCGACGGGTTGGCAGTCACAGGCGTGATGCTAAGGGCATCTGGCGTCTGGACTTCGGCAGACATTTCGAGGAAAGGGAATGTTTCCGGGTTGGGGAGGCCTCCGGCCAAGGCGATCATCCCGGGTCGTGCGGCATATCGGTAGAGGTCCTTGAGAGCGCTTGTCTGGCGGTTCTTCGAGAGCGTCGATAGGTGGTGGCTGAGATCGATAGCGTTGGGGAGCGAGACTGAGTGGTCCCGGTAACGCTCCTGATCCTTGATAGCGAATGCGGAATCCATGATGCTGATAGCGACAAGAAGATCAAATCTTGGTGGCGAAGTCGGATGACTGGCGGTACGGTTGGACCAGTGGGTATCGCGAGGTATATGACTGAGAGTGGATACGTCCGACTGGATATCCTAGCTTAATGCAGTCGTGGCAGATGGCGATAGATATCAACGAGGACTCGTTATCAGCCCGATAGCACACATGCTCGACATTCTCAAGGTGGAGGAGAGTTTGATCAGCGATCTTTTCACGGATATCGCCGGTTTGAGTCAGCGTCATCTGTATTCTTGCACTCGGAATTGGTACAGGTATCATAGTTGCTATTCGCATCATGTTCGGCTCGACCAGCTATGCAGCTGGTATGATTAACGCGATATCTACTGCAGTAGAGATGTAGTATGACATGCATTCTCAGGCACGGGCCGTCTGCGATTGAGCACAGTTCAAGATCAAGGCTGGTAGAAGGAGCTGCAAAGGGCTCTTGTTTACTGGTACAAGGGTAAGTTTGAAGTAAATGAATACACATTGGCATAGATCATGTAACCACACTGGTAAAGGAACCATCGTCACGAGAGTTTTACAGGCTCCCACTCGTACGAGAAAACGATAGCTCCAGCTAGTGAGGTCGAAACCGAGGTTTGTTTCGCTCTGAGATTACCGGCAGAAGGAAGATTGTCGAGGATTGGTCCGCACGTCCTGTCCCCGTGAAGAGACGGACGTGACAGACTAAAAAATGCTCCCTTACAATAAGGCTTCTGTTACAATTTAATTTGAGAAATCAAGGAGGTGTATAGGGGCAGGTGCCATGGACGCTATGTTATATAGGAAGGGAAAACTGCGCTTGATTTCGTATGCGCTTTTCTATTTCGACGGAAGCAAAGCGACTGTAGTGATGACGACAGCATGCATATGTTTCAGGTTTCAGGTTGGCTTGCGTCCGTATTGCATGAAGCAGTACTAGTCTCTGGCCCAATGTTACCGAGGTTACACACACCTACTTTGCCATCACCTGCGTAACCGACGATACCTTTCCAGAAGCCAGCATGGATCTCTTCCTCGCATCGACACTTGCCTCAAACGCCACTATGGCCTTCCGCGCACCACAGGATGATCCGTCTCAATCGCCAGAGCTGACACCGCTCAACGTCGCCCTCGCCCTCCTGTTTGTGGTGTTTGACTCCATACTGTCCGTGACTCTCGGCCTCGGAATCGCCTCGTCTCTCCTGGTCGCCGCTACGAGATGCATTCTGCAGCTGAGCGTCATGGGACTGGTTCTGCAAAAAGTCTTCGAGACTGGCAATATTTTTGGCGTGTTTGGAATCGCAGGTATATGGTCTCGTTTACCATGCTCGCTTGTGAGAGAGGGAATGCTGACTTCCATCTTCGGTGATCTCAAAGCCCTTCTCAATGTACTCGGAGCCATCGAGGCCACGTACAACAAATCGAAAAGACGGTTCGCGAACATGGTAAGTCTTGCCCAAACGTCGAAGGCTCCCTGACTGATGCACTATCATCACAAGTTTCCTCTGGTCCTCCTTTCGATGCTATCTTCCACCATTCCTATTTCCATAATCGGCACTCAATTTGCTATGAAGCAGCGCCCATTTTGGCAACCAAATCAATTCGGTAAGCGCACCGCAACCTCACATATTTCCCTGGCAGGCAGGTTACTTACCATAATCGTTTTCCCTTGCCATCAGTACCGATCGTCGGCATGATTCTTGGAAACGCCATCTCTGCCATTGGGGTGGCTATGAATATGGTACAAAAGGAATTCGCGTGAGTTTCTACTGCACCAGTGCCATGGCATTCTGGGGATATCGCTCATGGTTTCTGGGTCTCCATCCCAGTGATAACCGGGACAAGATAGAGACATACCTCGCTTTTGGTGCTACTCGTTTTGAAGCATGCCGTCCGATAGCCATTGAGGCTCTACGATTGGCGCTCCTCCCAACCATCAATCAGCTCTCCGTCATCGGGCTCATCTCCATTCCAGGCATGATGACAGGTATGTGACCATGCTTGATGTAGCGTATTCAGGATGAGCGTTAACGGGATCACCCCTTTGACGGAAGGTGCCATCCTGGGTGGAAAGAGCGTAACACAGGCGGCAATGTTGCAGATGATCATCATGTTTATGATCGCGGCCTCGTCTTTCCTGTGCGTATGCGCAACGCTTGTCTTTGCCCTCTCGACCCTCGTCGATGCGTCGCACAGAGTACGAATGGACAGGTTGGACTCGAGGAAGCCCATGCTCTACCGCTGGAGAGATGAAGCTGGCTCGAAACTGTGGAAAGGGATGAAGGCGGCAGGGCGCAAAGTCACCGGCAAAGGCGGAAGAGCAGAGTCCGGAACTGAGGAGGAGCGTCGGGGGCTCCTGACGACCGCACAATAGCATATGGATTCATGATATACATGGCTTATATTGATAGGTAGATGGCTTAACGATGTTTCAAGGATTTCCGTTCGCGGGCTGCAGAGCGACAACAAGTCAATCGCGCATAGCATAATGTATGCTCGATAGCGGTAATGCTAGATTTTTAGTGCGCCCTTTTGCGTCGGCGTTGGCGAGAGACCAAAAAGGGTTACCAGTACGCCTAGGGCCCCCGGCAAAGCGTGTTCAGAAGACTTGAATCAAACGGTGAAGAAAGGATGAGAAGGGGTGACATTGGCAATCACGAGGAAAATTTTGTAGCCATGCCCGCAGACTCAGCTCCCGCCTAGTCAAGGCAATTCAATCTGGCAGCCAACGCCATACTCCGTGGTCCGAGGAGCTATCATCTCGTCTAGACCGTTCCTTGGAGCGTCGTTGATGACTAATTGCTCGCTCAAATGCATGGAATGTTACGGTATCATCTTGTGAAATAGTCAAAAAGAGAACAATAGTGACGTCGCGCCATCAATCAAGGATTTTTCATCACTCTTCCATCACTGCTTGCTGGCCTGGTCCAACTCTTGATACCTCCAACCAGCAAAGAGCCGTGCGTTGACGCACACCGGTCGGTCAACAAGTTTTGCTCCAGTAGAGTATTCCTCACTTTGTTCTCAACGACTCCATCTATCGCTCACACAGGCGTTTGGAGTCCGCGGGAGCCCCGGCCGCGGGTAAGACCAAACGGTGGGTTCATAGGGTACCTAAAGTCAGAGCAAGTCTCGGGCTAAACCCAAGTACCTGGTTTGAGGAATACCAAAGAAAGGTGCGGAAGAGCAGTGTGTACCGGGTTCGATCCGAAGGGATTAGACCCGGTTGCCTTCTTGCTGCTTGGAACTGGATATTGAAGTTATACTTTTCACGACTTTTGCTTGTCCTTCTCTCTGACCATCCTCCTGCTTTTTCTTGACCCCAGGCTTCTTGTGACGCTCGAATTAGGTTGTTGGTGCTTTGCGACGGAGTCTTGGATATCGATCTGCTACTTTGGGCCGAGCCACTGGATAACCCGAGGATGATAGCTATTCCAGCAAGCGAAGGACTCCAATACACTAAGCGTTGCAGCGCTCGTTCTCCCAATCGAGACAGTCCTCATGCGGAAGGATTCCCCACCGTCAGGATATCTCTCGGCGTTGCTGGAAGGAGCAGGAGAACTGACTGAAAAAGACCTTCCGCCGGGCGGATCATCCGAGGACGGCACTCAACAGTGCGACACCTCTCCGGCTGCGCCATCTTGCTCTTGAATGCCTGGGTCCTGGCTGCCATATATCTGCCTAAGTCTCTAGTCTCGTTACCATGTTCCACCGAGCATAATCGTCACATGCTGTCCTGTCGTCAGTACTCCCTCCTGCTACAATATTTCCGATTATAGCTAGCACAAGTATGTTGCAGCGTCTGTAGGTCCCGGTTGCGAAGCGTTCTTCCGTTTCATCGCACCTCTACCTTGTCTTGCATCCGCTGTCGAATCTCGTCCCTCGCCCTCGCCAGGTGCCCAGACGCTCCTCGAATACCTGTCCAATATCTGCCGTACCCACTGGCTTCTCGGGGACTAAGGTTGCGGACGGATGCGCCGCGTCGTTCACCGTCCGGCCTAAAGCCCCACAGGACACAGTAATCAGAGACGCGAAGCAGTGTCCTTCGCATTGCCCTTCCTCAACGGCGGCGAAAGCTGTGCATAATCCAAGACCATGTCCCGGTCCCAAGAACAATCCTTTTGCGATCTATCCAATCTAGTATGACAAGATGCCCTATGGCAGGAAGCGGTACAAATGCCCAATGCGGATCAGTCTAGCAACTTCAAGCAGATACGGCATCCATTTAGATTTCACCAGCTCGCATCTTGGCGGAGTAGTATCGAACCATCTCCTCAACACCGTCCCTGATGTCATGAAGGGAAGATGATCAGCTGAATGTACAGCGTACCACGTCACGGATCGGACTTACGCTACGGTCCATCGGGACTTCCAACCGAGAGTCTCTTCGGCTCGGGTGGTGTCAGCCCTTCGTCGCTGGGGGTCATCCTGGGGCAAGTCCTTGTAGATGATCTCGGCAGTCTTCTTGTAGGTACCTTCCTCCTTTTGAACCTTTGCGACAATTTCCTTGACGTGTTCGGCGAATTCCTTGATGGTGAATTCGTGCGAGGAACCGATGTTGACAGGTCGGGTCTCGGGCCCGTTCATGAGCAAGATCAAACCGTCGATCAAGTCGTGAACGTATTGGAAGGATCGGGTCTGGGAACCGTCACCGTAGACGGTCATGTCTTCACCCTTCAGGGCCTGGATGATAAAGTTGGAGACAACTCGACCATCGTAAGGGTTCATTCGGGGACCGAAGGTGTTGAAGATTCGGGCGACTCGGACGTCGACGCCATCCTGTCGCTGGTAACCGTAGGTCAAGGTCTCGGCGACTCGCTTGCCCTCGTCGTAACAAGCTCGGATACCGATAGGGTTGACGTGACCCCAGTATTCTTCGGTCTGGGGGTGAACTTCCGGATCACCGTAGACCTCCGAGGTGGAGGTGATCAAGAATCGAGCCTTGGTTCGCTTGGCGAGACCGAGCATGTTGAGGGTACCCATGAACGAGGTCTTGATAGTCTTGACGGCGTTGTACTGGTAGTGAGGAGGCGAGGCGGGGCAGGCCAAGTGGTAGATCTCTGGAAAGAGGAATCATGATCAGCCAGGTACCGCAGGTAACTCTCAGCGGTACTTGCGGTCAACTTCAATCATGAAGTTTTCAATGACGTCGTGTCGGACCATTTCAAAGTTGGGGTGACCAACCCAGTGGGAAACGGTGGTTCGGGAACCAGTGAAGAAGTTATCCAAGACGGTGACTTCGTGACCGAGGAGCATCAATCGGTCGACCAAGTGCGAACCGACGAAACCGGCACCGCCGGTAACGAGGATTCGCTTTCGCTCAGCGTTAGGCAACAGCTTGACAGGGGGGAACTTGGCCATGGTGGTGAAGGCGATCGAGTTGTCCTCCTTGTTGTAGGTAGACTGGGCACCGTAGCTGTAGAATACCAGAGCCATCGTCAACTCGGAGATTCCTGACAAGATAGGAGACAGGCTCTTACGTTCGTTCGACCGAGTTAGGAGGTGCTTCGCCCTTGACGACCTTGGGGGCCTGAACGTAGCAGTCTCCTGTATCAGAAACTGTCTCATGTGGCAACTGTTCTTACGAGAAACTCACCAAGTACAAGCTTCGCAGAACATCGGTTTCGACAGTCGAGTCGAAATCGAACTTGTTGTAACCAACTGAAGGAGTCGAAGGTTCAGCGCGTCAGTTCCGAAGGTGAGGGATAGTGCCGAACTGACCAGTCTTGTGTCCCTAGAACCCAAGAACACAGTGATGCACGTTAGCATTCCATAAACGACACGATAGTCCAAGGTCAAGTGGTACGCAAAGACAACGCGTAACCAGGGAATTTGTGCAGCGAAGGGGATGCGGACATACTCACAGACATGATGAGAGTAATGAACGTCGGGGAGGGTGAGAGTCAGGAAGAAGCAAGAGGATGAGGACGTAGGGGTACGGATACGCAGAAGGGCACACCTGAATCTATATAGAGAGGAGAGGGGGAATAGGGGCAAGTGATGGGGCATCGCCAGCGCAACGAACGGACGGACAAGGAATTCGTCGCGTTTTTGATTCCGAACGCGGTCGCGTTCCGCCACGTGTAAACCATCTCAGTCTGTGCAATAATGTTCATAGCTCTCGAGGTGTCTCCTTGTCTTCCTGGCCATGCTCCAAGCAAGTCACTGCAGACCACAGCAAAGTTTGTGTGGATCGATCTCGCTAGCGAGAGGATACAACATGATTCATCAAGCTAGATAGCGAAGGCACCCTCTCCTACCATCGATAATGCAGACTTTGGCGTCCAACAACCCGTATCCCCTGTCTGCTATCTTGGCCATTGCGTACGGGCGCAACTTCTCGGTCCATATCTATGTCCCTCGAATCTACTTCAGCTACTCCTTGAGATTCGAAATGACCGCCCGTGACTTGGATACTGGCAGACCATATGGTATACTGCTCGCATTCCAGTAACTTGCCACTGGATTCCCAACGCCATGTCGTCGGAATCGCATTCGTGCCTCCACCCGTCTGGCCCGTTCCTACGCTGTTGCCATCCACTGTGAACGGTCCAGAGGCCGCCGCAACACCGTTGACAACGAACCTGCCTATTCGACCGGGATCTTCGTTGACTTTCTGCTCGGGCGGAAGGACCCTAGAATGGAAAGGATGATCGTCCGGGTGAATGAGCGGATCAATGATAGTCTGTCTTCTTTCCGAGTGCAGTTTGAACTCTAGATATTCCAGGTGTTCGAGGTGACTTGCTGGGAATGGCGGAATGGCGAAAGTCTGAATTATTGCGTGAGGGCGTCCGCGCGCTCTAAAGACAGGAGGGCCTGGGATCTCGAGCGGCATTGAGTAATCCGAGTTGGTGTTGTCGGTGGGAGAGATCGGATTCCCCAGCGCAAGCAGGCTGCCAAGAACATGCCGCTCTGTTTGTCGCTGCTGTTCAATCATGTCATCGCCGTACTCGCGCTCCGGCGAGAGGCATTGAAGACCTGGATTGATGGGCAGTTGTAGCCTTCGCAATTCAGGCGCATGCTCAATAATCACTTTCGCAAGGTTGTCCTTCCACGAGAATTCAGATGAGCTGTCTGCGAGCTCGTCCAGCCAAAGCGTCGACTTACCCATTCGTCGAGGTTGATGCTGGCCGCAAAGTCGCTGCACAACAAATCCAGCGAGCGTATTCTACGCAGTGTGCCCGGCCGCGCCCTACCCATATAGGCCTCTCGCGGCCTCCCAGTGCTCTCGCCCAATGGCAGGAACGCATGTCTGATAAAGTTGTAGAGCTCTTCCCTGCCTTCCTTCCGCCGCTCGTGCGAATCGAGGTTCGGCGCGACAGTAGTTCCGCAGTCGAGTTCCATCCTGAGACTCTCCAGCGAGTGGCAGTGCGTCTTGAGCATCTCGATCATTTCATACGCCCGACTCAAGGGAAGTGGCTGACAAGCAATGTCGAGCGTGCAGAGATTCGGCGCTTGTTGCAAGATGTTGGCCTCGAGACTTGAAGTAAATCCGAAGCCTTTGAGTCGGAAGGTCTGGAGTTCCGGAAAAGCCGATCGTATTACAGAATCTGGGAAACTTTGATAGCCTAGGATGCTGGGCAAATGAAACGTCTTGCGCCAAGCGTCGAGGCTGCGGGACGACGCCTGGCCATTTGAGAAGTCCGTTGGACTGGGAATTGGGCCGAGACCGCCGGACATTGCTGGTCGTCCCTTTTGGTTCCCTTCTCCTCCTGACACGATGGGGAGCGATCGCGGCAATGGATGAAACCGAAATTGGAGCGAGTAAAGGTGTGTATGAACGATACGCAGAAATGCCGAAATGTCGTCGAGACAGGTCGGATCGTTCGGATACAGATCGACCTGCAGGTGGCTAGACATGACTTTAGGATTGTGGCGAAACATGAAAGAAGAACAGGAAGACTGACCGGACCGTCTGAGCAAAGGCATCTTTGGCTGGCGACACCAAGATGTCCTGGACTTTGCGAAGATCCAGTGTGATGTTTCCCAGCAGCAACGGCCAGAGCCTTTCGCGGAGCGCCGTCGAGACCTCGCTCAGAACCCGGACCGTTTCCATTTGAGGCTTTGATATTTGCTGATCCGGTTGGCTTGAGAGCGCGGATGTCGAAGCTGAAGGTCGTCGACTGCCGTAAACGGATAGCAGATGCTCGGAGCCACGTCTATCGTCCGGTCGCAGCATGTTGTCGGGTTCGAAAATCGATCCTCGACGACTGGCTGCCCTTGTACCTCCATCTGCACCTCCCAGTACGAACCCGCCCACTTGTCCTCCCGCCAAATTTCCGAAGTAATCTCCCCCATTCGGCGCGCTTCCAGTGTCGGCGATCCGTCCGAGAGGCGTGAACGGTGCGCTGCCGGGTGTTAAAGTCGGAGGAAGCTGGAAGAAGCTCGATGATGCGGCAGGTGCTAGCTTTTGCAATGGCAGCGGAGACGGCATGAGGTCTGTGATCGTGGCTATTTCAAGCAAGAGCTCGACGGGTAGCGAAAGAAGGGTTGTGCCGGACATGCTGAGCTTGGTATTTGGACCGGTTGTCTGGTCTGGTTGAAAGGCGTGTTGAGGGCGAGCGGCAGTGATTCCAAGATAAGCTCTGCGATACGTTGTGTCTGAAAGAGGTGAGAGCGTCGGAACTCACAGCCTACTGCAGGACCACATCCGAGTAGGTCGTCGGGGTCGTCGGTCCACCTTGGATTTCACTCGGAATCACTTTGGCGCGCGGCAAAGGTAGATCATTATGACGAATCAAAGCATCCTAAGCGCGTCAACCGCAGCCTCAACACCCAGCGCAAGCCGACAAGAGGCCTCGCCGGCTATCAAAGCAAACGAGCAACTCAGGTCCTCTCTGCGATCGCCAACAAGGTATATCACTCGCTTCCAGACTCGAATATGTTCTCATCATCCCCTGACTTCATCCTTTCGCCCATCAAATCACGAGCAACAGCCGCTGTACTTGAAGATGAACGACCTAGAAGCGGCGAAGCGAACCGAACCGTCCTTGGTCATCATCCCTCTCGATGCCACCTTTGATCTATTCAGGATTCCGAGTGCAGAATCCGGACGACTGATAGGCCAACTAGAAGCCTTATCGAGCAAGGCCCTGCGATACTCTATCGACCATCCGATGACTCCCCCGAGCAAGGAAAATATCGCGGCGACGACAGCCTATGAGAAGGCTTCCGGCAACCGATACGTCAGTATTACCAGGACGCAAGACGAGATCTCCCTTCTCGTCGACAAAAAAGTCGGGGATGAGTTGAGGGCAAATGACGAGTGGACGCGGGAATCGGAAGCTGGACTCGTGGAGCATGAAGGACCGTATGGCTGTCTGCGCGTGCGAGGACCTATGCCTCTCTGTAAGTACAGGTGAGAACCCTTCTGAGGACATGTCGCCGACCTAACTTGTCTGTCAGACTTGACTGGTATTGCTGCAAACTTTACCAAGACCCTGCAGAACGCAAGCATTGCCGTCTTCGTCATCTCGACCTGGTACGACGACTCCTCACGTACAGCCGAAATCGCAGCGTCTCTGATTCACCGTTATCTTGCAGGGATACTGATTGGATTTTTGTCAAGCAGGACAAGGTTTCCGAGGCTGCTGCTGCACTGGCGAATGACGGCTGGATGGTAATTTAGGTGCAACAAGTTACATACGATATTGGATATTTCGCCGCCAGTAAGAGGTGCAACTGGAGGTGCTTCTGTAGTATGAACCGCGATCGTTCGAATTGCGTCTAAATTAATCCGTCTGCGATGAAGCTGTCCGTCTCTGTCATTTGAGATCTGATGTGGGGAGCAAATGCAGCAGTCGAGCAGCGGACGCTGGCAGCGCCGAGACCCAAGTTGTCAAGTATGAAACGTTGACTGAATGGGAGGCACCCACCAGTCGAGCCAGTCGAGGCAACGACATTCAAAACAGTGGTAATAGATTGTGAATCAACTTTGAGATGAATGGAAGCACCGGCCAGAGAGACTGTCACACCAGAGTCAGGCCAAAGCTCAAGGAAAGGTGGCATCACGCGAGCAAGATCAACGGCTGCGTGAGTTCGATGAGTGACTCGAGATCCTCCAACATGGAAGCGCTGTGAGTGCACGTTCTGTTGCCTGGAATAATGTGTTGACGATTCACAATACGAACAAAGGAGGCAAGCACTCCCTGAAGAGGACACTCCTGTTCGAGTGGTCAGCAGGCCATCTAGCAAGCCAAAGGGTGCCATCGGTCGAGCTCACAAGGTCATTGACCTTGACTCGGATGACGATGTGCCGCAAATCATTCCGCCAATGCGCCAAGAGATCATCAATTTGACAGACAGGTGAGCGTCCTTCCTAAATCTCTCCTCTCATTCCCAATCTGACGTACTTACAGTCCTGGTCTTCCCTTAAGGCCCAGCAAGTCTCAACCCAGGGCAGATGACTTCTTTGGCGAAGTACGAAGTCTTCCCAAGCCAAGCAGCATTCGGGCCAACTCACGGCTGCAATTCGACCCAACTTTGATTCAACCCCGACAATCCATCGCCCAGCCGATTCCGCGCAGTTCAAATCCCCGGGTCAAGGGAGATCCATACGCTCCTTTCCGCCCACCCGGTCCAAGTGTTTCGACCGCCAACGCACGTTCCGACTTCAATCAGTACATCAAACCAGCTACCGGAGGATTCCCATCGCCAGCGCGACCTGGCGTTCCAGCGGGCCATGGGGCCTTTTCGCACCAATCCATGAATTGGCCGGCCAACATCACGAACCGATTTCTTCCCAAAGTTGCAACAGGACTAGGTGTTAGCACAACGACGGATCCGAACGAGGAGACGGAGAATTTCGCTGCGGCATTGGACAACATCAAGTTTTCAGCTGCCGACTACGAAAAGGTATCCAGCAGCGAAGCTGATGAACATATGCGGGAGCTGCTCTCGGGTGCGGTAGGAGACGGTGAGGAAGAGACAGAAGGAATGGAGGAAGGAGAGGACGTTGTAGAAGGGTTTGCGAAAGGGATGAAGTTGATGCCGCATCAAGTGAGAGGTGTCAAGTGGATGAGGCAGCGAGAGAAGAACAAGAGATATGGGGGAATCTTGGCCGATGTGAGTATCGAGCCAGAGCGTGAAACAGGTGGTCTGACCCAATTTGCGCAGGACATGGGATTGGGGAAGACTGTGCAGACGCTTGCAAGAATCGTCGAAGGAGTGGCAACGGCCTCTGAAATCAAGGCGGGATACAAGGGAGGAACTCTGTAAGTCATATTTGTGCTTGGGACACCGGCATTACTAGAACTTTGATTTTGCTGTGACCAGTATCGTTGCACCGCTGTTAGTGATGCCGAAATTCGAGAAGTGGAGGGAGCAGTGGAACATCGACTGACAGTGTCCGCTTTCGATAGGGCGGTCATGGAGCAATGGGCAAAGGAAGCGAAGACAAAGACGGTTCCTGGACGCTTGAAGGTTACGACGCATCACGGTCCCAACCGTACCCGTGGTAAGCCTCCACACAAGATCCAGATCCGCTGAGATGGCAGGAACTAAGAGTCCCCCTCAGAACCGTCAAAGCTGGAGAAGTTCGACGTCGTGGTCAGCTCAATCTGCTGTTTGCCTGAAACTCTCGGTGCTCACTATCATTTCGTATTCCAGATCACCACATTCCAAACGCTTGCATCGGAACACGGAGCGAAGACCAGCTTTGTGGCTTCTCGAACGTCGGATAAGAAGGGTGAACTATCCTCGGACGAAGACGACTCTGACGGTGACCGATTCGGGAAGCCCGTCAAGAAGGTTACCAAGAAAGCGACAAAGAAAGTAGGCGGACCGTCAGCGCTCTTTGGCGTGAAGTGGTTGAGGATCGTGATCGGCAAGTCCCGTTGAGGGTCGAGATATGCAAGCGCTCGAGAGTTTGGCTAATATCCATGGCACCTTTTGTGTCACAGACGAGGCTCAGAACATTAAGAACCGGAATACAAAAGCTGCGAAAGCTGCAGTCGCGCTGCAAGCAAAGTACCGATGGTGCTTGACTGGGTAAGCTTGAAAATTGTTGTTCATCGGTCTTCCGTCGGCTGATTCTGTCTACCGCTCTCTTCAGGACCCCGATCCAGGTGAGCTTCATTAGCAAGCTGAGCCTGACAGTCAGACTGATAATGCATAACAGAACAATGTTGAGGAACTGTTCTCGCTATTTCAATTCCTGAGAGCTCGACCCTTGGACGATTGGCAGTTGTTTCGAGAGCGCATTCTGGCACCAGTGAAGGAAGGTCGCACGAAGCTGGCCATGAAACGATTACATGTAAGCTTGATATCGTACCTGTCGAGTGCATATCCGAATCCTGATGTCATCTTGGTATTGTCAGGCGGTGCTGAAAGCAGTGATGCTGAGAAGAACGAAGGACGCTACAATCGGTATGTCGCTACCCGCTGTCTGTGATGCTTCAAGACGCTTACGGAATCTGCTCTTTCATCCACTCTGGCTTAAAGACGGCAAGCCAATTCTCAACCTTCCTGCCAGAAAGGTGGAAGTAGTGCAATGCTTCTTTGACCCGGCAGAACGTGACTTCTACGATGCATTTGAGAAAAAGCAGGAGCTATCGTTCAACAAGGTGTGCTGTCTTTCGACTAGTTGTTTTGGGCTCAGCTAACATAGAATTAACAGTTCTTGAAGGCTGGAACTGCGCTGTCCAACTACACGTCTGTGTTAACGATGCTGTTGAGGTTACGTCAGGGTAAGAAGACACGCGCAAGAAATAGACGCATATACTGAATACGTCGGCGTATAGCTTGCTGCCATCCTGCGCTGGTCACTGCGGCGCTGGACCAAGACAAAGATGCAATCGACATCCGGGCGGCGCCAAAGAGCGATGAACAGGACGCTGACGATCTCGCAGCCCTTCTGGGTGGTATTGGACTAGAAGGCAATAAGCAACCAAAATGCGAAATGTGTTTCTCAGCGTAAGTGGTTTCATTGTCAGCGGTTGCGATGCTGACGCCGCCTCGCAATAGCGTCGCAGATTCGCGACAACGACACTGCAGCGACTGTGAACCGATTGCTCGCAAAGCGCGTGCCCAGTCTGAAGATTACGATGGATCAGGACTGCCTCCCAGTAGCGCCAAGATACGGATGATGCTCAAGCTTCTGGAGTCGATAAAGACCAGATCGGGGGGCAAAGAGAAGACCATCATATTTTCGCAGGTGAGATTTCGCCTTTACAACAGTAGCTGGCACCCGCCGAATGATGGCCACTTAGTTCACCTCCTTCCTCAACTTGATCGAGCCGTTTCTGAGGCGGGAAGGCGTTAAGTACGTTAGGTGTGAGTTGCGGTTACGGAATCACAACTGCGTGATGGTCAATTGAATGTACGTTACAGACGACGGATCGATGACGAACGATAAGCGACAAATTGCTCTCGAGGCGATCAAGAACGATCCGCGAGTCGGCGTCATCCTCATCTCTTTCAAAGCTGGAAGCACAGGATTGAATTTGACATGTTGCAACAATGTCATTCTGCTTGACTTGTGGTGGTAAGCACCTGTCCCTCACCCGACATGCTGGGCCCAAACATATCTGACCACACAACCCCCTCATAGGAATCCGGCGTAAGTCGTTCTCAGGCGAATCAGCCGCACATGATTCCTAACCTCGTCTGTCGGCAGTTTGGAGGACCAGGCTTTCGATCGAGCTCACCGGTAAGCCGGCCAAGAGAGATCGGTCTGTTCCTTGATCAATGACCTTGTAAATCTGATCTGCAGTCTGGGTCAAAAGCTGGATGTCAACATCTTCAAGCTGACGATTCACGAATCCGTTGAGGACCGTATCTTGACGGTCAGTCTCGGTCGTCCTCTGCTCCGTCCACTGCCTGCTGAGTTTTGTCGTACCTCATTGTAGTTGCAAAACGTCAAGCGAGAGCTGGCATCTGCGGCGTTATCTGGCCAGGCTACCAAGAATATGAAGCTCACGCTGGCCGACATGATTGGTACGTATTCCGGCATCTACTTCGTTAATTGTCGCCCTGGTTGCCGAGTTGGTGAAGCTGACGGCTATGTTGCCGGATGTATACAGATCTATTCCGCAGGAATCATCGCCAGGATTCTCCGGACGACGAAAGCGACCGTTGACCGACAGATGCCAAGGCGCCGTGGCGAATCACTCCTTTCACTATATTTTTATCGACATAGGTTGTATCACTGGGCTTTCATAGTATGAATCATGCCTCAAAGTCAGTGGTGACAGCGACGTCAAGCGTCCGTGGGAGCGGAAGAGGAGGGGGATCGACTGCCACGTATCGACGTGCGACGGGGTTCATTGAGCCATAGTACTGTCACAAGCCAAAGTTCACTGCCGAACGTTTCCGCTTTTCAGGCGTGCATCGTTTTCAATGCAGCCTACTGTATTGCTCATGCGTCCTTTCAGTGCAGCTTGACAGAGCGAGCATCCCTCAGCTTCCCTCTTCTGAAGTCAGCGAGGTATCGGGGCACCGTTAGTCTTACTCGTCTATGATGCCAGGCGTCGATGGTGTTGAGGTCGACTAGGGCTTTTTCACAACCGTAGCTAAGCAGCTCCACAAGCTATACATATGGGCTGTATGATGTTCATACGCGTCGTCAAAAGACGCTTGACCACCCAGCTGGCCAGTCATTCCAGGCACTGATATGAAATAGCTTTTAGCTTCAGGGGTTGTCGCTTCCTGCGCGCTTTTTCGAATTCAGCACCTAGCACTCACCGAGACTCGCCATAGGCGTCACTCTGCCCCTTCAGCTAGCTCTTCGGCTTGCTCTGCTTGGACTAGATGTATTCCGGTGGAACGGCTCCCAAGCGAGTTCAATTTCAGCATGCATGCACCATGTGAGTCGACTCTTACAGGATTGGACGCAAGGAGCTACGCAAGGCAGCTCGTAAGGCCGACAAAAGCGCGCCTGCGACCGATGTCGTTCGCTGGTGCTTCGCGAAGCTCTTCGCGAGCGCTTCATCGCCAATGTTCACTATGCAAGCTGCTGGGCCTAAGCGGCAAACCAGGAAGACTGGCAAAACCGTTGGACCAATCCGCGAGCAAAGAGCATCACGGCGATGCGGAGAACGGAGAATCGGCAGTCAACTTTTAGACGACTTTCATATTATACCTCGGTCCGCGCTTCGGTCTGTTCTCCAGGTTTCAGCCACTCTTCCCGCAAGATGAAATTCATCGCCTAAGCGGAGTTACATGCAGAGGTCACCTCATGATTTGCCAGAGTCTGGGCCTGCTCACGGGATAATCACTGATCACTGAAGCTCTCATTGGGCTGAAGAGCTGGCTTGAAGGCTACCCTGAAGGAGGTCAAAGGATGACAGGGATAGCTACAGGGATTCTGATATGTTTTGAGCTGTTCTCGATCGCTGCAGCATCAAGCCTCGTTTGCAGTTACGAATTAGGCGACTACCAGGGAAATTACCAGGGATCTCCATGCTGCTAGGGAAATCAAGAGAAAAAAGTTGTGCAGCGCGTCTGGAACAAGCATCTCTCCTGACTTGGAAAATACAGTATAACAGAGCCTCGAGCGAGACCTGCTAGCATCTCCAGGGCGTCTGCACCTCAGCAGCAACTTCAGCAGGCAGTCGACGGGACCCATTCCCTGGCCGCATGAGGAGAGTTATCAACGGAGGCAGCTCCGACCGAACAAATCCAACTCGAGCCAAAAAGCGAAAAGCCGCGGTCATCAGGCGAGATGTCCATTGCGATCGGGTCCGCGTCGCGGCATTCAAGCTCGAACTGGGACCTCACCCCTCAATTGACGGCTCATCTCGTCGAATCGCCCTCGGTGATGCACTCTGGAGCGTTCCGCATCTCCAACAATATGGCAGCATCGTCCGCATCGTCATCTGGACTGGTTACACCCATCAACGAATTACCGCCGAGCACGATGGGAGATCTCAGCGGCGCAAATAGTGACGGTCAACTTCCGATGGATTATTTCGACTTTGACCTGTCCAGCTTTGGCATGGACGGAGGGCTAGCTGCTACCGGGATCAGTCTTCAAGCAGTGCCGGAAGTTGACGAAAACCCTCGGATAGCCGTCAATCAACATAGGGTTTCAGAAACCACAAGTCTTTCGGGGTCGGCGGATGCGGGAACGATATGGGCGAATACTGTTGACCAACAAGGTGGAAATTCGGGCAGCGGCTTGTCACAAACCTCAGTGACTTCCAAGGGGGAAATGCTACACGAACAGGTCCGTGACATCTCTTTAAAAACTGAAATGCAGTTTTGGACCGGTCCCTGATGACATGTCTCTTTCCGCACGGTCAGCTCGCACAATTCCATATGCAGTCGCCCGCTATATTCGCCCAACTCAACGCTCAACAGTCTAGACAAGGCGCTCTACCGGTTGCCTTTGCTGGAAACCAGGTGGATACCAACAATCTTGCCAATGAAGGACGGATTCATAAAACAGTCTCATTCGGTACATATGGCATGTCGGGGAACTCTGTGAAAGGATCTGGCGCTACAAGACATCCGCACCAGCATGCGATGCCTACCCCAGGTAAGCCTTTATTGCAGCATCCAGTTTTCACTGAGCTCAGAGCTAGCTCAAATAGCTCAAAGCGGAGAGATATTACCGAACTTGCACAATGGGCTAGTCAGTCCTCTGCCATTGGGCACCGGAATGGATGGGAACAACGTCCAGGGCGAGTACTCTATGAACGAGAGAGGAGATGTGAGTCGATCCCGCTAGAAGGACGGTCTGCCGCGCGCTAATATGCTGTTTGTGCTCAGATACTCTTCACTCCCTTGTTATCGCCTGCGATGACCAATCCAGGCGGATCTTTGGACACGTCTCCACAATTTACGGTTGGGCCGAGTGCAGCACGCACTCACAAACACCACGCCGAAACGGGATCAAGTGAGACGCAAAGGCAACTTCAGGCGATCCAGATGCAGCAGATGAGTCTACAACGACAGCTGGATCAGCTCCAACAACAGCAACATCAGACACAGAATCAGTATCACAAGCAGACTCAGCCTTATGTCTCGCCCATGATCAATCCTCAGATACAGAACGGTTACGGGGGTGCCCTTGCCCTCACGGACGGGACACCATTGCAGGGGCCGACTGCCGCGCAGAGTAACCCGCAGGAGTTCTTCTCTCCGTTGGGATCACCCGCACTTAATCCGACACATCAGGGAGTTTCCGTACGGAGTCGACATCGCTTGAGTGTCTCCAACGCTACATCGCCCGCGTCTATGCAGGCAAATGTCCTCCCACCGTTCGCAACACAACAAGTCCACGATGCAGCTACGGTGTCCCCGGCGTTACTGCCCCAATCCGGAAGTCACCATGTGCAGAGATTCATGAACATGGACACGAATGGACAAGCCTATCTGACTGAATGGGCGAAGTTACTAGGCGACAATGCGAGTACCCCGAACAGTCAGACGAGTGAGACATCAGCCTCCTCTCCTCTTCATCGGAATACGGTGGAGCTCGGCTCTCAAGTTTCAAGCGATCCGGCGTTTGCGAATCATCAACATTCCCGCCAAGCGAATATCCGCCCGGCTTCCACGCGGTCCCCAGCTTTGGGTCCACATCGGTCTGGAAATGGCAAGAGTCGACCTTCGCCGATGATCAAACCCTCGCAGCGTCCCGGACGATCGAACCTGGGTAACAGTAGTTCGGTCTCCTCTTCGCCGCTCGTCACCGCGAGCATCGGAAGTAACCAGTCTCCGGCCTTCCTCAACGGAGGCGTACACTCCACCAGCTCCACGGTAGATGGCTCGAACGGCTCTGGTTCTCTCTCGCCGGTCGACCTTTCGACCATCCTAATGCCGCCACCGCCGGTACCGCAACGTGGAGACGGCGGATCAACCAGCTTTGCTCCTATCACTCCAGCAACGTTGATGCAGATCGGTTCCTTGGGAAACCTTCCGGTTTCACAGGAATCCGTCGGGACGCCCCGAACTGCATCTCAACCGCAAACTTTGCGCCGGACAAGCAAATCTAGCCAGAATCAGAGTCAAAACCAAACGCCTAAAGCAGAACAAATGTCGCTTCCAGACTTCTGCGATCGGTCTAACCCTGACGTCGCAAGAAGTCCAGTCAAGGGCAACGGTCAAGGGAGACAAGGCGGTATACTGCCTGCCGATGCTTTGGACCGCCTGCGAGCGATCAAGCCAGAAGGTTAGTGTCCGAGCTATCGCTTTCGTTCAATACCCGCTAATCGTCTATCTCCTTGACAGCTAAAACAACAGCTTTCAAGTTTCAAAACAAGGCTTCCCCGTTGCTACAGCCTACCAAGAACGGAAAACCCGGTAAAGCGGCTAGTGAAGCGAACATTCCGCCCGAAGTCCGCAAATCATCCCATAAGCAGGCAGAACAGAGGAGAAGGGACTCCCTGAAAGCAGGATTCGATGAGCTTCGTCTCCTGCTCCCGCCAATCAACGCAGAAGCACTCGATCCAGAGACTGGAGAACCCATTCCCGGCAGCTCTGCCCCGAGATTATTGCCAAAGTCGTCGTTGGTACCGGACAGCAATCCCAATAAGGCCGTGAGCAAAGTAGCCCTGCTCAAGTACTCAAACGAGTACATCGGCAGATTACACGGAAAGGTAGAACGGCGGGACAACTATATCGAATTGCTGAAGGAGACAATCCGGTCGTGCCGTAATCTCGCTGGATTCGGGCCTGACGAACAGCTCGACGAGTTGGTGGATTACGCATTCGAGGACGAAGACGAGGATGAGATACCTACCGGATTGGCAATGGAGCAGGAGGCTTTGCGGGAAGGGAAGCACAGTCTGATCCAGTCAAGTCCGGAAGAGGCGGACGAAGCGGGGATTAATCATGCAGGGCAACCCGCGGGCAAGCGAGGACGGAGGAATACTACAAACGGTACCAACGACCCTGTCACCACTCGAGGCAAACGCAAGTCTTTGGACCCAACAACTGCGTCGACGGTGAGCAGTCGTTCCACAAGGACACTGCGAAAAGGCAGCATCTCTACACCGAGCTTAACGTCGAACATCGACCAAGACCTTTCATCAGCTCCGCATGACCCGATTCATGCGGATCAGACCTTTGCGACCGCCATCGTAGTTGACGGCGACATCGACATGGTGTTTGACGATGGAACCGCATGATGCAGAAAACTATACCTAATATAAAGGGCAAGGAGTATAGCTTTTACACACACACACCACACATAGAAAGATCGACACCCAGACGTTGTATGCGAAAATACTTGATGATCTATAATGACGTATCATTCGAGGGTAACAGATAAACACACAATCGCGTTCCTAGCTCTATCGGCATTCGACGTTCTTCCTAATGATGAAGTACTCGTAGTCCCCTTGACTGCCTCAGCTGGCACTCTTTCTCCCTTCGCGGTAATGACTGGAATGCAGACTTTACGGACAATCCTCCTGCGCTTTCCCAGAAATCGATGTCGGGCGCTGTATACCGATCAGCAAACCTACGGGTTGTCGCTCTCCCTCTTGCAGACTCCCTTTGTGCCGTGTGGGTCTGCAAGACGTCACGCGACCTCGAACGCACCAAGACTGGATGAACACTCGAGGGAGAGTGTAAGCGCAGTCGAAGAGAGTCAGCCGCGAGCTCCATCCCGTCCAAGCTCGATCAAGAAGCTGAACCAAGCATTGGCGAGGAGAAAAACGCCGGAACTCGTTGAAGCAGATCTAGAGGAGCAGTTTGTGAGAGGTATGTCGAAAGACAAGCCAGCAAGGATCATATGTTGCTAAGACAATGTATTGCTTGCAGGCAGTGGCCCTGGAGGACAAGGGGAGCTCATTTTTTTTAGAAAAGCACGTCCGTAGGCTGATGAGAGCTCCCATTCCCAGCAACGAATAAGACGAGCAATGCTGTATGTATATGCTTCGCTTCGACTTGCTCGCCTGCCCCTCATTCTCGTCCCATCTAGGTATCGATAATACACAAGCCGACTGGAATTCGCGTGTTCTGCCATGAAACGCGCTCGCAAATGCAGAATAGAAAACTGGCTCGGCGGCTCATGCAAGAAAAGGTAAAGAGGCGTGACTTGGTTCGTTTCAAGTGAACTCTGTGCTCACTCCGCCGTATTACCACGATACAGCTCGACCAGTTGATGAACCCGGGCGAGTCGAAGACGGACCTGAGAACGGAGAAGGAGCGTAGACGGAAAGCCAACAAACAGAAGAAGGCGAAGAGGAAATATGGCAAGGAATCGCCTGCCGACTCGTCAATGGTACTCGAGTCAGAAGCTGAGATACATAATGAATAGTTGTACACGCTTCATCGGGTTACAGCGGACAAAGGTCGAATGCCATATCATCGGTACAGGCGATATTATGCTCGAGCTTCGGGTCTACCCGCCAACTTGGCCTGTTCCAACGCATCCCACCAGTTCTGCGTCTTTCTCTCCTTGCCGATTCTCGCCGCAGCTCGCCGCTTATTCAGATGCCTCTTCTCCCCTCGGCTCGTCACCCACTGCGCCCCAACTACACCGTTCCCAGAGACCACCGCGCCCACCGGACGGTCCCATGATGCCTGCAGTGTCGGTATGCGGTACCTGCGAGCCGCCTCGGCCTCGATCTTTTCTGCTTCACGCATCGCTCGTACTTTTTGCGACAGCTCGATGACGGTTTCTCGACCGGTGGAAAGAGCGTCTAGTTGCTCATTGAGACGTGCTGTTACTTCTGGGTCGCGCAATGACGGGTGCGCAGCGTCTCCGAGCAACGCTTGGGGTAAGGACCATACGAATTCGGTGCTGCTTTTGCTTTGTGTCGCATTGAATGGCGTTTGTGTATTCGCACCGGAGTTATCCGTTGGTGAGGATGAACGATTATGTTGTCGGAGAAGCTTTTCGGTGAGAATTCGTGAGCGCTCCGATACGTCCAGAATCTTTCCTTGCGACGTGATGGCATGTCTTTCGACAAGTCCTTGAGCCAGCAAGACCGGTAGGATACGCTTCTTCAGCTTACTGAGTAGTGGGATTCAGGAATTCGTGATCAGATATATTGTCATCCTTGACCCTCGAGGCGACTCACGACTTGGACTCGAAAGACTTCTCCAACTGCGCCGCCGTGCTGGTTGTTGTGCCTTTGGTGCACTGTTTCCACAGTTCCTTCCAGGTCAAGGGACCCGCTTTGAGTGCATCGACAACGACAGACGCGGCTGCCGGTACAAGGGATCTTGAAGTAGACATGGCTGACGATGACTTGGATGATATTAGATTGAAGACCAACCGACAAAGTCTATCATTAGGTCGAGCGAGATTAGCTATCGATTGCAGCCTGGTCGCGCTTTTTCAATTCGTTGTTGCGATCGGCCGCGAGTACTCGGTGAAAGCGTGAATGAACGAAGTCCTTCAAGTCATCCATCTCAACACCTCAGCTCAGACAACACCATAGGACA
Organism: Naganishia albida; assembly: GCA_001599735.1. Classification (NCBI taxonomy): domain Eukaryota; kingdom Fungi; phylum Basidiomycota; class Tremellomycetes; order Filobasidiales; family Filobasidiaceae; genus Naganishia; species Naganishia albida. The sequence goes on from BCHV01000005.1 coordinate 513,442, forward strand.
CCATGCATTTGCTAGGACATAATCTGCCGGACCACAAACTCATCAGGGTAAGTAAAGGCCCTTCGTGAGGGCCCACCGGAGTGACTGAAATTTCTCGTCTTCAGGTCGCCTTGACCTCTTTCCATGGCGTCTCGCACCACACCTCCTCGCGAATCCTCGCACGTCTGCAAATACATGAACAAGCTCTCGTCTCCTCCTTGACTGAACAACAAGTCACCGCGCTCTCCGCTTTCCTCTCTTCACCGTCCAATACTCCCGTACCATCACCTACGCCCGTTTGTCCGCCGGGAGCTGCACCACATGGAGACTGGTCCGGCTTTCCGCAGCCGAGGGCGACCAAGGGGAAGGCGAGGATGGACGGAGAGGATCCGTTGCAGAATTTGAAGATTGAGACGGATCTGCGGAGGTCTGTGCAGAGTGACATCGCTCATATGCGGACAATCGGTACCTATAAGGGTAGAAGGTACGTTGTGCAAGCTATATCTATCTCGTGCTGCTTATCTAAGACCTTTATCTCACTCCCACCCAGGCATGCGGCGGGTTTGCCTGTACGAGGTCAGAACACGCAAACGAACGCCAAAACAGCGAGAAAGCTCAACAAGGTGGACAGGAGAACGTTCTCGACGTGAGTTGGATGGCTTGAACATGTATGTCGGACGATGAAGTCTATTGCTGAATCCGTTTTCCTGCTAGTTCGCCTCTCCGTCCAACGACAGAGAGCGCTATTCCGCGTCCGGTGCACCAAACTTCCGCGCTTATGAGCAGTCTGAGGCTGATTGTTAAGTCGCGATTCGCCCAATAGGGGCGCACGAGTATGACAACCTTGTATCAGTACATTCCGACCTTCCATCGCCGCTGGAGAGCGTCTCTGCGAACGGCAACGCCTTTGATGCGACGTCTTAGCATGCTTGACGACCGGATCAGAAGGACACGTTTCTCCTTCGTAAATGTATACGCATGCGTATTCCGGCGCACAAGTCGTTCAAAGTGCGAATGGTTCAGGCAGAGCATGCATCAACGATCCGCAAGCCCCTTGAGGACGGGTCAATTGAGGGTTGCAGAGTCCTCATCGAGTTCGAATACAGATGATGCTGGATAGAATAATGCACGCTCGCAAAGCTCTATAGTTTACAATTGCTACTTCGTCACTGTTCGAGGGCGAAGCCCCGCTGTGCTCGGCAACGGAAACGCTGCTATGGTACAGATCGACATACGGACGGGCTCGCGAATCAGCGCTCGCAGTGTACCGAAAAGGCACTCGACGATTATGTCGCTTCACCCTCTCGAGTCTTCAGTTGATCAACGTGAACGATACCGCTCTCTTCATGCGCTACACCGTTGGCGCTTCCGTTGATTTGCCCGTTGGTGTGTCCGTTTATGTGTCCGTTAGAAGCTAGCGAGATGTTATTGGACAGGACTGCTTGTATTTCGTGGGACAGCTGTGTCGGTTGAGCGTTAAGCGATTCGGAGAGGAACCAATCCTGGCGAGGCATATTTTGATCAGTTCTCTTGAAGCGATGCAGCAGTGATGCAACCTACTTTACTGATATAGTTCCGGATCCCGTCCGGCAGCACGACGACCACATTGGCGTCTTCACGCTGCGCGATCGCTTGTCCCTCGGGCGTCGTCTGTAGGAACTTGACAGCTCCTGCGAGGGAGGAACCTGAAGAACCGCCGACGAGGAGTCCTTCCGTACGTCTGATAGCCGGGGACTCGTTCAGCCGACAGCATGGCGTTGGAATACCGGAGGGAACTTACATCACCTGTCGTACCATGGCAAACGACTCCTCGTCATTCGTCTTGATCCACTGATCGATGTTTGGCTTTTCAGGGTCCAACACTTCAGGAATGAAGTCGTATCTGCAGGGAAGAAAACGCAAGACCTGAGTATGTCGAACCATACGCGGGATTTCTCTCTCGGACGGACCCAATTCCTTCCACCTCGTACGGTCCCACGCAGCCTCCCGCCAAAATGCTTCCCACGGGATCTACCCCGACAACAACCGCATGTCTCTTCTCCCCTTGGGCTTTCTGATCCGCCCGCAAAGCTTTGCTGAGACCCGTGATGGTTCCCCCGGTTCCTGCACCGGCTACCAGGGCCGCGATACGTTTGTTCTCGAACTCTGAAGTGTCGAGGGAGTGCTACACACGTTGGGATCAGCATCATCCCGCTATAAACAAGTTTGCTGCCAGGGTCTTACCTTGATCTCCTGATATGTCTCATGGAAGTGCGCCAAAGGGTTGTTTTCGTTTGTGTATTGATCCAGAATCACTCCCCCAGGAATGGAATCGCGCAACTTTCGTGCGACGCCTACGTTCAACCCCCGATCAGTGGGTCGTATGCTAGATAGAAACGGCGAGACGGACCGATATGGCTCTCCTCGCTATCCCACGCCGCTTCCGTTGGGGTCCGCACTACTTCCGCCCCGAGAGCACGCAGCGTAGCCTCCTTCTCCCGACTCATCTTGTTTGGCAAAGTGATGATGCATCGGTAGCCTTTGATAGCTGACACCAGAGCGAGGCCGATTCCAGTGTTTCCCGAGGTGGGCTCGATGATCACGCTGTATCCGGGAATAAGGGTTCCGTCTTCTTCTGCACGCTGGATCATTCGCTGCAGAGATTCGGACTCAGCCGTGCGTTTTCAACAGGATCCTCTTGACTTACTCGTGCGATGCGATCCTTGACACTTCCACCGACAGAGAAAAATTCAACCTTGGCCAGTATACGGCATTTCAACTGGTGTTCATTCCTGAACCTGTCGAGGGCGATCAGCGGCGTGTTTCCGACTGCTTCGACAGCAGACGGAAGAACGCCCTGCCAACGGTGATTTGATGGGTTTGCAGATGCGTCGGACATTAGGGATTGCTGGCTAGAAATGGGCATCAGGTGATGATTTGTACATGAACACATATAGGTTATATACCATTCTCACCAACCCCTGCCGCCTTTGTGATCCGCGTGCTGTCAGCTGATCGCTAATGTTTCGGCTATCACGGTTCCATGTATAGGTAGCGGGCGCACCTGCAGCTCGCAACCTGCCTGAAAATTGTGTGATGCCAATCTCATGGCGCCATGGCAAGCATACCGCAGGGTGGCTAAAGCTCGCGAGATCCGGTTCGTGTGCTTGCATTGTCAACTAGGACCATCAGGTTCCGTGAGTTGTTGCGCGTCCGCGCATTCGCCTTCACGTAGCAATGCATGCCTTGCATGAAAATTTTATACGTTTGTGAGCTCGTTTATGTAGCTGATGATATGAGGCAGGACCCGTAGCTTGGCCGCAAGGTACTAACCCTCCTACACTAGCGTAGCGGACACTCTGACCAGCTCGCGACTCAGCTCTATACCCATACTACGCGCAACAAGCAACCGTCATCTTCACTCTTGCACATCGCACAATCTCTCACATCACTTCTTGCTCTTCCCCGCCGCCCTGGGCAGACTCTCACGAACCTCCAACGACTCGGGCTCTTCGATCTCCTCATGCTCCCTCAGTTCCACCTCTTCCGGCTCCTCAACTTCTTCCTCTTCGGCGTCCTCGCCAGGCGCAGCTGCCTCGGTGCTCTTCCCCGCACCGCGAGCCTTTTTCAGCTTACGCTCGGCATTGGTGAGCGCTCTGCGACGGCGTTTCTTGCCGAGGGGTTTAACGGGCTGGTACCTGGAAGTGTGCGAGGACGGTACACATTCAATGCTCATCTGGATTTGAGCGTGAATTCCTAAGACGTACGATATTTCCTTGTTCGCTAGTAAATGTGGGAGTGGACGAGTGGACAAGGTTACCGACATGTAGGGAGCATGTGACATTTTCGGGCTAGATTCTGCGTCAATATAGACCTGGTGTTGCAAGAAGTTGTAGCGACTTACTGATTTGCGCCGCCGAGTAGCTCACGAAGCACCTGATCCCCTCGAGCGGACGCCTCGGACGCCGGTTCCGCTCCGTCCTGCACACGCGACTCATCCAAATCCATCGGCTGATCAGCCGTCCGACCTTCCTTCCCCCTGCCCGCATCATCCCCGACCGGCTTGGCCGTTTCCCTCCCCTTGCCCTTATCCTTTGTCGCCGCCCCATCGGCTTTCCTCCTCCGCTGCTGTTCCTCCCACGCGTCAAGTTCTCCCCGCGAATACACGCCCGTCTGGTTGTACTGCCATAATCCTGCACCTTCCTTGCTCTTCAGCAGGAGAAACTCGCGTTTGACGATTTCGATGACGGAGATGAGACGCGGGATACTGGTTGTGCACGGTAGTAGGGAAGTGGACGGTTCTGATTGATCGGTTGATTTAGGGGTGACTATCGGTTGGAGGGGTTTGACCGTGCTTGTTGGAAGAAGGAGACGGGTATGCAGTTCGACAGGTTGCTCGGGATGTTCCTATGGCAAGCCTCAGCAAAGTAGCTTGCAGACGATAACCGGGACTTACTGTCAGATGTTCAAGCGCATGTCGGACATAGGTGTAGAGCTTGCCCGAGGGTGTTACCCGGATCGCGAGGGGATCCGGTATCGGTTTGGGTTCGGTCGCGGTTTTCATTACAGGACCTCTCAAGTATTATCTGTAGTTGAAGAGCGGATGGGAACACGCAAACTTTGTCGGGTCTCGAGTGATATCGTTCGAAACGTCTTGCAGCTGGACGTCCACTTGCCGTCCGAGAATGCCCAAAATATTGGCGGTGCCACCTTCCACTGTTTACGTAAGCTGGTCGTCCTGCTACCCGTCCTCTTTCTGAGCCCTCTTGCGAGCGAGGTGGGGGCTGCAGCGAGGAGTGATTGAGCTCATGTGTCTTCATCCATCTACAACTGAGGTAGGATCAAATCCTAGGTCGGAGCGGCGATGAGTATGACAACACGAACAGAGCGGACGATAGATAGCAATCCAATTCAGTCGTATTCGTCATCAGCCAAGGGTGCGTCCGCTTTATCTCGTCTCGTGTTTGACCCCTTGTCACCGTTCGGTGCGAAACTATTGCTACCATCATTGGTTTTGCACGGATAGGTCGAGAGGCAAGGCAGCTGTTACCGCGTATTTTCCCGGAGCAGCTTTTACCTCCCTTCCGACCCATCGCGCGGAACCGACTTTGGCCTAGAACTCAGCACGGATCCCTCAAACGTTCACATCACACAGCTCGCAAACAGGGGACGCGGAGCACGAGACCGCCGACAGCAACGCTCGAGACTGAGGGACCTTGCCGTCCTGAACTTCCAAGCGTTGGTCGCGAGGGATCCTTTGCCATGGATCGCTATGCGGAATTCCGCGCGAGAAAGCTCTCGGGCTCCGGTTCGCATCAACCGTTGAATCCCGCGTTTGCACGTCAAGGCATGTACCGGAGGTCTAGCAGTGCCGGTCTGAGTGGAATCAGTGGGCAAAGCGCGGCAAGCTGGATTGAGTAAGTTGGCAGTCCCTAGAAACGATTTGGGAGTTTATGCAGGGCAACGTCTGATTGTCCTGCTCGCCCGCTGAAACAGGAGCGAAACGGATTTCGGAGGGTCCGAGAGGGGAACACCGGAAAGGGTTTCATCCTCGAGCGATAGGATGGCTACCATCTCTGAAACAAGTACACCCGAGTCTCAACGGATACCGTCCAGGCAAACGATCAAACCAAAAAATCGACCTTCTTCGACACCGTCCTCGCCACTTCTAAAACTCTTACTCTCGCTCCCGCACTCGACGAGCACGCCGCTACTCATCGGTTCCGTGCTGGTCTCCGTGTTCTTTCTCAAGAGTCTGGTGTCGCTGGGCTCCTTCAGCGGGAAGGACACGCCGCCCCGGTTCGGTGATTTCGAAGCGCAGAGGTTTTGGATGGAGGTCACGCTGAATCATGGGATCAAGGATTGGTATACGACGGGTGAAGAGTGGTGGCAGTTGGACTGTGGGTGGCTACCATAATGAGAGATTTGAATGCGGCTTACAAGTGATCATCGCAGATCCTCCTCTGACCGCGTATGTCAGTTGGCTATGCGGGAAAATGTAAGTCATCTCTGTGCAGCGGCTCCTCGCGCCCTCTGAAAGCCCTCCTGCATATCCAGTGGGGCCCGCGTTCTCCCCGACTCATTCATCCCACCACCTGCCCTCAACCTATCAAACACTAAAACTCAAGGCACCCTGTCCACCACACCGACACGTGGCGCCTCTACGCCCAATTTGGTCGCCTATATGCGCGCGACCGTGTTCGCGCTCGAGGCCGTGGGTTGGTGGCTTCCTGTCGTTTGGTGGTGCTGGAGTGGACGGAAGATGCGGGGGCGAACGAGGAAGAGCAAGGTCAGTTCCCCAGGTGATTCCGGTTCCGTGAGCGTTGCTTTTCCTTGGAACACCACACAGAGTGGGGGAAGTGTTTCACGGTCAACATCGCGCCCGACTTACTCCCTTAGCAAGCTCATGCTAAGCTGATGGCCTCCTTCCTGTAGGCCATAGCTGTTGCGTCGATTTTGTGTTGGCCAGGCTTGATCCTCATTGACAATGGTCACTTTCAGTAAGTCTGATGCGACTAGTTCACGATGCTCCAATAGCAGTCTCACCTGTTCCTGGGTCAGATACAACTCCTTTATGCTCGGACTATGCGTGACGGCTATCGCGTGCTTCGAGCATTCATATGACGCCCTCGGAGCCATCGCCTTTTCGTCCTGCGTCCTTTTCAAGCAGATGGGCCTTTACTACTCGCCCGCAATCTTTGCGTATCTCTTGGGCAAATGCATCTGGGTTGGAGGAGGACGAGGATTGGCTTTGTTTGTCGAGATTGGATTGGCGACTGCCGCAACATTTGGGATCATGTTCGCTCCTTTCGTCACCCCTTTCCCGGATTTGCCTTTCTATGTTCTGCATCGAATCTTTCCAGTCGCCAGAGGTAGGGTTCAAGCCAAATTGGATTCCAGAGCGTTGTGGCTGACCTTGCCCTTGTGTCAGGTATATTCGAAGATAAGGTCGCTAATATCTGGTGTGTCAGTAACGTCGTGATCAAGTGGCGGAAATACTTCTCCGACGCGAATATGGCAAAGGTAGGCGCCCTGTCAGTCTTCAGCTCATGCTGCTGACTGCAAGTGCACGTAGCTGGCAACACTTGCCACCCTGATCGGCATCGTACCCACACTTTTGGCTATCCTGTTCATCAGCTTCCGGCTCCGACCTGACTCTGTGCGCGCAAAGTTTCCGTCAAGGCTTGTCCCGCCGACGATCGACCTTCTCCCACTTGCCCTCTATACCTCTTCGATGGCCTTCTTTCTCTTCTCGTTTCAAGTACACGAGAAGAGCATACTGATCCCGATGTTGAGCGCCTTGCTGGTCTTGGCTGGCAAGGGAAACAAGCGAAGAGATCCGCTTCGCAGCTCGGCTCATATGGTCGGAGGCGGGCTCATGAGCGACGACGAGAGTGTATGGGAAGCCAGCGTGCTCGTCTTGAATGTCGCAACATACAGGTATGTTTAGCCGGATGTCCCCTATAGCTTTGTCGTCTCAGATGTTCTTCTTCACTTCTAGCATGTTCCCACTGCTTATCAAGGACGGCCAGGTCCTGCAATATTTGACATTAGGAGCACTGTGGAACTGGCTCATCGGGTATAATCCCAGGCAAGTGCACAATCGTCACTTGCGATATGCAGGATACGTGAGCAGTCTTCCCGTTTCTCCTACCAGATTCCTACTTATTCTTCTACCTGCTAGGCTATCTATGCCTTAATTCTCGCTCACCACGCTTTGGAGGGGACTGTTGCCCCGCCAGCGCGCTATCCCGACATCTATCCCGTGACAAACGCAATCTTATCGTTCGTCGTATTCGGGGTATCTTGGCTTGGATCAATTTACGAGCTGGCGTGGCAGGTAGTGATGATGACTGGATTCGGGCTGGACTTTCGGCAGAATGGGCTGAAGTCGAGCGAGAAGGTCAAATAGGCGCATAGTTGTAGCGATTTTCGGGCCAGAGGAGAGCATGGGTTTATGGTTGTGAGGGATACTGGTCTCTTCTGGGCGTGTATCTCAGTTCTTCGTATCTGGCGAATATGAGCGCCAGTATTAGAGGGAGCGAGAATGTAGGTCTGGTCGAAAGGCTACCTTGCGACTTGAACCAGCCTTCAATCTTTTGACGAAAACCATATTGGCCAAAGTTCGCGCCGCGGAAACAAATCTGCTTAGCTTTCACCTTCGATCGCCATGACCTCCAATCCTGTCCGCTATACCATACCTTTACCCGATATCTCTTCAAGCTTTGCCGCCTCACCTCTCCATATCCAGACGTTATCATCACAATCAACAATGTCATCGCCGCTGTACCGTGATCCGTGGGCTAAGCGTGAAGCATGGCGAAAGTCGCCTATATTCCAGAACAAGGCAATGTTCAGGTTCGTGCAACTGCTGAGCCCCCCCCGTTCGGACACTTATCTGTGACCTTCTCCTCTCGTGCATCGTCCTCTGTTCGCGTCAATGTCTTATGGGCTGGCGCGGGTACACCGATAGGAATCTCTTTCCCGGATTCGGATGGGCCGTAGGAGCATTCACGGCCTACGTGATCTACGATGACTTTTTCGCCAAGAAGTCTGGAGGGGCCCATCATTAGAGTTGCGTGTAGGATGGATACAGGTCAATCGGTGGACTAGGTGAGTCTTAGGGCCCGGAGTTGCGAGGAGGGTAACGCGGTTGGCGTCATCATATTTCGGAAAAACATCAGGCTGATTCATTCTGCCACTCTCCTTTGCACTTGCAATCCCTCTCTTTCATCTCACTTATACGTATCTCGTCCGCCTTTTCCTATGCTTGTCCCCACGCGCTCGCCTTCGCCGTTATTGCCTTCTCCACAGCCGGATCATTCGTACTTGACCTGGAGGTCTCGGAGGATATGGGGACTGTATCGCTTCGATTATGGGATGAAATGGGCCGCGGTGCACGCCGAAGCACGTCGCAGACTCTTGGATCTTTGAAGTCACTGAGCCAGTGCTCAGAATTCTTCGAGGGCCTGAGCACATCAGAGAAGGGTCTCTCGCCCATCGACAGGATGGGAAAACTCTGCGGACGGCCTCGTACTCTCCTCGGCCTGATGTCGGACCGTGAAGCTGCAGTACGAGCCCGTACGGTATCTCTCATCGAGGTGTTCGGTGCACGGCAGTGTCCTTTCTCGGTCATTAGAGGCATTGGCGAAGGCGAGTGCACCGTACTATGGCTCGTGAGCCTGTATGAACAGAACGTCCAGTGCTTTTCAGAGCACAACGTCCGGTCCCAAAAGTATTTCCCAAATGCCCCTACATTATCAGTCTTCAGACAAAGCGGTCGAGTCTGCGCAGATATAGCTGATAGCTGATGAGCTTCCGGATACATCACCACTCCATGAAATCAAGCGCTAGCTAAGGTGGGGCCGCCTGTTTCATAAACATCAAGGCCGAGATCGAGCATCAATTCATCGCAAGACAATGATGCCAGTCAATCGGACTCCATCATGCGGAGCATGAAGACGTACGAGTAGTTGTTCAAGCATCTTTCGCGATGACCAGATCGACGACCTACAAATAACGCTTCGGAACGAAATCCAACGAATTGGTCCCGGATGTTCCGGGCGTACAGCTCAGTGACCCGTTTTGGAAGATACACAGCAACATTCTTCGAAGAGCAGTGCAACTCTCCAACCCGTACAGCTATCTTACAATTGGACGGAAACTATCGACGAGCTACCACATGCGTTGACATGCATCACACACAACCCCTTGCACTTCGCGCGACATCTCGACCGACATGATGCCGTTCATCTCGCTCTCTCTCATGTACCGACGTCGCGTGACTCTCGCGTTCGTTCTCCTCTCCGCTCTCGCATTCACCTTCCTCGCCATAGACCTGCGCAAATCATACGACGAGACTGCGGCTAGGAGTTACCAGGTCTTTGACAAGGTACGAAATTTCGGTGCCGGATACATCCCTGACGCGTTCCGGCCGTCGACATATCTCGGAACGACGATCAAGGAGCCGACGACCCGGGAGGAATGGGAGTCATTCGAGGCGAACATTGAGGGTGGAGGAGACGATTCAGCGGGCAGGTCAAGTTGGGAGGATATCAAGAAATGGATGGGTACCTTTGTACACCGAGTGTCCGACATTCCAGCACTTCTCCATGGCGGACACATCACCCGGTACGACACGGATTGGGACGATCTTCCACCAAACATCAAGGCATTCAAGGAATGGGAATTTGCCCGAGGCATGGTCTATCAGGGAACAGGAGAGCGCATGAAACGCTTCTTGGAGAAAGCGAGAAGTGGGAAAGGAGTCGTTGTCAGCGTTGTCGGGGGAAGCGTCAGCAAAGGACGAGGACTGCCTGTACAGCAGGAGCTTTTGTCACCGCACCCGATATCGCACGGCCACAACCACGAACAGCGCAGTCTCGCCGAGAACTGGCATATCGATCATCGACATGCTGTATCGCAGAATCTCTACAATCCCCTCAACTTGCACTATCAGATCTTCCAGTTTATCAATCGGACGTTCCCAGCGATAACACATTCGACAGGAAGTAAGGAGAGAGGCTCTCGAGGGAAGAATGTCGTAAGCATTATCGACATGGCGCCGGTTTCATGGATCATTCCGCTGACTGCGCTCGGTGCCTCATAGTTCATCAATGGCGCTCAAGGGGGTGTCGGCAGCGATTATTTTGCGGGATGTTGGAAGGAGCATATTCCCGAAGACTCGGATCTCGTTCTGGTCGATCTGGGAATCAACGACATCCGGTTAGATACTGTCCATGAGCAATGGGAGGACTCAGGACTGATCAGCTTCAAACTGTTCTTGCGATTTCAGAGATCTATCTTCGATGGAAAATTACGAACTCCTGTTGCGTTCGATCCTCGAGATGGACTCGCAGCCGGCCGTCCTCAATCTTCAGTGAGTAGGAACGAGACTGTCCCTTTCGCATCAAGCATTGACGCTAAAGCCACCGTTTGCACATCCAATTCAGACCGTTCTCGCTTCTCTTCTCGACTTTATCCAGCGCGTCATCATTGCACATCGATGTAGCAGCATACTATGACACTCCGGTGATATCCATCCGGGATATTGTGCTGCCGCGTATACTGAACGATGGAACACGGCGGACTTCGCCTGGAGGGGGCGCCGGCATCGGATTGGAAATTGTCAAGTGGTTCCGGAACGTGCCTGAGGAGGAACTGGTTAAGGGGGACGCCAAGAATGTGTACGTGGTAGAGGCGGATAGCTGGGTGGATCTGATGCACGTCAGTATTTCTTGAATTCTGTTATGTCGGCCGACTCGTCCTAATGCCGTATGTCTACAGATCAGTCGACATGGTCATTCTCTTCTGGCGGAAATGGCGATCCACTATCTGCAACAGCAGATTCAGCTTTTATCACCATTCGACGTACACAGTGCCGAGATTCACCCAGTCGGCGTTGTGGCTGGCGCAGACTCGGTGGCGGAATCGGACGCCAACGATACTGCAGAGTATCGGGAGACACCACCTAAGCCGGTACTCACAGACATTCCAGGGGTGAGTATCTCAGCTGAGCTCCCGTTTGCGTCCTATTTACGCCGCCCGTTAGATGTTATTGGCCTCGCATTACTCCACACATAAACCGATACGGAGAAGCAATCCCAGCTGTCGTTCGACCAACTCGGCCTTCAAGCAGGATCGTCTCCGGGTGGACGGCGGCGGTGTCGAAACTCACGGACCTTGGTGCGTTTCGCTCACACGACCATCGATTTCGTATAGGCTCACACGTCAATCCAGGTATGAATATGCATGGGGTGAAAAGCGCTATTTGGTGACAAGACGGCCGGGATCTCGAATCTCGATTCCTTTCAACGTTACTGCCCCCGCCTTCTACGGGACGGAACGTCCAAACAAACCGTCCGGTCCCAAGGACAAGACATCCCCTTCAGGCCAGGGGCAAGGCTATGTTAAAATTGGGCATCTTCGCAGCAACGTACTCGGCCTCGGAAGCCTAGAATGCTGGGCGGAGCAGGATCCGGAAACGGGATCGGAATCCATTTCGGATCAATTCCGACACAAGGGTACGAAGGAGTTCCCGACTAGAGTAGATGGGTGGTGGGAGAGTAAAGAGCGAAACCAGGGGGTCCTGACGACCATTGCGGAGGATTTGATGCCTGGATCTTATACGCTGCATTGCACGTTGCTTGAGCAGACTCTCGATCCGGATGGGGGAACAGAGTTTCGGTTGATAGCTGTGGTATACGACTGATCGCAATGGCTTGCGTTGTGTCATTTTACAAGGTTGTATTGGGGGTTCATATCGCATAGTCTGCTCTTGTTCACATTACCTGGTACCTTCTCTTGCTGAACGCCCTAGGGATAGGCGTCAGACGACGACGACGACGTTGAACCTCGAGAGACTGTAGAGGACTGTTTGTCCACAAAGTAAATAAAAGAGATGCAATCGATGACGAGTCACGCTTGACTTGATCCTATCAGACACTTCTTTTGATTCACCTCTTCCGGCCCCGCTCACATCCCGATACCTCTAATATGTCTTCATTACCAAACGCAACCCTTCACGCCTCCCTCCTCAACCTCGCACTCGCCCAATCCTACAGCTGCACACCGCAACAAGGCGCCTTCTCCGTCGGCTGTATCATCTTCCTCCCCCGCCCCGTCGCGCAACGTCAGGAAACCTCTTACAATGACCCCAAAGTCATCGCCAAGCTAGACAAACTCTTCGACCTCTTGGAACCGTCGTTCCCAACGTTTCGATCTGGCGGAATAGCGGAAGATGGGCCTGATCGGGAGGAAGAGTACGGGGAACAAGTGCAGGGTTTGATCTTGTCTACTTCGTATTCGAGGGCCCTGGAGGGGAACACGCATGCCGAAGCCAATGCGCTCACGTTGCTCGAGCGCAAGGTCTTGGAATTTCCAGAGAGGTTGCAGGGGGAGATCTTGAGTGCGAATGGGAGTGAGAGTCGGGACTCGAGCAAGGACGCGGTGTATCAGGCAATCCTGAGGCATGCGTGGATGTACGCGACGATGGAGCCTTGTTCGAGACGGACCAGTGGCTTGAGGAGTTGTACGGATGCGATTCTTGCGTCGTCTTTGAAACGGGTATACATTGTACGTCATCTTCTTCCCCTGCAAATGTACAGGCCGCTGAGTCTTTTGCCGTTTTGCAGGGAGTGCAAGAGCCGCCGGATTACGTGCAATGTGAGGGGATCAGGTTGCTCAAGCAGGGTGGCGTGGAGGTGATCAATGTGCCGGGGTATGAGGACGCGTGCTTAAAGGCAGCGAGGCGGGGTCTCGACTCACGACTTGTCTGAGCGATTGATCCCGCGCAATGCAGAAACGACGCTTCAAGTACCAGTGTCCCGACAAGGACAGCTTGCAGGGTATTTCATACACCAACACCAAGATATCATACAACTTGCAGCCCTTGCTCGTAGATGGCCTTGACCGTATAAGCCGCCTGAGTCTTGCTCTCGCTCGTCGCGACTTCATGCTCAGCGACGGCTGGGAAATCTGCAAAGACTCCTTTTCGCTCAATCAGTTCCGCGGAGACGCGCTTGATGTGCTTGCCGTGCTACGAAGAAAACATTCAGTCTCCCCAATTGGTACTTAAGAGACCGGCAGTGACATACCAATCGCACGAACTCGCGGTACCACCCTAATCGCGCAACGACGTCCCACACCGCTGCATCCTCCACCTTGTCTAGCTCGGGCAACTCGCCGATATTTTGCAAGTGTGACTTGCTGTCCGTCACGAAGGAAGAGGAGTACGTCTCGGGAACGAGGGACTGAACAAAGCTCGCTGTGACCTGGTAGAGCAAGTTGGCATACTCTTTTTGCAGGTGTTCGCGTCGGGATTTGAGGTCTTGCAGCTGGGAAGAGTCTCCGACTGTGCGCAGAGCAGGGTTAGTCAGCTGCTGTAAAGCTTGTGTGAATGACGTCAACTGACAGGACTCTGGAAGGGGCGCTCTCGTCGGCTCTTCATCTCCTTCCCTCGCAACCTCTATCGTGCCCAACGCATCATGCCTGTCCCTCGCTTGCTTTTCCGTGGCTTCGAGATCCGCGACCCTTCGCTCGATGTTGACGATCCGTCCTTGACTCTTGTCGATCACCATGCGCAAGACTTCCCAAGCGTAGTAATTCGTCCAGACGGTCGGGATCGGATGACCTGGTTCCTCATTGATAGCAGGCTTGGACAGTTCGCCGAAAAGCAACGCGACCACGTCCGACGCCTCGACCACACCATACTGGAGGTACTTGTCGATCACGATCACCTTCATCTGGCCATTGTACCGCCAAAAATCGTGCACGGTCATCAGCAAGTCACGCTTCTCCGACTTGTCCCTTCCAAGGGCAAAGATCAATTGCTGATACCGCTCGACGGCGTTCAAAAAGTGCGAAAAGGATCGGGCACCGAGATTGAGGATGCACATCATGGCGATGTATCGGTACGTCGAGGGGATCGATTGGTCCGGTGACGACAATCCGGCGAGGTCCCGGACTTTCTGGACGACGGCTTCTGCGCTCTCCTTTCGGCTCATCATGCCCATGAGTTCTGCCGCGATCGCATAGTGTTCGTGGTCTGGGAAAAACGCACTGGCGTCAGTGTCTCGCGCGCTAGAGGAGCGACACGTACCCACCTTCAGATTCATACGGGAACAGCGGGTCGGGAGGCTGCAGCGCCGGAGCATGCATGTCTTCCACCAGCTGCATAGCAGGAGGGAGTGACTCCATGATCCGATCGTGGTACGCCAGCCGGATTTCCATCTCGATCAATCGATGCATGAACGCTCGTTTCGGATGCGTCAGCGGCAGTGCCATATCGGGAACCCTGCCCGGAGAGTAAAGCGTTTGTTCTCGCAACCCATTCCATAGACCGAATGACACTCACCATTCCTTCCAGATCCAGCTGAAATCAAAGTTGCTCAAATGCATCGCAAACCAATCGGCCAGCCTCCTCGTCATCTCGACGTCGATCCCGTTTCCAATCCTGGCATACAACTTCCTCACGGCCTGACCGATGGGATACGCCATGCCCGACCGATCAATCAGACACAACTCCCGCGTCAGGGCGACGAGATAGATCGCCTTGTGGCTCGGGACGGGCAACCTGACGAGCATACCCAACAACGTCGAGATGATCGTCGACGGCAACACCCACTCGCCGTACACCGGTTCCGGCATGGCTTCCGTCACTCCAGGCGCCGGGCGAGCCGGCGCCTCCCGAAAGGCATCGGGCAGGACAAAGTTGGTCAACGAGGTGAGGAGTTTGGCGCATTCGATCCGGTTGACTTCGTAGACGTGTATGATATCCAGAATCAGCAACGTCAACACCCACCCTTCCGGGTCCTCCATATCCGGTACGCGACCGTCCGTCAGGCCGACGTGTGCCTCGGCGTGAAGGGTTCCGATCCAGCCTTCGGAGTCTTCGGGTCCCGGGGTCTCGACGTCGTCAGCGGCGGGGACAGTGATGGGCGAGATGGAGAATTGTTTGACGGGTTGTTCGCCCTCCGGCCTGAGGCGTTTCGAGGGGTCGGGGAGGAAGCGCGGGAGGACGAAGCCGGATTCTTGGGCTTTGCGGAGGACGCTTGCGCAGTGATCGATTTGCTGTTCCAGGGGCTTGAGCAGCGAAAACGATCGATGAGACACATCACACTCACATCCCTCTCCGGCGTGCGCCCTTCAATCACATCCCTCGGCGCCCAAACGGCATCCCTGATCGCCCTCACGCCATTGCCCCGCGCCGTCGCAAACTCCTGCACAACAACGACCAGCGCCTCGACGGCTTCCTTTTCCCGCTCATAGTACGCCGGTCCGGCGCGCATCAGGGCGGACGTGATGGCGCGGATGAAACGTTCGGCCCGGAGGATGGGGATGGACTCGTCTGCGAGGGCCGAGGTGAACGTTTGTAGGATCGTGGTGAGTGATGACGGGGTGACGAGGTTGAGGTTGACGAGGTGTGCGAAGAATTGTAGCTAAGTGGGCTGAGAATCAGACTACGTGCATTCCTCGTGATAGCGAATCGGTACTCACGCATAGTCGGACTTTTAACCACTGTCGTTCCTTGACCCACGCGCCAAACCGTTCATTCAGATCCTTGACCACCAACCAACTGATCCGCCTCTTCAACTGCTCGTCCTCGGAGTCCTCCTCCTTGACCTCCATCTTGACGTCCCCCGCAGCGGGCTCGAGTTTGACCTCGGCGCCAGTCTCCATCTTGACGTCGACGGGCTCGGCCTTGACCTCGGTCGGTTCCGCCTTTGTTGCGGGTTCCGTGCTTTTCGCGAATGGTTCGTCGAGGAGGTATTGGTTGTGTGTCAAGACGACGAGCAGGGCAGAGTAGTACGGGAGCTTGTGAGGCTGTTCGGTTATCCTGTCAGATTCAGGAGTCCTCAGCTGTATAGCCCGCGAAAGGGGAAAATCATGCATACCCGATTGCGAATCCATCGAATACGCCTTGATGACCGTCATTCCAGTCTCGCTTGATAGCGTGTGCCAACGCGGGCAAGTCATTCGCAACATGAAAGTCCTGTTTCGCGCACATGAGCCCCAATCCACGCACCGGTCTTGGGCCGATGGCCAACTCACATCCTGATCCGCCAGCTTTACCAGATACCCACACAGTTTCCTCTCCGTGTCTTCCGGGTAACCCCGCATCGGCATACCGTATCCGCCATCTACTAAAGACGTTGTCAACACGGACACACGCGAAAGGCAAGACTGCGTGCGTACCTCTTCTTCCGCCTCTGAATCCGCCACCGCCGTACCCTCCTGGGAAACCTCGTCCGCGACCGCGTCCACCGTTGTAGCTCATGATGGGATACGAAGCAGTACTGGAGGGGGAAGTTGCGTAGGATATAGCATGTCCTCGTCATCTCTTGTGTTGGTTGATTGACTTTTGGGCGCTAACACAAAAAGAAAGCGCAGATTTCGACAAGGTGAACTGTTGAGGGAGCCTTGATTCATCCATACTCCCTTCTCCCCTCCTCACGACGACCTACACCATGCACACATCTCGTCAATCACTGACAAGATCATTCGGCATCGGCCTCCGCGCACGGACAAGCTCCCTCGCGACACCGATCCCGAGACCGCCCGTGTCGACTGGATTCCTCTCGCCGTTACGTTCGCCGTCGCATGTGTTTGCGTATTCGGTGCCGAGGTTTAGCTCGACGAATGCCGCGGTGGTGCTCAAGGAGCGCGAGGTAGAGGAGTGTGCTTCGGATGGCGAGGCGGTGGGGAATGGGGCACTAGACAGTCAGGCTGGACGATCGGCGCAGGAAACGGGGATTGAGACCTCGAGGGGTATCTCCCTTGATCAGTCGGCATCATCGGTACGCGCTCGAACCTCATAGCTGTTATTCCCGTCTGACACCGTCTCAACTCAGCCTGCCGTGCAAATGGCGCAAAGTCTCGTCGGACGCCTGTACGAAGACGGAGCCGGGGCAAGACCACACGTCTCGATCCAAGAACTGGAAACGGTGTTTGTCGCGTTGATGCAGGAATCATTGGTACTCGTTCAACCGCCATTGCCCTCGGATCCGATCTCCAGTCCGACTCCCGATGCGTCTCATACGCCAGAGTTCCCCGCCGAATACCCAATGAACGCTGCCCTCTCCCTCCTCGATGCACTTCAGCACTTCCGCCTCCCCCGCTCCGGAACGATATATGAACTCCTCCTTCGGCAATGCATGCTACATGGCCGTCCGGAACGCGCCGCGCAGGTGTACGTCGGCCTGATCGAGGAGTGGATCCTCGAGGGCCGGCTGGCCGAGGGCGGGGATCTGCAGGAATTCGCCGAGGGTGGGTTGCCGGCCGAGGAGATTTTGGAGGGGATGGCGGTATCAAGGGAAGAACGGATGGCGGGCCGCGCAACGACAAAGGGGGACGAAGGCCGGAGAAAGTTCACGCGTGCGCAACGGAGGCCGTCGATTGCGTCCCGGATGAACCAGTGGTTCGAGGGGATCCGTTCGTGGCGCTTGCCCGGGGAAACGATTGCCCCGCTCGACCGAATCATGCTCTGGCACCCCAAGAAACTCGCGCTCCGGGAAAAGATGAAGAATTTCCCGATGCCGATGCCCATGTCGCCGCCGCGGATGGTACCCGCGCCCTCGGTCGAGCTGTTGCACATCATCTTGCGCGGCCTCGATTTCAAGACGGTCGCCGTCGACCGTGGAAGGGGCAAAATGTCCCGGTCCGTGGCGGTCGATCCGGTACAGTTTGAACGGTGTGCGCGAGCGCTCGCGATCCTTGCGAATCCAGTGTTATCGCGTACGCTGCCGATCACGGCCCTAGGGAAACTGTTGAAAGCGTTCCGAACGCTTCCGGACCAGCCGGCGGTATACCCGGAGAAAATGACGAACAAGAAGCCGTCATCGTCGTCCCGGGAACTCGACCTGGAAGTCTACACGGCGTATACGCATTGTCAGCAGGCGCTGTATTCGCTCATCATGGCGCCCCCCTCGCGAATGTGGAGCGGAACGCGCGGGTCGCCGTACAGGCTGCAGCCGATGGATATGGATGCCGCCAACTCGATCCTGGCGTACGCGTTGAGAGTCCTCAAGACGCAGACGCATATCGACAAGTTGTTCTCGTACATCACCGCTTCGTTTGGATTGAAGCAGTTTACGACGGCGACGAATAATATACTGCTTGCGTTTGGCCGACCCGCCAGAAGGGTCGACGTCGAGGCCGACGCCGTCAAGCAAGTGAGCGACGTCGTGCCCGTCAAGAACACGCCCTTGTCGCTAGCCAAGTGGAAGACGTACTTTCAGCAGAGCCTCATCGGCCCGGCACAATCGGCGGAAAATATCGGCAGACAAGCACTCGCCGTGGCCGAGGCCTCGGACCCATTCACGTACGACTCGCCACCGTACATTCGCAACGCAGACGATCTCTACCGGTTCACTGCCTACGTCCAGCATCTCGCCAAGACCTCGGACCGGGAAAAACTCGGCCGACTCGTCAACACGCTGATCCCGTACCTCGATACCGACTCGTATGCGGCGCTTTCCGCCACGGCGAGCACGGACGAGATGCGACGGGAAGTGGCGAGTCGGACGGCGCTCGCACGGCAAGCGATGAATCTCCCGCCGCGGATGTACGTCGTGCTCCTGCGCGTGCTCCAGCAGGCGGGTAAAATCGGCCTGGCCGAGCGCGTCTGGCATCTCGCACAGCAGGCGTCCGAGACGTCGGTCCGGCTTGCGAACCGGTCGACGAAAAAGACGGCCGCGACAGGGGACGTGTCGGCGCGAAACGCATCGCGGTGCCCGCCTTGGTTCCTTCCCGAACATGCATACACGACCATGTTGAAGATGTACGACGCGGAACGACGCAAGGGCGCCGTCGGGGGCCACAAGACGATCAAAGGGTGGGGCATCGACGCCGGCTTCCAGGCCGGCTCGTCTCCCGCCTCAGCTGCGCGGGCGATGACGCATCGGGTGTACCGCCAGGCCGTGCGTGCCGCTCATCAGGCCCGGCCGGCGCACGAATGGCACCCGGCCACGCCGACGTGGCTCCGGACCGCGTATGCGGACTTCATGGACCCGCCCGTGCTCGACGACAAGCTCTTTCACGCGTACACGATGAGCCTGCTCCGGGATCGGCCGACGTCGGATGAGGAGCTGCTCGTCGTGTCGGATCGTGTGCTCGGGGACGCGATCGGAGATTTGCAGGGTGTCGTACAGGATATGAAGCGGTGGCGATGTAGGGTCCCGTGGATCGTCAAGCAGCGTCTCGCCTGGCTCACGGCGGAGCGGACGAGACGGGGGCAGGAGCAAGACTAGGCGGATTTGTATGCGAACTTGTATGCGGACTTTCATGCGGACTTGTATCCGGACTTGTCATATTACAATGATGCATTCTCCGTGCCATTCGAATACAGCCGATCACAGCTGTCCCAGCTTGCGCCTCCTTCCCTCTTCCTCTTGTTGCGCCCTGTGCCGCCTCTCCTCCTCCTTGGCCCGCCGCTCCTCCTTCCTCGCCTGCTTCTCCCGCGCCTTTTGATCCGCCGCTTCCTCGGCCCTGTCGAGCGCCTGCTGCCGGAGGTCCTTGTTGGGCTCGTAGTACATGCTGACCATGGTCCCGTTCGCGGCGGAGCGGGCGTCTTCCTTGCGCTTGAACGCGATCGGCGCGAGCTCGGTCGTGAACATGGTCAGGATGGCGTCTTGCGCCCGTGCCAGTTTCTTGCCTTCGTACTGCGGCGCAGCCGAGGCGTTCTTGGCGCGGGACGTAAAGACGAGGTCGAGCCGATCGCCTTCGGACAAGATGTGTTTCGCCTGGTTCAACTTGTGCTGCAAATCGCCCTGCGCGCTCTCCCACGTCACCTGCAACTCGCTCGTCTCCTGCTTGACCTTTCTGCGCGCCCTCGCCCGCTCCTTGGCACTCCGATCGGCCTTTTGCAGCTCGGCGCGCGCGAACACACGAACGATGGGCGGCGCCGAGGAAACGAGGCGGATCGTGTGTGTTTTCGCCGGGTATCGGGCGAGGATGTCTGTCATCCGTTGGGGCGGACTGAGGGAATTGTCGGCCGAGGAGACGAGGTGGACGGTGTCGAACGGGATCTCATCGTCTTTTGGTCTAGCGGCGGCGGCGGCGGGGGCGAGGCGGGCACGGGAGGTGAGCAGGGTCCTGTTGAAGGGAATACTGGTGGCGCAAGCGCGAGAGATGGGTCGCCAGGGTGATCTGAGCATCGTTAGGGGTTAGAGGTCAGGTATTCCCCGCTGGTAGGGAACAAGGAAAGTTCTAGGGAGGGTGATGATGTAACATGATTTGCATCCGCATCCCAGTTGCATCCGAGCTGAGACTCTTTCCCTTTTTCCCGGTCGCACCCTGTCATCCATACAAAGAAACACAGCCAAGACCCTAGCCCCTAGCCTCCCACCAATTCACCCCCAACCCAAAATGTCCGCCCGGATCGCAAAGCAAGCATTCACTATCGCCCGCGCCGTCGCCCGTCCCACCATCGTCTCCGCGCGCGCCATCGCTCCCCGATGGACCGCCGCCTCGGCCTCGGCCTCGGGGGTCAAGAGTTTCAGCAGCAGTAGCATCCGCTTCGGAGGCGGTCAAAGTGCGTCTCTCTGCCCTACATGCGTGGATAGTCGCTTCGCACCTGCTGATACTCCTCTCCCCATCCATCAGCCGATGCTGCGCTCTCCGCCAAGCTCGCGGAAGAACTCGCGTACGAGCAAGACTCGGCGACCGCCATGGCCGGGCGGGAACCCGAGTGGCTCGAAGAGTTTACGAGTAACGGCGTGTGGAAAGTGAGCGACAAGGTCGGCGCGGACGAGGTGACGCTCGAGCGACAGTTTGGGAATGAAAAGTGCGTTCAACATGACGAAAACGTGTCGGAAATGCGGCGTTGACGCATCCTTGCCCTCCAGGCTCAAGTTGACCTTTTCCATCTCGGACCTCGACAACCCGCCCGACACGTCGGACCTCGCCGTCGAAGACTCTCCCGAATCCACCGACACCCCGGACGAACCGACGTTCCCCGTCCGCGCTTCCCTGAACATCACCAAATCCGGCCACCCCGGCGCACTCGTGATGGACCTCCTGGTCGAAGATGAATCCTTCATCATCGACAACGCGTCCTTCTACCCGGACCGGACCTTGGCGGAGGATCTGACCGCCGAGGGGGACTGGAGGCGACGCGGGACGTACGTCGGGCCGAGGTTTGATCATTTGGATGAAGAGGTGCAGTCCCAGTTTGAGCAATTTCTGGAGGAGCGCGAGGTGAATGCCAACCTGGGTGAGCCGTGGTCATGCCGAGTCTTTGTGGGGCGCGCGCGCGCGCGCGCGAGTGCTGATGGTTTCGTTGTGCCGCGTAGCCATGTTCATTCCCCTGTACTGCGAGTACAAGGAGCAAAAGGTACAGCGCGCCGCGCGATAAATCTCGACAGGCCGAATGCTGATCTCTCCCTCTTGTATCCGTGTCAGGAATACGTGTCGTGGCTCGGAAACGTCAGAAAGTTTATCGACGTCTAAGCTGTATCACGGTCTCGGGCGTGGATGTAGTCCCTCATGCAAAACATCACTTGTGCTATCTCGGTTCATCACGGTTTCTTCATCGCACGATTTGATGTGCAGTGTCAAACACCCTCGATGACATCGCATATTCATACCTGGTACAACCATCTTATAGATATTCCCGCTCATCCTGAGCTCTTCACTCGGAAAGAATCCCCAACCGGCGGCCGACGGTAACCGCAAAAACGCGTCGAGACGATGCGACGTCGCGTCTATCGGGGCGGAGTGGTCGTCATGCATCATCACCTGATATCGCTGCTTCTGCTTGGAACGCTCAGTCTCAGTGCTTCATCTTCTTGTCCAGTCAGAAGGCTCCCATCGCATCTCGCATCTCGCATCTCGCATCTCGCATCTCGCATCTACTTGCGCATACGGTAGGGCAATATGGGGAAAAAGGTCGCCGTCGGAGGCGTAGAGGGTGCGCCGGATACCGTCTATCAGGTGAGTGGGAAAGCAGGTCACGAATGGTTTCGTGCTCACGAATCTCGCTCTCTAGGCCAACTACAGGTAAGGCCGCTTCCGAACATGGTATCTGGCTTGACTCCCGAATGACTGACTGACCGTACTTTCCAACCATTGGCCATTTGCAGCGGAGTGTAAGTCTCTCACTTCCTTTCGCTCTTCAGGTCCCTTACAAACAGCTTTTCCACCTCAGACCGGTATACGAGATGGTCATCGAAAAGGAAATCATTATGCGACGACGCAACGACGGATGGATCAATGCAACGCATATCCTCAAGGTTGCAAACTTTGACAAGCCGCAGCGAACGAGGATATTGGAAAGGGAGGTGCAAGTGGGTACGCATGAAAAGGTGCAAGGCGGCTACGGCAAGAGTCAGGGTAAGCGGATCCGTGAGTATCCGAGACTGCGTTCTCACCGCAACTCTTCTAGGCACCTGGATTCCGATCGGCCGCGGTATCGAGTTGGCGCAACAGTACCACGTGTACGACGTCCTCCGACCTCTTCTCGAGATCGTCCCGGGCGAGGGGTCCCCTCCGCCCGCACCAAAGCACATCACCGCCGCGCCCGTTCGAAACAAGAAGAAGCTCGCCGGAGAAGGGCTCGGCAATGGTCGTCCAGGCAAGGGCATCCCCATGCTCGCGCCTCCCGCCCCGATCGGCACGGGATACACGCTCCCGCCGCAGCCGCCGCAACAGGGACCGCCGATCACGATGACCCCGACGTTGGCTAACATGATGATGAGCCGGGACCCGAGTTCGGGCCAGGGCGTGCCTGAACCGGATTCGCAACGTGCGATGCCCGACGAGGAGGAGGAAAGCTTTTCGCGCTCACCCTCCGAGAAGAGCTCGTCTTCGAGGACACCGTCGCCGATCGCGCCGGCGGAACATATCATGGGCAGTCTCAATGATCACATGCAGATGCAAGGATTCTACCCGACCGGAGAGGAATACGCGCTCGGTGGGGGAAACACGTTGAATACGGGCAACAAGCGAAAGGCGGAAGACGTCGATCAGAACGGGAATGGATTGGTCGGCCAACCCTTGCAGGCTAGACAAAGGGTTGGGCCATCGGCGGGTGGGTCGACGTCGGCGCCTGCCAGCAACGTAAGTCCATTCTCTTTTCCCGTCGCGTGCCGCCGTTCATTCGCGTTTCGCCCCGGCAGCAGCAGCATCAAACAGCGCCTGTCCCGCCCGAGGTGTACGGCAACATCATTCTCGACTACTTTATCACTGAAAAGGCTCGAATACCCGAATGCTTGATTGACCCTCCCGCGGATTTCGACCCAAACGTCGCCATTGACGACGATGGACACACGGCGTTGCACTGGGCATGCGCGATGGGCAGATTACGCGTCGTCAAGCTTCTCCTCTCGGCCGGTGCGAATATCTTTAGCGTCAATCACGCTGAACAGACGGCGCTCATGCGGAGCGTCATGTTTTCCAACAACTATGACGTGCGCAAGTTTCCGGAATTATACCAGCTCTTGCATCGGTCGACGCTCAACATTGACAAGAGCAACAGGACAGTCTTTCACCATATCGCCGACGTCGCCCTGTCCAAGGGAAAGACGCATGCCGCTCGGTACTACATGGAGACGATCCTGCTGCACCTGGAAGACTTTCCGCGCGAGCTCGAGGACGTGATCAATTTCCAAGACGAAGATGGCGAGACGGCGCTCACGTTGGCCTCGCGGGCTCGCAGCAAGCGCCTGATCCGCGCTTTACTCGACCACGGCGCCGATCCAAAGATCAAGAACCGGGACGGGAAATGCGCGGAAGACTATATCCTCGAGGACGAACGATTCCGGTCCAGTCCGACCTTGGGCGATCGGTTGCGGAACGGCGCGCCCGAGGTCGCACACTTTGCGCCGCAGCTGTATCACTCGACGGCGGCCAAGATGGCGGCGGGCAAGTACGTGACCGACGTCGCGGAGATGTTGAACGGTCTCGCGCAAGGCTTTGACGCGGAATTGCAGGGCCGGGAGCGCGAGGTGAACCAGGCCGAGGGATTGCTCGAGACGTTGAAGACGGATATCGAGGAGGCCAAGCGGACGCTGGCCGAAGTCTCGCAGCGGAACGCGGCGATCGAAGCGGAGCAGCGAAAAGTGCTCGAGCTCGAATCGCAGTTGAGGGGCAACCTGGCGCAAAAGTATCGACAGAGTTGGGACGCCTGGTTGGCGCGTCAGGAGGAGCGGCGAGCGGCATGGGAGGCGGTCGGGAAGCCTGACACGCCCGAATGGACGGACGTTGTCGCGCTCCACGCGCCCGCCTCGACCGACGAAGATCGGACACTACTCGCGGAGATCGACCAGGGCAAGCGGAATCGGGCGGCGCTCTTCAAGCAGTTTGTCACGCAGCAAGCCGAGGTGGGTCCCCCGTTCACCCGCAGGTTGTTGTACCCCCTTGCTGACACCTCGCTCTGCGATAGATCGGGACCGACGAGAAGATGACGGGCTACCGAAAGCTGATTGCCGCTGCGTGCGGCGGTATCCCACCGAACGAGGTCGACAGTTTCTTGGAGAATATCAGAGAGGTGAGGGGATACACCGGTGCGAGGCTTTGCGCTAAGGCTGACAGTCGACCTCTTGCAGACGCTCGAGAATGGGGAGAGTGAACGTGTGGAGACTACCGAGGTGGAAGAGACGACGTAGGCCTGGACGCCCGTGCGGAAGGGACTCGTTGGGATTCTCGGGCTCGGTATCATGTGTGGTGTACATTCTGCTTGTAGGCTATAATACCGGTGTAGACCGTCTTGTTCGATTTCTTTATCGTCTCTGTTGCTGCATAGCGATGCGTGGGTAGTGCCAGCATCTTTGAATGGCCAAGTCAGCCTGCAGTCCGCGCTTGACAAAGATCGACAGTGAAGGGTGACATCGGGTTCGGATTTCCCGACCCATTTCGTGTGGCAAACGTTGCTGGCACATGGCCATGGCCTCGGGACTGTGCACCTGGTCATTCTCCCGGGCACGGGCGCAGAATGCCAGAATGGGAAAGACGTGCAGCTCTGAAACCGCGAGTGAGGATGATGAGTCATCATCGCCATTGCTGTGTGTCGCATGGGATGCCCCTCGGATCAGCGC
Source organism: Naganishia albida (assembly GCA_001599735.1). Taxonomy (NCBI): domain Eukaryota; kingdom Fungi; phylum Basidiomycota; class Tremellomycetes; order Filobasidiales; family Filobasidiaceae; genus Naganishia; species Naganishia albida. The sequence goes on from BCHV01000005.1 coordinate 538,932, forward strand.
AGATCACCGCACAAAGGACAAAGGAAATACACAGCTGATCTACCCGTCGATTAGGGTCTAGCATTCTGGCATTCGCATCCCTTCCTCTCTGCAAGCCCCTCACCCCTCAGCACCTTGTCCGCATCCGCAAGCCCTGCTTCGTTGCACTTTGCATCCTGTTTGCATCCTCTCCACCTGATCCCCTTCAGTGGGATAAGAACCCGTGCTGACCTTGTCCTTACTCGATAGTACCGCTCTTCTCTTCATACACAACCCCTTTCGTATATAACAAGATGGGTCTCGCAAGCAAGATGGGTAAGTGCTTCCCCTTCAACCGATAAGCAGCCAACATGTACTCACCGCCGCAACCCACTCACCCCCACCTCAAATACGACTATCCCTCTTCCGCATCACTGACGACCCATGCACACGTCAACGCCAACGTCAACACCTCGCTCCGTCCACAAACTCATGCATTCTACAAATTTGCCGCGCAATATACAAACCCTACCTGCTCCGTCCCCGGTCATCCTTCCGCGATGCACAACGCATACGGATCCTGGGCCTCAACAGCCGCCATCCAGGGCGCGCAAGGTGCGTTGAACAGCTACGCCACGTCTACCGCCAATACGATGGGTCGGCCCCCTGCCCCTGCCGGTGGAGCGCCACTGGGAGCGCCATACGGGCAGCCTGCACCCGGTGGATATCAGCAGCATCAGCCTCAGGGGTACGGTCAGCAGCCTCAGCAAGCTCCGTATGGACAGGCTGCTCCTCACGGGTACGGTGCTCCTCAGCAAAGTTACGGCCAGCCTCCGCAGCACAATTACGGCCAGCCCCAGCAAAGCTACAACCAGCCTCAGGGATATCCAGGCCAGCAGCAACCGGGCTACCCGGGAGCGCAGCAGGGTTACCCCGGTCAACCTTCCATGGCTGGAGGAAACACCACCAACGTCGGGTACCTCATCCAAGTCCTCTCTCAAACCGTCCAAGACGTAAGTCGCCCACTCCTATGAGACAGCCCGTCGCTCATCTTCCCCCAAGCAACGGCTCCAAGCATTCTACCCGCCTCAAGCACTCGAACAAATCGCCGCCCGAGTCGCCCAGACCGGCGCGTTGGACAGGATCGCCGCCGAATGGCGCTTGCCCAAGGAGGTCGCGCTGGATCTGGTCAAGATTGCGTTGTTTGATGTTGTCATTCTGTGTGATGATTCCGGAAGTATGGCGTTTGAGCAGAATGGGGAGAGGATTGAGGATTTGAAGTTGTGAGTCGCTTCCCCGGGGTGCCGTTAGAAGAGCCATCGCTGATGTGGGTTGGTAGGATTTTGAGTCGGGTTGCGTTTGCCTGTTCGTTGTTTGACCATGACGGAATGTAAGTGGCAACGGCACATGTCGTCTGGCTCGACCTGACGTCTCACGACGCAGCAACATCCGATTCTTAAACTCGCCCTATGACGGCAACCACATCAACTCTGAGCAAGCGGCCATGCAGCTCGTCAGCCAGATCAAGTTCACCGGTAAGTCTCTCGCCGCTCGCGCGCCCACGTCGAGAGAGTATGTTACTGATGACAGCTCGATGTTTCGTCAGGCTTGACTCCCCTCGGAACCAGCTTGGACCAAAAAGTTCTCCAACCGCTGCTGCTCCAGCCCGCGCGAATGAACGCCCTGCAGAAGCCGCTGTTGGTCATTTGTATCACGGATGGCGCCCCGGCTGGTGAACCCGCCGACAAGGGTACGTCTCCGAACCTGACTGCTTTCACCCGGCGCTTGGCGATGCTGATATGATTTCGCGTAGTCTTTGATGTCATCTCCCGAGCACACGACGAACTCGCCCGAACTCGAGTTAGTGATTTTGTGCAAAAAAAAATAAAAAAAATCGTTCGTTGAGCTGATTTACGCCTCGTCCGTGTGGGTAGTACGGCCCCGACGCGGTGTCCTTCCAGTTCGCGCAAGTAGGGGACGACCGCAAAGCCGAGGAATTCCTGTCCGCGCTCGATGCACACCCTAAAGTCGGCCCGCTCATCGACAGTACCGGAAACTACGAAATGGAGTCTGCCCAGTTCCTCAGGATGAGTGGGCAGTCGATGGACCCGAGCTTGTGGATCATCAAGATGCTCCTCGGCGCAATAGACTCGTACGTTTCGAGTGTGAGAAACGTAAAGAAATATACTCTGATCATGCGGGGGTTCTTGTTTGGCAGATCTTACGACACAAAGGATGAACGAGTCCGACGATAAACACAGCGCCTGCAAACTACTCTGCCCGTTCGAACTAGCTCAGCATTGTCGCTCTGGGCTACCGTCTCGAGGAAACGCACAAAGAATGCACAAGAAATCAGATTGTACAATGGTTATACAAGATAGTCGCTTTTGACTCTGGTAAAGAAGAATATGCATTCCCCTTGTTCTACATGATCCTTCCGGCACTGCGGGTGGTGATCCGACAAATGAGTACAGCTACAGCTTTGCCGAGCGCGCATTCTCAGAAAGATGTGGAGTCTGTTATGTGGATCCCGGGTATACTAGACTCGTTACCAGCTACAGTCGCAAAATCTCGCTCGCCTGCTACGTGCGTTATTGAATGGGATGAGCGCGAGTCTACAGTTCGTCTGTGAAACTGTTTGAGAGTATGCTTTTCTAGCAAGCCAGCAGAGTCTCCGACCACCATCATCGGCGAATTGCGAATAACGCATGGCCCTCCAGAAGCTGTTTCCCTACTCACGGTTCACCCGCGCTTCATTGTATTAATGCGACAACGTCCGTCTGAAAACGAAGTGACTGGTGTAGACAACCAGGAAGCCGTCGCGGATCATTCAACGTCACCCTACGATGTAATCGCAAAGATAGCATGGTCATCAAAGTCGGAAATTGAGGTTGCGTGTCATGGACAGGGCGAGAACATTGTAGTAGAGCGAATCGAGCTCGGCGATGTCGAAGTGGATAGTATTCACATCGAGCGGTTGACCGTTGAACCCATAGACCGGGGAGGGACAGACCTGCATATCGGAGTCCCGCTTGGTTGGCGTTTGCTTTCGTCGAGGGGCGCTCGGACTTCCAGGGGAACGCATTGGGCTTTTGCTTGTGGCCCTCGATGAAGGTCCCACGCGCGTTGCCGAGTAGTATACCTAGTTAAGGCGAAAAGCATTGAGCCCCGTCCTCGGGAGTTCAAGGCTAATGCTCTTATTATCCCGTTCCTAGGAGGCCATCGGCATCGGGCGCTGGCCGTAGCTGCAACTGGAGTTCGGAGTATGAAATATTCGAGTTCCAAGCGTCTTCTTCATCTTTGAGCTTCTCGCCGTGCTCCTCGTTGAAGTCTTCGGAATCGGTATTGGCTTCCGATTCGGTCTGCGCCTGAGACTAGGTTGTTACTCCAGACGCCGTGCTGACTACGACGACACCGCCTTCATTGTTCTTCTCGTCGTTTTCGATAGCTGCTGCCAATTCCCTCAGGGCGACCTGTTCCTCGAGAAACGGTTGTGCAGCTATCTCGCTGTCAAGTCTTATGATGCCATGGAGGCACGACGCAGACTATAAGCACGGCGACTGCCAGTACGAACCCGATTGGCTCAATATCTCTCGTCTTCCCGTAGAACGCAAGAACACGCAAGAAACTTGCTTGCACGTCATTCTCACGGAAGATCGTCTCAAGTAGCATCAAGGCGAGTGCCCACGTCCCTTGTCCAGCATGTTCCACTCTGGCATCGCGGATGACACACGGGGAGGACCTGGACCCGATGTTTGTCCTTTCTGTCATGTACCCCGTACTCACCGGTCGATAGTAATAAGCCTTCCTCTCATTCTCTTCGTCTCGTATCTCAACTCTCAAGACCCGCGCTCTGAACAAGGCCTCACCCATGCGATTGTCGTGTGTCACGGCGAAACAGGAACAGACAGTCGCAGAAACTTGACGAGGCCAGCTCTGTCGGTCCGCCCTCGGATGTGTCGGAACAGTCGATCCGCCCATTGCTGAGAACTTCTAGCAAGCTGAAGAGTTCGAACCAACCACCATCGACCTATAACGAACATTCCGTGCCGATTATGTGCCGCTACCAGAGCTAAACCGCCATTTCATTCGGGCGTGACAACCTCACACACGCGTTCACCAATCTCCTTGCACTCATATCTAATCAAACAGCGCTAGTCACCACTCGTTGGCGATATCAGCTGAACGAGGCCAATCGTGTGAGCGGTATAACGGATAGTGGCTTTTTGGCGGGAGCAAAAAATAACTTGTCGCGCGAGTTCGCCCCGCTTTGCAAGCAAGAATTTTGGCTGACGCCATTCCGCGATCGACAGAGAAACGGCGAAAGAGGTCTCGTCCTTTTAGATAAAGGGACAGACGGCAGCGTAGAAACTGATATCCCCCTCGTAGCTATCATCGCATCGCCCTCAACATGTCTTGCAAGCACACTCCTGCCGCTCCGATGTCGAAACAACAATGTTGCTCCACGACTGGCAACTGCCCATGCGCATCCACCTCCAAATCGAACCGAGTCGATCCCGCCACAGCGAGTGCAAACGAGACTGTCCGCCTGCCGAAATCCAAGAAGAACGGCCACGCTTCCACCGCCAACGAAGGTGTTTGGAAAGTCACCGATGAACGGACATCGTTGATTGCGCAGAATGGAGCACGAGGTGGAGATTACGGGTCGCGATCCCGGGAGAACAGTCCCGCGCCGAGTATCTTTGACAAGTGCGATGCTGCACCTGGGTCGACGTGCTGCAGGGATGCAGTGCCCGAGGAGCGTCATCTGATATCGCACGATATTGTGCGTGACATGTGAGTGTCCTTCGCGACCGACAGTGGACCCGGACACTGATATCGTTTCTTTGTACAGTATCATTGGCCTGTCGGATGGTCTTACCGTTCCATTTGCCCTAACCGCCGGTCTGTCCTCACTGGGTTCCAGCAAGTTGGTATACATGGGCGGATTGGCGGAAATCGTCGGTGGGGCTTTCAGTATGGGCGTAGGGTGAGTGTCGTCAGACTGGTTCGCTACTTGCCGTTCTGACATCCTCTTCAGCGGATATCTCGCCGCCCAAGCGGAACAGGATCTCTTCCGCCACAAATTCTCCGAATACACGCGGCGCCTCGAGATCGCGTGTGGCTCCGAAGTCGACCGTGAAGTACACGAAGTTCTCGCCCCGCTCGGCGTGACCGAAGACGTCTCCCGCGCCGTCTCCAACTCGCTCGTCCAAGCCGCCCTCGCAGACGAAGTCGCCTCATTCTCATCGTCAGACTCTCGTGCGCTCTTTGGACACCGATTCAGCTGGATGAACCGCGCGTCCAAGAGGCCCGTGCCAACCAAGGGGACGACGGCGTTCTTGCTCAAGTTTGGGTTGGGGATGGAGGAGGTCCCGTCGAGTCGGTTGTTTGCGAGTGCGTTCACGATTGGCGCCAGTTATGCCTTGGGCGGGTTGGTGCCGTTGGTGCCGTACTTCTTCATTGACAGGGCATATGTCGCCCTGTATTGGTCTATCGTGAGTGCCTTTGCTCGTTTCAATCCGGCTACGGGGCTAATCGTTGGCACAACAGGGCATCACCAGTATCATTCTCCTGCTCTTCGGCGGGTTGAAGGCGTGGTTTACGGTAAGTTCCAGCTGCGCATTTTCCCATCTTCGTCGTACTCAAACCTTTTCGCTTAGGGAGCCGCACCGGGTCCAGGAGGAATCGTCTGGGGAGCAGTCTCTACGACGCTCGTTGTGGCTGCCGCTGGTGCTGCATCGTTTGGCATCGTGCGAGTACTGGAAAACTAGGGGATACCAAGGCACACACGGTTTCGGCTTGTACTATAGATGTAGCAACAGTGTAGAGGTGTAAGGGCAGCATCACTTAATAGACCCGAGTTCGTGGAGGTATGGACGGATGGCCTCGCTGTTGGTAAGCGGGTCGTCTCGTTGTGATCTCCAGCTGCGATTATTTCGAAGGGAGTCCTATGATAAGAAGAGCAAGCTGAAGAGCAGTATCGCGTCTCACTTGCGTCCCGGCTCCGGCGGATTAGCATTAGATAAGGCAACGCGTTATTTGGTTCCGCCTTTGAAACGAATCTCGCTCGAGCGTAGAAGGTGAGTGAACACAAACAAACATCCTTCGATTAGACTTCCTCCTGATCCGCTCTCAGTCCATATCAAGCAAGGGAAACTCGTACAGTACCTCGACACAGAAGTCAGCAGTCGGAACTTGGCGGTGCGAGCGAATAGCACGAGCTGCACAGGAACTGTGGTGAGTTCGCCAACTCAAGGGGCGGTGATTATCAGGTCTGACTGAATACCTTCTTGTCGATCAGCAAGATGCCAGCGACAACCCGGCGTGACGGCCAGCAGGACGGACCACAGCACAATCGACCAGTCCCGCAAGCAGCATCTTCCCGGATTCATCGCGCCCAAGCGTCAAATAAACTTCCGCATAGCGCAACTCAGCTGATACAGGCGCCGCCTTCCCGTCGGCATGCACATCTTCAATCACTTTTGGCTGAGAAGGAGCGTCAGCTCGCCGCTGTCGGAGAGATGGGTCAGGAGCTGATCCGACAGCAGCAGGAGATGAGGGAGGCAATTGAAACCATGGTCTCCTCGGAGGTGGCTGAAGGGGATGATGATGATGGAGAGGATGACGAGGATGCATGGGTCGAGAGTGGACTCCGTGCGTTGCAGACGAATTTGAAGGAGTATTCGCAGAACAATCAGACATTACTGGCAAAGATCCAGAAAGCTGTGAGTACGCGTCGTGTGCGATGCAGTGCGGCGTTGAAAGCTTTCATAGGAGGAAATGATCACTCTCGATAGCAAGGCAAAGCCCAAAGGACGAGACGGCATCACATCATCGGTATCGGACCCATTTCTGGACACCACACCTCAACGTCCGGCGTTCAACACCTATGCCAGCACGCCATCGAAAGTCGGCTCTGCAACCCCGGGTGGCGAACCGGCCAACATGTCCAACTTTACGCTTGCGCAGGCGATCGGCAGTGACTTGATTACCGAGGTCAGAAGACTCAATACGCTTTTGAACGAGCGGGACAAGGCGTTGAAGGAGACGAATGTCAAGTTGTCGGAATTGGAAAAGGCGCATGAGACGATGAAGACGCAACTCAGGTCTGATGAAATAGAGAAGGGTAAGTCCAGAACGCGCCGATGGTGAAGAGATAGCACTTAATGTTGTGCTGGAATATAGAGCGTCTCAAGGAAGACAACTGGAACTTGGAAGTATCCAATCAGGAGAATCGAGCTCGGGTTGAAGACCTGCAGTCGAACCTCACCAAGACGGAAAACGAACTCAAGCGTCTCAACAAGAACCTGGCGTCTTCCCGCGAATCCGCCGAAGTCAATAAGACGGAAACCGAGCGACTCAAGGCGACTGTCGAGGAGATGCAGGCAAAGCACGAGGCGGACCTCGCTCGTGCGCGAACTCGTGAGGCCGGGCTGGAGCGTGAAAAGTCCGACTTGAGGGAGCAACTCGCGATGGAGAAGAAGCGGATCGGCTTCAGTACACATAGCTTGCGGCATATGGCTTCTCGTGATCGCCTTGGTTCCCCTGGCGCGCTCAGCCCCGCCGACAGCAGAAGACGATCGACAAACCGTCGGGATACCGGCAATGATGACGATGATGATGTTTTCGGTCGTATCGAGGGGTCCAAGCGACGTGGACCTGGCTTTGGTCCCGATGGCGATGTCAACAGCCCGTCGTCGTTGTACGCTTCCGACTTTGGAGACGCTAGTCCCGATACATCGTTGTCGAAGACCGAGCTGCAACATCAAAGCCCTCTGGCTCAGCCCAACTTCAACGAGTTGGAGGACTTGAAGGAAGAATTGTCGCAGAAGGACGCCGAGATCAACGAACTGATGGAAGAGCTCGCTCGAATGCGCGAAGCCTCCGGCGTTCCGTCAGAATTGGCGAATTCGCTTCAACCCAGTGCCTCTGAGTCGCCACTGGCTTACTCCAAGTCACGCCTGCCGCAACTCGGTCGCGGACGCGTCGTTTCCCGTGGGGTTCGCGGCAGACGAGCTCGAGGCGGAAGTCGGCAGCCAAGCGGGCTCGGTCGACATTCAAGCTTTGATTCTCCGACAAGCAGTCCCGGCAACACGCCTTCACCTTTGAGTCAGGGAATTGGAGAAGTATTCCACTCCGAGTCGCCGAGGTCCGACATCTCCACGCCTTCTCGCGCAGGCAAGTCGCCACTGAGCGAACAATTCACCCCGGACACGCACTTTGGCCGACTTCGTGACGCAAGCGATACTCCGGACTCGATATCCGTTGCCCGACGCTTGATTTCGCACCCGTCGCAAGTCAGTCAACTCAGTAGACCGGATAGCTTCATCGTCAATACCGATAATCTGGGCAGCGAGCTCGCTGCATTGGCGGATGAAGATGACGGTGACGACGAAGAGGAGCTCCCGTCTGTCCCAGTCCAGGTGACGTATGCCGACGCCGGCACCATGACGGATCCTGTGGAACCCGAGATACAGGTTGTTCGGGAAGAAGGACCCGCCAGTCATCCAACACCCCTCAGCCTTATCATGCCCGTATCTAGGCACAACTTGGCTGCTCTCGCGGCCACCACAGAGACCACACCCCGTCCGGACCGATTCGCTCGAAGTCCCACGCTGGCTCGATCACCTTCGCCAACTTCGACTATTGGACCGAAAACAGACATGGACGACGAGACGGACTACGAATCAGCTCGTTCAGTGGTGACTGTCATGCCTAGCGATCAGAATGGAATGACATCGGATGACTTCCATTCGCTTGCCACGGAATCCAGCGCCGATGACGACAGCGACCAGGAAAGTATCCGTGCTCTCGGCAGAAGGGGCGCCAATGGACGGTCCATCCCGAATCTCCGCTCCTTTGCACAACAACCAGTTCGAGAAGTTGTCAAGGAAGTCATCATGGAAGTCCCAGTCATTCAAGAAGTCGAAGTCATCAGGGAGGTCATCAAGGAGGTTCCCGTTGACCGCGAAGTGATCCGCGAGGTGGAACGAATTGTCGAGGTCGTCAAGGAAGTTCCTGTCGAGAAGCTGGTCGAAGTCATCAAGGAGGTCCCGGTCGAAGTCGAAAAAGAAGTCGTCAAGGAGGTCTTTGTCGATCGCGAAGTAGTTAAGGAAGTCTTTATCGACCGACCCGTCGAGATCGTCACGGAAATCGAAAAGATTGTCGAACAGCCAATCGAAGTGATACGAGAGGTGGAGCGCATCGTCGAAGTCGAAAAGATCGTCAATCGGCCCGTGGAGGTGATACGCGAAGTCGAAGTGGAGAAAATCGTGGACCGCCCTGTGGAAGTCGTCAAGGAGGTGGAGAAGATTGTTGAAGTGGAGAAGATTGTTGAAGTGGAGAAAATCGTGGACCGACCAGTTGAAGTCATCAAGGAAGTCTTCGTCGATCGACCAGTCGAAGTGATCAAGGAAATCGAGAAGATTGTTGACCGACCGGTTGAAGTCATCCGAGAGGTCGACAAGATCGTCGAAGTGATCAAAGAAGTACCGGTCGAAGTGATCAGGGAGGTTTACATCGACAAGCCTGTCGAAGTCGTCAAGGAGGTCATCGTTGAGAAACCTGTTGAGATTATCAAAGAGGTCATTGTCGACCGACCAGTCGAAGTCATCAAAGAAGTCTTTGTTGACAAACCTTTCGAAGTGATCAAGGAGGTTCAAGTCGAGGTCATCAAGGAAGTCTTTGTCGACCGCCCCGTCGAAGTCATCAAGGAAGTATTTGTCGACAAGCCATTCGAAGTGATTAAGGAGGTCGAGGTCATCAAGGAAGTTGAAGTCATCAAGGAAGTTGAAGTCATCAAGGAAGTTGAAGTCATCAAGGAAGTCGAAATCATCAAGGAAGTCCCCGTTGATCGACGTGTCGAAGTTATCAAGGAGGTTGAAAAGATCGTCGACCGACCTGTGGAGGTGATCAAGGAGGTCGAGAAGATTGTCGACCGCCCCGTGGAAGTCATCAAGGAAGTGGAGAAGATCGTTGAAGTCGAAAAGATCGTGGACCGACCCATCGAAATCATCAAGGAGGTGGAGAAGATCGTTGAGATCGAGAAGATAATCGACCGACCGGTTGAAATCATCCGAGAAGTGGAGAAAATCATCGACCGACCCGTGGAAATCATCAAGGAAGTCGAGAAGATTGTTGAAGTCGAGAAAATCGTCGAGATCGAAAAAATAGTCGACCGCCCTGTCGAAGTCATCCGCGAGGTCGAAAAGCCAGTCGAGGTAATCCGAGAAGTCGAAAAGATCGTTGACCGACCCGTGGAGGTGATCCGAGAGGTGGAAGTCGAGAAGATTGTGGATCGCCCCGTCGAAGTCGTCAAAGAAGTGGAGAAGATCGTCGAGGTGGAAAGGATCGTCGACCGCCCGGTTGAGGTCATCCGAGAAGTCGAGAAGATCGTTGACAGACCAGTCGAGGTCGTCAAGGAGGTCTTCGTCGATCGACCTGTTGAAATCGTCAAGGAGGTTCAAGTCATCGTCGACCGACCGGTCGATGTCATTCGAGAAGTGGAAAAGATCGTGGAAGTCGAGAAGATTGTCGACCGGCCGATCGAGGTCATCAAAGAGGTCTTTGTCGACCGACCCGTCGAAGTGATCCGAGAAGTGGAGAAGCTCGTCGAGATCGAAAAGATTGTCGAAGTGGAAAAGCTCGTTGATCGGCCTGTTGAGATCGTCAAGGAGGTCGAGAAGATTGTCGACAGACCAGTCGAAGTCCTCAAAGAGGACTTTATCGATCGACCTGTCGAGGTGATCAAGGAGGTCGAGAAGATCGTTGACCGACCAGTCGAAGTGATTCGAGAGGTCGAGAAGATTGTTGAAGTCATCAAGGAGGTACCGGTGGAAATCATCAAGGAGATCTACATCGACAAGCCCGTCGAGGTCACCAAGGAAGTAGTCGTCGAGAAACCTGTGGAAATCGTCAAAGAAGTCATTGTCGACAGGCCAGTCGAGGTGATCAAGGAAGTATTTGTCGACAAACCGTTCGAGGTGATCAAAGAGGTGCCGATTGAGGTCATCAAAGAGGTTCACATCGACAGACCATTTGAAGTCGTCAAGGAGGTCATCGTGGAGAAGCCCGTCGAAGTCGAACGGATTGTAGAAAAACAAGTCGATGTCATTCGGGAAGTGTTCGTCGACCGACCCGTGGAAGTCGTTCGCGAAGTCCCTGTCGAAAGGATTGTCGAGAAGGAGGTGATACGACACGTCGATGTACCGGTTGAAGTTATCAAATACGTCGACCGCGAACGCATAGTCGAGGTGCCCGTCGAAACGATCATCGAAAAAGAGGTACCGGTCGACCGGATCGTCGAAAAGGAAGTTCCTGTCGAGAGGATTGTCGAGAAGGAAATCGTGCGCGAAGTGCCCGTCGAGACCATCAAGTAAGTCGGCCGAGGCTTGCGTTTCGCCACGTTCGCGCGGAATATATATTGACTGGCACTGGCCCTTTCCTTTTCAGATTCGTCGAAAAAGTCGTCGAGCGCGAAGTCTTCGTTCCCGTCGATATGCCGAGGGAGATTACTCGGGATGCAGGGTCACAGACGGAACGGCTGGCGTCAGCATCTTCCAGCATGATTTCACCTTTGACCGATTCTGGCCTCTTCCGCGATTCCAACTACGAGTTCCTTAGAGCCCCGCCCTCTGCAAACCCGAGCATGCGATCCAGGAAGAATTCCAGAAGCATCCATCAAGATGCTCCAAGTCGTGCTGTCTTGGGGCCGCGCGTGGACAATCAGATCCTTCTCAGCTCGGTCACGCCCGTTCTCGATAACGACCGCCCCAATGCTGCACACAAGACCATACCTCCGCCCAAATCGACGGCACCCCAATTCGGTTCGCAAATGGATCCGTCTGGTGCACCATTGGTGTCGCCCTCGGCAAAGGAATGGTCGGACTCGGTCTTTGCTGTCCCCTCGCTTCCGGCACCCTCTATGGCTCGCAGCGAGATGGTGACGCCTGTTTCGCGACAAAGTTCACGCGCAAGTATGCAGCGGGACGACGCAAGCCTCGGTGGTCCTACGGGAAGCACCTCCAAGTATTATTCAAGTGCTCGATCCGGCCCAAGTCAGGGATCCATTCGACAAAGCCTGGATAGCGTCAAGCAGCGGGCGGATGTTGTGGTTCCTGCAACACCTGCATCTCGATCGACCACACAGCAGCGTATGGCGAGCATGAGCTCTGCCCGCTCAAGCGAATACGGCCTTCCACCGCATCCCACGCAGTCGGGACAGCAAGCCTTTACGGCTTCTGGATCCACAGATCCGGCGGTCGTACAAGATCTCACAAAGACCATGATCGGACAATTCTTGTGGAAAGACACTAGAAAGGCATTCGGTTCCGGTCTCTCAGGTAATATGCATGAACGGTTCTTCTGGATCAACCCGTACACCAAGACCTTGTACTGGAGTGCCGTCGATCCTGGAGGAGTACACGCTGCGGAATCCAGCGCAAAGAGTGGTAAGTCTGCGTGCGCAATGCCGAAGTCCGATATGCTCATCTTTCCTATGCAGTTTACATCTCTGGCATCAAGTCTGTACCTAATGAAATCACCTCTCGAAACGATATGCACGTGGAATCACTTCTCGTCATGACCACCGGACGAGAACTCAGGTTGACAGCTGGATCTAGAGAACAGCACGAGACCTGGATGAATGTAGGTTGCCTTCTTGACTTCCTAGTCCCGCAATCTAATGTATCTTCATTACAGGGCTTGTCATACTTGATCAGCAAACCCTCTCAAGCCACGATGTCCGGAACGGCTAGCTATATCCCAACCGAGACTCTGACGACGCCTGTCAGACGTGACGTTGACGAATTTGGTCGACGGGGCAAGATCCAGTCTTCGAGAAGCCTACGAAGCTACGTTTCTGAGAATACGACTCCGAAACCCACGGAGCCCCGTACCCAATCGGCCATGTCGATAAGAGGCAGCACTCACAAGAACAAGCGACCGGGAACCGTCGCTCATGAATACCTTCTCAGGGTCGAAAATGGATTGCCTCCTGTCGGACTGATGGGCCGGATAAACAGCGGCATTGAGATGGACTTTGACCATATCGCCCGAGCGGAAGCGATGGAAACTGATGGGGAGGACTACGAAGGTGTAGAGAACGTGCGAGGTGAGTTAGACGTCGATATTCAACCTGATTAGGAACTGACCTTGTGCGATAAAGCTTGCTGCAACGGAAAGCACGATATCGGTTCCCTCCGGGACGGCCACAGCCACCACAGCCACCACAGACATCGGACACCTTCGACGACTTCTCGTCGAATTGATGACTCGGTAACTCCGAAGAACAAACCAGCTCGTTCGCCCTCAATGGCGACATCGACGTGGTCTTATCGAACGCGGCGAAGCAGCAACTTCTCGGAAGATGACGAGAATCGATCCATGTTCGGGGGCATCCAGAAGCGAAGCCATAGCCGAACAGCGCTGGGACCGATCTTTGATGGCGCTCAGTACCTCGAGCCAATGACGCCCAGTGCGTCTTCCAAGTCTGTCCGCCAGAAAGGCCTGAAGAAGCGAGATTATCTCTCTGGCTCCAGATCCAGCCCATCATCCCCGCGAGTTTAACGTATCCGACTATCGAGGGCGAGGGGGATCTTTTGGTGTATCATCATTGCACAGTATCATTAGGAGCTGTCAATCTGTCTTGATGTTTTGGATATGATGTATGATTCCATAATTGCGGGTAATCACAACTCTGTCGCGAGCTGCAGCCGCAACTGTGAGCGCCCTCAAGACGCGCAGATTAGGCTGGGCTGTTGTTCCGCTGAATGCATCACTAGAGAGGCGGAGCAAACCTGCATGGTCAATTCGGGTATCTCATGCCAAAGTCAATCCGAAGCGGGCTTTAGGGCGGTCGCGGAGTTGATGGCGAAGGGCACGATTCCAGCTCGCAGCACCGGCCCAGCTGATGCCCTTAGTCAAGTATCTGAGTAGGAGCTGCTTTTTCATCTCATCGTCGTCACCATGAGGTTCAGCGAGCATCGAAATTCTCACGCTATTTGGCGTTCCCCTCTTCCAGAAGCCGCAATCTCACGGAGGGCTAGTGATGTAGCTCCCAGTGAAAGGGTTTGCAACCACTTGGGTTCTCGTCCCGCCGCATATGTGCCTTCAGCGTAAGCTCGGGTCGACGATGACCCAGCACATGGCACTCTTTACAGCGGCGGGTCTTGTAACAGGCAGGTTTTATTGCTGCTTCTGCGGGAGTGTGTCAACCCCTTATCGAAGTTCTCAGTCTGCCCTTCAGAGAGTGTCGTCCGGTGCCATCATCACTCTCGGGCATCAAGGATAGGGACCAAGCGAGTCGACAGCGTTTCCAAGCCGTCGGCAGGAGCCATTCAGCGTTTGAAGAAGGGCGCAACCTATTTCACATGATAGTACCGCCGCGCCGTTCCATTTTTGACTTTGCATTTCAAAGAGAGTCCGCGACAGCACGATGGGATATGGATCATACTCGAAAAGCTGTGTCACAAAATGAACTTGACTTAAACCATATAGGAACGTTTTACTTTTCCTTATCATGAACCGGTCCCTTGGTGCAGTGGTAGCATAGCAGACTTCGATCGTCTCGTAGCAATCTGTCGGTCGTCAGTTCGAATCTGGCAGGGATCTAATAGGAATACATTTTTTTGCGATTCTGGGAGGGCGACATACGGCGGTTGTTTTTACAGGAAGGTGGAGGACCATGTTCTGGATTTCAGTATTTCTACCTCAGATACTTCTCAAATTGTTCAAGAATGGGTTTGTTGGAGAGACCAGAGTCTCACGTACACAGTGATACCCGACCAGAGCGTATAGCTTTCGAAATGAAGGCAATAGGCCATTAGTCGCACACAATCTTAGGCAAAATTTTGAGTCCAGTTTTCACGACAACGGCGATTCGCAGCGACATGGCAAAAAGGTTGTCCAGTCGCAAAAAAGTTGACCTACTAGATCCCTGCCAGATTCGAACTGACGACCGACAGATTGCTACGAAACGATCGAAGTCTGCTATGCTACCACTGCACCAAGGGACCGGTTGATGTTGCTCTTGCCTCTCACAAAACATGATTCCCCTGCACCCGGGCTGTCTCTCTCTGCCCCTCGCATCTATCGGCCATGCGGCATATAATCAGGCCGGCATACCCAATTGCGTATTCGACTCACCGTGGGCTATAGGCAGCCAGCTGGCAAGCGTTACGGCTGAGGCTGCTGGTGTCGCACTTTAGACAAGAGCACCTTCGACAATGACCTTGATTTGGTGATGACGTAAGATTTCCTGGTTAGTCGCCTGGGCAGCAGCCACGACTTGTAGCTTGCCCTTCTGCATTTCGCATCTCGTCGTCTTCCACCTGTCCTCGCGCGAACCGCTCCCTCGACACACTAGGCGAACGGAACCGGACGAGCCGGGGGCTAAAGCCGTCCTTCGAGTTTGTGTCATGTATGCAACTCGGCCGCCCTGGCTCATCCTTCTTCTAGTCGCCTCCCCACCTTTGTGGCGGCATCACAAGTTCCTCTCGAAAATTATTTTGATAAGGACACTTCACCCACTTCATGGCGGTTCACACAGCACAATGACACTGACGGGTGGATGATTGGAAACACTCAAAACCGTCGCAGGCTGCCATGGGTCCGCATATCCACATTCTTCAACCCCTAAAGATGGCTAGTGAACCGTTGAGCAAACACGAATCAAGCGGAGCCCTTTTGAAGCGGCCTCATTCCGGAAACGATTGCGAGAATCGTCCTCTTCTGCGTGGAATGATCTAATAGTCAGGTGTTTGTACTGAGCATGGAAGGCCTCAAATGGGTATAGTCAAAGTCGCTAAGCAAGACGTGCCCATACAGGCAGACTATATTGGGATGATACCTCTATCTCGGATTTCGCCTCAAGGGGAGGGCCAAGGAGTTAAACCCAGGTTTTCTAAAGCCACGTGTATCGTAATATGTGTTGTAGACTCGCGCGATGAAGCTACATCGTCAACACCGAGAATGAAGTGCGGCGATCCATCGGGTCGCGACTCTGTCAAGCAGCGATCCCACGAACGCCGGTCAGTCATAGCCCGACCAGCACGCCTGAGCGACTCACATGGCTCAGAATGATCCTCTCTTCGTCAATCATCAGGCCGGTGATCTCGTACGACTGGGCGGTCCTCGTAATGACCAGATAGGGCAAGTTGGTTTCAAAGTGCACATGCCGGGATTCCTCCAGGTACACCCTCGAAGGATGCGCGCGCGAGACGAGTTGTACCGTGTAGTCCCCAAATATGACGCCATTCTCGTCTCTCCCGGTACCGAGCATGCTTCCGTACTCGAGTTCGAATTTACGGATGGATGTAGGAGAGAAATCAAAGATCTGCAGGTGCGATGGTCGGTCGTCTTCCTCTTCGTCATCGTCTTCATCAGTCGACGGCAGTTCGATGCGCGTGACGTAACGGTAGCCATGAACGAAACACACCTAGAAGCCCAAGAGCGGTCAGATAAAGTTTTGCCTGAGCATTGACGGGCCTTACCCAACGCGGCGCTGCTTCAGGTTCTTCGATCACCCGCGTGAGGTGTTTCCACTGATCCCATTCCAGAATATAATCGTCCTCTTCCAGCTCCTGCTTGGCTTCCCTCTCCGCCAGCAACGCTAGATGAGCTTCTGCCATCTTTAGCAATTCCTCTTTGAGCAGGAAAACCACGGTCTCTTCCGCGATCGGGAATCCGCCGGCCTGGAGAACGAATTGCAATGACACCACCAGTAACCCAGTCGCCGGATCCTCTGTGAAAGGCTTGAGTTTTCCAAGAGGTGTTGGCACGGACGTACTCGGGAACGGCGGATCTGGTCGTGCGAGAATGGAGCGCAGTTCGAGGTTGACAGCTGGGTTGGATCGGTAAGGGTCCATCGAGAATCGCACGAGCAGTTTCGCAACCGCTGGAGTACTAGGATCTTCCACTCCGCCGAAGCCGTAGATGTCGAGGTGAACGCTGTGATCCTCCTCACCAACGAGCAAGAATCTCTGTCGATCCAGCAATATCATAGCTGGTGCTAAAGAGGTGTTCGGCAAGACGAGTTCCTGACGGCTCGATGTGAGTATTGCCTGTCTGCGCTGCAGCATCAGCGGACGACTCACCGATAAGAGTTGCCCCGTCTTCCAGTTGAAGATCCTCACCATATGCGGATGTACCTCTTCTTGCTGTTGACCATGCTCATGCATGACTGAATTCGCTGGGGTCGCGGAAACGGCCAAAATATCGCCAAAGATCTGGAGTAATTGGTATACGTTGCGGACCCTGGTGGATCCATCGATGCTGTATAGCGGTATACGGGTCGCAAGGGGATGCGGCTCGAGTGTGGATATCGTCAATAGGTGATACCGCAGCCAGGGCATGTCGCCTTGGGTGTTTTCATATTTCCTGGGTAAGCGTATCAAGAGCTCATGAGATGCCTTCCCCACATAATGATCAACGGGAATACATACAATTTCTCTGATATGACAATCAGGTCTTGCGTAGGATCGAACGTCAGATCCGCTACGTCGAATCCCACATCCCGGGTTTCGCGAGGGACTTGTTTCATGAGACCGTCATCCGACCAAGGTAGTGGCACCATCCTGAGCATATGCGGCTACAGAGGAGGTCATGAGCAAGGATTTTTTGCCATCAGCTTTTGCGTACCTTGACACCCCGCAGCTGATCGAGCCATGAGATATCGCCTTCAGTATGCAGGAATATCCCTTCCTGCAGCTCGTAGATCGACGTGGCTCCTTCCACCTCAAAGTTATGACCTTCCTTTCGAGGCGTCAACGTCGACCAGGCTTTCTGCCTGGCCTCGAGCTCTTGCAGCTTTTCAAACGGCGGCTGTTCGTGGTCGACATCGACAAGGTGGTGAGCTAAAAGCATAAAGTTGTACCGAACTTTCGTGGACTTGAAGACGGCTTGACATCGTTTATCGACCTAGAATTGAGATTCAGAAAGCGGGCTCATTTCAGCAGATGAAGACGTACGTACCAGACCCAGACGAATGTAATCCCCCACCGCGAGCGTTTCGAAAACGGTTTCCACAATTTCGTCGGGAAGATCAGCCCAACCGACGGACTCAGACGGGGTTTCCATTTCGGGATCAGGACCGTGGGCGGTCTTAAGATAGCGTCGTATTGATCGTGTGAAATCGATCCCGTAGAGATTTATGGCGAGTATGTCACCAGTCTATATATCAAGCTGTATCAGCACATGTTTGACAAGAATTCAAAGGAAGAGAATGACTCGTCATCCGCATTTGGATCCGCATATTCTATTCTATCTTTGTGCCCTCAGTAACTCTTATGGTTGCGCTGCAAGCCCCTAACCAGCCCTTAAGGTTGATCACCCGATGCCTTTCGCCTGGAACAAAACGAGCGCATCGGCAACTGCGATTCATGACATTTTGGCAATTCTATATCGTACACGATACAATCTACTGCTTCAGGTCAGCCAACCTGACTCTCACGGCGTTCGCGTGAGCCTCGAGTCCCTCCCGTTCAGCCAACGTGACGACGATGGGACCGAGGACGCGGAGTCCGTCTTGGGTGAGCTCCTGCGAGGTGATGTGCTTTTGGAAAGAGAGCGTGTTGACACCGCTGAATTGTCTGGCGTAGCCGTACGTCGGGAGGGTGTGATTTGTTCCGGATGCGTAGTCACCGCAACTTGGAGGAAGAGATTAGCTGGATACTAGCAGAACGAGCTAAAGAACGTACCTCTCTGGTGAAAAGGCGCCAACAAAGACACTACCGGCATTGTTCACCAACTGAACGGCACCGGGAGCGTCCGCCAAGTGCAAGATCAAGTGCTCCGGCGCATACTCGTTGGAGAATGCCATAGCCTCGTCCAGCGTCTTGGTCTTGACGATCAAACTCTTCTTGATCGCCTGCTTGATGATGTCAACTCGGGGCAGGGCACGAGCCTGACGATCGACTTCAACTTCAATTTCTTCCAGGAGCGAAGCGTCGAGGTCGATAGCGACGAGCACGACCTGGGAGTCGATACCGTGCTCGGCTTGCGAGAGCAGATCGGAAGCAACGAAAACCGGGTTGGCGGTCTTGTCGGCAATCACCTGTAAGAATATATTCAGCATCTATACGCAGTGATTGAAAAAGAGTTACATACCATGACCTCTGACGGACCCGCGGGCATGTCAATGCCTACCAAGGCGTGGGTATCATTCTGAACCAACATCTTGGCCGCGGTGACCCACTGGTTCCCGGGACCAAAGATTTTGTCAACCTTGGGACACTCCTCGGTACCGTAGGCCATGGCAGCAACAGCCTGCGCACCACCGGCCTTCAAGATACAGCTGACGCCGACAAGCTGGGCAACGTACAATACCTCGGGCGAGATGGATCCGTCCTGTCGAGGCGGCGTGGCGAGGACAATTGTGCTGCATCCCGCGACTTGGGCGGGAACACCCAAGTGCAAAGCGGTAGATGGCAGAATGGCAGTTCCACCGGGGACGTAGATACCGACTCGATCGATCGGACGGGCGAATCGAGTGCAAACAACTCCAGGCATGGTCTCGACCACCAAAGGCTTGGTCTCTGCTTGACCGACGTGGAAAGCTTTGAGGTTGGCGTAGGCGCTGTCGATCGCATCGCGGACCTTCTTTGGCAAGACGTCTTCCGGCACGGATTCAGGGGTGTAGAATGGCGCACGCATGATGTTGGACTCGAGCTGAACCTGCAGTCTGTCAAACTGCTGCGTGAACGAACGGACGGCGGCATCGCCCTCATCTCGAACCTTGTTGACGATCGGCTTGACTCGCTCAATCATGGCAGATGAATCCATCACGGGTCGTTTGAGCAACGCAGCCTTTTCTTCGGCGGAACACGCGTCGAGCGAAGAGGTTCGCATTCGAATCGGTGCATCTGCTTCTTCGGCCGTCGGCTCGGTGGGGAAAGCCTTGGGAACCGGTGCGTCGGTCGTCGATTCCTTGGCCTGACCAGGAAGCTTCTCCTCTGATGTGCCATTCTGCTTCTCCGCCAACTTTTCCACCCATTTCTGTTTTGCGTCGCCCTGTCTGCGCTCGCCCTTCTTGCCCTTGGCGGCCTTTTCATCCAGACTCCTCTCGACATCTGCCCAGCTCACGCCGGCCTTGATGCATCGGACCATGGTAAAGTAGATCAAGTCGGCAGCTTCGAATGCGACGTGTCGAGGGTCATCGTCCTTGGCCTCGACCAGCTCCTCGGCTTCCTCCATTATCTTTTGCTGCAGCAACTTGTCGTCGTTGAACAGCCGAGCAGTGTACGACCCTTCCGGGGCGGACGCCAAACGAGACTTGAGGGTTTCTTCCAGAGCAGCGATCCCCTTCTTCTCGGTGTTCGAGGTGACATCCGAGAAACAGCCTTCCGTCTCCAAGTGACAGAAACCGGTACCGCTCTGCTCGACCTCGAACAAGACGGCGTCGTTGTCGCAATCCTTCCGAATCCTAATGACTTTCTGCGTCGAGCCCGAAGTCTCTCCCTTTCGCCAGAGACCGTGTTTGCGCGATTGATAGACTCCACGACCGGTGATGATCGACTCTGTCACCGATTCGACGGAGGAGTAGACGAGACCGAGGGGCAGGATCGAAGCACCGTTGGCAGCGCAGACGACGGTTGCAAACAGCTTGTCAGGTCGGTCCGAGGTCAAGGTCGAGGTGAATGCGAATGCGAGCGATTCCTTGGACAGCTTCGAGACTGCGACGACCTTGGGCATGTCGGGGCTCGTTGATGCTCCGGATTCGGAAAAGATCAGTCCGGGCGACTCGAGCAAGTTGGCACGGAGGTGTTTGATCGTAGCGGCGTCAATGTTATCGGATCCCGTTAGGATCAAACCGCCGAATTTGTGGTGAGTCGGTCGACCTTGAGCCTGATCGACGGTCGTACGGAGAATGACACTGGACCTGCTCACACCTTCCGGAAGGTGGGTATCGGAATCGATGACAATCTTGGATGCGCCCTGAGCGAGGTAGGGTCCTGCCTGAGAAGCATCGTGTCCCACGTCGACGTAGTATTCTGCCGTCGGAGCGAGATCTGCAATGACGTCCGAGTGTTCGGCGAGAACGAGGACGGGGCCGACTCGAGTGCACGCCGCGAGGAGATCGGCATCGACCTGTGCGACTGGTTTGTTCAGGAAAGGTAGGAGGGCGGGATAGACCATGTTGATAATTGCAAAAAGGAGAACAGACAGCCAGAACTGTTCAATCCGATAAACGACCCGGTTCATCTCGTTGGCTGACTCGACTCGACTTTTCCCGATCGCTTCCTGCCAAGTCCGAACGCGATCGAGAGCGGTTGTTTCGCCACTGTTCACGTCATTCGAGTGGGCATAGCGGATGCTTGAATTGGGAGATGCCTGTTCAGCCATGGTAGTGATGACCATAGACCGTGATCTGGACTGCGAGCAGATCAGACGAGGAGCGCAATTCCACACTGATAATCAACTGATCACTTGAATTTTCGATCTCTCTAATGCATACAACCAGTCTCAGCCGGATGGCCGTCGTACATGTCTCGCGATGTGGGCCATATCATGCGAACCAGAGCCCAGAATCGCTGTTCCCTCCCATTCGATACGTGCGCAGGATGGAAGACGGTATTCTCGCATCCTCGCTCCGCTTGACGGCGCACCGCTCTAGTACTCGTACTCATTATCGTACGCGGTACCTGTACCCGCGGCACCACCCACACCCGGCGCTCCCGTCCCATGCGCACCAATCGTCCCACCAGCAGCATTGACCCCGCCCATACCTCCGCCCCACGTATGCGTTTCATCATACGGCGCACCGATCCCATTCCCGACGGCGCCCATCCCGCTCGTCAACGTCGGCCCCGCGCCGGCCGCAAGGGGGCCCGATGAACCATCCATCTCCGCCACGCGGACTTGTTCGATGAACGACGCTTTCAGGTCTCGGGTCTGGTTCATGAGTGCGATACAGGCGTTGAGGAGGGCTTTGCGCGGTGTCACGTAGGGCTCCATCGTCTTGTCGGTTTGTATGCGGAGCTCGACTTGGTTGGTGAGTGGATGTGGGATCCGGTAGCCGGCGAAGAGGATGTTCTTGTCGAGCAGGAGTTGACTGTGAGCTGTAATTAGCGGCGAATTTTCACTCCGGTTCAGCGTCGCACTCACGATCGGAGCATGTTGCCCAATGTGTGATCCTGCGCATTCAAAAGCACTCGAATAGAACCTTCCAGCTTTGTATCATCCTGCACCTCCATGCTGTGTTCAACCCATCCAATCAGAACCGCCAGGGACAACCCAGATCACGCCATCATACGTACGCCTCTTGGCCGTTCTCGGTGTCCACCAACCATGCTGCGATCCTATCAGGGTGATTCATGTTGACGTATTCTCAAGAAGGATAATGACAGCTGAGCGCGAGAGTCTGAGCGACGAGGAGGCAAGAGGGAGGGAGACATAGATCATCAGCATCGTCCTTGCTGGAACTGGCAACGAGGCGGGCTACGAGGCGTCGTCCTGGACAGGCGGCACGCAAAGGACGGATCGACGGTCAAGAGACACGCGGAGCAAGGACGCGCAACGTCCGCCGAACGCGTACTTGTTTATTGGAGATTGTATATTGATGCATAGGATGGTGCCGATATGGCGAACAAGGAGGGCGGAATAAAATACTAACCTATCAGAGACCCGTGAAGCCGAACCCTCTGAACTCGTGTTCCACGTAACGATGAAACCTTTCGAGATTCGTTGCTATCAACGCATGTAATTCCAGAGCCGTTTCGACGAGGCCAGAGATCTAAAAAGAGACACATCCATAAGCACCATGTCTTGCCTTATTCGAATCCAAACGGAGTACGCGGTATCAGCTAAAGGTTGTCAAACATTGCGCGGAAGACCACGGCGATCTACCCGAAGGTGATGCAGTTGATTCTACCGCGCCGTTCTGAGACAATAAATATAACCATCATGGAATGAATGGGGGAAGGGGGGAAAGGAGCGAAGAGCGAGGATACTCACCTGACCGAGTGGGAAGCTTGAGGTTTGTGAGGTGATTGGAAATACCTCGTGGAGGTGACCCCAAGAAGTCGGATTGTTGAGGATAACAACGAGCAGCCATACCGCTGGAGCTGCCAGAGCAATCGAGCAATCGAGGGGTAAAGCTTTGTCAGCGGTCGTCTATGGAGAAAAGACGAGATTCAGCTTTACTAATCGAGCAAAAGTATGCTATCTTTCCCGAGTTTGAACGTTCTTACGGGATCATTTCCAGCTCAAGCGCGAAGAGCAAGCCGGAGTCTGCGCTTCTACCAAATTCCAGGAACTCCCAGCCATTCCAGCCTGTACGCCCAGCGACCTCCTGAGGCACCGTCGGAAGCTAGCGATGCCGACGAACGCCTGGCTGGGAACGACGGCGGTGCGCGACGACGGTCGAGTGGTGACTTGAACTTGTTATCGAACGCACTGACTTGACGAGCGAGCGGAGATTCACCCCTTTCACCGACATCGACATTTGTTTGGAAGGACGTCAAGGTGGGTCTCTACGTCAGGTCGTCGTGCGGTGATTCGGGAAATGCAAGGAACGTGTTCGGGAGGGAAAGAGAGTAGAGGGACTGATACCGGAATTGGACCGAAAAGGTGGGAGGGAATATGGTGGAAGGGAATCGGAGGCAACCAGGGAACGACTCAACACGCTCGGCCAATGCAGACGGACCGCCAAATCTCTCCGAAACAGGGAAATTCAGCAATCTGGCAGGCTGGGAAGGAGCAGACGTGGAATCATGGGAACGGAAGGAGGGAGGAACACTTGCATTTCCGGAATCACCTCGGCGAACCGCTTCTTCAATTGATCAAATCTAACGCTCGCTTTTCCCCCTAGATGCCTACCCGATTCTCCAACACTCGAAAGCACCGAGGACACGTCTCGGCCGGTCACGGTCGTGTCGGCAAGCACAGGAAGTCTCCGGGTGGTCGAGGTAAGGCCGGTGGTCAGCACCACCACCGAACCAACTTCGACAAGTACCATCCCGGTTACTTCGGTAAGGTCGGTATGAGGCACTACCACGTCTTGCCCAACCACTACTTCCGACCTACCATCAACATTGACAAGGTGCGTTCTGGCGACGTGGGATGCAGGGGAACCGAAAGGCTGATCCTGTGAAACAGCTCATCTCCCTCGATGCTGCCAAGGTTGATGCCCCTGAAGGTACCGTCCCTGTCATTGACCTCTGTCAATTGGGCAAGCACAAGCTGGTAAGTGTGCGCTTCTGGCTCGATTGGCAAGACGCTCATCCCTTTTCGCCTCTTTACAGCTCGGTAAGGGTCGAGTCGCCAAGCCTTTCATCGTCAAGGCCCGATTCGTCTCGAGGTTGGCCGAACAGAAAATCCGGGAAGCTGGTGGCGTCGTCAAGCTCGTCGCCTAAATCAATCACACCGCCTAGTGATTGATTCATCTTCAGCCCCTCTTGCCCATCCCCCAGCACATGCCGCAACCCCAAAAAACCAGCACAAGAGGAATCAGCAGAAGAGTCGTGAGGTGGCAGGTCGAGGGCGGGATAGTGCATCTTGTCTCCTGTCGTCTTTGGGCGTAGCATAGTTCTTCTGTTGTCTAGTGATAGAGATAGGAGGGAAATGCTACATGCATGGTTTCTCGGATCATCGTTGGTTCCAGTGCTGCTGCTTTACGAGATTCTCGTATTTGCTCTCGCTCTTGTTTCAGCCCTGTTGTTTCTCACCCTACATTCACAGCCTCACAGGAGAAGCCAGGTCGGACGGTACAATCGGTGGCCTTGGACGGGTTCCAGGCTGATCCGAGTTCTGAAGCGGTCGAACTCGATCGGCGGCCCGCATCCGCGCAAACGGACGCGACAACGCGACACGCCAAGCTCCACCCCACGTCACTGCTTCATTCTTCCATCTTCAGCCGGATTGCACCATTGCGCAAGTCTCCACTTCCCCTACATTCGCCTCGTACTCCCCCCAAATCTCTCATACCCCATAAACATGGCAGATGTCAAAGATCCCGCTATTGCCGAAGGTAGGTGTCATTTAGAGCAGGCTAGGGATCCATCACTAACCGACCTCATTATCATAGCCTACGAAAAGGTTCGTAGCGACAAGGACGACGAGACCTGGGCCCTGTTCGATTATCAAGACGAAAAGAGCAATAAACTCCAGCTGACCGAGACGGGGACGGGAGACATTGCAGAATTCGCATCAAAGCTCGATAATGGCAGGGCCAGCTATGGCTTTGTGCGGGTCAAGTACTCGAACGACGAGCATAGCACGCGGGAGAAATTCGTGTTTGTGATATGGATCGGGCCGGATGTCAAGGTGATGCGCCGAGCGAAGGTGAGTAGATTTCGCTCTGCATCGTTCGGGTCAACCGTCGACAGACGCTTATATCCGTGATTGCAGGTATCGGTACATGCGGCAGACGTCAAGTCGGTCATTCGATCTTTCTCGATGGAAATCAAGGCATCTTCGTTGGACGAGCTCAAAGAGGACACGGTGGTCAATCAGCTTCGACGGCTCGGCGCAAACTATGATCGATCAAAATTCAACTAGGGGATAGGATTGGTTGCGTGAGACCGCAGGAGGTGGTCACACGGCAGCGAGAAGACTGCATAGCCCGTAAAAACACGTTGTACACACATACACAAGTGCCAAGGCATCGCCTACGATGGCGAAGTATCCCGCTCCACCACTTCCTCGACCGTACCCCCGCCCTTGACATTCCTCCTGTCGTTCTCCAACTTTCTGCGCATCTCTTCGCCCATCCGTGCGTTCAACTTGGCGTCGTGCGCGGCCATCTCTTCCCGGATCTGCTTGTCTCGTTCGGATAGTGCGACTGCTTCTTCTCCCTCGAAAGCGTCGACCGGGATTTCTCCTTGGCTACAGGACGTGTCGTGAGTCTTGCAGAGCGGGAATCGCAACGGGTATCACGTACTGTTCAGTGAGAGCGCCGCGCAGGATATACAGGTAGGCGCCCGATGCTATTGGCGGCGGTGTTGTTTGATATGCCACTGAGCAAGGGGAGGATATCAGTGATAGTCATGTTGACCGAGTAATGCCGTATGTACCTGTCGTGTTACATTTCGAGCATAGTAAAGGCGTCCTTGGTTCTAGATATTTTGAATCTTTCCTGAGGAACCGAATACCGCCAATTGATAGTACACAATAGGCCGAAACTAGATCAGCCCGAGTTTCGTATGTCGAATCAGGAGGAGACGTACCGCTTCACAAAGCACTGCTTTCCCACCTCGGCATTAAGTTTGAACTTTCTTGCGGCCTGCAGCGGCAGATCTTGACCGTCCTTACATCTGACGATATACGCTCCGTCCGTCCTATCAGCAGCATCGTCAATGAACGACTCTAGGTACGCTCATAACTTTCAAGGTACTCACTTTCTCCTCGGCAGCCTGTCCAGTCCTCTGTCGATGACGAGCGTGAATTCGCCGCAGATGCAGTAGAATGTTCGAAGAACGGCGAGTGAGGACGCCGTGGCCGGAGCTTGATCCGACGAGGAGATGGCGGCTCTTGATACGACCTTGGGCATGTTGAGTGTCTTGGCTTCTAGTTAGCTGAAGGGCCATAGTATATGATATCAACAGCCAGAGACAAGGAGAAAGAGAAAGGTCCCCTAAGCGGACCGTGCGATCGAGGCTTGCTCATCATCCCCGCGCGGCTTCATACATAGCTATACGTGGGTATGACATGCTTGCGTTCGGACGATCCATACCACAAGCTATCGACTCCTCATCCCGATCATGTCCATTCCTCCAGCACCCTACGATCCCCGCAGGATCTTCATGTTCAGGCTTCCCAAATTCAACGTCGGCTCCAAGGGACGCGAGATTGGCACGTACGTCGCCGGCGGATTGGTGAGTGTACCCACATACCTTGTACCCTCTCGAATGTCCAAAGCTAGCGTCAACCACCGTCCTGATCTGCTTTGGCACAATCAGTTCGCAGCTTCCTACTTCCTACTCATCGATGCTGCCACGCTATCATCCCACGCCAAACCGCCTCCCGATGCACCGCATGATGTGATCCCCGTCCACATGTCCTTCGTGGACTGGATCCCAGCCATATTCAGTACTCGTAAGTCGCGCAACCATCCGCTTCGAAATGTCCGGCTCTGATCCGAAGCCTCGGTCTCCCAGTCGGGTTCTTGATCACCTCCCTCCTCGACAAATCACATCTCCATGCGTACGGCAGCGATGCATGGGGGAACGAGGGATCGATCGCGTGGAGGGCTCGGGCGGTGTTGTTTGTCGGTGTGGCGTTGATGGCAGGTGGATTGGCCGGTAGCTTGGTATGTCGTACGGACGTGATGATCGAGTCTGAACGCTAACAGGGGAACCGCACGTTCCTAGACCGTGTTGATTCTCAAATACATCATTCCCGGTTTCACCGAGTACACTTATTACGGCGGAGCAAACGTGGGCATGAATGGAGGCGTCATGCTCAGGTACGTCTGGCGGTGCGATTGGACGATGGAGGGCTGACCGAACTACCTGTTCCCGTCACCAGTGCCATCGTTTTGTGGATCGCACAGAGCGCTTCCGATGAGTACCGATACGAATTGACTCTCTAGCACCTTTCCGCTAGCCGAGAGGGGTTGCTGACGAAGAAGCAGGGCGAGAGGATGAAACTTTTGTCAGGCTGATATCTCCGGAATTGGGATCGCTTGCTATGTTGCGTTGTAGATTATGTTCAGGAATCACATCTGAGGCTTTTCACGGGCCGATACGTGAGAGTCGATCGAGGCAATACATCATCGACAATGTCCATCAAGGGCTCAGATTCAAGGTCGCTACAGTCTAAGCCAACCACCCGCCCATCTGCGCCAAATAATCCGCAAACATGCCAGCCCAAACCAAACCCCCAAGTCGCCCATTACTGACAAACTTGTCCCAGCAATCCTTCCGATTGTCGAAATCCACCGTGCGCAGCTGCCAGGTGAGATGAGATGCGGCTCCCAAGCACGAGATGAGGTAGTAGAGCGGTCCGGCACCCGATGCGTACCCGGCGTACGTGAGGAGCGAGACAAAGGTCGTTCCGAGGCCGGTGAGCACGGTGCGGGAGTGCTCGCTGAAGCGGAGGGCGGTCGATTTCACGTTGACGAGGACGTCGTCTTTTTTATCCTGAATTTTCCAGTGCATTGAAAACAGTCAGGCGAGAGCGTCGGCCCGGCAGCCTCAATGATACTTACCTGATGAGCGTAGATCGTGTCGTACAACACACACCAGGCGATCCCGCCGGCGTACAGCGGAGCGGCGACGGACCAGTCGACCGAGCCAGCGACGGCCGACCAGCCCAACAAGGCGCCCCAGTTGAACGCGAGCCCTGGAGAACGTCCTTCAGAATCATAAAGAGCCAGGCGCGAAGAGTGTACCACTTACCGAGCACGAATTGCGGGTAATACGTGATCCGTTTCATGAATGGGTAGATAACGACCAAGCTGAGGGACGAAGCGCCCAGAAAGATGCTATGCTACGATATCAGCGCGGGTAGTCGGTGCTCAAGGGGACCCGTCCGTACCTGTACCAATTGAGCTGAGTCAACACCGCCAACCCGGCCGACAATTGCAGTCCCAGGAACGACAGCGCTTGAAATTGCGTGATATCACCCCTCGCTAACGGCCTATTTCTCGTTCGAGCTGTGGCCAGTAATCGGATCAGCATCACCGGAAATGGCTTCGAGGACGAAGGGGACGAGACGGACCTACAGCCTTGTCGATCTTGGAGTCCCACATGTCGTTGATGGTACATCCTGCGCCGCGCATGATGATGGCTCCCGTGCCGAAGAGGGCGAGGTAGAAGAGCGGAGTAGACAGGGGCAGGTGGTTTGCGGTCGAGGCCATTGTGATCGACCATGCTACGGGACAGAAACTCGGGCTGAGAATGGGTTTCCGAGGCGGGAGTTGCAACGATGACACTTACCACATGGCCAATAGAGAAGTAGCGTCCCGATCGGCTTATCGATCCTTGTCAACTCGAGGTATGGCCTGATGGGTTTCGCAAACGATGGCAAGCGGTCCAGTATACTCGAAGGAGTCGGCGGGGATGCGTCAATAATCTCGTCCTTCACGACGCTTGGTATCCTAGGCCTCTCGTCCGCGTATCGGTAGGCTGTAGCATGGATAGCTCGTTTTGGGAATAGCAGAGGCGGTGGGATGTCGAAGCGCTTATTGGGAGATTGGTGAAATGTCCTCGGTCCAAAGGTTACAGACCGCAGGGAGAGACTTGGCGTCTGGATACCGCGTCGACAGGATTGAAGGCGCTGCATCGCGCGAGGCGGGTTCGAGGGTGCATAAGAGTCCGGAATTCAGTTCAGGAATTCAGTGGACTCGCGAATTGTCGAGGTGAAACAGAGCTGAAACGCGGCGATCGAGATAACTGAGCGGATTCAAACAGCTATTCAAACACGTACACAATGGCCCTGTAAACTACACGTCATTTCGAGTTGGCTCGAATGGCGTCGTCTCTGTGAGGTACGTTCTACAAAAGAGCTTCAGCAATTTGCGAGCAGACAGAACCATCCTCTAGAGCGTCCCCTAGCCCTAGTCAGGCATGTCCTCCAGGTTTACTGGTCACCTTGCGAATGCGGCACCGACAGCCGCTCGGAAAACGCGTCGTACACGTAACGTGGTCGGCGCGGGTTTGTCCTTTCGGCCTCAGCTCGGGCATGGCTATTTATGGCAGAGGGTAGTCATGAAAGGATTCTTTGGGTATACAAGGTCAGACGTTTCAAGGCACTTGATTAGGCAGCATGGGCCAGTGCCGAAACGAAACGCGTACGGGGATGTTGGCGAGAGAATGCAGATCGGATGACTTGACCCTGGTTCGAGGTATAAAGCCATCGCCAAGCTCGTGCTAGGAGCCATAATCACCCAACAGCTGTCAACTTCCGGAGCAATGTCTACAGCGCAAGAGATCAACCAGAACATACCCCTCACACAGGCCACACCGGCTGCTCTTGCCGCAGCAGACGGCGATGATCAGTGGACCATGGTCCAGCATGTCTCTTCACCAGGCTCGCCATCTGGCGGAGAGAAGCACGAGCTTGGCAACGAGAAAGCATTGACGGAAGTGACAAGTCGCGCAAGTGAGTCGCTCTTGAATATCCGTCAACCTGATTCCCCTGACGCGGCACCTCTCATTCGCAGGCGTCCATGAACTCGCCAAGGGCCAACCCGCCGCCGCCGAAGCACAAGCCACGCCAGCGGTAGACCAAGTCGCGATCCCGCTCACTCGTCTCCGTTTCGCGCTCGTCTTTATCTGTCTCTGCGTCTGCGTCTTCCTCTTCGCGCTCGACCAGTTGATCCTGGCGACTGCTATTCCCAAGATTACGGATGAGTTCGGGGCGCTGGATCAGCTGCCGTGGCTTGCGAATGGGTAAGCCGTGTCCCCGACTCGATCCATATCCTGGACTGGCTGACATACGTTCGCCCGGCAGCTTCTTCATCACCATGCTCGCCGCCAATCTCCTGTACAGCCAGGCAATGGCCATCTTCCCCGCCAAGGCCGCCATCATCTTTGCCGTCGTCATCTTTGAACTCGGGAGTCTCATTTGCGGCGTGGCGCCCAGCATGGAAGTGCTCATCTTTGGACGAGCGGTCGCCGGCCTCGGCGCAGCGGGCGTGTTTACGAGCGCGATCGTGATTCTCGCCGAGATTTCGACGATGCAGGAACGCGCAAAGTATATGGGCTTGATCGGTGTCTCGTGAGTGCAATAAAGGCTGCCCCGGAAGTGATTCTGACACCGGATATGCTAGCTTTGCCATCGCTTCGATTATCGGACCGTTGGTGGGCGGCGCCTTCTCAGATCATGTGACATGGCGATGGTAAGCACCCTGGCAGGCATGCCGATACGTTATTGATGCACCGCTTTGGCCATTCAGGTGCTTCTATATCAATCTGTAGGTCACCTTGAACAAAGTGCTTATTACTCCTCCAAACCGTTGACCATACCCCTCCGCAGACCATTCGGCGGCATCAGCATCGCCTCCTTTGTCTTCATTCTCCCCGCTTCCCCTCCGATGGGTCGCAAAGCCGACTGGAAAGGCTGGGGCAGCTATATGATATGGGAAGTAGCAAGGTGCGATTGGTTCGGCGCGGCTATCATTCTGGCGTGGAGCACCTGCTTCATCCTGGCTTTACAGTGGGGTGTACGTACCCTTTTGGTCTCGTCCCGAGCGCATGCTGATTCCAGAATCTGTATAGGGCGCTTCCAAGCCGTGGAATGACGGAAGCGTCATCGCCTGCCTCGTCATGATCCCCTTCCTGCTCGCGGTCTTCCTCGCATGGGAGCGCTACGTCGGCCCGGATCGCGCAATGCTCAAGTTGGCCCTGTTCAAGAACAAGACAGTCGTCGGAGCATGCTTGATCACCGCGTTTGGGTTCGCGGCCATGATGGCCTTGATCTACTATCTCTCCGAGGGCTTCCAAGCTTTGTACCAGTAGGTCGCTGGGTAGACTGGAAGGTGCTCCGAGCTCACGTTGCATTCTCACAGCATGTCCGCCACGGATGCCGGTATCAGACTCCTACCGATGATCGGAACCCAGATCTTCACCTTGATCTTCAGCGGTCGCCTGATTTCTCGCTTCGGGAAAGCGTGGTACGTCATCACGCCTGGCCCGCTCCTCATCGCCATCGGAGGCGCACTCCTCACGAGCGTTCGTTCACCGGACACTCCGATTGGCCACGTGATGGGGTACGAAGCGATCGTCGGTGTTGGAATCGGGTTGTTCTTGCAGAACACGATGATCCTCGTTCAGTGGGACTATCACAAGACGCCAAAGCTGATCCCACAGGCGATGGGAGCGGTCATGTTCTGGTCGTTTGTCGGTCGGATTCTGGGAATCAGTTTGGGTGGCGCTGTGTTTTCAAATATGGTAAGCAGAAAGGTCGGGGACGCCGGGCAGGACCTTGCTGACGCTTGACGGTAGTTGAAGAGACATCTGTCGCATTATGCGCCGGCTCTCAGTCCCCAGGCGGCGCAGGTGGTTCTTTCCTCTGCAGGCGGAGTCTGGACAGCCGTGTCTGATGTAAGCCTTGCTCCGTCCCCTACTCTGGAAATGCAACTGACGATCTTGGCTCCCGCATGTGCAGGCGGACCGACCGGGCGTCCTCACGGCGTACACGCACACCCTTTCAGAAGTCTACTCTACCGCCATTCCGTTTGGGGTGATCGCGTTCGCGTCGGCGTTCCTTATCAACCGGCACGGCGGCGGTCCAGGCACCGGAGCGAAACGTCCTGTCGAGCAGGGCGCCAAGGAAGCAGGCGCGGATGTGGAAAAGGGGGAAAGGGAGGACGTGTAGCCGATGGCGATGGAGGCGTGATGCCGGTGCAAGGTGAAACATAGATGCGCAAATAGATAATTTTACAAAGTTGTAAATAATACGGTCGAGCGACTCAAGCTCGAATATAATCCACAGCCCCCGCGCTCCATACACTCTGCAACGCATCACCGATCCGGCCGGGGACCGATACCGCCAATCCAAATCTCCGTCGCGCCCTCCTCCCGGCCGAGCGGCACCTCGTGCCCCGCGACGACGTCAACCTTGTCCATCCATATCCCGCTCTCGAGCGCCATCTGCCATAGCTCGCGTTCGGACGGGTCGCGCTCTTTGTACGCGAGGAGGAGGAGCGGGCGCTGGGTTGTCGTGCTGTCGCTGTCGGTTGGAGCGGGTTGAAGGAGGGCCGAGAGGGTTTGGATGAGGTAGGGGAATGAGGCGGTGTTGTATGTCACGTCCGCGGCGCTGTGATATGAATCTCCAGCGGGACCGTTCTTGCGTCAAGTCGGGGCGACTTACATGATCAGATCGACGCTGGATCCGTCCTCGTGGACCCAGGAAGGGAAATCCTGCTCCCAATCTAGCACTTTGCTATGTACCACGACTTGCATCTTGCCCTCCACCGCCGACGGCCCTTCCGCCACCGACGCAGGAGCAGGCGCGTCCGCGTCGTCCGCAATCGCGTTCCACAAGGGGGCGTTCAGTTCCGTGTTTTCGTCAATGAGCGGTATCGCAGAATCTAGCGGAGAACCCGATCGATCAGTCATCCCGGGTCTCCCGCGATCAATCAATCGTGGGGCACGACATACCCAGGTCCGTGGCATAGATATCATACCCCTCCGCGCCCTTCCAGCCCCCAGCGGGAGAACGCCCCTCGGCGGCCGCACGCAAGGCCGAAGCGAGCGCAAACGAGACCAAGCCCGTTCCCGCGCCGAGTTCGACGATCCGGATTTTCCGGGCGGCAGCAGCGGCGGCGGGGGCGGCGGACGGTCCCGTGCCTCCTCGGGCGTGAAGACGGTCGAGGTAGGCGCGCGCGAGGGCGTTTGAGGCGGTGCGTGAGGGGCCGGCGCGCGGGAGGTGGGCGTGGAGCCAGGCGGAGAGGGCGAGGCCCGAGTCCCATATTTTCTGTTTTGCGCGCAAGTGCCGGACGGGGGTTCAGTTGGGCGAGAGAGGAGTCAGGAAGGGAAGGGAGGACGCGTCGCGTCGCGTACCTTGTCGAGATCAAAACTCGTCTGTTCGACGATTCGCAAGGCCGCCTGCGCCTCGGTACCCTGCCGCGTCGTCGTCGGCAACCGCCACTCACGAAACACCCGGGTCTGTTTGCTCGTCTGGTGTTGATCCGTCGTCGTCGTTTTCCCCCTTGGAGGCGGCGGCGCGGCGGTCACGCGGATACCCTCACTCCAGACGCCGCATACGTGCTGCGCGATCGTCTCGAGGGAACCTTGAACGGTCCGGCCGGGCGGAGCAGAGAGGCCGAGGCGCCATGTCTGATGTGGTCTTGCGCCCGCGGGGAGGGGGATGGAGAGTGGCTTGTAGGTGTTTATCGGGGGATTGTACGTTGTTAGCTTGACGGCCGGGTGCGTCTGGATCGGAACGAGGTCCGGAGCGAGTTGTTGCCATGTGTAGTAGATGTCTGTCGGGGTGTCTTCCTTGAGTCTGTGGGATAGCGTTAGCGAGGACTAGGATGGGAGCGGGGCGGAGGGCTCACCTACTCTGTGCGAAGGTCGTTGGCTATTTGAGGTGTGATGGTGAGTGTGCCTTGTGCGAGGGAGACTGTGTTGGGTGGCGGGCGGAGGAAGGAGAGGTAGTAGTACATGGTGTAGGGGTGAGGGAGGGAACCACTGGAACTACTGAACAAAGGTCTCTGGTCTATAAATTGCAGGTGAATTCGATCGATGGGGGTGCCTCCACTTGTTCCCTCCCTCCCTCCCCCCTTTAGTATCCCCTTTAGCATCCCCTTGGCCCCCCTCCGCCCCTTCCCTCCCTCAATCACACCACACACACAATGAGCTCACACAGAGACTTTACACCAGACGACGACCAAGACGAACTCCTCCTCGCCGCCACCGCCGCCGCGCACCGTGAACACCACGATCAGCCAGGAGAAATTGATGCCGAACTGGAACTGTTGAACGAGAGTGTGCCGTCGGGCGCGGGCGGCGGTCCATCACGGAAGCGCGTCCTTTCGAATCCGATGGAACCCCCGCCAAAAGCGGACGATGGCGCACAGGGTGGCGGCAGGAAACGAGCTAAAGTCGTCCCTCCGGGCGGAGGAGGAGGAGGAGGAGCCGGGAAAAAGGCAAAGCGAATGAGCAAGATTGTCCCCGCCGACGCTGAACCGCGTCCGCCGCCGCCGCCGCCGTCACCCAGCATGTATATGGAAGACGGGGACGATCTCCTCGCGGACGAGTTGTCCTTGATGGATGAGGAAGTCGCAAAGCGCTCAACGAGGGGCTCGTCACCTCATTTCCGGGACTTGACGCCGCTACATCATCGTCCGTCCGCAGAGTATAACGGGGCCAGACTAGGGTCGCTTCCCGTCCCGACGATGAATGACGGCCAGGATGAACACACGCGGGCCCGACAGACGCCATCCTCGTCGCCCGAAATCACGCTTCTCGAAGGGAAAACCCCACAGCCGGCCTCCTCGGCCGGGGGCGTACTGGTGCCCCTGCCCGCGCCCGCGCCGGCGCCCGCGCCCGCACGGACGGGCGCCCCGCTGAGACGAAAGAAGAAGAGCTGGCTTCAGACGTCCAAGACGGTCCCGATCGCGATCGCCCCCAATCCGCAGCAGTCAGTCCAAGCCGCAGGGGGAGGGGGAGGGGGATCGTCGACCGGATTCACGCCCGAGCCTCCTGCGCCGGCGGGGGAACCAAAACGGAAACCGGCAGCGGCGTCGCGCAAGTCCCGGGCGATCAAGAGTTCTGCCGTGGTGCTCACGGCGTCTTCGCCGCAGGTAGAGGCGATCCTGGATGGGGAAGCGTACGGCGTTCCGCCCGAGATGTACCACCTTGCGCCCGAGGGTGGCATCGCCGGGATGTCGGTCGATGGCGTTTCGGATGTTGGGAGCGAGGTCAAGCCAAAGAAGAAGAAATCGAAAAAGTTGAAGCCGGGCGAGGTCGGGCCGGGCAAGCATTGGTGAGTCGTCTCTTTGTCCCATAGTGACGCACTTTCGCTAAGTATAGGTATCGTGCTCCAGGCGAAAGGGTCTCTTTGGCTCGCATCAAGCTCGACAGATGAACGCAGATGGAACCGAACCGGGCGGTGGGGAATCACCCGGTTCGACCCGCGCAGGCTCCACCGGCACCGGCACCGGCGCCGGACGTCTGATCCTCCCGAAACCCACGGCGGGACTCAAACGCGCCCCGTCCGGCATGAGCAGGACCATGCTTTCCACCCACGGGGACAGCGACCACGCTGGCGCCACCGGCGCGACGCCCGACTATGACCCGTACGGCGACGGCGCCTCGAACCGGTCCAGTCCCGAGATTCTGATGCGGAATGATCCGACGATCGCGGGCGCGATACAGATCCGCACCGGGTCGGGCATCGGCGTGGGCGGCGTGCTGGGGAACAGGCCGAAACCGGTGTTGACGGGTGCGCAGGGGCAGTATATCGTGCCCAAGCTTCCGGCCCAGGTGGACGAGTTGGGTCATCCGGTTTACCAGAATAGTATCCTGACGCGGGGGATATCGATCTTGAGGATACCGGATTACAGTGGCGTCAAGGTGCGTTGTCATCTGGGTGGGGTACAACGGGCGCTGATGCCATGCTATAGGCCAAGGAGAGAGAGTTGACGGTGCCCCGAGCGCTGAAGGATAATCTGGGACCGAAAGCGAGGCAGTTTGATGAAGGCTATAGGGTGATCACCGGCGTAGGCGGCGCCAAGCTCAAGTTCCGAAGCTGGATCCCTCGTGAGTCAATTTATCGGATTCCTCCTATTGCATATTGACACGGCCCGCTCGACAGGTACCGCCATCTCGGAATACCGCGCCGAGCGAGACGCGAAAGTCGAAGAGATTCGCGCACGAGAAGCCGCGCTGTCTTTGGGCATGAACACGGAGATCCCGGCTCCTCGGCCTGGTCTCCTTTCAAGCTCAAGTCAACGCAATTTAGCTGCCGAAGGCGCGACGACCGAATCATGGGCCATCAATCAGAATCAAATTCATCTCGGCCAGCAAGTGCGCAAGATCAGTGCGTATGCGCAAACTGTCGACGCGGGCGCTACGCCACCAAAGAAACCTCCCGCCAAGAAGAAGAAGAAGAAGAAGGTGATCAAGTCTGCGGCCGAGTTGATGCCTGAGCGGCCGTCCGAGCAGCTCGAGAGTGCAGTGGCATCCGCCGCTGCATCTCCCGACGTTTCGGTCGTCAATGACCCGATGGACGCAATGCCGTCAAGAGGCCAGTTGCAGGAACTATCGCCGACCGCATATGTTGACGATCTTATCATGGAGACCGTCTAGCGGCGTCTCGCACGGCCGTTCACGTCATCTCCCCCTTTTTCACAACGTCTTCCCAGGCGACAAAGGCCGAAACCACCATCCTTTCAGTTGTACTGCGTTCTGTTTCGTAATGAGGACAAGGTGTGAGGTCCATTGTCCCTTTATGGGGTCGAAACGAAGAGGCTTTGGCAGGATTAACGGAGTGATACAGCTCGAAAGTCTGCGTTTCGTGAGTTCCAGCCGGTATTAATGCTCGGTCGGCTGCATTTGCTGGGTCCATCGCTTTCGCTATCGCACAGTGCCTCGCGGATCCCTTTAACGCTCCGAACATTCTACTGTCAGCCCAATTCCACTTGTTCGCATCCCCAAACGCCTGCCATGCTCTCTCGAACGCTTCTGCTCCTGCTGCTTGCCCGGCTTGCTGCGGCGTCCCTCTCGATGCCATTGTTCAGAACCGAATCCAAGCCCAAGGAGGGTCCGGACAGAGTAGGCATCGGCTTGAGCGCTGCTGGCACGGAACTCAACCCGAAAGTTTACGACGGGCGGACGTGGCTTACAGTGCACGTCGAATTCGGGACACGTACCGGCAATGAACCGCGACGGGTCTACAATCTAGTTCTCGATACCGGTTCTTCCGATCTTTGGGTCATAGCGAACGGTTGTCACAATTGCAGTTGGACGGGTCCAGGTGCGCCGGCTGGATATGATCTGTCCAGGAAGGCGGGCAGTGATCTAGTCCCGGCCGAAATGGGTTACGGAAGTCAGTGTCGCAGCGAGAGAGTCCGTCTGGCGGGGTTTATCTGACCATTCATGCTCCCGAATTGCAGAACTAACCGATACGCCAGCCCGCGTTCAAGGGGTCGTTGTGCAGGATGCAGTCTCACTAGAGAGCCACATGATTTCCGATAACTTTACCTTTACCGTGGCCACTTCTGTCGCAGGTATACCCATTGGGCCGACACTGAGCGGCATCTTCCCGCTGGCACCTGGTGTACGTGCGCATACTTGCAATCTTTCCCCAACGTTCGACTCGGTCGATTCTGATCTGTCTGTCCTGCTCGTAGATGGCAGGAAACCTCACGAAAAAGAGCCCCGTACATGCTTTATACGAAGCCGGCCTTATTGACAATGAAGATGTCGGCTTCTCCGCCAACAGTGCTCACCCAAGTCTCACAATCGGAGGGATCGACGAGTAAGTGCTTATTCTAGGATTATTGCACCTCATACTGACGACGCGCATGAAGAACGTTTACTTCCGATTCGTCTGGAATGGTCAATGTGACGAGTTCAAACTTTGAATATTACTTTGTTCCACTAGACAAGGTATTGGTGAACAATGGCCTCGTTGGCGCCAGCGAGCCTCCTGTCCAAGCATTGTTAGATACGGGTCGGTCGTCTGCCATCCCGTCTCTTAAGGAACCGAAGCTGATCGGAGAGATCTGCAATGTTTGTAAAACAGGCACCACATACTGGTACGGCCCTTCTGCCATCGTCGAAGCGATCTACCATGCGATTCCAGGTGGCAAAATGGAGTACGACGAGGCCGGAAATGCATTCGGGATTCTGCCTGAAGCACCGCAAGGCCCGACTGTTGTGACCCTTGGGATCGGGGGCAAGACATTCAACATGAACTATAGCAGCCTCATGTGAGTCCTTTCCGCGCCTGTTCCTGTCCCCGCCGGAGGGTCTGATCGAGCTTATATTGGGCGCAACGTAGAAACACGGACGAAACGAGGCGACCAAAGGAACCCGGATACGTCTTTGGGACGCTCATGAAAGGCACAAATGACGCGCTGTGGATTCTGGGCCTGTCTTTCATGGAAAATGTAGGTGACATGTGACTCGGTCGCCTGTCTTGTTGCAGAACTGGATACGACTCTTTTTCGTGGTATATGTCGCCTTCAACCCTACGTGGAGCCGAGTCCGCATCTGGCCGCTTTCGCAAGCAAACGGTGGTCCCATGCCTGAGCAAATCGCACCGCAAGAAGGCGATCAAAGCGGACAAGAAAGGCCCTCTACTGAATCGGTCATCTATGGATATTCCACAGTCGCTTCGGAAGTGGTCAATACTGTTGGAGCCCGGGTATGGACTGGAACGGAGACGAGGAGCACGTGGGTTCCCATCTCAACGACGATGGTTCCGGCTCAAGAAGCCCCTGCATTGCCGCCGCCGACCGAGGGATCGCCTGTGCCCGAATTACATTGGGTACCTTCCGCCGTTGTTCAGACTGTCGTTCAGTCGGACGCAACTGCGACCTGGACGAAAACGAGCACGGCCACGACGTGGGTGCAGATGCCTGCCACTCGGACCCTCGCTTCGGAAGCCCAGCAGACGCAAGAGACAACCTCGACGACCTCCCTGGCAGAGTCGGCTACCCAGACCATAGGACAGACGCCTCCTGAAGGGTCCGAGGTTCCTCCGACTGCCACTCCAGCTCTTGCGGGCGAGGATCAGAGCATGACGGGCACCGAGACGGCGACGCTTCCGCAAGAGGTATCGGCATCCGCGACGGAGATGTCTGCGCCTGAAGCGACGGAGCAGGTGATTGCGAGGTAGAGTACGAGAAATGTCGCCGCGCCCGACTTCGGACACGCAGGTCGTGTTCATGTATGGTCTCGAGGGTATAGGCGGTGTTGTACTTTCCAACCAGCGCTCAAGGCTGTCAAGCCAAGGAGTGGAGTAGCTAGGGTGAACATGTTTACTATGCATGACACGATATCCTCGAATCACGTGCCCTTCTCCTCTCGTAAAGCAATGGGAATCGGCTAGCTTTGCGGGGCTCATTCTCGATTTCGACGCGTCAAACGTCATCAATCGACGATGGTTTCCGGTCAACTTTTCCTTACCTTTCCGGTATATAGACGGGGAACAGTCCGCATCGTCTGTGATCACCAGTCGAAGCAGTCAATCACCACGATACTGAAACGTGCAGCTACTACCATCATTACTCTACTCTACCAAACACACGCCTGCCGCGGGCTCGTGTCTTGTCAATCGACAGCCCGATCCTCTCTCTACAACTTTCGAGCAGCTCACACCAAAGGCACTCTGCCCACGCCCGCCGTCGCAACCACATCAGCCAAGTCGAAACCAACAACGGCATATCCTGAACAACCGATCAAGCTCAAAAAGATTCTCTACGAAAAGAAGAAGCGCGAGATGGCAAACGACTTCCAAGCAGAGACGCCGGGTTCGGCCTCGGCTATCCGTGAACTGAACAATCTCGATCTTTCGTCTACCAACTTGGCCAGTCCGTCCTCTACGTTGCGGTCTCGCCAGAAACCGTCGAACCCCAAGCCAAAGCCGACGATGAAGGACCTCGAAAAAGTTGCTCACAAGCTGGATATGCGGATTCCCGAGGACTTGAGGGAATTGTATCTGGGTGCTTTGACGAGTATCCACAATGCGGCGGAAACAACGCTGGAGGAGGAAGGTGAGCTTTCTTTGGTTTGCGGTTCTCGAGAAATGGGATTGAGCTTCCGCGTTGCCCAGACTACTACCCTCGACCGGACCGCAAGCTATACCCTCGCACGAACATCCGATTCGCCGACGAAGAGGAACTGCGGCGTGGGTGGGCATGGCGAGCGGACGTGGTCAAAGACTACTCTGAAGCCAACCGTCGGCAAAAGGAAGACGATTCTTCCGCCGTCGAGGGCCTACACGCGAACAAGTCAGAGGGGAAAGCAGAAGCACGGAAACAGGATCAAGAAAAGGAATCACCTACGGTCGTCGCCAAGGGCGCACACGAGGATACGACCGCGCCGCACCAGGTTTCCCGTCTTCCCCGCTCTGACGTGGATGCTGACCCTGGATCGATGCGACCGACGGCGAACGAGGCAACAGCTCCAACGGACAAGAGGACGCCCTCGACGGGGGAGAACGATAGAGTGGACGGCAAGGACGGCAAGGCGATTGATAATGAGCGCAAAGATCAGGGTGAAGGTGAAAAGTTGCTGCTCGAGGGCAAGACGGTCGTGTTGAAGGATATGGTCATGTTGGCCGACGTGCCGTCTCTGTTCGGCTCGGAGACCGGGGGAGAATACGTCTGTGAGTCTTATCGCATGAGTCCCATTCCGCATGGTGTTGAAGTAGCATGGTAAAATTTCTCTCAGCGGAAATGGACGCGACGTGTGTGACCAGAATTCTTGACAGCGGAGGGCACATCAAGGGCAAAGCTAATTGCGAGGTAAGCACGTGCCTTTTCGACTTTTCTACATCGTTTCTCATCTTGGGACCCAATAAATAGTCTTGGGCTATCCACTGGACGTCCTCGAGCGCACCAAAGGCGATCATCGACAATCCCTTCGCACCTGGGTTCTCGGCCGGAGGCTCCTCTTCCGGTTGCGCGGCTCTTGTTGGTAGCGGTGAGGTCGATATGGGCATCGGCGGCGACCAGAGTGGCAGTATTCGAGTGGTAGGTATTGAATGGGTTCGTTTGCCGCGGCGAAATCATGTGCTGACTGGGCTTGCATCCTCAGCCTGCTTCGCATTCTGGTATCGTCGGTTTGAGGCCGACATATGGGTTGGTCCCGACCACGGGTGTCATCAGTATAGAGGCAGAGAAGGACATTATAGGTAGGTCACCCCTTCACAAAGCATGGTCAGATACTGATCTGCATTTGGATAGGCCCTATGACTCGGTCCGTCTATGAGAACGCGCTTCTCCTCGAAGCGATTGCCGGACCAGACTGGATAGATCTTCGACAAGCCGACAGGCCGATGCCCAACCCTATACCAAAGTATTCCTCTCTTCTCCTCGAAGCGCGAAAGAAGATCGAGAAGGAAGGCCTCAAGGACGTCAAGATTGGCTTGCTCAAGGAAGGCTTCTCTGCGATAGGAAAGGACGAACGGGTAGAAAAAGTCGTCAGACAGGCAGCGGAAAAGTTCAAGGAGCTCGGAGCGACTGTCGTAGAGGTTTCGTGCCCGTCACACTTCTCACTAGGCCAGGCAAATACGATTGCAACGACCGTTGGCGCGACGGGTGCCATGCATGGCCGAGCAATTGGGAGCAAGCAGTTGAAGTTGGGAGGGTTCTGGGAGGGTATTCTGCCCTTCAATCAGGAGCGATACAGCCAGGTATATGCTTTGCGTCACGCATATGACGCAACACCTCACTGACATCCTGATTTCAGCTCGACCACATACTCAAACTTGAAATCATTTCTGCGTGAGTCGAAGAGTAGACGGTTGTTATTGCGCAGTATGGGCTAACGGACGCCCGCTACACAGTGAATATGTTTCGTCATACTTCCCAACGGCGTACGACCGAGCGATGAATCTGCTGAGGAAATGGTCCGGCGAAGTCGATTCAGTCCTTGATCAAGTAGACGTTATCCTCATGCCGACGTGCGTGCAGCCGCCCCCGAGGAATATCCCGAAAGAATCGGGGGTTGAGCAGCTCATGAAGGCTGGATGTAAGTTCTACTGCGGCAGGTTACCTTTTCTAGCTAACGTTACATCCTATCATAGCGAACTCGAGCGTCAATACCAATCCCTTCTCCGCCACGGGTCATCCTTCAATGAGCCTACCGGTCGGATGGAGCCCGCCGCTGGACGAGGATGTGCACCAAGAATCGGATAAAGATATTCGACTTCCCGTGGGCATGTTGTTGGTAGGCGCCAAGTATGACGAGATGACATTGCTCAAGCTGGGTGACGCATGGGAGAGGAATTGGGGAGGATACCCAATCACTGAAAAGGGCATAGGTTGTACGGAAGGACACGATGGTTCGTAGTGGTAGCATAGTTCCAAGGTATAAGAGAGAGG
This sequence comes from Naganishia albida, assembly GCA_001599735.1. Classification (NCBI taxonomy): domain Eukaryota; kingdom Fungi; phylum Basidiomycota; class Tremellomycetes; order Filobasidiales; family Filobasidiaceae; genus Naganishia; species Naganishia albida. The sequence goes on from BCHV01000005.1 coordinate 581,335, forward strand.
CAAAACGAGATGGCTGCCAACGTGAGGGTGCAGATGCGCAAAAATTTGATACAATTGTATGAAATGTGTCATCAAGGATGGACGATGCATGTCAAGCTGATGTCGGTTGCGCAGCCCGCGCCGACCGCCACCCAGATTCAGAGATCATTCTCAGAGCAAGACGCGAAACCCTGCACCGGATTTTAGGGGATGTTTCCATAAGCAAGTCAGTGCGATTGGCGAGCCTGGAATATATTGAGCCAATTGATCAGCTTCAGGAATGACAGCGTTGTAGGATATCGTGAATGAAGCTCTCAATTCACTAATTTATAACCTACCGGCCGTCTATGATTATGGATACAACGTTTGCTTCCACCTTAATTAGTCATATACAACCTTCTCTGTACACCTCACGAATTTATGAATGATCGACAGCTCCGGCCTCAGTAAGTTGCTGCCTCCTGTTCTCGCAGAACGATACGACCGCCCTTCCCTTCCGGCAAACCATCCTCAACGCTTTCAGTCCCACAGGTCGCTTCGCTTTCCATGGTATCCTGCCTCGGCTGTTTCTCTGCATGTATCTGGTCTAGTTGCGACAGCTGCTGCCTCGCCCGCCTACGTTTTGCTCGTGGGTTTAAGATGAGGGCTAGGATCAGTACGATCCCGTCTAGCAGAACTACCGCGGCGTAGTTGATCTGTGAGTATGCGTCATCAGGCACGAGTTGGAGACAGAGATAACGTGATAATTGTCTTACGGTTGCAAGGATGTCTATCTCTGCTTTGAATACGAGACTGAGAATGCAGAAGACGCCTCCCAGCATGTCTACAGCCATAAAGGTCATAGAAATACCTTGAACGCAAACGCTTCACTTGGCCCGACATGATAATAAGGTAGAATACTACTCACCCTTGACCTCCCCCAGCTTGTAGATCTCCCAGTATTGGGGGAGGAGAGCGCCGGCTAGTAGCACGGCGGAGATGATCCCGAATAGCAGGACGGGCGCGTTGGTGCCGTTGTCAATCCCCTCCTGGTGACATGAATGTCAGTTGCGGACAAAGATGAACGAGTGTAGAAGACTCTCACCCGGAGTGCGAACGTCATCCCCGCTTCGAACGCCCCAAAGAAGACACAGAATCCGACGAAGAAAATCCAGCAGAGTTTGAGGGACTTCTTGTGGTAATAATAGAGGCACTGGGCGGTCGATACCGCTGCGAGAACGGAGAAGAGTTGAGGTTGAAGCTACAGGGCTTGGGTTGAGATTGAGTCTTGCGTGCTCATGAGGTCAACATACGATGATGGGTATGTTGATATTCTGTACGATAGCATACGTGCCTAGGAACAGTCCGGCGCAAGCCCAGATACTAGGCCCGCAACAGCAAATCAATCGTCGATTTGTACGGCTTCGATCAAGAAGGCTACGCACAACATTAACATGGTGCTCAACCCTTCTGTGTCCTTGGTCCGATATGACTTCCAGATCTGCGGTATGATCTGGATCGACCAAAGGACGGCGCCGACGGTGCCGCATACGTTTTCGGCGACCGCGTTTGGGTGGGGCATGGCGTTGAAAGGGGAGTGATACTAGTTGTATAGTAGCATGGCGAGTAAAGGTGAGGTATCTTGAATCGGGTCCTCGACCAACTAACCAAGAGGACGAGATAAAGATAGCACTTGAGCCAACTCTTGAACCGCCTCAGCCGAGGGCGCGGTTGGGCGCGGTTAGAAGGCTAAAGGTGATCGGCTTATGTAACCACTGAGTACTCACCTCCCTGTTCAACATACATCAACACCTCAACTCCCGCTTTCAATTCAACCTGCCATCCTCCCGACAGTGACCCTGTGATTAACGCATCATGTCCGAACAGGTACTGGGGAAACGGGCGCGATCCTCCTCGCCGCCGGCAGGAGATGCCTCGGGCCAGCCAGAAGCCAAGCGGTCGACAAACGCAACATCCCCGGTCGAAAACTTGGCAGATGTTGAGGTCGAGATAGCAAATGGTACAGGTGCTGGCGTCGAAGAAGACAGTGACGATGATGATATTGGACCTATGCCGGATGCACCTGGGGATGAGAATCAAGAGGCAGCAAAGGGAAAGAAGAAGACCAAGAAGGCCGGTGAGTTGCGGATCAGGATGTCAATCTTGTCTGGCGACTGATCCAGGCATCCTCCCTAGTGCTACCGCACGAAAAGCTCTACCTTGAGCATCTGCCATCTGCAAACCGGTACTACAAGAGCTTCATGCATAGGGACCAGATCAACTTTGTGACCATGACAAAGTACGCTCATCCCACTCATGAATCGCATATCGACCTTCACCGACTTACCCCTCGTATCGCTCCGTAGGACCAATTTTCTCATCACAACCTCTCTTGATGGACACGTCAAGTTATGGAAGAAACAGGAAGATTCTATCGAATTCGTCAAGCATTATCGAGCATCATTAAGCCCGATCGTTGGCGTAAGTGTGGATTCAGAAGGAAAGGTGTTTGCGACGGTGAGCGAGAAAGGGGAGGGCCGGGTATTTGATGTTGTCAATTTCGGTGAGTCTGCTGGGGAAGAATGAAGGGCGTCTTTTCTCATTAATCGGATGATCAAGACATGATCAACATCCTTAAACTGGACTATACGCCGAAGACATGTTGTTGGGTACATCATCCTTCCGACGGCCGAACGCTACTAGCGATGTGAGTTGTCAGCACGGCCTAAACTCGACTATACCTGAGTTCTTTTGCGTAGCTCGGATGCCGATTCACCGCTGATCAGGATATACGACGGCCGAGGTGACGGGAAAGTATTGTATACTGTGGAGAAGCTGCATCGGGATTCGGTACACCTCATGACGGTATGTCGAGCTAAAGTGGGCAGAATTCAAGCTTCAGGCTCATCGTCCTTTTCAGTACTCTTCGCATTACGATTGCGTAATCTCCGCCGACGAGTCGGGTTTCGTAGAATACTGGCGGCCGAGAGAGCCTTGGAATGCGCCGGACGATGTGCGCGGAATGTGGCAATTCAAGAGTCAGACCGACTTGTTTGAATTCAAGAAGGTGCGCCATCTTGACCAGTACGGTCACCGATGAAGGCCAACAGGTTTCTATCCATAGGCAAAATCGATACCCACCTCCATCACCCTCTCGCCGAATTCAACCCATTTCGTTACGCTCTCCCTTCCCGATCGACAAGTCCGGATCTTCAATTTCCTCACGGGCAAAAAGACTCGACAATACGACGAGTCTCTTACCGCCATCGAGCAAATGCAACAAGCCGGAACGGCGGTACAGAAACTTGAGCCAATGGAGTTTTACAGACGAATGGCCGTCGAGCGTGAACTGAGCAAGGATGGAGAGGGCGAAACTTGCAAGGGAGGGATGCTGAGGACCGCCAACGCCGTTTGGGATGAAACGGGAAACTTCATTTTGTATCCCAGTCTGCTGGGTATCAAAGGTGAGTTCCGCCCAACCTCGTCTTGCGCATGTGGAAATCTCACCGGTTTGACAGTCGTCAACACCGTGACAAACCGAGTGTCCAGGGTGCTAGGCATGTCGGAAACGGCCCGATGGTTGAATCTCTCGCTCTACCAAGGCGCCCCAGCCAAGAAAGGCCTGACGACACTGGCAATGGCGGCTTCCGCGAATCCTCTGCTTCAAGACAAAAGCGCGCGGGACCCAACGCTATTCTGCACGGCGTACAAGAAACAACGGTTCTACATCTTCTCCAGGTCGGAACCCGAGGATAGCAAGGAAGGAGATCGGGATATCTTCAATGAAAAGCCAACAAGGGAGGAACAGAGCATCGCGCTGGCTGCGCAGCCGGCAAAGAATCAAGCCGCACTCGGTACAAGCTGTGTGATACATACCACCAAGGGAGATATTGTAAGCATATTCGTGCTCCAAAAGGTCAAGATCTGCCGAGCTGATATCCACCTGTAGCACTTCCAACTATACCCGGATCTCGTCCCGAAGACGGTCGAAAACTTTGTCACCCACGCAAAGAACGGGTACTATAACGGAATCATCTTCCACCGTGTTATCAGCAAATTTGTGCGTAGACCCGCGAGCCCTTACTGGCATCACTGACCGCTGGGTCACAGATGTTGCAAACCGGCGACCCTCTGGGTGATGGTACGGGCGGTGAATCGATCTGGGGCCATGAATTTGAGGACGAGTTTGTGCCGCAGCTGAAACACGACAGGTTGGCGAGACAAGATCAAGGCAGACTCTGTGCTGACCCGACGTTTTGTAGACCGTACACCCTCAGCATGGCCAACGCCGGACCAAACACCAACGGCTCGCAATTCTTTATCACGACCGTACCGTGTCCCTGGCTGGACAACAAACATACGTGAGTCTGGGCAGTATTAGCGTGTACCTCGTTCTGACGGCGGATTGCAGTATCTTTGGTCGGGCAACCGCCGGTCTCGATGTCATCCATGCTATCGAGGAAGCAAAGGTGGATAAGAATGACAAGCCATGGGAGGATATCAAGATGGTATCGATTGACGTCATGTAATGCTCCGTTATGCACAATGAACATGTATAACCGTCAGGAACTCGTGTTTGTCTATGCTACAATGGTATGCTGGATAATACAACGGTGATGTCGAGATAAACTGGGCTATATCTTGATTCCCTTGATTTCAACGACGACATTGATGATCGTCAGGCTGATATAGAACCCGTAAAGAAATACTGCCCATTTGCGCGAGATGCAGTAATTATTGAACGGGACGAACACGAGCGTGATGCAAAGCAAGCAGATGAGCCCGATAGCGGACACCCATAACGTCGGCGAAAAATGAACGGGATACGAGTGGCCGGTGGACAGGATGACATAAGTGCCCGCGCCTCCGATACCGAGCAGGATGTTGAGCATCGGCCCGCCGAAACTGCAGAATATAGCGTTAGATGAGTGGTACGATACCGCCAGTTCAGCGAGCGTACCAGGCAGCATAGGACATGTTGGGCGCAAACGATGCAATCGTCAAGCACGAAATTAGGTCCGCGCAAGAGTTTCCGATGGCAAACACTGCGAGCGTTCTGTCAATCCGATGCGAACGAAAAATTCACCAGATCCGACTCACCTGTCAACCCAATGATCGCATTGCTCAAACCAAGAATCTTGCCAAAAGTCTGGAGAATCTCGACGACTTCATCCGCGATCGCCGCAATCCACAACATGGCGGAAAAGAAGCCGGCAAAACATCGGATCAGGCGCCAGGTGGGGTCCATTCCGTCCCTGGCGGTGAAGAGGACGACGAGACCGACGCAGGCACCTGCGGCCGTGAGGGAGGGGATGATGTACTTGCTTGCCGCGTTTTCGGCTGATGGTGGAGTGTTTAGAGCCATGGGTGCGAAAGGAAAAGGAGTGAAGACTTACAGAAGATGACGCATGAGCAGAACAGGGTACCCAGCACGGCCTGTACGGCCGTGAGGTACTTGTTGAACAGCAACACTTCTTCCGCGTCGCCATCGGAACACTCTTCTTCCGCTTCGGCGTCATACTTTCCGCTCGCACCCAGCGCCGCCGACTCGCTCGGCGACGTGTTCCCCGGCGCGAGTACCCTCCGATGCAGGTCCCGCCCGGCAAAACCCATCACCTGCTGCTCATCCTCCGCATCGGCATCATTCGAATGACTCACAACCCCGTGCTCGGCCTCGTTTTGTGCCCCGTACGGTGCGTCACCCTGCTGCGACTCGCCGTCGAGTTGGATCGCACCGCCGCGTTCGAGTGTCAAGCCTTCGGCGGAGTCATCGACGACGGGCAATGTCAGCGTGAGCGCGAGAATGGCGGGGCTCGCAAAGATGCCGAGGATCTTGCCCGAGATGGATTTCTGGCGGAATTCTTGCAGGGCGGGGAAGAGCGTGTGCAGGACTTGCTTGATGATGTGCATCCATCGGGCTCTCTGGCTCGTCGGTGCGGAGAACTCCGCGGCGGGACTCATGCCGGTCGTCAGCGGTATCCCATCGTGTTCGATGTCCGAGATGGATCCCGTCGTGGGGGAAACCACATCCTCTCGTTCCTCCGGCCTTTGCCCGTCATTCTTCCCCGGTAAATGTCGTAAATCATGTATCGCATCCGCCGACGCTCGCCGAAGATCGCTGATCGTCCGTGCGTGTTTCTTCCCCCCCGCACCGCCGCCCGAGACGGCCAAGAGCGGCGTCGATTCCACCCGCGCGGCATCGGGCTTGACGACCCCGGCGGCCATTGCCCCGGCAGCCATGACGCCCTGGGCCAAGCCCATGCTCGAGGTCGACGGGCCCCGCTTGACGTTTGTCGACGAGGGCTGCCGGCTCGTTCCGGGCCGACTCGGTGCCCGCCCGTGGGAGAGGTGGTGTCCGTGGGAGTGATAGTGTCCGCTCGGAAAGGGCGACGAGGGCCCAAAGTAGTCGGCCATGATGCTCGGTTCGCCTAGAAGATCATCCAGCTGTCCCGAAAGCTGAGCCTCGTGATCATCGACGAGAAGCCGTCCTTGTTCTGCCGCCGCGGCCACGGCGGATTCCTTTCGGAGCGCATTGATCGCGTCCCGAAACTCGATGGCCCCGAGCAGGGAGAACGTCGGCCTCGGCGCGTCGATGGGAGGGCGGTGCGGGGCGTGGTGGCGGTGCGGGGTTAGGGTTCCGGTCGAAGGTTGCCGGGAGAGCGTTCTGGGAAGGGAAAGGTCGCTTGTAACGCTTGATGAGCGGGAACGGGAGCCGAGGGTATTTGGCGGTTTGAGAAGGTCGTCTTGTGCTGGCGCATCGCCAGACAAAGGGGGCTCCGCTTCTTCTTCCGGCAAGGAGATCCCCTTGCCCCGTCGTTCCTGGCCCGCCTTGCGCCGTGCATGCCACCAATTCCCGCCGACGACGATGCCGACGTACAAAACGTACATGACGACCAAGCCTCCAGTCTCTGGCAACGTCAACTTGCCATCCTTGAGACACGCCACGAGGATCGTCACGGCGACGGTAAAGAACCCGACGTCCCTCAAGAACGGCCACCGGGGCACATGGAACGGCTGTATGAGGGCCATCGACCCGACGACGATCGATGTAATAAAGGCCGATGCGCCGAGCAGTTCCCCGATCGCGAGCGCAAACGTATTGGACTTCAAGGCGGAAAAGGTGGAAAAGACATCGGGCGAGCCGTTGCCAAACGCGAGAAAGGTGACCCCGGCCGTGGACTCGCCCAGGCCGAGCCGGTCGGCGACGGTCGCGAGGTTGGGACAGAAAAAGTCCGAGGCGGTGATGCCGATGGTGGAGAAGAGGAAGCCGGCCCTGCGGGCGGTATAAGTAACAGCGTACAGGCTCACGAATGCGGCGGACTCACCACAGGACGAGGGCGACAAACAGGGCCGGCCTGTGTGCGTTTGGACTGCCAAAGTACCACTCGGAGTAGTCTATGCCGAGCAGAGTGCCCGGTCCGTCATCGTCGACGGCGTCTCTGCTTGCGATGTTGACGGCGTCGAGGCGGGTGCGGGTCTCTGTGCGCCATAGGAGAGTCTGGAGCACGAGGGAGAACAAGACGAGCGCTATCCAGGGTTTCATCGTGCTCGGGGATAGGGGATAGGGGTAAAGGGGTAAAGGGGTATAGTAACCGCCGGGTAACCCCTTTCCACCACAAGGGACATTCGCACGGGCGCACCCTCTTTTCATTTATGACGACTACAACGGACACTACCCACACTACTACGAGTTGACCTTGTCCTTGATCAACGACAGGAACTGCCCATACGACGCACTCCGGTCCACCCGATCCTCGATCAACATGCTCAGCGCCCAGTTGCGCAGCGCAGGTTCCGCGTCCGCCTTGACGACGTACAGGTGCGGCCAGTACGGGTTCCGACGCAGTTCGCGCGTCTTGGCAATGATCGCGTTCACCCGTTGCGAGAACGGGTTGTCGAGCACGGGAAGCGTGTACTGCGAGCAAACTAGTTAGCGCCATCCCTTCCCGTCTTCCCCGCGACCCACCTTGCCACCCTTGAGCTCTTGATAACTCGCCAAGTCAAACACATCCATGATCAACTGCGGCACCGCATCCTGCCCGACATACAAAAACATGTTTTGCCCGTCCTCGATCAGGTACAGGCCATGCCTCTCGAGCCGCTCCGACGTCAGATTCAACGCGGGCGGCATGTTCACCCCCTGCTCGCCGATCGTGCCGGCATCGGCGGGCATGTTGTGCAAGCTGTAGAACCGCGGGTGCAGATACGCCAACAGGGATTCCGTCGGGAGCGTCGTCAACAGCGCGTGCGCGTACGCACGCAAATCCGGCGGGATCTGCGTGCTTTCCCGCAGCCCGACGTGCTTGACCAGGCCGCAGCAGAGGAGCGGCAACATCTTGAGGTTTTCCGGGATGGCCAGTTGCGCGCTCGCCCCGCCCCCGGCCGAGGTCATCGTGTCCTTGTACACTTTGAGAACGTCGACCAGCTTGTTGATCACGGCGTCCCGCGCGTCTTCCAGCTTGGACGTCATCGCGCGCTCGACCGCCTTGTTGGCGAGCAAGGTGACGATCGCGTTTTGATCCGCCGACGCGAACACCTCGGACATGCTCGTCGTCGTCGGCAAGGCAGTCGTCATGACCCGGATCCGTCGTTCGCCGTAACAGGTCGTATGCAGCACCGCCGTCTGAAGCACAACCACGGGCTGCGTGAGCGGGTCCTCGATTTGAAGCTCGATCGCGTACGACTGGTCGATCGGTACCGTCGGCAGGGACAACAGGTCGGTCGACCGCGTGAAAAAGTTGCCGTGAAAGGCCGACATCCGGAGGCCGCGCGAGCCTCGGACGCGGATGACGGCCTCGAGCCCGATCGGCGAAGCCAGGACGGTCCCAAACTCGGTCGCAAACTTGATCGCGTCCTCGGAACGGCCCGCGTTGAAGCCCGGGTAGTAGTAGACCTGGCCGCCCGTGTACCGCGGCAGACAGCGCAAGCTCGCGACGTCCGTGTACTGCGGCGAAAACAAGAACATGTCAACGGTGACTTGATTCCTGGCGCACTCGATCGAGAACGTCTTGTAAAAGCTCGATGCGGCCTGCAAGAGCGTCGACTCCTTGGCCGTGCCCAACAACTTGGCATCATCCCGCGCCTTCAACGCGCCCTCGCCGACCGTCGGCAACGTCGCGGTCAGGGTGATAATCTTGCCGCCAATCGTTCCGATCAACTTGTGCGCGGCCTGCATCGCCGGACCGACGGCGCTCGCCTGGGTAAACGAGTCCTTGAACATGTCGCTCACGCGGCCGAGGAAGGATTCGATCGCGGCTCGGGATTCCGTCAGGTTGACCAAGAGGTCGGTCGGTTTCGGGAGGTAGACGTCGTCAATGTCCGAGACGACGAGCATCGACGGTTCCGCTTGCCCGGGCTGCAAATGAATCAGTACGTGCGGGGCTTGTGACGGCTCGGGGGACGTACAGGCAACGAGAAAAAGTGCAACGACGACGAGACGGCGATGAACCCGATCTTGGTTCGGTCATCCGCGTTGGGGAGACGGTCGAGCGACTCGAGGATCGTTCGTGCGGCCGTGGCAACCATACCTGTGCAGAGTCAGCCAGACGTACAGGAACCCGGCGATATTCAACGCACCAGATTGAATGGCGTTTTGCGAGACATCAATGATGAACACGTAAACCGGGGGTTGCGGGGCTCGGATCTTGTCCAAATCAGCCACCATTCCTTCCCCGCCCTTGCTCTTCACTCACCATATACTCTGCCGGGGCCACAAACTCGACGACTCCGTGATTCAACTCGGCCCTCGTCCACCTATCCGCCGGCTGATTCGTTTGCGCATTCCAGTCAAACAACTGCGGCACCTCGTTGCTCAAATTACACATGCAGCATTTCCACCTCGCGCCGCCCTCGATGAATGTCACGTAAGGGTTGATGTAACTCCTACATCGACGACATCGGGCAATCACCGTATCACTGACCACGGGGACCGGCTCATCGCCCGGTTTCAGGGACCGGTAGGGCGTCAAGATCAAGGCGAGTGGGAGCTTGGATTTGTTCAGGAGGGAGGCGGTGGTGGGGATCGCGTTGATCGTCGAGCGCTGGTAGGAAGGATCGGCCTGTGCTGTTGGATGCGGAGAGATGCACGCCCCGGCGGGAAGGAGAATGGGTGGGGGTGGAGTGTCGAGTGTCCGTACGTCGGGTTGCATGCCGATCAGGTTGATCGTGTGGAGCGGGTGGAGCTGGGGGGGGATGATTAGCGCGATGATGCGGGATGTAAGGGGTAAGGGAAACGGATATTTCGGATGATTTCAGCCACCGTGGCGATCAGATTGAGACGTTCCTCCTCGGAATATCCGTTGGCCATCCGTTCGCGGAGATACCCCTTTTCTGAGTCGGCCCAATTCCCTGCGGCCCTCCCTGTTTCCCACTCGACATGCATCGCGCTTCAGCTCCAACTCACCTTGTCACCCATCCCCATCCCCCTCATACCCTCTGTAACGCCCTGCACGCCGCCGTACCCCGCCGCTCCCGGCGCAACATATCCCTGCTGCGCCTGCCCCGGAACCTGTCCCAACGCCGGGATCTGCGGCTGTCCAACCATTGGCTGTGCAGCGGGGGCAAAGTACCCCTGTCCCGCGGCGGCGGGCTGCTGCTGTGCCGCCAGGCCAGGCGTAAACATCTGTCCTTGTCCGCCGACGGCGGGTTGTCCATACGGAACGGCGGATACAGGGCTCGGCGCGGCGACGGCCGGGGTTTCGTACGCCATTTGCGCGGCCGGGTACTGCCTTCTTCGTGGGTTATGGTGCGTCGTCGTTGGCGGTGGAGGTGAAGCGGCCGACGGTTGGGGCGACGGTTGATGGGTTGGTTCTTCCCATTGTGCGTGGTTTGTTGCGGTGTCTGCGAATAGAGGTTAGCTGCGATCGAGAAGAACCGGAGGGAGGCGTACCGATGTAGAGGTACCTGTTTGCCTGTGCGTCCCATTGGGCAGTCCAGCCTGGCGGGAGTTGAGGTTCCATCTTGTCGATCGATGGAGAGGGACAAGGGACAAGGGACACCAGTGCAGGTTGATGTTACCTTTGCCTTGTACGATGACGCGGATTCGGATTCGTCAACGTTGGTGCGCTGGAAGAAGCGCGTATTTGTCCAGAGTCGACCAAATCACTTGGAAAATCTCGATTTCTACTGGGCTCGTGCATGGCATTATCTTCCGTATGCATGCCAGACTTCCACAATCGACGAAAACATAATCTCTAATGCATAATGTGAATACAACAGTGGCGGTACAACGCATGCACTACTTTACAACTTTGCTGCGCTTATACGCGCGGATGCCGCAATTTGGTAATGAGCCTGTTCATTCTGCCCGACTTCTTGCCATCGGCTGGCTCCAGAGATTGCTGTGATGGAGCTGGCGACGCATACATGTTCCCCTGAGCCTCCTCGGCGGTGGCTTGCGGGAGCGGCTCCTTGATCTGCTCGGGGGTCCGGACCAAAGCCACGGTGTCCGGAAGGAAAGGTATTTGATCCGCCTTTTGGATGACGGATTCGACGGCGGCGACATCGTCGCTGTGATGTGCATAATGCGTCATACTGAGACTCGATGGACGCGGTAAAATTCCGTCGCGCAAGGGCTTGTGCTTCTTTCGGAAAATGTCGGAGAGTAGTTGGCCCTTTTGATTCCATGCGGCTTGAAGCATGTCTGCATTGACCCATATAAGCAATCTGGTCGATATATAGGATTCATGACACTCACCTCTACGCATGACGCTCGCCAGATCCTCAAAGGACCACACCTTGTTCTCGTATAAAAGATGAGGTGTTTTGACACGGATGTCTTGCACGTTCGAGAACGATTTCGCCTTTTCGCTCTGTAGAATACGGATCAGCAACCACCTTGCGCTGACGTTGTGAAGAGGGAATATACCTTGTAACTAAGCAGCAATGTCGTAGAATGAATATCGATCGATATGAAAGTTCTATTCCGCGTCGCCCTCGTTCGCATTTCCTCTGCATCCGTCCCTGCTTGAAGCTGAAGACTGCGCAGCGAAGAATCTTGATCCGACACCGAGCGATGGAGTTGCGGTCTGATAGTGCGAGACTCGGTAAACGAACTTTGCCTCGAGAGCGCAGGCGAGCCAGCAGGGCTGTGATTGAATAATCCACTCGAAGATCGGTGAATGCCCAGATGCTGCCTCCGCTTGATCACGGAAGCCCGGTCGAGCTGATCTGTATCTGTCGATCTTTCCTTCTTTTTGGTCTTCCGTTCCACATTTGCGCTGGGTTTGGAAGGGCGATTCTGGAAAACGTAATCGTTGATCGCTTTCCCTATCGCTCGTTCAAGCTGGACACGCAGCGGATGCAACTGCAGATTGAAAGATTCCAAGATGCTGATGCCGCCCACGGGCGCCAATGCCGACCAAGACACTTGAATCATTGGAGTCTGTACATGCAAGCAAGTCAACCCAAGCCAAAGCCGCCAAGCGCAGCAAAGCTTACCTCGGTTCGCACAGCTGCCTTGTCGAAACGCGAAATGATCTCAACGTAATACGCGTCTGGGCTCGTGTTCAGAGCCTGCAATTCGCGAACGACTAGAGCGTTCTCCGTGGAACTGTCCTTTTTCCTGACCCATGTGTAATGAATATCCTTGATGGCGAGCTTGGCTATCAGCTTGTCCTCGTCCAACATGAACCATGCCAATTCTTGCGCATGTGCCTCGAGTCGCAACGAGGATCGAAGATCGGCAGCAGCTTTGCTGTGACTCTGCAGGATAGCGACGGCGTCGAAGATGAGAGCGAGCTTCTGTATGTCTTCCAATAACTCCGAGCGAACGCGCCCAATCTCCAGCTTGCCCTCGGCAGAAAGCTTATCGTAGTGTTCCTCATAGATCTGGTAGGTTGTTTCTTGCTCTCGAATTCGGTTTTGGAGATATTGGACTTCAGTGCTGTATCGATGGCTGTCCTCGGCGTCGAACGAGTATACAAAGGTGTCCAGCTGCTGCGAGCGCTGCCGTTGTTCCGGATCTTGATACAGAATGAGATCGGTTAGGATATTGTAAATGGCAGCGAAATGACGCGAGTTGGCCACAACACCGAAAGTGGGCACATTGACGACAGCCAAATCCTGCGAAGAAAAGGGACAATGAGTGGTGAATCCTACGCTCGGTACGCTAAGCGATCGCCTCGACGAACCTGATGATTCTTCAGATGCTCCGAGGATCCCGGATTATTCTTCATACGATTCACAAGTCGGAGCTGATTGAACTTGTCCAGCCTGACGCTACATTGCGTGCTAGCGACCAGCCGGTCAAATGCCGTAGTCTTGAGTTTGGTGTCCAGCAGTATTTCCAATGGTACGAACGTCGCCGATAAATGCCCCTCTTTCGCATCGTCCGAAGGATAGAAGCTTTGCAAGCCATCCAGTATCCCATAGTTACTGGAAGGTATATGTCAATCAGCAACAGTCGTCAGACAGGAGGAAATGAGCTGAGACGATTACATACCGACGCATTACTCTTCCTTTGACGTTGTCCCCCGCGAACTCCCCATCCTCAACCGTAAAGCTGCGCAGCTTGGCAACGTTGGCGGTCAGCAATATCGTGGAGTTGTCATCGATCTCGCTAGACAGAAGGATCTGAGGCTGGGTCATGATCCCGAACGTGCTCTTGCGTATACCAAACTCTTTTGGTAGGCCCTCGGTTGGAGCGATTTCGCATAGTTGTGCGTTCTTGGTTTCCGGCAAGGTCTCCTCCGCGGAAGTCCTAGGATGATCGCCGAGTAACTGACCCAGGATTCCTGCGGCCAAAGTGGAACCCATTTTATGGGCCACCTCGTTGAGATCGAGGTGTGGCTTGTGAAGCTGCCCATCGGATGGTGCCGCCGTGGTTTGTGGGTGAAATCCCCTTTCCAACTGCTTGTGCAAATCTGACACAGCTTTGTGAGACATGTGATACTCGAATCCTCGGCGCATGCGACTCGAAAAGTAGTACTGCATATAGATGTTCCGCGATGTGTTGTTAATCGCAAGCCGGGGATGGTGGAAGTGGAAGACGTTCTCGTACCCAGCTCCCTCCCTTTCTGACATGCGTTCCCTTGCGTCAAAGCCGTCAACCGAGTTTTTGCGATCTATCGCGTATTCCGGGGTCTGCATCCGTGAATGCAGTGTTTCTCGACTGTCCTCGAGTATTTGTATTCTCTTCTCCATTTCAGCCCTGGCCAAATCATCTTGGGTTCCCTCTCGAATATTACGAAGCTTGGCAATCCGTTCATCGAGCAAGTGATTGTTGAAGTCCTCTAGAACGGGAGCTTCGGAGAGCAGACATCGATGAGACATCTCTCTGCCGAATTTACTGGCGGCCGTTTCCGTTGCGTCGACTTCGCCCGCTTGAAGTTTGGCAACCACCTCTGAACTCACTCTCAAAGCCGGAATGTATCTTGAGTATCGGCACAAGGGCGTTGTCAATACCGTATGGAATTCGACGAGCGGATTGTCATCAACCGGTCTGACGCCAATGTCGACATAATCGTCCATGTGAAACCAATCTGCATCGTCGCTCGCAAGGTCTCTCGCATAAGTTCCGCTGGGGGCCATGGTATGTTCCTTCTTGGACCGTTCCGCCGGTTTGAGCGTTTGTCTAACAGGGGAGATGAAGACGGCTCGAATTGCTTTGGCTTTGACATCAGCTAGTATGACCTCACCAGCATAGAAAGCTTTGTGCGTTGGCGTAGTAACACCCAGGGCGTCACTGCGTTTGACTTGAAACTGTTCCCTCTGATGCATGTCGGCCTGAAACCGGGCGATATGCCACTTCAGACCGATTCCGGATTCGAAGCCGTTGATCCATTCCTCTTGCGAATACTGAGGGTACATGTGCGAAATGTACAAGTCGTGGATGTCGAACCGATACTTGATCGTAGCCAGCGAGCGCCCGAACTTCTTGGATTTTGGGGGGCTCGACGGAAACAATGCACCTTGCCGAATGGGCAAGGACATAACGTGACTGAAAAGTTCCCACCAAGCGAAAAAGTGCGCGAAGCCCATGGGTGTAAAATGAAAACTGCTCTCTTGGTGCTTCTCGCTGTTCATGTTGGCGACGATGGAGGGCGAAAAGTGGATGAAGTCGGATCGGAAGCCCTCATAAGAGTCTACCGGGGCGCCTTTCTCTTCTTCGAGTCGCTTCACCGTCTGAGGAGTATGTAGCTTTACAGCGTGATGCGGGATGAAGTCGAAGAACCGACAAGGGCGCATCGACGCTTTGCCTTGACAACCGTGCTTACAAGTGTGATCTCGGCAAGTGCGTTCAAACTTGAATGCAAAGCCTACGCAAACACCTCCTCGGAAGTTGGCGCATGTCTTGTTGAGTCGTCTTTTCAATAAACTCGGTAATTCTTCCGTTTTCTTGCCGGTGTCGACGTGAGCATCATGCTTGTCGCCAGTAGCGACGGGATCAAGAAACGCTGTAAGACTGCAGAAAGGGAAAAGTTGAACAATCTCGCACGATGGAGGAGACTGGTCACCTACTCTGGGACAGAGAGTACCATCTGTTTGCTGAAGATTTGGATCAACTCCTTTTCAGGGTTCTCATAGCCTATCCGTATTTTTGGGTCACCCATCCAGGCGAGTACGAATCCCGCGCCATTGCCGGTAATTTCGTAGGGATCTCTGGAGCCTGTCGAAGTATAGCGGAAGAAGGATCAAAGGGGATTCGAGAAGGGCGGGTCGATCACAACGATTTCTCTTACCTTTCAGATGAAGATGGCATGGAGCGGCAAAATCGAACGCGACTCGCCAATGCAGCGATAGTCGAAACTTATCCCAGAAGCCTACTCTCGGAGAAGGATCCCTCGGTGGCCGTGAGAAGCTCGCAAAAGCACGTGAAAGATCCGACAAGGCAGGCTGATACGAGACGCCCCATGTGAAGTCCGTCGGTCGTGGTGAATGGATTGCGAATTTCACGTCCGCATATGACTTGACAGGAGCGAGGGTCTTTGCGATGTCTATTTTGAAGGCGGTGGCATCTGCATCTCCCATCCCCTCGGGAACCACTGTGCACGGGATCAAGTAGTACGATTCGTCGTCCTCGATCAATTCCTCGGCGACTACCAAAGTCAAGTCGCAAGTCATCGCTGGAAGGGTGCGGCCTTCGCTGTCGGGGCCGACTTCCATGGGCATAATTCGCCAGAGAGGAAGGGGGTAATCGCGAAGGGTGAAATCGAGGTTGGCGGAGGTCAACTGGATTTGCATTGGAACCATCAAGGAAAACTTCTGCTTTGCTGGGAAGGCGCCGGCTCGAGCCTCCATGTGTTCCAGTACAGCAGCCGGTGAGAATTTGGGATCTGCGATCCCGACATGCAGGTCGCCCAGGGTCGCACGGAACAATGGCGCGAAGCGTTGGGGTGACACAATCTCGATGGGAAGACCAGTGTAATCCGTTTTGTAACCGTATTGTCGGATCAACTCCCGTCCTTCCCGCCTATTTTGTGCGTTCATGGCTTTCCCCATCTTCTTGATCCACTTTTCGCTGTTGTATTGGGACAGGCGACTGCGCGCTTCAGTTGCTGATACGGTGTGGTCGAGAGTGACGTGGTATCTTTCCTTGATCCTTTCCAAATCAGCCCGCGTGGTGGGATGCTCGCCCTTCTCCAGCGGTCCGTATACATTCCGGATCAAGGTCGCTTTGGCTTCCAAGTACTCGCTGCGCTCAGCCCTCGGACCACTTTCCGTCTTGCCCACTCTGAAAGACAGGTTGAGTTTGGTTTCCAAGGGGTCGTCTTTGATCTCGAATGAAGTAGCTTTGCAGCGGATGGCGACGATGGGCATAGCTCTGGGACCACGTGCATGAGGTAGTTGAGGGCGGAACTGACCTGAGTGGATCCCTCGACGGATCGTTCTACCAGATTTTACAGCGGCATTGATGTTCAAAATCAACTTGGAGGGTTCGTACTTGTATGGTATCCGAATCCGGAAAGCGTCAGCTTCGACCGCGATCCTGGGTGAGTTTCCGCGCTCGACCGAAGCGGCAAGACTCTTGAATCGGCCGAGTTCCTCAAATCTCGAATCTTCGCGCGCACTTGGAACGAAGAACATACCACTTTGCATGCTCATTGCCTGACCATCGACGCGATGGACTAGGTGCAGTTCACTGAACGAACCGAAAATCCGCTCGCCGATCGGAAAGAGAACGTCCAATTCGAAATAATCCACTCGCATGCGAAGGGTAGTCACAAGTCGCTGTTGTCGGTCATCAACATTGGCGATACCCACGGTGCGTGACGGTCGCGAGTTGCGACAGCTGGTGAGAGCTTGGCCAGCAAGAAGTGCACAATGCATATGCGAGAGATCGCCCGAAACCTCAATGTAGCCTATCCTGCTAATGACCTGTCGTTCAACGGGTGAATCACGTTTCGAACGTAATAGATTCACTCCCACACTCGCGTTCGGGATGACGAGTATCGGCCGTCGCACTTGTTGACTGTAGTTGATTCCGAAGGGATCTTGATTGTTCGAAAATACCGCATCGGGGACTTCTTTACCTGATTTCTTCTGGAAGTCCCACACGGCGTAAGAATCGTGTCTTATTCTAGCCGGTAAGATTTCCGACTGATTCGGAAACGGCTCCGGTGTTTGAGCACTAGCCATAAAAGCCTGAGCGTTGAACACTGGCTCCAGCAGCGTCTGCTTGCAGTTGATTCCAAAGAGTACTGCTCCTCCGCCCGCGGGCAAATGCTTGTTGGCCAAAGCCTCTGCCTCGGTTTCCAGACCCGGGGAGAGGCGCAGCTTTGCGCGGTGCTGCAGGGCCAGCAAGAGGCGATTCGATCGTTTGACCTGCTGTTCATGGGCGTAATAGCAGTAGTCCAGAGTGAGGCCGGACTGCATGTGAAGACCTCGCACGAGGCTCATTCGGCATACTGGATTCGGGTCTCCAGAAGCGAGAATCACGGATATTGTGCCTAGCGAGAGCTTGCAACTAATTCCCGAAGGGAGAGTCCGCAAAGGATCAGGCATCACCGTATTACGCGTGTCGTTACGCGGACGTCGCAACATGGATTGGCAACGTTCCAGACTCGTCAACAAGACAGCGAGGCCACGGTGAACTTCTTCCCTCCAGAGTCGAATGTCAACGCCTTTATCGAAGGAAAATGTCAAGTTTCCGAATTTGGATTTCCTATCGAAGTCGATTGTCCCTGTTGTACCATTCGAACGTCCGAGCATGGAACCGCGAGACTTCAGAAACCCTTCCCCTATGTTAACGAGCTCGAAACGCTCGATTGGTCGCGCATCAGCTAGAGCGCAGATGGCTATCGTCGTTTTGGCGATCTCGCCACCGCAGTCCCATGAGACACCCGATGTGAAGCCGTCGGACAACAGGAAACGCGGTTTCGATTGCGAGTCCTTGTTGAGAATCCTGGCGCAGACATCGTAGTGCTCCGTGTGCCCGGCAATGTGTAATGCTGCGCTGACAATATGGCATTCGACAGCGGGATGTCTCACAGCATCCGCGAGACGAATGTCAATATTACCGACTTCAGCGACAAAGACGAGCTTGGGAACTTTGTAGCTGGTCCTTTTCTGCGGATGGCTACCGTTGGACGACGAATTTGAGGCTGATTCGCGGTCACGATCCAATTCTCGATGTGCCGCGGCCGCGCGAACCTCGAGGACCAATTGTGTGAGCAGGTCCAAACTCGCGTGAAGGTCAAAGTGATGGACTCTGGACTCCACCTGGAGAAGTTGGTGATTCGGTTCATCGATATATGCTGGAACAGCCGACCAACCGAGGACATCCGAGAGCAGCGTCGTCACAATCTTTACTTCCATCCATCCAGTGCTGAGTAGAGTCGTATGGCGATCCCCTCGTCTTTTCTCGCTTAGCAGGACTGACAAGTCTTGACAAGTAATGTCGAATTCTATCCCTCGTATCACCTGATCCATCGTTTCAGCGCATGTCGTAGAACGACCGAAGAACTGCCGGATGGCGGAACTGTTCGACTGATTGACGGAGCGAGCTTGAAAGCTGAGGTCTTCAACAATGAATGCCAAGCTGATACAATCGATAGAGCTCGAATTCTTTGATCGCTGATCCGCCTGATCTGGCTGAGCCGCAAAGAGCCCCGAATCATGCGACGCGTCCGTTGGAAGCTCTTCAGTTGTAGCGGTTTTCGGACCCAAATACGAGGCTTCGACAGAATGTTGCATTGTTAACCTCGGCACAGCGATGCTGATCTTCTCGAGAGCTCTTCCGATCGTTGCAGCCACCTGCTTGTTTCGCGCGCTTTTCTCCAGGGTTTGACGCTCCTCAATGGCGGAAGGCGTTCGGCGAGAGTCCATCGCGTTCTTCTTGGCCATATGTTCACGCAATATAGCTTCGACCTCTCTAGTGCTAAACGTTATCAGCGATAATCTGGCGTCAAACGCGATACTATCGACTATCAGGTAGGCCGGGAGACGAGGAGTTGCTGTGTGTGAGAGAGCGAGTCGCCTTGATAGATGTCGCGGTCGCGGGCTTTTGAGAGGGCCGAAAGCAATGCTCAGCGTGAATGTGGAATTTTCCGGTAGATCCACGATATCGGTCGCTAGAATTCGTGAACGTGAGCGGTACTCGACTAGACAGGCATCCGTGGAAACTTACTTGTCTTGGTCTCCTTGTCCTTGTCCGTTAATTTAACCAGACGACACTTGGACGCGACCAGAGTCATATTGACCTGTCCACTCGCTCGACCCATGACTTTTCTCCAGAGAGTATTCCAGCTACGGCTTCGCGCCTTATCGGAGACCTCCTCTTTAGGCTCGGCGACTACGCTTTCCTCCTCATCCACCGCCGGTATCGGGAAGAAACCTCCCGGTATCGGACTCCATGGTTCCATTGGAGTCTCGGGGGATAAGGCGGTTTCCGGAGTGACGAACGCGGGCGGAGCGTCATACGTGACGTCAAAATTTGCGTCAATCGAGTCGAGTAAGAGGACGGCCGATGGTTTGTGCAGCGATAGGCGGATATCTGAGAAACGGTACTGTACGAGATGGAGGACGGATGGGAGGTACCTCATGCCAAAGGAGAGGATGGTCGGTTGAAAATATCGCTTGAGCTGAGACACGATTTGGAGCTTGACCTGTCGAGCCGAGTTGTAAACATCACCCTTTGACGTCAAAGGGCATCGGTAAGCTGGATGGATTAACTCACTAGCTGTGACGCCTGCACGGAATCAGGGCCATGATCCTTCTCAGCGCTCTGTGTCATCTGTCCGAGTTGTTCGAGATCATGGTCGAAAGATAGCTCTATCTGCTCCACCACGACAGTGATCCCCCAATGCTCCTTTGCGCACCACTCCCATCCAATTCGTTCCACCCTAAGCGGAGCCAAGGTGGTTGTACTATCGGTTCTCTGGCCCGGGTGCCACTCCAATCCTCGGATGTTGCGGAGACTGATACTCTTGATTCGAATTGGCGTCAGTCGACTCAAGAGATACGGTGCCAGGAAACGGCGAAGTATGAAACTGGTGAGGACCAGGAGGCCCAAGTAGACTAGAAGCGTCATCGAGGCGTGTTGCACTTTGAACAGGGTTCCGCAGTACTCCGTCAGTGTCGAAAGAGCGTGTTCGTTTTATGGGATGTTGCAGTGCTGTGCGGTCCGTTGCATCGTTGATTTATAGCTGATTTGCCGTGCAGCTTCCGTGTATTTGGACGTCAATTGCACGCAGCGAAAGTGTGCCCTCCCTCGAACGAGTTAGATAACCAGACCTGTAGACGACGTCGCGGAACCCCTCGCGATGAGTCGTGACGAGTGAGACCGAAATAACGGAGAGTCGTCACCGTACCGCGCTGATAGAAACGTCATTTTGTTCCCGCATCAAGTGGAGGTTCAACTCAAGGTTGGAAGGTCGAGTCGAGTGATCAGTGATCCGCCATTGACTGATCCGATTCTTTGTCAGTGCAGGCTTGCGTTCGCATTCTTGCCCCGTGTTCCCCCCAAATCCACTTCCATCGGGAGCCCACAGGCTTTTCCCTCCCTTCAGTCAAAGCTGAAAAGCAAAGAATGGAAGAGCTCCCCGGAATCATCATCGCAATCGTAGTGATATTCTTCATCGCGCGTTATTTCTCTGGTGAGTCCGGTTCAATCCCCCATGGTGTCTTTGAACTCAAACGTCGCACATACAGGATCAAAGCAGAAGAGCGAACCCATCGCCATCGGTACCGATGGTGTTCCCACCAATGGACCTCTCCGAGGCGTCTCAGCCGCAATGGTAAATGGATTTCTTATCATCCTTCGGCCCACTTATGGGGTGACCTCTTCTCTTGCTCAGATACAAAATGTGCATGCAGCCTTTCCGCACATAAGCCACAGTGCTATTGCCTACTCTCTCAGTAAGACGAGATCCGTACAAGCTACAAGTGAGGCAATTTTGGAGCAAGGGTTCCTTCCAGAAGTACGTGACAGTCGCTCTTTGAATATGACTTAAGGCTCAATAACGATTTCCCCTTCCATTCAGCCACCGGCGAGCTTCCCCACGCATCCATACATAACATCCCTCGCCCCACCACCACCTCAACCATCAACACCCACTACAGCAACAGCAGACAAACCGCAAATCAATCACCCTTCCCTCATCGAGAGATACAACCTGACTTCCGCCGTTCGCGCGCAGGACAAGGGAAAGGCTCGCCAGGCCGATGGAGAGCTATCGGAAGCTGCGCAGAGCAGGGCATGGAATGCCGATAAGGCGGCAAGGGAGAAGACGCTACAGGATCGTAAGGCAAAGATGATTCTTGAGGCTAGGCAGTAAGTAGCGACTCCTATGATTCGAAGCCTGAGAGTAAGAGTTGACAAGGTGCTGTTTTCCTGTATCTTAGGCGTCTGCTCGAGAAACAGGCTGCGCAGAAGTTGAAACAGAATAAGTGATAGCCCGTAATCTAGGGGAGTCGGGTTTAGGCCGTGATACCCCAGATTATTCCATTGTGTGGATTACCACACGGCGGATAGTAAGCTGGTGCTCGGTGCTATCTATGATGAATGCAGAGAATTGGCGTAACGTCTCTCCCTCCGCGACCCGTCACCCAACGAACATTACGCATGAACCTCGATAGTAACGCCCTACGACGGCCGTGGGCGCTTGTCTTTCTTCTAATTGTCACTCCCGAGCGCTGAGTTGAGAGATTCTCGCCTGACTTGATGATACCTTCAAAGCCGCTACATGGACATTGCTCTGACTGAATAGCTCTGGGAGTCAAGGGCTGTTAGGGGATCTGCTGGTGCGGAGGCCCAATGACCAACTCTGGTCACGGGAAATCGGAAGGTTTGGTAACCGGGTTTCGTTCCGAGTGTTCATCAGTAGATGAGTGAGATTGATCGACGAGGTGACTTCCGATAGAGCTTGATTACAAACTGTTGGCTGACTCGCCCTCACCACTGCAGCCTTGCACACAAGGACATCCCCCCAAACTTTCCCGAGCTCACGATGTCGACGCTTTTCACGTCTCCCATGGACTGCGGCCCAGTCAACGACCTCAAACGCCTCGGCGGAAGGGTGGATATCGACAACAGTAGACTCCATGACAGGACCGTTGGAGGCAATGCATCTGCATCAGGATCGAGACCACAGGCTGCACAGGTGAGCGATGGACGACTAGTCTCCAAACAGTGGCCAACGTCCTTCTTATTTCGTCTGCTTCAGCCGTTCCGAGCGGTGCCAACAACTAGCTCGGGCTTCTTAGTGCGATCTTCGCAGCCTTTACAACAGACAAGACAGCCCGCGCCTCAAGATGTGCGACATGCTACTCCTTTGAATGCACCAGCCTGGTCCCAAGCGTTTCATCAACAAAATAATCAGCACAATTCAATTGTTCCCGGGAAGGGAAAAGCAAGAGCTGTCGGCTCAATGGAAGCGACATGGTCTAGAGGTATTGATCAGCCTGTCAATCAGGCTGGACGCTCGACACCGATTTCTCAAGCCCCGACAGGAACTGCAGGTTGGAGTCACGAATTTGCTCACGCAGCCCCACAACTCAGAGCAAGCTCCGGCGCTCAAGCCTCATCACAGCAATACAGTCCTGCTCAAATTCAAGCGTCCGGATACACGGCTTTCAATCAATATCCGCAGAGTTTTCAGCAGTATGGTCAGCAACCTTACTGGATGCCTTCCATCTCCCAGCCTCAATTCCTTGCGGATGGCAGACTTCAGCAGCATCCGGCATCCGGCCTCGATACCATACAGAAAGACTGGAACGACGTCTTTGACCAAATTGAACGAGAGTATACTAGTACTGCAAAAAATGTCGCAGGTCAGATGAAAGAGACGGCTGAAATGCCGTTTCTGGATGTACCGCGCAATTTGGATGAAGCATTGTCACAAGCAAGATCGCACGGAGAACAACGTGATGAAACCCATATATCCGAAGGACAGCTGGATGCCTCAGTGCAAGGCGCCAATATGGGATGGGAAGAGGAGATTCCTGACTCCGTGGATCAAAGGGAAGAAGACCCCCTTGAAGAGGAGGAAGATTTCGATCAAGCGGGTTTTGCGGCGTTCTACGGACGACAATGGCAACCGGAAACGGCTGAGAGTCGAGCGCACGCGCAACAATCAGCCGCAAGGGCCGCCGAGTTGCAGGAGAGCATCCATGGCATCTCTTCGTCGGAAGCGGAAAGTCTTTTGACTCGGGGATATGATGAGCTCGCGCACGATCAACTCGATACAGCGAGACGGCTGGGGTACATGGTCAATCAGCCAAAGGCGCTTCGCAGGGAGGAAGTCGGAAGGTACTTGTTCAACAAGGCCAATCCGTACATCGGACTGTCGCCGGAGCAAAGAGCCCGGCTGATAAGCGAAAGGCAGCAAGGTATTCAGTATCAGGTATGCGGTGGATCGGGAAGAGAGCAGGATGAGGCTGACCCGTGAATTTTTGCATCGCAACAGAATGTGCTACAGCACGAAGCGTCGGTTCTAGAAGACCCGAGAGATGCTAGGGCATGGTTTTCCCTCGGCATCCGACAACAGGAGAACGAGCGAGACGATCAGGCAATCCACGCGCTACTCCAAAGCATTCGACTTGAACCTTCTCTGCGTGAGGCCTACCTCGC
Organism: Naganishia albida; assembly: GCA_001599735.1. Classification (NCBI taxonomy): domain Eukaryota; kingdom Fungi; phylum Basidiomycota; class Tremellomycetes; order Filobasidiales; family Filobasidiaceae; genus Naganishia; species Naganishia albida. The sequence continues at coordinate 605,303 of BCHV01000005.1, forward strand.
TCTCGCCGTTTCATATGCGAATGAAGGCGATCTCTTGGAGTCGCACAATGTTCTCGAGAAATGGATCAGCATATTCCAGGATGCTGGTGAAGAAAATTCGAGAACGGCATCCGGTCATGTCGGCAAGAGCGAGAGGCATGAGACGCTGGCAAACACCTTGATGGAAATGGCCAGAATAGCGCCGCAGGGGGATATTGACGCGGACATTCAGATCGCTTTGGGTGTTCTATTCAACGCTAGCGAGGTATGTATACGCACAGCAATCCATCATCGCTTTGCAAACTTACGGCGTCCGACAGGAATATGAAAAAGCGCAAGACTGCTTCCGGGTAGCACTACAGGCCAGGCAGGACGTAAGTTTCCCGCCCGCCGCCGTCCCCCTTGTGAGGCACTGACAACTTTGGCGATTCGCGCATCTGAAACAGGACTGGATGCTATACAACCGTCTCGGTGCGACTTTAGCCAATGGCGGCAAACCGGAGGAGGCGTTACAATGTTACGAAGAAGCCTTGAATCGTAATCCAGGCTATGTTCGAGCCACGTAAGTTTCCGAGCAGGATATCGACAGAGGTTGCAACTTACGCGTCGCAACTTACGCGTCCGTTCTCGCCCAGTTTCAACGTTGGCATTGCTTGCATCAAACTGGCCAGGTATCAAGAAGCCGTCGACTACGTCATCAGAGCCCTTCGTCTTCAGCAGGCCGAAGCCCTAGTGAGCTATAAGAACAGCGATTCAGCTCTGAAAAACGGAACCAGCGAAGGAATGTGGCAAACACTGAGAACAGCATTTTCAAAGTATGTCATGCTTCTAGCGCCAATGTTCATCGACTGATATTGCCTTTGTTTCATAGCCTGGACAGGATGGACCTGATTCGCATGTGCGACGCAAAGGACTTGGATGGTAAGTGATGACACAGACAGCCTCAAAACCTATACTGATATCTCTCAACATGATCGTAGGTATTGAAGCTGAGCTCGATCGCGTCATCTAGCTTTGTACAACTCGGCCGCTTCTCGATTCTTAGCCCTACCCCATTGATGCATGTGAAAATCTGCAAGCTCATCCTCTGAAGGAACCCTCTTCTTGCCGAGCCAATGAACGAGCCAGTCGCGCAGCCTTTCTCCATCGGTCATCAGAGCGTACTTGTGCCAGCCCTGCCCGTCGGCGCGATATCGCATCTGTTTCGGCGAGGCTGAAGTTTCGACCTTGAGCAGAATTAGACAAAGTGTCTTGCGGAGAGGCTGAATTTTCAACTGCCGCATCCACTCGAGGCATAGCGCCATCTCGTCCCCCAAATTGTGCTTGTTGAGCAGGCATACATAAGAGTGGAACGTTTCTGCTGTGTACGTGATGTCGCTGTGACGGGAGTGAATTGGTAATCTGCTGAGGACCTTCGATGGGTCGCCTTCCGTCTGAAACTGAACCGAGTCTGGGGGTAGTCGATGTCCGAATACCATGTCACCGATGCCAGAGGCAAAATTGCGCTCGAGTGGCGACCGTACAGCCACAAGAAACGGGTTACTGCGGAACAGCAGGTGCCGAAATAGCGCTCTAGCACTTTTCCAACCGAGCCACATACCCGCGTCGGAGGGTGTTTGCCACCATCGCTCGTTCTCCGCCGGGTCAGCTTTCGAAGCCGAGATTTGTTCCGGTTCGGGGTCTCGTGTGTTGTCATCGTACATCTTGATATCGGCCGTTTCGGAGAAGAATGATCGCTTGACCAACTGGCGGAAGGACGTAATTCGCGCTTCAGGTGCGATCTGCGAAGCACGGAGCACGGTTTCCAGAGCGACGTTATCCGGTCGAATGACCCATCGCTCCTCCATCTCTTCCCAGATGCGCTGTACATAGTCCAATTTGCCGGACCTTGAGCAAATTCGCAGTAATTCGTTGACCGCTGATCTCCCGATGAGTGAGTGCGATAGTCGATGACAAGCGTCAACAAGCTGGATGGCCTCGTTTACTTTGCCAAGTCGAGCGAGGACCTTTATGACCGTGATGACGACCGAGCTGTCCAGTTCAATGTTGGAATAGAACCGCTGCCAAAGTTTCCACGCCGACGCCGCTTGATTACGAATGAGATAGCCTTTCATGACCACGGCCAAGTTGCGCTCGATACTGTGCTGGGCCAAATTCCGACAGAGGTCATGCCATTCGGCGTTATCGACTTGGCGCGAGTACGCCGCGGTGGCGATTTGAATCGATTCTGCGATATCCTGAGCCGAGACGAGCCTTCCTTTGGCATCAATCTGAGCGGAATCGGCAAATGCGTATTGGATCTCGAGCACGTTCCGGTAGAGATCCGTTCGAGAGTCGATGTACCGCAGGGCACGGAGCAATGTCCGAAATGTTTTATCCTTCTCGGGCTGATCTGTCGAGCTCGAAAGGTGCTCCTTGAGCTGCGCGAGATATAGCTGAGCCTGCCCGCTGTCCTTCCGCCAGATAGCATACCGGAACAATTCGCGTTTCCAGTCGAGCTTGAGCTCGATGCCTCTCCGCTTGCGAACCGTCTCCAATGCCCTAATAAGCGGCTTTGACAGGTATTTCCGCAGGTAGAGGGTCTCGAGTATTGGTAACGTGAGTAGTCGAGACTGGGTCCCCGCGATGTGTCTAACGTGCGTCGCCAATAATTTTCTCGCGATAGCCGCCTGAGCGTCTGAGCCTTTGGGAGATTCCTCGGCCTGACAGACCAATCTCTGCAGCGCGCGCAGGATGGCAAGTACCCCTCGGTCATCGAGTTGAGCCGTCCCCGAGGCGGAGGCGACACGATCGACAGCTCTCGCACTGGCGCCTATGCTTCGCAATTCGTAGATGCGTTCGATAGCATTGACCATGCCATGATCAGCAAACCGATAGATGAATAGCGCGATCAGCCGATTCCGCGAAGTGGTATCGAAACCCGGTAGTTGGGAAGCGACATTATGGCAGAAATCTAGCAGAGTATCGGCTTGAGCTGGAAGGCGAAGGATCGAGAGTAAGAGCCATGATGGAGCTGGAGATGTATCGAAGCGGAATCCTTGTTGCGTTATCCATACGAGACAGCGCTCAAG